>CM048049.1:8280000-8880000 GCA_026259375.1 Verasper variegatus
ATAATAATTTTGACAAAATGCTGTAAGGTTCCACTGCTACTAAAATATATGTATGCGTGCCATATATCAAAACACAACATAAGCTACCCACTGGCTTCAGCCTTAATATTTTCATCTCAGTGCAAGTCATCCGCTGTACAGCAGTCACTTCCTCACCACCAAGCCTGGGCTGGTAAAGATCAAGGTGGGTGAGCTTCGTCTTAACAACACCAGGGATCAGTGGAACCAACCAGGCCCGAAACAGGAGCAAACATCACGTCCTGGTTGTCAGACATCTGACCCAAGCAGCCCAGCCTACATGAATCTCATCATCTGACAAACACACACACGCTGCCCTTTCCCGGCGCTGTATTCCACGCCACCCTGGTTATCAGCTGTCAGTCAAACACCAGACTCCACAGACTCTTGTCAAACGGAGAGATGATCCTCTCCTTCCTGTCTCTCTCGCCCGCAGACACGATCTGCCAGTGGAGCACGACAGTGTGAAAACTACTGGATGACACAGGCTGCAGATGCCCGCAAGAAAGAATAAAAAAAAATGAAAATGGAGAATGAATCGACTCTAACGAACGACGACATCACGAGGCGTGCGTGCACTGACAACAGGCCACTGTCGTTAGACCTGGGATTCTTTTGTTGAAGCCACACTGACGCATTGTGCTCTCAGACGGCACTCCAGACTGCCCTAATGTTTATTCAAATAACCAACAAGTGCAGCATCATGGTGAATCTGATCTCCTCATCCTTGTATTAGCGATACAAGCGACAACATCAACAGAAAAACAAACTGTAAGCAGCATTAAGAATCGACATGTGGAAAAAAGGGAAATTACACAATGTTTTTAAACAGCTTAGCTCAGCCTCTTGGCGTTCAATTTCTTCTTAAGTCACGACTGAAAAGGCAAGCATTGGAAACTAGCTCCCCTCCATCCTATTCTATTTTGTCAGCTTCTTTTTCCATGAAATTATAAAGGGGATTTGTCGCAGCTTTTCATTCACTTGATAGCACTTAACTAATTGCTTTCCTCTCATAGACAAAAACGTACTCACAACAGACACACAAATAAACGGTATGCAGGCATGTGGGCACACACACACACAGAGATGAAAATTGTATATTTCACATTTTTAAATGTTAATCAACACTGGTTTTGAACAGATACAATTAATATCATCATCTGGACACATTTGATATATAAATATAAATTTGTGAAAATCAAACTATACCTGTGCCAACTACAAGTGTCCACCTTTTGAAACAATTATAAAAGCTGGGTCAAATCTCTTGCGCTGGTGCCAGCAGCCAATTATAGAAACAAGTGACCATTGAATTAACACATGAAACTTGAAAGCTTTTGCACTCTGATGTAGAATGCACTCTGAGAAAAAATATGTCAGACCTTACTTAGCAAATTCACAGGGAGTCACCTGCATTCTGAGGCAAACAATAGGCTTCAACTGAATGGGAGCAAAATGACATTGTAAATGTTAAAAATGGCAGAGTTGTTCTTCGAAACATTTTCCGCCAATGCTATTCAGACGGAGCTGTGAATGAATAACAAATGTTATTAAGTTTATTTTAAACTTGCCACAATAGGCGACGCCTATACACTTTTTTTCCCTCCATGGATGAGAACTGAGGATTTCAGTATCTAAGTGATATAGTGAAAAGGAGTGAAGGGAGAGCCGTGAAAACCAGGAAGAACAAGCCACAAAAGACAGATAAAGCCATAACGCCACAGAGAGGTGAGCCAACTGTTCCAAGTCTTGCACAAGGGGAGGAAGGGGGGGGGGGGGGGGGGGGGGAGATAATTTAGCATTTGTGTAAGCTGTTTATCAAATTATTAACTGCACAGATGTTTCTGACTAGCTAGGGGCTGAACATGGGCTCTGCCAGGCAGGCGAACAAAGGTCTGAATAAGGATTCGACGGAGATGTGCACTGAATATCAATTTAATTTACTAGTTAATTCTCATGCAAATTGTGACCCCTGTTAGGGCATATCAATGGCCGTAGTCGTTGTGTGTCTTCAGAGGAGCAGTGGGGAGAATCGGTGCAGAAACACTATATAAAACTACAAACAGGGGAAATTATATTTTCTGTGCAGCCATTCATGTCCGATTTGAAAAATGTATGCATGGCACTTTTGGGTTTTTTTGGCCGATAAACACTTTGAAAGATTATTCCTACTGTATCATAAAAGAAGTGTTTTATTTTGCCCCATTTAAGCGAAATAAGTATTTTCCCCTAAATATTCAGGAACTATACTGTAGATAATTCATGGCAGAGTTAAAATGAATATTGTTTAAGAGATACACTATGTAGGTTAGAACACACACCATTCTGTGGATTTGCGATGCATTGCTCTATGCAGAGTGACTGACATGACTCACCGACCTGAATTAGTTGGGTCACAAGTCGAATCGAGGAATTTCACCTTAACTGAGGTATCTTTACTTCTGATGCAGTCCAATTCACGGTGCCGGTGCATTGCCTGCGTGATGAGTTTTCTGGCTGACACACAAAATAGGGGGAGAGCAACAGCAGCATATTAAGTAGCGGTTGTGAATGTTTTTCTATATTGTGAACCGTAATCTGCAGAAAAAAATTATCCTGAATGCACGGCATGACACCCAACGAAGACCGATCACCGGCATCAGCTGAACTCAGCTGGAACAGCAAACAATGCAAGTCTCATTTTCTTCATCACCTCCAAAGTGCCGCCTTTCAGCTCTCCACACCACAAACAGAAAAAGCCTGGCAAAAAAAATATCAATTATACATGCAGGAGGCAAACAAGGGGATTTATTTCACAACAAATAGCCTCATAGAGAAATACTGAATAGAGCAGATTAGCATTAGAAAGGGACAACAAAACTCCCTGGTTCAACAGCTAAAGAGCAATTTGATGGGGCTGGAATTGGGGGAAATTGCTTGATGAGGGTGTGCGTTCGGAGGGGCTGTCAATTTCTGAATCCCACCAAGGATACGTAGTGCTGTCACTTTGACAAAAAAGAAACATTTAAAAAGATGTGCTGCTGCAGTCAAAACATGACATTATGAGAACTGAGAACTGTCAGTGGTGAACTTTGATAATGCAAGACAAGATCGGAAGCCACTGGAGCAAATGAGACACCAATCTGTATCAGATAGAGAGAGGGGAGTGGAAGCTTATCAAATGAAGACAAGAAAATGCCTTTTGATGACTGGTATTCAGCCCAGTCAGGTTAAACACAGTTACTTTTATTGATTCCCATTGTCTGCTTTTTAAAATAATTTCCATTTATTTGCCTTCATTTTTCATTTTTAACTTGAATAGCACCTTGTTTTGAAATGTGCTACATCAATGAAGTTTATTGTTATTATTTGACATCATATTTTCAGATTTTCTGCACCGTGGTGTTGCCTGTTTCCTTTTTAATTCATGCTTTCTTAACTTTTCTTCTATTTGACGTACAATGAAATCACCCAAATAAAGAAGAAATGACATTTACCAACAGTGTACAGTGACCGCAGCTTATAGCTGGTATTCTGCTTGACTTAAAAAAGGTCTTGGTAGCGATGTATATTGAAATATATTTATCAGTTTTGGGTAAAAAACACAAACAACACACTTTCACTCACCTCCCACTTTAAAAGAGCATCACTGACGAGAGCCCGCGCTCGCACTCGCACCACGTGCTCTCTGTGTTTACCCGCGGGGCTTTCTGGGAAGCGGTGCTCATGGTAACCAACGTAAACAACAGCCTCCCTCCTTTTCTTCCTCTTCCTCCTCCTCCTTCTTCTTCTTCTCGGCGCCGCTGCAGCGCCAAAGCGAGTGAAACATGTCCAGCCCGTCTCGCCGTGAGGACCAGTACTATGAGAAGATAACCTCCATCCAGCAGAGCATGCACCAGAGGTGAGGTTTGGGTTCACGCGGCCTGGTGCAGACCGCGGGCTCGAGTTTAGGTCTCTGCCCGCCCGGTAGCGTCCCGCTGCGGCTTGCCTCAGCGACATGGTGCTAGCTGCTAAGCTAACCTGCAAAGTCCATATAGCTAGCTAGCTCATTAGCCTGTTGATCTCGGACGCTACCTGAAGCTAACAGCGGTCATGTTTTGGTGGTTCTTGCGTGTAAATGGATGGAAAGCTAACATGTATTAGCGTGATGCTAGCTTCCTATGCGGCTAATACTTTTTTTATGTAGCTAATGATTCGCAGAATGGACACAACATTAGCATCAGTGTTGCGTTTTAGCCATCAATTAGCCTCTAGCTAACCACGGAGCAGCAGCAGGAGTGTGAGCGAGTGACAGTGTGTGACGGGTGTCTCTCACGTGTGTGTGTGTGTGTGTGTGTGTGTGTGTGTGTGTGTGTGTGTGTGTGTGTGTGTTTGTGTGCGCAGAGAGAAACGGAGACTGGAACTGGAGAGGGAACTGTTTGTTTACTCCAGATCAGATACTAGAATGTAAGTATCCACTGTTGTTGACAGGTGATATATATATATATATATATATATATATATATATATACTGTGTGTGTATATATAAATCTATCTATATATACTGTGTGTATTTATAGTTTTCAGCCTCAACCTCTTATTTTTTCTTCATTTTCACATTAACTGAAAACTTAAATATATGAGATTTTAGGTAGGAAGTCCTCTATGCATACAAGTTCATTTTAAATATTAATTTAGGTTTGAAATTTACCATGTAGTGCATGTGATTAGTACAGTAAACTGTTTGCTGTAAACCCCATAAATGCATAGTGATGGTAATCATCTACTCTAAATTATATATATATATTATATTTAACAGTGTTGTGCTCAAATGTGTTACTGGTTCATCTTTGGATATGCACAACATTTTTGTTTTCATTGCAAATTGACTTTTCTGAATTTTAGCATCAAAGCTCATGTATGATATGAGTGTTGAGCATTAGATTTAAATTTAAAACACATTGTGCTTAACCTTCTCTAAGTCAAGCTCTTATTTTTTTTGACTAAGCTCTTAGATAATATTTCTTGTGAATAATAGTTCTCCATTGCCTTCAGCCTGCAGATAAAGTGTTCCAAACTGCGCAGCTATCTCAAGGAAATCTCAAACAGGGAAGCTCGAGCGAAAATGAGAAACCTTGAGCTTCTGAGAGATGTGGAGTGCATAGAAATTAGCATGAAGGAATATAGTCCTGACCATGGCCCCCTGCAACAAGAAAAGGTAAACGCACAATTTCATTTGTCCACCGGAGTAGTTTTTCTCATTGTGGATTAGTATTAAAAACATGCACTGAGGTTGATCCAGGTTTAATAATCGTTAATTCACTCATTACTTTTTAGAAAAATACAACAGGTTTCCAATTGTACTTTAGAACAACAATAAACTCACACATCTACAATATAATATATTTTTTGTTAAAGTAATGTGTATTTATTTATGAAGCATGTTTACGTGTATCTGCCTTAATGCTATGTTTTTATTTGAACAGAGTCAAAATATTTGCCTGGAATTGCTTGATGTGACACTAGTAAACACTCAAACTGTGCAATTTATCACGACAAGCAAATGAACGAGGGGGAAAACAATGAGCCAGTCAGATTATCACTTAAAACACAACGACAGTGCTTGACAGCTTAATTTCAAATTAACAAAATTGGCTAATTATGACTCGCTGAGTTAATTGCCCAATATAGAGACTCTGAAGTGCTCCAGAGGTTTAGTCATTCTCTCCCCTCAAGCAGTTGGTTTATTTCCTCTTGATGCTCTATGAGTCCTACATGTTTGTTGTTATTTGGTCCTCCCGCTGCCCTTTGTTTTTGTTGTTTTCTAAGTCCCTCCGTATTTTTCTGGTTTAACATTGATGTTTTCAGCAATATAAAAAAAAAAACACAAATCCACAGATTGACAAATAGTAAAGTGAAGTTGCACATACGCATACTGAGGTGCATACATTTATATAACAATTATATTTCTAATCCTTGTTTGTACTGGGTGTGCAAGATGTTCAAAGCCAGAACTGAAGGCTCTTGTAGTAGCTCTGCTTCGGTAAACTGCTGTTTAGAGGTACGGCATGTTTGAGCTAATCCGAGTGCCCTTAACCAGACCATTCATTTTTTTTAATTGGAACTGGGATTTAGGCAGTTAATCTGGCCAGTCAGATAAAATGTTACGGGCGGTCAGTCACACAGAGGACCCCCACTTGGGAAAACGCACTGTGATTGACTGATGCTTGACAATGTCACTTTTGCTGTCAAACCATCTGCTTTTACACCATATTCAGATAATATCCAACAGCACTATCACAGCATTGTAACAAACAACACCTAGTGTTGGCATTCAGTGTCAGTTTACCTCTCACAAATAATGTGAATATCGTTATTCTGTGATCATTTTTTTTAGATTATTAATCAAGCAGCTGATCTGCCTGCCTCTGTTTTTGTGATATTCTGTCTTTTCTTGTTACAGGCTGACTTTTTCAAAAAGATTTCCAAATGTATGGAAGAAAGGAAGAAAATGGAGAAAGGGCTTGAAGCAGCAAAGGTAACAGTGATATGTGCGACAAAAAATGCAAACCACTAGTAGTAATAACAATAGAGTTTATTTTTTTGAAAGTAACTGAATTTGTCCACATACTGTGTGTTTTTACACATTTTGGTGAAGAGTGGAAAAATGGTCCTTGTTTTTTTTTCTTTATTTGGGCTCCTTTTTTGAAATGTTTACAAGGTTTATGCAAATCTCAGTTCTATCAAGCTGTGTTTTCAGGTTTAGAATAACAAAGGGAAGTAGACATTATGCCTGGTAAGTCTGTAGAGGAGTCTACATTTAAATTGTGTATCTGTAATAGCACAGGTGTCTAATCCGAGCTGCTGCATCTGTACAAGCGATGTAGTTCAAGCCCATAGCTGCTTTCTCCCTTCACTTAAAGCAGTTAAAGCTCTTTTAGATGAAATGTCTAAGACATCTCATAATAACTTGGAGCATGCTGTCTAGAGCAGTCACTTGTAACTGTGTGCAAAACCCCCCTCAGCCTGTCGATATTGTAATGAGCAAAATGGTACCGTCACTCCATTATGCATACAAGCCATTGGCTTGCAGTGTGCATGTCCCTCAGGCAGCAGCATTCATTAAGGGAAGCTTACCGGGCTGAAAGCTGGAGACAGATGATAACGGGATATGATTTTCATATTTAATACATTCCTTGGAAGAGCACACGCGTGCCGCAGATTGATAGAAGAATCAATTGCTACTTTAGTGAAACACTTTCTACTTTGCCCTGCAGCTACCGATGGAATCACTCAGCCAAGAAATTAACTTTTCCTCTTTTTTTACCTACTTTGTGGATCTGCTGGGCAGGCTGCATGGTTTACAGTGAATGTTATTAAGCAGCTAACTGTTTGGTATTTAAGACGCTTATCAGAAAAGAAACAGAAGCCATGCTTTTTGTTATTATGTTTGGAGGGAGGCTTTTTTGCTCTTCCCCCACCCGCCCCTTGGTGACATTGCAGACATGAATCAAAACTTGTCTAAAGGATTTCTAATAAGATTAAAAGTTAAAACATTGATCCTGAGACATTCTTCTGAAATAGGTTGTGAAAAGAATTCTGACCTTGGCCCATATAAGATATACTTATTCAGAAATGTAAAGTGGATAGTTAATATACTTGACTTGAATTTCTTTCATAGCAGACTTGTTTAAACCAAGTAACACAGTTTTGAAAAAAATGCATAAGAATTTCACTTATGTCTCGGAGGGGTGAGTTAATGGATAGATTAATTCCTAGAAATAATATATTTTTTCACATTTACAGATCAAAGCTGTGCAAAGACAGCATGTGGACAGCTCCCTCTCTCATCAAGCTAAGCATTCTACAACAGTCATTTTTATGGACCAACAGACCTCCAGAGCGTCTGATGCTGGCACCACAAGTGTACACTCACCCCAAGCAATGCATCGCTCGCCCAATCGCAGTGTGCACTCCCACGAACGTCTACCAAGTGGTCTTTTGAAGGACTTCAGAGTTGGCGAAGAGGATGCCACCAGCAACCGAACACTTTTATCAGATGACATTTCAGGCTCAAACGATTCCCCCGATGGCTGTAATTTGAGTGACAAACATGAAAGAAAGATGGCGGTGCTCCCATCTGTTTGTGCCTTAACAAGAGCATCTGTCAATGTGCCTTTTGGAAGGGATGATGAACAAGAACCTTTACGTCTGGTGAATTTGACTGGGCCTCAGAAGAATCCATCTCCCAGCAGCAGAGTCCCAACAATGGCTAAAGATTCCCCTGCAGAAGGCACTAAATCCCAAAAGATGGCTCATCAGCCACCTATAATGGAGGCTGGAGGGAGAAGTCTCAGCCTTTTGATGGCTGAAAACACTTCTGGAAAAGGAGCTCAAGATACACCAGGTTTCAAATGTTATTTCTTGTGTATTACCTTTTTAATACATTTTTGTCTTTCCTGACATCCTCAGTTTAAAAACACTTTAATTTGTCCTTTTGAAGATTTGAAAATAAGCCAAGTGATACGTGTCGGCATGCCGGGTTCTGACATGCAGTTGTCTGAGAGCAGTGCCAGTGACCTGTCCATTTCTCTGACACAATCTGAGCTGGACCAGGATCTACCAGAGGATGTGGAATCCGAGAGAAATGCTACTTCTGGAGGGAGTGATGCTCCCAATCAACACAGCCGAGAATCACCCATCCACTCTGATGGGTCCAAGAAGACAGCTGTGACCTTGGAAAGGTACAGTATGTATAACTTTGTTTGTACTTTGTTGTCGGGAATTTTCGAGGCAACGCCGTAGCGAGAAACATTTTTGATTGTTTCACGGCACATAGTTGTGTTAAAATGTCCACAAAGCAGCCGGCCCCCCCCCCCCACCCCCACAACATTTACAGCAAAGCAAGCTAAGAAAGGAAAATGTTCTGCCCGGCCATGCTGAACCACAGAGGGCTGTTAATGATAGGAGCAGGGCTGAAGAAGCCGCGCAATCCTCCTCGCCTCCATCACATCTGAGGCTGACAGAGAGGATTGTGGGAGTCACGGTCCACGACCACCTCGCTCACTCTAGCTCGGCGGCAGCTGCGGTGGTGGCAGTGATGCATCTTATAGGGAAGAGCTCAGGACCTGTCACCAACAATATTGCCATAATCCAAGATAATGCTGTAACAGAGCAATTTTCTGCTTGAGAGACCTCAGGAAGTCCCCAGTGGAGGAGGAAATTTGTGGCACCATAGAGTGTTCTGGAGGGTGGGCATGTGGACAGCACTTACAGCCACAAATCCTTAGCGTGATGATGGCCTCTGAGTTGAAGGATCATTTTGGATGGGGTTAGAGCCACAGAAAATCCCATGTGAATGTTTGCTCCCTGAGCTTCTGCACCTTCCCTGCAATATACAGTTTATTATGACCAGCACCTCGTTGGCTCATGAAAGAAGTAGAAGAAAACTTTTAGTGTATTTCTTTTTTACCATAGTCTCATATACAGCCCATATTGTTGAAACATTTTGTTGTATTTTCCCCATTATGCTTGTTTATTATTATATGCTTTATTTTTTTTAGATTGCACACTCAGTTGCACACATGGTCACAACAATGGTATTCAGTGCAAACACATTATTTTCTGTAACCACAAACACAAAGAGCTTTTCAGACCATTATCCAGTGTCAAATGCTTTATTTTAGAAATGTGTTTGGCCTCTATATGTATCAAAAGCAGTGTGAGGGTTTTTATTTTCTCTCTGATAGTGTAGCATGTTTGTTTGTGCATGTCTGCGTGGCCGACTATACTGTTTATATTGTGACCTCAAGAAGAACCGCAGCTAGCCTGTGCTGGGGGAGACAACCGCGGGGGCTGCAGCTCTCGTTCTTAGCACAGAGGGCTCCTGTGTACGAGGAGAAAACCAGAGGCTTTGATTTAAAGTTCCAAGAGCATCCAGTGTCTATCCTCTCTCTCTCTCTCTCCCTCTTTCTTAAGGTTAGAGTTTATATCGCTCCCTCCATTCAGCTCACAGTCAGGAAAAACAAGTCTGGGCAATTCATTAGATTATCCCATTATATTTTCCCCTCCTGTGTGGCATGGGTGAGTTAGAGTATACGCCTGAAATATCCTTCAGGTTTCTTCCTCGAGGAGCATCATAATGGCCTCCCTGTGTCCTGCTCTTAAATATGTCGTCCCTGAACTGCATGATGGTTTTGCTCGATTAGGGACAGCATGTCACCCAATTAACGTTTGGTTCTTGAAAAAAATCCACTGCCAGTCTTACATTGCGCTCGGTGTGTTGGTGTTTTTTCATTCCTTTGTGTGCTACAGTATATTTGCCGTCTTTGCCAGCAGCGGTGAGATTCCCCTGACACCAGTCGCTTGACGGTGAGGGCATTCCATGTGGTAAATCAACCCGGAGCCTGTACTGTACGCTGTGGAGCAATAACGCTGTGGAGGCTGACCCCTTCTTCCCAGCTAACAATGTGTTTGTGATGAGAGAGAGAGAGAGAGAGAGAGAGAGAGAGAGAGAGAGAGAGAGAGAGAGAGAGAGAGAGAGAGAGAGAGAGAGAGAGAGAGAGAGAGAGAGAGAGAGAGAGAGAGAGAGAGAGAGAGAGAGAGAGAGAGAGAGAGAGAGAGAGAGAGAGAGGTTTGCAGAAAAACACAACTAATTCACTTTCTCCCTCTCTAAAGGTCTCTCTTTGAAGAGCATTGACAAATAAAGTGGAAAGAGAAAGATGACTATTTCAAGGCCCGCACTGACGATAAGGGAGAGGGAAAAAAAAGACAGTTTTTGCCTGTGCTACTTCAGCCACACTGAAGAGGACTTAGCACAGACGAATGGCACACTACAGAATGTCATGGATATAATTCAAGCTGCTAGCTTAATCAGGATGTTACCAGGAAACAACCTGCAAAAAAGAGGGAGCAATTGTTTGCTGACCCCTAACCCAGAAGCCCATTACAGATTGTCATAAATTCTTTTTTGGCCCCTTTTATGTAGGGGGGCTCAGGATCCCTCTCGGCTCGGGGTTTCTGGGAGAATTCAATGAGGGCCACCCAGAGCTTAATGCTCATGGAAGAGATGGATTCCCAATATCCACATGCATTACACATCCATTTCTCATTTTGCAGCCACACACAGGCCCAGATTAAAGTATGAATCGCTCACCAAAAAGAAATCTAGAGGCCCCTTCCTTTTTATGGAAGCTTTTATCTTACACGTCGTGATTTTACAAAGAAACACGTTTTCTTTTTGTAATAATACTGTATATTTATGAAATTTATTTTCTCCATTTAGTTGATATTAGGTATTCCTCCAGCATTTGACCGCTAATTCTAAGTGGCAGGTTTCTCAAGCTCTGTCATACAACCTGTCGTTACATGTGGCACCATCAGCAGAAGAGGCTTTTTGAATTGCTTAAGTCCTGTACAGTGGGGCCAGCACTTTAATGATCAAATTCTTTCAGCAGTCCTTGTGCGTGTCAAGGAAATTGCCTGGAAAATGTATTGCAGGTTTTTTTTTATACAAATAACGGGTCTATCGATCCTGTGACCTCCTTTCACCACATCAATGGGTTATGTTTTTTTTTTAGTCTCTCCCAGGAAGGAATCTTTAATCTGCTAGACAGCATCGAAGGACGACTCCACGGTGAATGGACCCGCTTGTATGGGGATTCTTCAATTGATGGAGGACAACTCAATAGACTTATCGGGTACACCGTCGCTGTCTTTCTTCAGACTTTACAATCTTATCTCCCCCTGTCAAAATTAAAATGCTGTGTATATTTATTTAATGACCATGGAGCAGTTTGTGCAGTCTTTATTTCTGAGGGGTTTTCGAACACACAGGATTGTTATAGTTACCACCCTGATGAATTGTTATTGGGCGTCGGGGAGATTGCGGATGGAGAATTTGTTTCATTAGACTGGGCTTATTTTTCATAAGCCTTTTATATTTCATAGCATGATTAATTTACCATAATTGGAGTTCTTGTTGTAAAGTGCGCATAAATGTCTCACAAGGGAAAGCTTTCCTTCTCTTTTCAAACCCAGTATATCCTTATCCCCCAGTGATGCAAATGTGAGTGTTTGAAATGATGCACATACAACATATTCAATAGTAAAGAGAGTGGCTGTATTGTGTCGTGACCCTCAGTGTAATGTTTAGTCTTGCTGTGATATTATGTAAGCAAGTGATGTGTGATTATACTTGTATAGTGTGCATGTGTGTGTGTGTGTGAAGTGCTCGCAGCTGCTGGATGTTCTCCCATGTACTCCTGACCTGTTGGCTGAGCCCTCGACTCCGTGGCGGTAGCTGACTGCTCTCTCTATATATTTGGCAGCCTTTGCAACGTCGGAGCGGGCTTGAATGACGAGGACCTTGGAGCATGTGGAGCCGTTGTCCTTCATGAACTTCAGAGGTTGTCATGGAGCACGGCAAAGGGCTGCCTACTATCACAGGATCTAGTGAGTTCTCACCAGTCAAGCTCTGATCCTAATGAAATAAGGTAAGTCTCTGGGTTTCTCGAAATTATAATTTATTCATTTATTAACAACCAAAGATTAGTGTGTCTTTTTCCAAAGTTGTCTTTATTGATGCTATGTTCAGCTTAATGAGACTTGTGATTGTGGGATTGTAAGAAGTATCACACCTGTATTTTAGATCATTTGTATAAAGTTTCACTACTTATGTGTGTGAGAGAATATCGAGTAAAATATTGTTTGTGATATAGTGATGGGTTGGGTGATATAGTGTGTTTGTGTGTACTGTCAAAAATGGTGCTATAAAAGTATAATGATAATAACTATCAATGCTCTGAAAGCTGCAGAGTTCAATAGGCTTTTCTCTTCATCTCATAAGAAACAAGAAAGTGAAAAGAGGTACAGTAAAGGTGAATTCCACTTTTCAGACAAAGGGTGAAGAGCTGCCTGTGCATTTCAACAGTAGCCGAGATATTGCACGCTACCATTCGATACAGTCTCCCTTGTCCACACATATAAAGGTCATCTTTGGTGTCACCCAGTGCGGTAACAGTGCATGGGTGAATGTCATGAGTAAATTAAAATGCCCTATCTGTGACTTCCAGTCCTTTGGATAATGAAGAGTTGTACTCTGAGCCAAATCCGTGCTCTGCTTCACTACTCTATTGATTTCAATGAGACATTTCCTCCTATACACTCAGTCCAAAGAAACACACCAGTGTCTCTTTCCACTGGAGATCCCTTTTGGCTTTTTGACCTTTTATCCAGTTTTCAACTAGGAGATGTCTGTAAATTCCAGTCTCTCTTTTTTATCTGTTAACTGGAATTTATTAATAATCCATATATTGTGCTGAAGTGCTAAAAGATGGCACATGAAGTAGTCTTTTGACAATGGGGGAAGAAATGTGCTAAAATATATTATATTTTAATTTCTTCAGATTATGTACATTAGTAAAACTCTGTGTATTTGATAATGTAAAACTATTCCAATACCAGGAAGTATGAACAAATAACAATAAATAGTATAATTATGACTTGTATTCAGATGTCTCACTGAGCATTCTACAAGAAAGCCTCCTCTTTCTCTCCCACCCCCACCCTTCACTGCAGCGCCAGCCTCCCTCCTGATGCCGCTCGGCTGTGGGATCGCTGGTTCAAGCACGCCCTTCTGCTCAAGGAGCGCCGTGTCCTCAACACTGAACGCTTGGTCCAGCTGTTCACGCCGCTGCTGCTGGAGCGCCATGCCTCCTACAGCCACCAGGTAGCGTCGGAGGCACATACACTGCCTCTACACACAGCCACATACACACAAATAGGAGGTCAGACACTTGCAAAGACAGACACCCTTTCCCCAAAAGTAAGCAGGCGTTAACACACAGATGACTACAGGAGAGAAATGTGTTCTTTTTCTCCTTCTTTCCAAAAAGACTAGTGTTTTTCTTTCTTTTGTTGTTGCCTTGCATGTTTTTTAAAGGGAGCTTTAGTCGGTACTGAGTGCCCTCTTTGTGTTTGGCGTTTGAAACCAAGCCCTGCTTGGTGTGCCTGCTCATCAGATTGCTTCACACGTTGACCCAGACAGAAGGGAGATCCTGACCCATGCGTTAATCACAAATCACAGCCTCTGCTTGGCTTCTTTCATCTCATGTGGTGAATTCATCTGAGAAACACTTGCTTTTAATTTGGTATTAGCCCAAAGTATAACCGTCAGCTGGATCCGACTAAATGAGGGGAACCATTTAAAAATTCTTTACAACAGAGGATTGTTTAAAATTTCCCCGCTCATTGACCTTGTGCCGATCATGTTTAATTAAACAAAGAAAAGAATCGGCATTGAAAATTCCCACTTAGAGCCCAAAGATGACAACAGGAAGGAGATTTCATCAAGAATCCCAGAAAATATATCAGTCTCATGTACAGGAATGATCATATATATATACAAGCAGGGTTTGTGTTAATTTTGTGGATTCATCTTATTGGGGGTTCTTGTGGCTCTGAGGTCTTGCTCCAGTGTCCCAGATGCAATGAGAGCGGCAAAGAGGGAGACTGTAGAGCCTCTTGAAAATATGAACTGACAAAAGGAGGAGAGGTACTGCCATCTCCATCATTGTGTCCAAGTGCATCAAGAAAAGCCTGATTGAAAATCTTTCTCTCTCACTCCATCTCCTCCATCTATTTCCTTCTCACTCCCTCTCTTCCACCATCTCTCACTTTATTTCTCTCTCTCTCCCTTAGTCCTCTCGCACAACAGCTTACTCTCCACACACAAGAGAAAACTGAAATTTCCATTCACGTCTTGCCACACAACCCGGCTACTCCCGACAAATGGGAGCATGCAGCTCGCATGCACACACTCAAAGAGGCCCTTTGAATATTCAAGTGCTAACAGTTGCATTCATTGATATTTAAAATGCAGTGGGTCCGCGAGAGCCCTCAACTCGCGGTACATTTGACTAAATCTAAAAAATGAACAAAGAGGGATATCGGGGATAAGGATCAAGACAGTTTTATTCTGTGCAGCATCATCAAATACCAATGGGCAAGCTCAGACTGGCATGTGTTTGTGTCTCTTCCCCTCTCAGAAAATAAAAGGGTGTACATTGTCAATCTTCACTGCGACCTACTGATAAGAACTTACAATGCACTTAAAGTTTGTCACTGTCAAAATCCTCCTGATCATCCGCTCCATATTAGTGCTCATTAAAAGTTGCAAATGGCCATCTGAGGCTGAGAGGCAGTCTTTGATCACAAAAGAGAGATGATGATGGCAGGATTTGATACGTGGAGGGAGGGAAAAAGGGAGAGGAAGGAAATCGGTGTGTGGCATCTCCCCGCTCCTCATCTCCCGGAACAGCTCCTCTTAATTGTGTATCCTCATCTCCCCAGAGATGAAAATGAGCTGGAGAGGGAGGAAGAGAGCAGTTTGTCTCAATCCTTTCAGCCAAGAGGGGAGATATCTGGAACGTGTTGCACATTAATGCCAGGGTGATTGCATTCTTTAGGCGCTTCTCTAATCTCATGGATGAGAAGAGAGGCAGAGCAAAAACGAAAAAAAGTGTGATTGAGAGGGCGAGTGGGAGCGAAAGTGCGCGAAATTATCTTTTTTTAGTTAAACGAGTGAGGGAACTTGAAGTTATTTTCTCTTGGCGTTTGAACGTGCACCACAGCTGCACCTCTGTGCGAGCAGCCGTGGCCGAGTAAATGACTTGCTTAATCGGCGAGAGTTCAATTTGACTCTTCCTTCACTAAATGGGAACAATTAAGAATGTGGTTTTAATTTGTGCTGCTCGCAGGCCAAAGTGCTGCTGAGGACACTTCTGTCCCGGTCCAGTGAGGAGTGCCCCTCAGCTGAGGACGAGAGCGACTTGTCTTCCTCGTGTGATTCTCCTTCCCTCCCAGTTGACAGTCATGTGAAACCCGCCAGGTCAGCGCAACAGATTCAAGGTAACTGAAGATTATCAGTATGGCACAATAGAAAAAATTCTAGTTATTATTATTTGAATAAAGGGGTTTGGTAAATTTTTTTAAACAATTAAAATCTCTCCTTTTAGAAAGTGGTTTAGTTTCATTACAGTTGCCTGTAGTTTCCGTCAAACAGTCCACACAGAGTTAAGTCTGTCTTTGCACAATAATATGTAACAAGGGCATTTATGGGAACAAATGTAGACTACTGCTATTTTTTATGTGCCACCTCTGCAGAGAATTAAACTTCCCTTTTATGAAAGAAATCAATTTCACCATAGAGCTTTTTTATGAATCTCTCACAGGCCAGTTTTCATGCAGCCGTCTATTCAGAGCTGAAGAAAGACCCCCCCAATCCCATTTCTATCCCCGAGACTCCCTTCCTCCCTGCATCTGCGTCTCACTATGTGCTTCCCTTTCTTACAGAACTACAAAGTGCTGAAGAGGACAGCCAGGACGAAAGCCCTGTGGAAAGTGTTCCTATTAGAGGTAAAAAGGCATCGCTGGTGCCCCGGCATTCACACTGTCCTTATGTTGTGGTTTGTTTTCTTCCCACTGCAGTGAATAATGGGCTCTTTTAAGCGATGGCTGAGGCAGGATGATCAAGGTGAATCCAGGGTCAAAGTCCCACCTGAAGAGCAGTGCTAGTTCTCTCTAATTATCTCCGAGAAAACACTAGCTGAGTTTTTCAGCCTTAGTCTGAGGCATTCTGGCAAAATTGATAATTCACAGGCCCCGGCATAATGCGGCTGCTTTAATTGTCAGGATGCCAGGGTGGAAAGCGCAAGAGATCTGTCATCGCTTCTCATTATCTTCTAAACAATGCTCCGGCAAGGCTGGACTTGAAAAATACTAGATGTGAAGGCATCCTGGAAGCAGTTGGTGTGCCCATCCCTCGGCTGCACCTCTGAAATGTAAAGCAATCCTGTATTACCCTTGGCTGTCAGATTTCCTACTGGGTGTTTGGTGTCCGCATCCCTAAGGTGCACAGCCAGCAAAATGAGTCCAGTTTTCAATCGCTACACTTAATCAAAAGAGCCATAACCAGCTAAAAAAAAAACATGACTAAAGATTTTGCCAGGAAAGGATTTTGCTGTGCTGGGGGACATCAATGTTACAATCAAATACCGTGACCTTGGAACTGATAGTAATTGCCAAGACATGATCATGTAGACCTAGTGGGTATTTTTAGATCAGCTGTAAAAGCTGTGGCTGTATAAAGTGCAGTGGGTGGAATAACACTGGAGATTGTCGTACACTGTAAATGTCGTATGGTTTCAGAAAATGATTAAAAGTAGCATTTCTGTTTTATTCTGAAACCAAGTGAGAAATGTCAGGACATGTAGCTCCATCCTTTTGATTTGCTCTGTGTGTTTTAGCCACATCATTGAGATAACAGCCCATTTATTATGTACTTCTGCTCTGCTGATTTTTGCCAGCGCAGTCTGTGCTCCTCTCAAATATGATACCTACTTTAGTGTGCCGGAAAGTAATTATGAGTGTTTTTAAAACAGAAAATCAATCATTGCCTTCCTGCTACGGGGATGCTGAGATAATGTGAGATGCTGATTGCTGTCTCATGGAAACTGTTGCTACATACTGTAGGCTTGAATCAACAGCTTAGCTGATTGAGCGCAGTGTTTTTTACTCACTCTGTACGGCAGTAAGACCAAAAGACTCAGCTACTGGAGCGTGTTGTCTCAACAAACACAGAAACCTCCGAAAGTTGGAAACCTGGCTTTTAAGCAAATATTTAACTCTCTGTGTGTGTGTGTGTGTGTGTGTGTGTGTGTGTGTGTGTGTGTGTGTGTGTGTGTGTGTGTGTGTGTGTGTGTGTGTGTGTGTGTGTGTGTGTGTGTGTGTGTGTGTGTGTGTGTGTGTGTGTGTGTGTGTCCTTGAACAGAGACAAAAGCATATCAGTTACTTAAACAATCAGCCATGCAGGAAAGGCAGCAGAGCTCTGAAGAGGAGGAGATGGATGGCCTCTCAGGTAAGAGATGCGGTCCACTCTACCTGGCAAGTAGCAAGCAATCTGAGCCTAACCATTGGTCAACACTGGCATATGTTCTCACAACACGTACGGGCACCACAGAAAGCCCACATGTGTTGTTTACACAGACATGCTGTGCGCCAAATGATTGTCAAAGCCCAAGATTTCTTACCAACTTTTTGGCTCAAAATCACATGTTCCATTTCCTAAATTCTCAAGATCCCACGACCCTGGGCTTGAGGTTGTTCGTTGAATTTGGGGTGATGTATTCCTTTTGCATGCAAAGAGTTCTGAGTGGATTGTGAAGCAAATGTTGTGAGACCCATACATCTCACTCCCATAATCCTTACCGTAAAGTTCACATAGAAATATGCATTGTTAATTAGCTTGTGATGAGATGTCCATACCTAATGGTTTCATCTGGCCTTGTTTTCTCTCTTAAGGAATAAATCACGGCCATGAAGAGGACCTGGGGAGGGCCAAACGCTCCTCACATCAAGACCCTTACCCCGGGTAAGAACATTGTTATTATTCAACGGGCCACAGGAAATGGGCCACCAGACACCAAAGTGGTTG
The DNA here is from genome assembly GCA_026259375.1 of Verasper variegatus. Taxonomy (NCBI): domain Eukaryota; kingdom Metazoa; phylum Chordata; class Actinopteri; order Pleuronectiformes; family Pleuronectidae; genus Verasper; species Verasper variegatus. Next base: position 8,298,470 of record CM048049.1, read on the forward strand.
ATGTACATTTGCATGGCTGCTCTCATAATTCCCAGTTCATTTCCATAAGATCAATTGGGCGCCACCCATTAACTCGCTTACAAAGACAAAAGGCCCCTGAAGACCCTCTCGCTCACTGTTTGCCCAGTCGGGACAGTTTTTTTGAGAAATCAAAAGCAAAACAGCCACCACAAAAAATAAATTGGAGTCATAATCTCACTGTCTTCAGCCTTATTGTCAGAATGCAAACAGATCATGTCAAGAAGAGAATCAGGGACAACTGTTTTGGAAGAAGGGGACTTGAGTGTTGACAAGGACAAATGTCCTTTGATTTTTCACCCTTGAAACATATTTCGGCTTCTCAAATCAGAGCCCTAAGTGGGTTGGAACAGAACGTCTAATGATAAATAGCCTTGTGGAAGCTAACACCATCACAGTTACATTTGAATATCAACACGACTTCATCAAATCTGCAATTGCATGTCGGGTCCTCAGAGCACCTCTTCACTGCGAACCCATTTGGGCTGTCGTAATGGCTGGGTAAACGTTATGAGGAATAATCTTCTCTGATTTCATGTGATTACTGGGCACCACGCTGACACAAGGGCTCAAGTCTGTACCTCCCTGGCCTGGCAAGCAGGCACTCCCAGTCTGCCTATTAGCCCAGGGAAGGGCCTAATGGGCTAGCTCTATTGTGGTCCTCATAGCTGCTGATGTGTGCCACTGCCAGCCCCAGTGACCACGCTCTTTAATAAACATGAGCCAATTTCGGGCCCAGACCCTCTCAGATGGTGCCTTCGGCCCTGTCATTAACGTGCATGGGAAGCCCGCAATATATGTAATTAAACAAAACCTGCAGGAAAAAAACTCGACAGAAGCAGAGAGCAGTGATGAGACCTCAAGTTGTGTACATAAGTAAAATTGAACAAATGTGTCGTTGTGCGTGGATGACACTCTAATCTCACTAGGCTTTGAAGGGAAACGGCGTGAAGAGCTGCACGTCACCATGACCATCATCTTCTTCCCTTTCAGTCATACAGCGATTTCTGCTCTTTTCTTCTGCTTGGATTTATGCATTCCACTTCACACAAGTCACTTGTTGTTGCTTCATTGCCACCACTAGTGGTGTGGAAGCCCTGCAAGAAGAAGCATAACACCGCAGCAAGCTGCCTCTCCTCTCTCTCTACCACCCCGCCTCTCCTACCCAACAAAAACAAACTTGTTAATTATTTGCTTTATTTTGTCAGGGAGCTGATGAGTGACATCAAAAGGAGGATGGAACTGGACTCAAAATACAAAAATGGCTTCTTTCTCTGTTGTCTTAGACAATAATTATGATTTGCCAGTTAAGCCTGGAGTACAGCAGAGGGATTGTAGTTTAAAGCAGAGGCTTTGGTGCAAAAAATGCATTTATAGCCCTTTGTGAGGCTCCTCATTATGTGTGGGCCCGATTCATTAAGTAATTGGTTTGCAGTTGTTTACATGAGTATTAAGGCCTTCTATTCAGGGCCTTTGAGAGATACATTGTGCAAATGTTGCATGTTATGAATGCAGAATGAGAGGCGGGGGGCCAGTCCCATTGGCTAAACACTGCACTCGGCTGAAAAGCGAGAGAAAAGCACTGGGTGCTGCTTTGCATAGCAATGACTAGGGCCTTAATAAGCTTTACAGATTAAATACATGCAGTCTATACAAGATGCAAAGAGATACTCTTAACACATTTATATGTGCTCATTTCACTATTATGGCGTTTGAGAGAATTGAAGTCTTTCATATTCTTTTTTTTTTTTTTTTTTTTTTCTCCCTCACTCTCTTCCTTGCTCTCTCCCACACAGTGTTTTTCAGTCAGACACTTTTATAGAATGTGCTGTTTATTGTATTATAAGTCGTGGGGAAGCGACTGATCTGCAACATTTATTAAGGATTTGTCCATTAGAAATCTTTTGCTGTCTTTGTTAGTGGCAAAGTAAAATCACTTTGTGGTTGAGTGGGGATGAAAGGAATAATGCACGAAGGAGTGAGTCTTAATAAGCAGCTGCACTCCATGTAAAGACCACTTGTTCCCCTTTGTATGCGAGTGCATGCCACTGCTTCCTCTCGTGCAAAGCGTCATTGTGCTCCTTTCTACTGTAGGCATTTCAGATGCCACTCCTTTCTTATTTTTTATTTAGGTTTTTTTTAATACCTTTTTATTCCGGCCCTGGTTTTGATCCTAAAAAAATGCTCTACCACATGTGCACACACACACTCATGCACAAACTAAAATCCTCCATGCAGCCATCAGCCGGTGCGATGATTGTTGTGCCTAGTGCCTGCTTGACAAAAACCTTGACTCAACAATTAGTGGTTTACAGCTTTGCCTTGGACAACAGGATGTGCTCAAGCATTCGACCTCAAATCACTCAAAATCAGAAGCTCTCTCTCTCTCTCTCTCTCTCTCTCTCTCTCTCTCTCTCTCTCTCTCTCTCTCTCTCTCTCTCTCTCTCTCTCTCTCTCTCTCTCTCTCTCTTTCATTGGGAGGCGATGTTTGTGGATCCCTGACAGTTCACAGGGAGGAGGGATGGAGGGGCAAGAGGGACATGAGCTGAGAGGAGAAAAAAAAGTGGAGGGGATGTGGAAAGAGGGAGAGTGGCGAGATAGAGGGAGACAGAGAAACAGAAATGTATAAAGAGGGAGTGAAAGATGAAGTTGCCCTTTTCTCAAATCCAACAATGAATCAAGGAAAACACATGTAAACACTTCATCTGACAATATAATACTTAAAGCTTTGTGATTCTTAATGGCAGGAGTTGCACCACCAGGCATGTGGCAGCATTAAATCTATACCTCTCTGATTATGTTATTTCCTCTTAAACAGTCAATAGTCAACCTCGGTTCTGACTTATTTTCTTACCTGATCTTCCTATACTAAGACAGGACCAGGACAAAACATGACAAACAAGTCAGTGACTGGTGTCGGGGAAGGCAGCATTTAGAGGCTCTAACCAGAGGAGGTCACTGTCCTACACTGACTGTCTGAAACCAGGAAGGTAAACCTGATTGCCCTTTTAAAACGACTTAGTTGGCTTTCAGACACTTCCTCTGCTTTCTTTCTGTTCATTTTCTGTTGTTAATTTAGCTTCAAGATGTATATGCAGGTCTATAGAGCAAAAGCAGTGAAGCAACTGATGTAAGCTGTTTGGAGGCTGATTTGGGCAAACATTTAAATAATACATGGATACAATTTTCAGATTTTAAATAAATATATTAAGTTGTGTATTTTCTCCACCTTCTTTAGACACTGACTTTTGTGTGTGTTGGACAAGCAGCAAACGTTTGCTGTATGATGTACAAAACATATGAATGATCTGTCCTCATCCCTTGCCCCTGGCTTTCTCCTCCTGACTGCCACCAGTCAGGAGGAGAGCAGCCTGTGTTGAAATCATTGGCCCAGCGCCTCCTCCTCCTCCTCCTCCTCCTCCTCCTCCTCCTCCTCCTCCTCCTCCTCTCTGAGCTGCAGTTCTTTCTCATTGCCAGCAGAGAGCACTCACATGTTAGACAGCGCCCACTCACCAGTGTACTCATGGCTGCCTCTCACTGTTTGCCCCCACTGAGGGCTATATCCTGCTACCATTCAGGCCCCAGTAGAGTACATCTAAACGGAGCCTAAACAATGTTTCGGCGGGGTCATCGCTGGGATGGGAGTAGGAGTTGATGGGAATGATGAGGTGATGGGTCTCCCTTTACCTTTAGACAAGCACCGCTGCACAAAAGTGCTATTGTGCTATTAGCATTTGTGCGTGGGTGGCAGGAGCTTAAAAAAGGCCAGGGTAAATAAAAGCAGTTTTCCAGCTATCAGTGTGTGCAAGCCAGTATTAACTGCTTGGTAAGCATTATTTCCTCACATTCTCTAATGTGTTTATACTGTAGGATTAGAAGTGAAATCTGTCTTCACTGACTCACAGACACATATCTTACTTTGGCAATTGGCCCTTGCTTTAACCTATTTAACCTGCAGTTTCAGAGGACAGTATGTACTGTATGACCAGTGTTTTTGTCCATGCACTAATATAAAACTACGACACTGGACACATTATTGTAATATAGACAATATGCTGTGCTTTTATCCGTAGTACATGAAACTATTCGAGACAGCATTTCAGCTGCATGTGTCTTTTAAGCCACAGTTTAAAACCGTATTCTCATCTTACCCAACAAAGAGGTTTAGGTGTAGTTGCAGAATAGAGCACTGGAGTTGTATCACTCAGTTAAACAGAAAATCAATCAATCAATCTTTTTCTAATATCCCATATTCACAAATCACAATTTGCCTAATAGGCTAAACAAAGTGTGGCATCTTCTGATCTTAACCCTCGACCAGAGTGAGGACAAACAAGAATAGTCTCAAAAGGAATTTAACAGGATAGCAGAGTGCCTTGGATTTCAGTAAGCGTGTTTGTCTTCCACACCATCAGTACTGTATCTGTATAAATATATAAATATATATATGTATATGTGTGCGTACAATGTGCCTGAGATACAATATTGTAGATATATCAATTATTATAATATAATTATTATATATCTTCAAAGATAATACAAACAAATCTGTAAATTAGATTGCATTATTAGATTACATTACATTATTTTCTGAGGTGCAGTTGTGTATTGTGAAAAAAACTCAGTAACAGAACTAAATACAGTTTTAAAGGTCGCTGTAGATTTGACTCTGCAGGAGACACAAAAAACTGTTCAAACGCGAGATAAACAACAATATGAAACAATTGCAAAGGCCAGAGAAAGAGATCGAGCGAGGTATTTGGGGGAAAAAAAAGGGATGTTACAATAGCTGTAATTTGCATCATTTTACACATTACATTCACCTCTGTCTACCAGAGCCTGTAAAACAGTGGCCGGCCCAGTCTTACATATTCAGATTATTGCCTCAATTAAGGGAAACTCAGCAGAGGATGAACTGGCATAATGTTTATGGAAACGGGATATTAGATTGGCGGGGTCAGATCCAGACTGGGCTCTCTATGGTAATAGCCCCGTCTTGAAATCAGTTCTGTCCCTCACTGAAGTGGAACAGCTGATGGACCATTCCCATCCCCGGGGGAAGTTCGAGAAAAGAAAAGCCCAATTTACTCTCAGTAGCAGCTATTATTGTGGCAAAGGAGAGGAAGTAATCGTATAGATTATTGCTGTATTTTTTGCTGCTGCTGCAGGGTCTGGTCAAGATCTGTTGCCTAACAGTTGTAAATGGATGCACTAAACCCAGCGGTTTTGCTTCAGCGGCTTTTTTGTCTCTCATTCAGTTTAAAAAGCTCAATGTGCATAACAGGTAGATTTCCCTTTTCTCTTTTCCTCATCACGGTTTCCACTGTTAGTCTTGTACCAAAAGTCTATCATGATTTAAATCTTTTACAGTGTAAAATGTTTTGTTTTTATGTTAGCTATATATAAAAACACTTAGCTCCCTATACACAATAGCATGGATGGTAAAATTACAATAACTAGTAAATTACTATATTGTATTATTTTTTTAAATAACCTATAATAAGGCTATACAGTATCCTGAATTCACCTAAATCTACATTTTTTTTACAAGGTTTGATTATAAATTGAATAAAATACACACAACCTTTGTTCCAACATCTCGTATCATGGGGGGATTGCTTTTTTTTTTCAAAACTATTTTACTTATTCAGCCCCTGCTTTGACTTATTAGCATTTTAAGTAGCAGAGGTTCAGCCTGCTGCCTGACAAGATGCTGGAATCATCCAAACGTCATGTAGGAAGTACTGTTGGCATATACGACTATGAAGGTTATATTCTAATGGTTATACTGGCTCTATGGTATATTGCTTATAGCACAGAGCAATCTGCTCACAGTTTGCAATGGGTAGTACGCATCTCTTTTCTCTCATTCTGTCTTGAGTGGTGCAAAGCAGCAATATATAGTTTAGAAGATAGCAGTGGGAATGCAGCCAGAGTAATTTGGTCCTTATCCTCAATGTACAGTCACGTGTGCCAAGACTTAACTGAGGGAGAGATGAGGAGATGGGGGTGATTGAGAGGATGACAATCACAGGGGTCATGGGTTGGAATTGATGCAGATGGAGGAACACACCCCACGACTGTTTTTTATTTATTTTTTTCCGATCTCATCTGCTTAAAACTGTGCATCTTTCTTTTTTTTCCTCTTCTCCACCAGGGAAAGAGTCTGCGTTGCTCCGATACAGAGGGTCCACACAAATAAGCCATATGTATATGTATGCTAACCTGGGAGATGATGAGGATATATTGTTGGGTTTCTGAATGGGCTCTGTGATGATGTAAATTAAAGAGGAGGCCTTTAAAATTGGAACAGGGGCCTTATTACATATGCATTGAGGTAGATCAAAGCCTTTTCGAAGGGCACGCATTTACATAGCGATATCAACCGAGCTATGGGAACCTGGCAACCCTGTCGTTGGACTATTTTTGAATAAAGAGGGCCTTGTGGAAGTCCTTTGGCACAATTAGAACAGGAGTCAAGCAAGTTCCCCCTGCTATACTGTCTGAGCTTACCCAGCAAATACACCCCACCCCATCCAACCCCCGTCACAGTGATTTTCATGAGTCAATCTTTGTCGTCTCGATGTAGTAATTTGTACAAGTACAGTAAATTTGTTGTATTTTCATGCTCTTGATAGATTCTTAGTTGTATTACTTCTTCTGTTTTGTTTTTCATTTTATTGATTACATTTTCTAAGCTCTGTGTGGTTTTACATTTACTGTACGTGCTGCCTTTTTTCCCTTTTAGCTATTTTTGCTCCAAAGTAGCGGCTCATTTTTCAAAGAAAGTGGTAACTTAACAAGGCTTTTAACTGTCTCTGTGTTTCCAGGACAGAAAAGACTAACTCAAAGGCTCATTCTGCTATACAGTCAAAAGGTGAGTATAGACAGTCATTTTCAATTTTGCGTGGAGACACCCTGTGAAAAAAAAAACGGTTAATCACACTGAACCATAGAGAGGGTTCATGCATTACCAAGTATGTAATTATTGTAAATTTCTGAACTTCACAAGTGAACCAACTGTTTGAAGTTTTTTTTTTAATGTAAAAACAGCTATGCCTTTTGAGGATGTGTATATGAAAGACCTGACCTTGAAGGCAAATCCCTGAAAGCTTAGTTTTATGCTGTCGGCGAGCGCAACCTCTGATAAATACCCCAAATAATCTGCTCTTGCATTAAGGATCAAACCTTGAACAAAAATCAAAGGATGTCTTTGGCAATTTATCAACTGCTATAGATAAAACCGTGAAAGATCATTGCTGATTCTAATGATTTCTGTATTCAGATAAAATCAGTTTGTCCCTAGATGCAGCTGAAATATAACAACTGTTGCAGTGACGGCTGTAATCAGAATCCATTTCCATTCTTCTGCAACAGCAACTTAAGATACAGTAGACACAGTATGAAGTGAATATAAACACTTGCAGTTCTTTAGACCTGAGCTGCTGCACATAAAAAAGAAATAGTACACATCTCTGAATGGGGCTCGAGCAAGTGGACCCTACTTACTTATGTACTTATAAGGTGACACAATGACACATTTACATTTTTACAGCCGCAATCAGATCACGCAAGACGCATCAATGCTATGAATGAAGACAACATATAAGACAGTATAAAAGGTAGACTGTTCATTGTGCAGTGTAACTCAAGTTACACTTTAGCTTTACTCTATCCTAATCCTGGAATGCTTATAAAGAGAGTATAGAATTGGCTGGATAAAGAAAGCATGTAGAGGATGTAAAGCATTACATTGCTTTTTATTGTTGTTTTCCTGTGTATCTTTTCTGTTCAGCTCTCTGGGGGGAATCCGACGACAGCTACTCAGAGATTGAAGCAGCCTTACGCCCTCAACCTTTCAACACAAACAACAATGACATTGATGACTTCTATGATTGATATTGCCCCGGAGATATTTTTTTAAATGCACTACAAAATTCCAGGCAGTTTGGCTCCCAGTAATTCACCCCCTGACCACCATTTTAGTGGTCGGCATTGTAAATCATATGCGTACTGTATCGTAAAAAACAAATAATAAAGTTGACAGCTCTCACGCTGGGTAAAGTACGTGAAGAGTTGTCCAACACTCTGATGTTAACCCTGCTTCAGTCTCTTTATCTGAACAACTCTCCCGGCTCATAATAACAGCTCGAAATAGATTAAGCTGATCTTTTAAAGCGATTTGTTTGCACTAGGCTGGAAATCATGCATTTTGAATGCCGCAAGCATCTCCGAGTGCTCTACCTCCAGCATGCTCGAGTGTAGTGATGTGAGTCACCTGTGAAATGACAAAGCACAATGGCCACTCTGCACGCTGCCGTGCGACCTGTGAACCCGCTGAAGAGGCCCATCTCCCGGGGCACAAAGTGTTGCACCGCCAACAAACTCCGAATATTTTGTCCCTCCAGCGAACGCTCGACATATATTTCCACCGCTGCTTCTTTAACACTTGTGCTCATGGTAAAGACACACAAAGATACTTCTCCTCTGTGTTGTGCAAACGATTCACAGGCGGCAGGATCGTTGCTGAAGCCACACAGTAGAGTCTTCTGCAATTTATCATTTTTGCAGCACATTGAACATCCTGTGTCTATTAATAACTCTGAGCTGCTGTGTGGGAGGCTACATTCCCAAGTTTACATTTATACTTCATTATGTCTGTAGTGTAAATTTCCCAAACTGCCATTCTGGGATGTGGTAAAAGCCCCTGGCATTCGGTGTCAGCAGTATTCCATTAGTCAGCTTTAGGTGACTTTACATGCCTGAACCTTTTAAAGTAGGACTCCACATTCATTACCAATAATGGCTTCAGACAGCCCTGACCCACCACAGAAAAGGGACTGGCAGAATAATTTGGAGTTTGCTAAAAGGCTCCCTAACATAATATCCATGTTAAGGAGCATGTCAACAGATACTTGTGTGCGACAGATAGCTCATGGTGGAAGTGGAGTAATATTGTACTAATGTGTACTAACACAATAACATTTTTGAAAGGAACTTTTTCCTGATTCCATGCTGGAGTGACAATGGTGACGATGATGATGTTCAGCTTATTCTCTTTTAAAGCGTGTGTAGTCAGACTGTTAGGCTTGATTCTGCAGTTAACAGGTGTCGGCCACATAGTGACTGACTCGATTGCAGTGTCAGCATTGCCACATTACTTGATCTGTCATGTTCAGAGTGACGTGAGCTCCACTCTTCCAGCAGTGGTTTACGTTTGTGTTGATCGAACAGATGTCACCAGATAAAGAGTGATGGAAAATAAATCACATCTTCGGTGGTAGTACCACAAGACGATGCTTTCTTGTTCTAAAAATAGCAAATGCTGATACAGATCGAAATTAAACCCGAGATTTTATTTATCGTGTAAATTAAAGCTAGACCACGTGGATTTTGGGGGAGATGATGCCAATTCTGTTATCAGGGTGTAATATATTTTCGATACTGATATACCGGCCAATATATAAATAAATAAAAATTGGCAATGATTCCTAAGCTGTTGTTATCGAACCCTTATGACAATGACATATAATTGAAGCTTGATATTTCACAGTTAAACCATAAACCTTATTATACCTATACCTATAAAGGGGAGGTGTATAGCTCACCTGGCAGAGCTGCCGCCCCAACGAGCCATTGCCTCAACCGGGGTCGGTTCCAGGCTGTGGCCAATTCCAATGTCCTCCCCCACTCTCTCTCTGTCCCTCTTTCACAGCTTGCTCTCCTTCTTATCAATTAAAGGTAATAAAAGCCCCAAAATATACTTAAACATAAAGAATAATAACTATAAAGCAAAAGTACAAATACAATTACAACCAAATATATCAAGTTTTTATTCAGAAAATAAACAACAAAAAACATTGATATTTCTGTCCTATGTGCAGATATTATCAGTCAACTAATATATGGGCCAGGCTCTGCTGAAAATGTTTTGGTCATTCATTTGATGTTGATGTTATAAATAAACAACATGTTCCACAAAGTCTGTGTTTCATTTTGAAGCTCACAAATTATGGCTGCATTTCAAATAATAACAAATTTATTCTTTTGTAGCATGACTGTAATAGAGGGATATTTTTATAAAGGTTGACATGGCTGACATTGGAATAGGTGAAAAAATGCTGTATATTGGGTGTGGACTGTTAGCTTCTTGTGTATTTCTCTAAAATGAGAAACTCAAGGCTTTTTGTCGCTTTATCGAATGTGAAGGTATCACAAATCCAGACTCCGCTGTCCTTGATCACAATAATAACATGTCAGGTGAAGTGTAATATTCAAATTACTCCCACTGGTTCAATGTGAAACCAAAGGGCAGAGAGACGGCTTGACTGCAAACACATTCCCTTTTCAGATCGAAATAAAAAGTGCAATTCTCACAAGGAAACTTAACAGAACATCTGTGTTGAGCAATGTCAGGCTTACACAATGTCTCAATTCATATTCAGTAGCAAAGGTTGATTCTCTTTCCTTGAGGAACTTGGTAGAATTTACTCCACATTAACTGTCACTCAGGCACCAAGAGAAAAACTCTTCTCTTCATCATTAGCTTGAAAATTGAATCAGTAACTATTGAGGCCAATGTTTTGGATCCGATTCTTTTCTGCAGTAAAATGTGAAGCTTTCAATGTGTTTAATGTGATCAACTGTAACTCAGTAACTCACGTTCAGTGGCAATTAAGAAATCCATTTTAGTGAAGTAAGTGCGCATAACAAACACATGCATAACAACCATCTCCATTCTAACATTGTGTGAATACAATTTTTGGGGAAAAAAAGTTTGTGACTCAACTCATCAAGCCCCACATCTGAAGCGAAGGTAAAGGTAAAAATACAGTGTATGTGAATGTAACATGTAACTTACGTGTGTGTGTGTGTGTTTTCGTATGTGTGTCAGCTAAACAAACGTTTCATCACAATTTAATGAATTAAACCGTTGTACGTAAGATGCGCAACTTAACGTTTTAAATCACCCTGGCACAATTGGAACAGAGGACAACTCATAAAACCAGCATGGTTGGGTAGAACCTTTATCTAGAAAATGAAAATAAGGTATGATGTACTTCACACAAGCAATGTGTATCTGTATTGTTAAAGGGATAGTTCACTGAAAATTTAAAATTCACTAAATATCTACTAACCACTATGCCGATGAAGGGGTGGGTGAAGTGTTTGAGTCCACAAAACACTTCTGGAGTCTCAAAAGTAATCTTTGTAGCAGCTGAATCCGATACAATTAAAGTAACTGGTGACCGAGACGAACATAACATGCCTCCATTCTGCTCGTGTGGTGTCATCCAAGTGTCCACAAGCCCCGACGTTCATATTCGACTTGAAAAAGCTCATTTACAATGTGTTTTAATCCTATATGTCAACTGATATCTTCCTACGAGGTGCAGTAACGGGACCTCGGACACACCATCATGGAGCTAAATCTGCTAGCTTAGCCACTTCTGGTGGAGGCATGTTATGTTCGTCTCTCGGTCACCAGTTACTTCAATTGTACCTTTCAAAAGTGAATAGGTCCAAACACTTTCTATTATGTCATCAGGTTGTTGGCAAATCAGTACAAAGTTCAAAGCGATTATTGTCATATATGCAGTCCTGTACATTAAAAATGTTTCTTTGCCTTCCACTATGTATACCATGCTTTTAAGAATTATCTAAAAAAAAATATCAACGTGAGAAAAATATAAATATGTTCAATAGAATAGAATAATCAGTCACTACATTTACTGATTTTTCAGACCCCTTCAGCAATTTTTGTAACTTTCAAAATACCACTAAGCTACATATCTAGTGACCTTTTGGACAACCTTCTGCTACTTTCTGTAAAGTGAGTCGTTAAATTGTTGCCTCACAAACGCATCTACTACATCTACTTTTCACACAGAGATCCTTATTTCAATGTTGAAACAATGCTGCAGCGTGGAAAAGGCTTAGACAACTGCTGGGTAACACGTTGTCTTAATGGACTGTGTTGCAGTTGCTATATTTCATACCTCATTTGTTGGACAACAGAAACAAACATGAACATGAGACAAGCTTTATTGAGGAGTTATATTAAATCAATGTGTGGGCGCACAGAGTACGAGAGAAGTAAAGATAAAGGACTGAAACTGGCTGACATTAGGCCGACTGCAAATACAACGCAAAGACATGAAGTTCCTAATTGGCGGATTGCAGTTCCTCAACAGTATTCGGCTTTGTCCTCAATTTTGCACATTGACCATATACAGTACAGTCATATGTAGGGTTTGGGGCCCAAATCCAGTGCCCAGTTAACATTACGCTTAACTCTGGTGGCAACACTCCTCCTACATGGCTCTGGCAGCATGTAGCAGTATCCTACAGTTAGCTAGTAGCTAACTGCGTCAACATGACAACAAAGTGGCAAAACGGTCATGAAAGGATTCCAACAACGTGACCTGCAGCAAATGATGTAAATCAAAACAAACGGCGGTTGGGAGACATTTGATGACGAAATTTGGAGCTGGAGTATTTTTGCTGTAATGAAACAGTTATTTGTTCAATTCTTGTACTTTTCATTTATTCAGTGATTGTGTTATGCAAATAAGAGTTTTGCACCTATTTATATTTGTATATTTAAGTTAAGTACACGTTCAACTCTTAACAGTTGACATGTTACATTTCATTTGCCTTAGCAATACAAAAAGCAGTTTTTATTGTCAACTGTCGTTGTGTGCTTTTTTAGGAAAAAGGTTCTGTCACCGTTTAGTCATCGGTGCTGTTTTGATAGTATCGGATTTTGCACCAGTATCAGAAAACACCCAATGATACGGAACCTTAGTCTTGTAGTGTTAGGTTTTCACGATACTCGAAATAACACAAATATATTTTAGAATAAGACAAGAACCACAACCACTGTTTTTGTTAAGTATGAAAGCCTGATCCTTTTAGTCTGGCATGTTAAGTACCGAGTTTAAAGCCATTGATGTTCAGTCCACATCAGTTCAGCCCTTTTTTTTGAGTGTCTGGAAAGTTGAGAGGAGGGTCTCGCTCCCTCACAAGCCAGATTGACCTGCTTTTTGTCCAGACAACAGTGAGAAGGGTCACAGCGCTCTCTCTCTCATCGGTGTCTTGCATTCGAGTCTCATGCATGTGTCGAAGTAGTTCACTCAATGCACTTGTGGTAGCAGTGTCAGGAACATTGGATTTCCTCCGCCATGTTGGTTTTCCATGTGTACTATTCATAAACGCCATTGGTTTGTAACAGAGGTTTTTCTTTTAGGAAATCCTCTCATTGTAGATTTGTGTGTGAATAATAATGTTATGTTAACACTAAGTGGTTGGACATATAAATAAAAGCAAGAGGCCAAGTTAAAGACATCCGTCAACAATTCTATGGCTTTGCTCTCACATGTTTGTGTAATATAATCCTGTTTGCAGGACAAACCGAGGCTCTCGAGCATTCGCCTTCCATTCTCCACTTCCCCTACTTTTATTTTTGTCAGTGAATAATCATTAAAAGCGAGGTCATTTTGATCTTCTGCCTCAATAGGCCTCAATTAAATATTCATTCATTCTGATGTGGCCTCTTCAGCAGCTTCTTTGGTATGTGTGTTAAAGAGACAAAAGGCTGTGCTTTTGATTACACAAGCTTGGGCTTTTTTCAAAGAGATCGGGCGCCATTATACAGAGTTAAACAATCTTTTCCACCAATCAACAGAGTTGTTGGTAAAAATCTTTACTTGGGTTAGGATTAGTGATTTTGTCCTTGAATGTTGAAACAAAAACAATTAATTCGGTTTGCAGAGCTTAATCGAGCTGCGTCTCTAAGGCTTGTTTCCTGCCGCACTGCTTCATCTTGAATTGAGCTGCAGCTACGCCCCATTTAGTTTCCTCCTGACAAGAATGTAACCTGTGTTTATTCAATCTAATATGGTAACATTCAATTACATGTATGAGGACCAATGTATTTGTAGAACTGGCAATGTGCGTCAGTGAAGAATATTTTTTCATCATTGCCAGCTTTGGGCCAAGTTAGCAATGTGGCAATCAGTGTCATTTATTCTTTTGAACCAACACTGAACAGTGAATGGATTGACTCGAACTTTGGTTCACATATTCATTGTCCACAGAAGATGAATCCTAATGACTTTGGCAATCCCTGACTTTTAAATCTATCACCACCAGCAGGTCAAAGTTTCTACAGTTCTCCATGTATTCATGCTAATTACTGACTTCCATCAGCCAGCCTCAACCCAGTTTCCTAAAATTGCCACTGTACAAGAGATACAACTATTTTAATGTTGGTAACATCATTTCCAAAAGCCGTAGTTTCTGTCCCCCGAGACTTTAATGAAACACAAGAGTTTTCAAACTAAAACGGGGCCAAAAATTCAGTTTTGGGGCTCAACAAGTCCAGAGTAGAACGGACATCAGGTGTTAACAGTAGCAAAAGTGTTAACATATTAGTGTGGATGTGGCCTTTAATGTGTCCTACTAGGAAGATCATTGTGACATTAACAATGGCTCTGTTCAGTCAAAATGACTCACATATGACTAATAATTGCACCATGTAACCTCCACTATTTCATTTGTCCAAATTCTGAGGGTGAAATTTATGCTTCAAAAATGTTTTATGAGGTCATTTTTCATAGAAATTCTTGGCTCCAAAATCTAGTCATCCTCTGAACATTTTATTTGTGTGAAGCACTTTGTAACCTCGTTTAGATAAGTGCTATACAAATAAAGTTATTATTATTGATTTAGTTTATATGTACTGTAGTAATAATACAAACCTATGTCAATTATTCCCTTTTCTCAAAACACAATACATCTTCTTTAAATTGGGAGTGTTCAGCCAGACGGTATGAAGACACATGACTTGAAAACATTAGAATTAATCCATCCAGATTTTTGATGTCAGAATTTGAATTAGAGCAGAGCTGTTTTCACTGAAATATGTTGGATAAAGCTTACAATGGCAAATAATCAAATGAGAAAATAAAGACTCAAAAAATAAAAAATACACAGTGACTGTTGATCTAACTAGTTGCATTAAATGTGTCCCCTCCCCTTTGAACAAATGTGAGTCCTCTTAAGTCTTATTATTCCTTTTCACTATATGGAGCATATCTCCAGCGCCTGCGTTACATTTATCACTTGATTCAGCAAGTATCTGAAAGCGTTGTGGGTGAACAATGGGTCCAGGGATGATTTGCACATGAATGATGTCTGTGAATGAGAGTGGGTTACAGAGGAAGGCTGTCTCTCCACAGTCGGGGCAGGAAGGTTTGCTCCCCTCTGCCCCCACTCCAAAGACCAGGTGAGATTCTCCGACACAAAGGGCCAAGTGAAAATCTGTTCAGCACGGACACCTAAAACCCTTATTATGGTGATGCGTGAGGAAGGATTTCACTGGGTGTGTATAAAAGCAGAGTTAGTCCCGTCTACAGCTGGATACCATGTCTTTATGGATTGATGTTACATGTTCCACATGCTTTGATCCTTTGATAACAAGGCTATATTTGTGTCGTATAGTATCAGCACGATGTGTTTTCACTTCTGTGTGGAACATGGATAAAGCTTACAGCCTCTGTACTAAGGCTGCTCACAATAGGTTGTGTCTTATCTTCCTGAATTGTTCCCGCTGTGCAAAAACAGCAACAAATCTACCCCATAGTCTGAAAAATGTACTTTATGTTTTCAACTTAGAATATGTAGCATTTTTCATGATGAGCATCAGATATATGTATTTGTCACAATACGTATTCTGACCACAAAATGTATAGGACTGGTCTAGAATTAAAACAAATGACAGTTTTCCCATTTTCTAATGCTGGTACCTTTGTAGCCCTTTGTTTTATTTGGTTTCTGTAAGTTGACAGTGACATATCGGTATTATAGGTGTGCTATCATGAAATTAACTTGAGGACAGAAGGTTGAAGGATACAGGTCATTAGATTTAGCTCCAGACCCAAAGGACCAGGGGACAGGGCAGCCAGTGTTTCAGTGTTCGTTGTGGAGAACCAGATCAGTTTTAACTGATTTTAACTGGTTTTTGCTTTTCTCAGTTCTACTCATCATTTGTTCACAGCTTAATTGGCTTGTTTTGTTTGTGAAGTTGCTCATTTACAGAGAACCGAGTTCTCAACTAAGATAAGTCAGGAACATATAATATTCTGCAGTGTCACTGGGATGAGACATTGTCACTTAGCGGTGAATACTTTGAAGGTTACAATAGGAGTGATATATTTCCTCTCTACTGCATATATGATATGATTATTGTCAATTCAAAAGAATATTTGAATAGTCTGTCAGCTATGTCTGAATACCTCTGAAGGCAGACATAGCAAATTCCACGTTGGGCTGCGATTATATTGTTGTCAGTTTTCCCTTTGTTCTTTTTCACGGGTGAATTTTATTATTTTTATTTTCGATCGATGTGATGCTATTAGAGTAAAAAAGGAAAAAACATTTTCATGTGATTTACTGCCTTAACTCCGATTTAAAAGGCATCACTCTTACCTGCCCAAAGGAAATAAAGTAAAGGAGCATGAGTTTAGGAGTCAGAACAATCTGCTCCAAACATGACCAGTGTGTCCTAGTTTTACTCCTGCATCTTGTCCATTTACGTGATCCTCAGGCTGGGGGGGGGGGGGCGATGGGGGCCAGCTATGCTGAGCCATAATGGAGAGACCCAAACTGGAGATGTGGTCATAGAGCTCCAAATCTAGATTGCCAGATTCCTGCCCGAGAACTTTCATATCACATAATAATTAGCCACATTTAGGATGGAGAGTGGAGAGCTATTCCCATGATTCTCTCTCTCTATCCTTCTTTCGGTCACAAACTCTTCCTCCATCTCTCGCTGTCTCTATTTTTCAGTTGGGGTAATTAGTATGGGAAGATGGAAAGGCATCATATTCTACAAATTCCTATGAGATTGGCTTGTAAAAGCTGTTAAGGCCAAGTAGGCAAATTAGTATTCATGCAGGTTTTTCCTGTTGCAAGTCATTTTTCCCTGTGGGACCAAGTAGTAGATTGGGTAGACAGGCTATGCTCATCCTTGATTATGTGAGCAGAATGCCACCACAGAGCTGGAGCCCAGCAGGAGAGAAAAAAAAAACACATTCCTGAGACAGTAAATCAATTTCTGTGACCTGCTAAATGTAATTGACTACACTGTAATTCTTTAACCCTGTGTATGAGGCAGAAAACACATCCTGAGGTGGAATGATTACCAGCTATTATACAAATCTATGGTTTCTCTATCAGTTAATAACCATTTACAGCTAAATTATACATACGCCATGATTCAGTGGCAATAAACAATTGCTTTAATGCACTAGTCATGTCTTTATTTAGTCAATCAACTGGATCTCAGAAAATCACCCATTATTCAAAATGGGAAAATGGCTTGGTAAGGTTTTTTTTTGGGGGGGGGGGGCTTTTAGATGCATGGAAATTTGTATGTAAATTGAGATGTTAATATTTCAGCTTGTGCTGAATACTGGATATGGCCTTTAATGTTATGGTTCATACACCATAGGATTTACTGAGAACATTTGATGCTGTTAGACCACATAAAATGCTTTGGTGATTATGGATCCACATTACTGTGGCTGCAGAGCATTTGCACAGCATAACAAAGGTTATAGATATTTGATTAAATATTTATGTAATGACTTTGTTTGAAGGTAGATTATGCGCCGTTCTGTTGTTGTTTATTGTTAGAAAAACACATACTACATACAGTACGTACAACAATATTCTCCCCCGAACACGCGAACACAACATTGTATATCATATCATTTCTTGGACGAGTCTGTACTTTAGTTTGCACGCGTCTTCATTGGACATCACATGTGCCCCTATGGCCACATCTTGACCAGTTGCCAGCAGGCCCAGAACATGAGCTCTGACTTTGTCCAGATTAATTAGCAGTCCGTCCTCTTCAGTCCATTCCCCAGTTCCTATTAGACCCAGCTCAGCAATCTGGTGGAAGGTAATTTGGTGCTCCATGCACACAGGGCGCAGCATTGACACCTTATGCTTCATGATTGAAGGCAATCTCCTGGGGACAGCGCTCAATTTATTCATGGTGCGCTCTCCCACAGCCACTAGAGACGTGTCTGTGCCCGCCTGCCACACATCCACAGATTTCCTGCTCTGCATCTTTCCCCCGAATGCACAAATAATACTAAATGATCTGAGGGAGTTGCCGCTGTGTCTTGTCTTCCTATCCACGCAGGGACCCGGTGATCTCTTGGTCGCCTCTGTACCACACATCAGTCTCTGAAATGAAGACAATGCAGGCCGGTGGATGTTATTGCATTTACACATCTTCACCCTCGCAAACCCCTTCCATTCTCCCTTTATCCCAGGGGAGAACACATGTTAGCAAACTTACACACACACACACAGCTGTGCACGGTGCGGCTGGGTCACAGGAAGTGACATTAATGTAATTCCTTGTTGATGGCTGAAATCTGTTGATAATAGAGATGTTAGCAAAGGTGATCAAAGCAGATTAGCCCAAGACACAGCGGGGGGATTGTTTGGACTCCCCGTCATTAACACAGGCTGTTATCTGGGAGTCGGCACGCTCACGAGTCCTCGCTGGGGGAATACAGGGTCAGCCATTAGCATGGAGTAGAAATGCTAATGCTCGACTTGAATCAACAGACCCCTGACTGCCTACCGCCCATCATTTACCGCTGAGGATTCAAAGCTGTTATTAGCCAGCGACACAAACAGGTGATCTGTGGCTCCGCTGAGCTTTGTGGGTATTTTTGACAATTGACTTAAAACATAACCATGGAATGACCATATGTCATGAGGCACATAACGCTGTGAAATAGGCGCACGGCTGAGGCATAACATCACATGTACGACCCTTGTGTTCCATGTGACACACTGCAATCTAAAGCATCAGAGACATGACGGGCTGTATGAGAGACAGGCAGGTAAAAAACGCAGATCACAGTGTCGCATTCGTATCTCTGAGAGCTTTGCACTGTCGCCTCAGCTCTCACAGTGATAAAAGGAAGTATGAGCTGCAGGAACACACGTATGAGAGCCATCACTCCTGAGGCTGCAAACTTGTTTGGAGTTATTGTATCATCAGAGCAGAAGAGGCAGAACAAGTACCCTCAAGTCTTGCACTGCTTGAGCGGGAAGAGGTATTTTGACAATTAGCCCTATGAATTTGGCTCCCTCGGCATCAAAACACGAGTGCTATCAATATTTGCTGCACAATACACACACATGCAGAAATGTAACAGATCTCAGCACTGGCTATGAGCACAGGGATGAAGGAAGAATATGGCATCATGTAACTGTGTGTGTGTGTTTGTGTACATGGTCTGTGTAACAGGTGATGTGTTTACCAGAAGCCATATATCTAGTGTAGAATTGTGTAGAATTTGTAAAACAACAGATTTTTACTTGAAGGTTGAGCCCTGTAATGGTCATTCCTATGCAATGAAATTATCAAAATAATTTTGCACGTCTTGAAACATATTTACTCATTCCACTCATTCCACCATCTTCTCTTCCTGCTTGTCCTGCATTTGTTTTCTCTACTAATCTTTATTATTTGTATTCTTATTTTTTTTAAATGTCTTTTTGTCCTTTATTTTCTCAAATTATTACAAAAATATGTATACAATTGTATAAGTTCCTGAAACTCTAATAAACATGTACTTCTTAAAAATAGAGGAAAGTGAAACATAACACAAAATTCATGAATCAGTGTTGATTGAAGTCAAAGCCCGGTTTTCACAACAGAGCCCTTCTGTTCTTCTATGGCATGAAGGACATGAATAACATAGAATAACAACTCTCTGATAAGTAAGGTATGTAAAAAGTCCAAAACCCAGGAAATGTGCACACCTAACTTTAAAAGCCCTTTGTCAGAAATGTATCAACCAAATATCTGATGTGAATGATGCCCTTCCAATGAGCTTTTTCTTGAGTTGAACCTTGTTGTAATGATTTTCAGCCGTCTGCACTCTTCTGCCCAGATGTGAAAATACACAGCATGTCAGAAAAACAAATCAAGGTTCCTCTGTGGCAAACGTAATGTAAATACCACTCGATCATAGCTGAGAGATTTACGTAGTTGTGGTAAACATTTCCATGGTAACAGCGAGCTCTTCCAATTAGAGAGGTTGCTGTTACACCTGAAGATTGTGGGTAGTGTAGTACTTGTCCTTTGACATTCTTATAATGTAGTTGACATCGTACAGACTTGTGGCTTCAACAGGAGCATTTATCATCATTTCACGATCTCATTGTTTGTGGTAAGTCTACCTTGGATTGTTATAATATTATGGCACATAATCTAAATCTCTATTCAGACATTGAATGGGAATTGTCCCTTTCAGAAACACGGTGTTGATGTCCAACATCAACAGTAACACTACCTGTCATTTACACACTGTACAAATAGATTAGCTGAAATAGTAAACCAGCAGACAAAACAGTGGACATACAAAACTACAGCAACCTTGACCCAGTGGAAAATAAACGTAGATAAAGTATGAATACAAGATATAAATTTAACATACCTGTAATAGTATATATAACTGTGATCATTAATGCTAATACAGTATATGAATATGCGTGTCCAAGGCCGTAGTCAGTGAAGTGAACATCGGGGGACCAAAATGTCACAACTCATTATTAACACACAAGATACATTTTTATGTATTTTGTTATTTAAGACAATGGTTAATACTGTATTGTAAGTCTAATGTGGGCTTGGTAATATAAACATGATTATGTGTATTTTACATAACTTTATTTAAGTATATCAAATTATATAAAAGTTAAAAATCAGG
Source organism: Verasper variegatus (assembly GCA_026259375.1). NCBI lineage: Eukaryota > Metazoa > Chordata > Actinopteri > Pleuronectiformes > Pleuronectidae > Verasper > Verasper variegatus. The sequence continues at coordinate 8,319,298 of CM048049.1, forward strand.
ATCTGCCTCTATAACCAGATCTACAACACAATTCAAAGGGTTTTTCTCACACGTTTGGTGCAGATGGGTTCAGTATTTTATATTTTGTTCAGTGTAATTCTGCTGAAAAAAGGCAGACACGAGTAACAACATAACCTACTCGCTGGAGGAATAAAGAATAGAAGATTAGTACATAATCATATTCAAAACTTCTTTTGTGCCAACATCTAAATACAGGCTAAAGCAAAATTAGGTGCTGCAACACAAACAGCCGGGCAAAGGGAAATGAGTGTAGCTCTTTGTATACAAACATTGATATGAAGACAGTGATGTATGCCATTCAGGTAGCTCCCTTTTCAAACCATCCATACTCTGCAAAGGAAGGCCAAGCAGTAGGCCTATTCATTAGCCCCATACTTTGTTATGTGCCTGCTCAATACTGTATGGAGATAATGTCCTTCAAAATCTTCCATGAGCAAATGTGAGTTTTTCTTCTTCTATTTAGTTCATCAGTCAGTAGGAATAAAAGTAGCCCGGATTCCTGCCATCAACAAACTATTCACTCTTCTTTGACTGAACACCAGGGAAACAAACGTTTGAGACTTTGACTTGCAGAAATGTTACATTCTTCATTTGGAGCTTTTATATTTGTTTGAATTGGTTTTTACTTATTGACATATCAAGATACAGCATTTGTCTTAAACTGAAAGTATGGAACCACTCATCACCACTTCAGTCACTACAAAGGCTTTGTTTCTGTGTAGCCTTGATTGAACCTTTCTCATCATGTAAATGTAAAACACAAAGAATAATTGGGATTCAATGGAAGTTTCTCTCGGTAGAAAAGAATCTTCGTCATGAAGTTTGAATAATGACACTTTTACATAAAATGCTCTGAAGCTAAACATTTCCACCAGTCAGATCATGATATACACTACCTCTGGTAATGTGACGTATAAATAGAAGATTCATCCTTAAATCCCCTGTTGAATTCACTCAAAGTCATGTACATCATGTTAAGAGGGACAATGTGGAATTTTTTCTTGTCTTTGAAAATGTGGTTTTGCAGTGTTGTCTTCATTACCATGGAATTAGCATGAAGGGAAGTCGTATTCAACAAGGCAGCATGTGAATCTGCTTGATTTAACCAAATCAGGCCTCAGGGACTTTCTGTAGAGGAGCAATTCATGGTTTCATTCCTCTGATGGGGTGAATTATGTTGGTGGGTGAAAAACATGAGGTTACTTTCATGTAGTCATATTATTATTAGTGTTGTAACAGCATAAGAAATGAGTTACTATTCTTGACTTTTGTTCCCCAGCATGACTCAGACCTAGTTGCCTTTAAATGGCTCCAAAGCAATGGGAATGGACACAATCAGCATTCACTCCTGGGTCAAAGGGCTCTACAGTAGAAACAGGTTTTTATCAGCTCCGATCGGTAGCGATGGAAGCACTTTGCTAATTTCTTCTCCTTCTTCTATAATTTGGCACAACATATATGACACAAATAACACAATTTTACCATATATCCTCTTTGCTTAAATGTAAAACAGTGACGTGGGCCATCTGCAAGACTTCAGTTTCGAGGGGTGGCATGAGTGTTGCACAACATTATAGCAATCGCTAATTTCAAAGGAAATGATTGTTGTGTAATTATTCTCAGATTTATTTGTGTTTTTCAGACCTTAGGGAGAAATGCTATCGGAACGTCTCTTGGCAGCTTATCCCTACACCTCACCCACAGTCATATTACAGTTGACTAGTTATCTGCTGCTAAATCGCTCTAAGACAATGTTTGATCCATGTTTCGTGGAACAGTCAGTGTCACCACAGTCATTCGGGAACACGAGAATTATAAACGTCTTGTTGAGATACTTACTGTCAATCTGGACCATTTTGGACAAGCCAACTGACAGCTGATCAGTCAAATGCCACTCGAGATACTAGCATCGGCTTCAGAATAAGTTGAGCAAGGCAGATTGTGAAGGCAAAGTTACATAGCAAGAAAAAACTCCTTGAGCTTTAAAATACAGCAAAAAAAATGGTCATAGAATATCTGGGCAACTTTAAGTAGACCATTAAATATAAGAACTTTCAACTGCCTGAATAAAGCTGCTGTCCCCTACTTTCACTGCTACTCTGTGACCCAGCCGATATGAGCCTTCAGACACTAATCACCATGTAATTTGTTGCATAAACGCTGAGGATTATATACTGTGTATATATCAAGACACGTGGGGCCATTAAAGTCATTAATGATTCCATCTTTGAATCTATAAATCACATTTAAATGAATAACATCATTTTTAATTTTCCTCAACACTTTCTTTCAAATCAGGTTAATAGATTTGTCCTTTGCTTTCTGTAAAAGCCACCTTGTTAACCTTGTCAGCTGGGTGTAATGGTTCATGTGAGAAATGCGACAAGCAATTTTTAGCATTACTGAGAGGAAAAAAATGTGTTTGATTCCAAACTGCGGTATCCACATTTCGAACTCAAAGTAATTATTAAATTAATTGAATGTTTAAGGATTTACATGGATCTATTGGCAAAATTATAATATTAGAAATCATGTTTTCATTAGTGTGTATTCACCTGAAACTGGGAATCATTGTGTTTTCATTACCTTAGAAAAAACTCTGACATGTTGCATCTCCATGTTTCCCAGAATGGTCAACCAAACACTGTAGGTTCTCCTGCACGCTTTGGGGGTGTAGGTGTATTCAGTTGGTTGCAATTGTACTCAATTTAAGGTAGTATAACTAGAACTGCACTCAGTTGAGGGCATACCAACGCCACGGCCTAAAATTCAAACTGCACCACATTGCAAACACTCATAGATATCAGTTCTCTAAATATGCATGATGTTTTTCAACATAGACGCATGATTCCCTGGTTAGTCTGTGAAAATGTCAAAAAGCGTCTTATCTCACAATGTTAAAAGAAAGCAAAAAACAATTCCTGGATCTGCTCCTTTGTCCATATCCAAGCTGAAATTCAATGGGGTCTTTCTTGGCGCATGTTCCAACCTTCTACCAAGTGTCATGGAAATCCATGATGTTGTTTTTGCGTAATCCTGCTGAAAAACAAACAAACAAACAAACAAACAAGACAACATTCGGACAATAACGAACATAACCTCCTTGTAATCTCCACTTATAAGTGATACCAATAGTAATGAGTGCTCTCAGGACGTATGAGGGCTATGTGAATGTTTTTTCTCTTGGTTGCTGACATTGCCTCGATGTTAGAATCATTCAGAATCATTCCAATTATATATATATCATACGTTGGTCTCAGGTGTTACATACCAGTAGTAATGCTCAGCAGTAACCTTGACTTTCTACCAGCTGTATCAGATGTAAGCAGATGTAACATATTTCCAAATGTGGACGTCTGAAACAATTTTTGTCCTTCAAAAATTATACATCAACATCAGTAACATTCTTTACCTAATCTGGACGCCAGTGTCGGGAACAAGCTGCCTTGACAGAACGGAAGATATTTAATAACTTCTTGAAAACAGTTCCAAACAGGAAAATTTAGTATAGGCTCGACCCACGATGATACAGTCAGTAATATATATGTTTTATTCTTATCTGTACGTCATGCAGGTATGTAAGGTATTGAGCCCCACAGGAAGATCAACCCGAAAACATATTGATATGACTGACCACAACATCTTGTCCTGCACTCCTGCATTGTCCCATCTTAACTTACTCTACTCTGCATGTGTACTGCTAAGATCTCATTCACTCCAGGAACACGAGTCCAGTTTACTCAAGTGAATGATGCAAAAGTACATTTCTGCCATTATGAGTTGAATCAATAGTGAAAACTAGGTTAAAAAACAATAATTATAACGTACCTGTTTATATTGTTCTTACTGCAGGATGGAGTACAGATGTCCCTGAGACCAGCAGCACAGAAACTCAAAAGAAGGATAATCATACAATGCACATATAATAGAAATGATGTTGACAATACAAGAGTGACTAAATGTGCTTAGATATTAAATTCTTATAAACCTAAACCCAAAATCTAAACTGTGTTAGTTGATTATATCCCCAGAGCTGTGGCCTTCCTCACTCTGCCCCCACTCCTCCTCCTCCTCTGTCTCCTAGGCAACTCACCTCTACTGAATACACGATATATATATACATACATACATACTCACTTAACTGTTACATTTCCGTCTTTATGATTTGCACAATGACGTTCTGTGGCTTCACACCTTCGCTGCTGCTGCTGCCTTGTCTTTTATGCTCCTGTGCTGCTTTAACCCACAGTGAGCAATAATATAAACTCTTACACAACCAGATTCAAAAGTGCATCACAGTTTATTGTTTCATTATTAATGAAAATTACATTTTTTATTGTCTTTATATAAGTAGTGCAGGGAGAAAAGTGGCATGAAGCCATTTGAGGCTGCAGAGGGAGCTGTGTGAAGTCTGATAAGCATCGGTTGGGGCTGAAGACGAGTGAATGAGTGGAATAAATGATGTTGTGGTTCTGCTGCATGGATTTTGATTATTTTACTCTCAAACTTTCCATTATTAACAATGACAGGGGAAGCAACTAAATTGAATTTTCGTGAAATAGAGGTCAGCACGGGATCACCAAATGTTTCGTTTCCCATAAATCTGATTAATTCAACTTAGTTTCAATCCATATTTCACTCTGGTCATCCACAACAATTAGTTTTTTTATTTGAGTTTCAACGTGACACAAAAGCTTATTTCTCTCATTTGTGCTGTGAAGTAGGTATTCTAACATCTAATGATAAACTAGGTGTTATTGTACTTACCTACAAAACTAGAGCTTTGACAGTGTCTCTCTGAAGCAAATAAAACAGTAGTTCACGAAGGAAGCAGATTTAAAATTGATAACATTCAGTTTATTCGTTGTCAACAAGTGGAAGAAAGGATGTCCTATAGTCAGTGTAACTTCATCTTCCATTTCCATTTCCTTCCATCCCTCTGTTTTTCTTCAGAGGGTAGTAGTAGACGCTTGGTACTGAGCCTGACAGTGTGGGTCCGTTAGATTGAGTGAAGGGCAACGCGGTCAATCAAAAAGCCACCTTTCCTCTCTCAGCCCTTGCTTTGGGGTCTTCCTGACAGTAATTCTCTGATTTGACTTTGATGTGCCAATTCGTGCCTGATGAATAATTGTCTGGTTTGCTGATAACTTGTGGGAGTCAAGTGTGTTCTGGTGGCACTCAATGCAAATGGGAGATATTTGGGTCCTTCAAATCACGACAGTGGGCCCCCTCTACATTTGCCTCCCCGTTCGGTGAGTAAACTGACCAATTAGCTGTGTTTGAAGAAGCCATTTTTGATTAGAGCAATCAGTAAACAGCAAGGCCTCTCCATGATTGTCCCCCTGATTAGATGAGTTGTCACTTGAGAAGTTGCTGGAGAGTTTAATTTATGGCCTTATATCGCCGGAAAGTATGGTAATTACCAAATCCATTCTCCCCGGCTCAGCGGTTGGATTAAAATTCATCCATATACTGTCAGTGCTGACAACCTCATTTTCTCCCTCTAAAGTTTATAAGCAATCTCTAAATCAACCGAATCAAGCACAAACAAGACAGGCAGCGTTCAGGCAGGTGTACGTCTGCGGTGTGAGTGATGCTGACACCAAGATGAGGAAAAAAACACAAACTGCATGATGATTAGAAATTCAACAATGTGTTTTCTAACAGAGGTTTTGGTATATTTCACTTATTGTACTTATATCATATATCAGGATGGAAACAGATAGAGCTGTATATATATTTCCTATTAGCTCTAGCAATGTGGCTCATTACTCATGAGTGGTCACAGAAAAATCTGCATATGAAAATGGTCTTATTATTCACGCCCATCTTTGAGTGTCTGCATTGGATCCTAATTAACATTATAGACCGGTTAATGGCTAAAAGGCTAAAGTAAGTGATAAATTACTATACTTCTTGTTCTACACAATTGCTAGTTCATGTTTTTGACATCAGAGCTCAGTCTACATGGAACCCTGTAAACACGAGATAAGCAGGTACTTTGACCTTGAACCACAGCGGACTTTCAAAAGGAACTTTACAAAGTTTAAGAGGTGAGGTTTATAAAGATTCAACAATCTGAAGTGGTACATAACTGTTAATATTAAGGTAATATAATAAATAGTCATTGTTGATTTTCAATCATGAATACTGATGTCTGTAAATACACACTTAAATACATTTCCCATATTATAACACTCATTCTTGCCAGAAGTGCCTTTTGAGTACTTAATGCTTTATGTACTAATTTCTAGATTTTTATATACTCATTATTTTATGAACATTGTAGAAGGAAAGTCTGTTTTCACTCAACACCAATACCATCTTAAGATGGTGGAGATCCTGGAGTCAAGGCAGTGAGTGGTGCTTAACCATTGTTGCCATTGCCTTCCCTTGGAGCATCATACCCCAACATCTCATGCCCCTGTCTCTATAGGGGACTCCCCCTGTAGAGAAAACAGCTGGTCTGAAGCCAGCCCCTCTTCTCTTCAGGCCTGTTTGACTGTACAGACTGGCAATACTTACATGATGCACGTGGTGACCTTATTAATGATCTTTGTGACACTGTATCATGATACATCACATTCTGTGTGGACCCCATCATCTCAACGAAAAAAAGTTGTAATTTATTCAAATAACAAACCTTGGATAACAAACGAGCTGAAAAGGATAGTTCACCCAAAAATGAAAATTCTCTCATTATCTACTAATGACGATGGAGGGGTGGGTGAAGTGAAGTGACTGTAACTGTGCTTATCATGATACTCATGAGTTCCTGCAAAAACTGCAGCAGTAACGAGGAGGAGGATATCAGAGGACTTTAAGGAATAAAACTTGGTGTAAATGACGACATTTCCTGTAGAATCTGAATGTCGGATCTTATGGACACTTAGATGACACCACAGGAGCAGCAGGAAGGCATTTTCTGTTGTTTTTTTATACGTTAAAGAATCGGTCACCATTTACTTTAATTGTATTGGATTTGGCTCCAACCCTGTTGACCCTCCATCGGCAGTGGTGAGTAGAGAATGAGTGAATTTTCATTTTTGGCAGAACTATCCATTTAAATCGGTTATCGACCAACAGAACCAGACCTATTGTACTGGTAATCCCCTCTAGAGAAGTACGGAATGAAATAAGAATGGCCAAACGAAAGTACAAGGAAAGAATAGAAGTGCAATATAGCTGTGGAGAACTTAGACAAGGAATTAAGAATATGGCCTCCATTATCCATTATGCTAATGAGATAAAAAAAAATCCATTAGTGTAAACGAAATGGATAATTCTGACTTCCCTAACACTTTTAACTTTTAACTTTTCCCGCTTTGAAAGGTCGGATTTCTCTGAAAACGTCCTTCTATGTAAAAAGTCCCTTGGGCCTCTGAATGAAATTGTGCTATCTCAGGAATGTGTCACAGCTTTATTTGAGAGGGATAAGATATGGAAAGCTGCTGGTAGTGAGTCCATCTGTGGGCGAACCTTGCACTACTGTGCAGATACCAAATCAAAAAATTCCAAAGAAGTAAATGAGTTCAGACCTTTTCGACATTGACTGTGTTTTTTATGGACGGAAAACTTGGTCCTTTGAAATTTGTCTCTCAATCGGGATGCAAAACTTTTTATATACTTTTTTTGTACAAGCACCTCGGGTAAAAAAGTGATCTCATGCCAGACTTTTATTTGCTAACTTTTCTTCAGCTTTTAACAAGATGCAGCCTCACATCCCAATTGAGAGACTTGCCTCTTATTTGAATCTCCCTGACCAGCTTCTCATGCTGATTTAAAACTTTCTCCTCTACTTCAGCGAAATGATTATTGACTGCAGTCAAGTCATACTGAACATAAAGCTTGTGTCATACAGAAAGAAAACGTCCAGATTGTGGAGTCATACAAATTGCTTGGTACAGTTTTTGACTGTTGTTGAACTCAAGTTTGATATTAACACTGAGTCTATTGTCGAACGTGGACAACAGAGAATCCATTTGGAGGAAGCTGAACTCTTTCAATGTCAGAGAGCGGATTTTAAGTAACTTTTATTATTCATTTATCGAAGGTCTTTTAACTTTTTCTTTTATCCGTTGGTTCAATGGATTATCCATTAAAGACAAGAACAGCCTGTGTAGCACTGTCAAGGTCTGCTCCAAGATCATTGGAGTCTGGCAAAGAGACTCATGTTCCCTCTGGGAGAATCGGGTAAAAAAGAAAGCAAAGAATATTATCAGCCATCCTCATCATGTTTTGTGATCCCTTCAGGCAGTTGTTATCATGTACTACTAAACTCAGACAGTAGCCATTTTTAATGAAGTCTGTTATGACTGTGCCTTTTAGATGAAAACACTTGTAACAAATGTCTATTTATTATCTAATTATTGTCTTTTTTATTGCTATTTATTTTCACCTCCTAAATCATATCTTGATGTCCTTCACCGACCTCATATCATATTGGATGTGGTTTGTACGATCGTGAACGGAGGTAAGCTGCAATTGAAATGCCGTCCTTGGGATCAATGAAGTTGTCCGAATCTGAATCTGAAACAAACAGGTAATAATAACCACCCTGAATTTATGTAGGCCTACTTTATCATACATCTACCTACTAATTCCACACGTCTGTCTGTCTGTCTATCTGCCTGTCTGTCTGTATTTGGAATTCATAACTGTTTAACTTCATTCTTGGCAAGTCTCTTGTAATTGCCTGAGACACTACAGTGCTGAGTTGGTGCAATTTGGACATGCAGTATGTGTGCATAACAGTCAGTGGGGCCTGAGTGGAACATGTCTTCTTAACCGCAGATAAACCAGGTAGGATGAAAAAAATGTTTTTTTTAACTTCATCCTGCACCATAGAGTCTGCACACAACGTCCAGCACACAAGCAGTAAAAAAGTGACAGTATATTGTTGAACTGAGGACTCACATATGAAAAGGAATCATTCTGAAGTAGCTCCGGAGCATTAACACAGAACAAGAGAACAGCCCGTTCCAAACAGGCTGGTTAAATACAGGCACTGCACCAGTAGTTTATCAATGTAAAACAGCAGCACGGAACATTATAACTCAAATGATCTTATCAAGTAGCAGTCATCCAAATTCAGCAACAATTCTGAATACGTGGATTGATTGTTCGATTTTTAGTTTCCAGTTATGGTATCAACCCATTAAGACCCGAGGCTCCCTTCGAAAAAGCACTAAGCAGTGTTTGTAAACCTGAGGATTTTCTGCTCTAATACTTTATTTTTCAACAGACAGGAACATGGAATGAACCATTCGAAAGCTTAAAGCTTTGGCTTTTATTGTAAATCATTGCCTTTGCCATGAAAACAGTTTTTGACTGTAAATAAGAATATTTGTCAACATGTCAGTATTGTTCATTTCTGCATTTTGCATGAATTTCAGCAAAACCGGGATGCATTTCATCGGTCCGTGATAAAATCATGTAAAGTCTGCTTACATGTCATCTGACTCTAAAGGGAAATATTTGCTGACGTCGTACCTGCTCTCGATGATTCATGCATATGTAGCTTCCAGCCTTAATGGGATAATAGTTTTCGATTTCCCACTGTTTTCCTCAGTGGTCCCTTCTCTAGTTAGTTTGACACTTGACTATCTCACTGGTGGGGAGGTTAAAAAAAGGGCCACCCATGCCTCCTATAGAGCCTTTATCTTAAAGTTTCATTCACTGACAATATACAGTGTTGTCCAGCGCACACCTACAGCCCACCACAGATTGCAGCGTATTGACCACCAAATCCCCAAATGATGCCTTAATCAATACAACAGACAGAGTAAGTAGACAGGGGAAGAGTGTGTGTGTGTCTGTTTGTGTGTGTGACACAAAGCCAGGATTAGGCCTGATTAGGGCAGTTTTAACATGTCCTGCTGATTAGGGGCCAGTGAATCTGACCGCTAATTAGCTGTGAAGTGTGGCTGGCTGCACAGACAGGACAGCGTTGGGAGGAGGGGGTTGGCCGCCCAAACCCACTCCCCCTTCATCCCTCCATCCCTCTCTCGCTCTCTCTCACCGTGCCTCCCTCCTTCGCTTGTCCACTCACCGCCCCCCACAAAAGGATCCGGGGGCTCTTTGATTGGGTACGCTGCATTGTGAAGAGGGGAGCTGAAAAAGAGTCCCATTTCCCCTTTTGCTGTGCCACTACCCCCTGCAGGGTGGAGTCAATGTAGCCTTTCTGGGCCTTCGTATGACCAGCTGGCTACAGCGGGGCAAATAAACACTCCAGGTCCACTGGCCAGTATGACTCCCATCTGAAAGCAGAGCCTTTGTCCCATGTGGATTGAGCTCTAATTGGTGTCCCCCGAAACAAATTCTCAGTGTGATTGTTATTTGCACTGATGAGGTTTTAACAGACAGATAATACACAGAAGATACAAGTTACAAGTAAATAATGGACTAATAGTAGCCTGCTGGAAGAATAGAGGGAGTTGAGTCAACATTGAAAGCAATGTAGATGCAGATGACTGGAATTCACAAAAAAAAAAAAAAATTTCATTCATGCAAAACTAATGAATTAAAAAATATATATATTTTCTTTAAATTCAACCATTTTTGTGCAAAACACAGTTTCTCTCATTGTAACCACAATAATTAGATATGGTACAGCCAGAAGTCATGTTATAGAACTCAGTAGTCCACATGCCTACGCCAAAGAAGCAGTCCCCTTAAATTCAGTCAAGTCATTTATCATGACTATCATTCCTCTAAATGTGCCTGATTTTTCTTTTTATCAAGATGCATGAATTACTCCCTGTGAAAATGATCAAAATGTTGAAAAATGCTCTGTCACATATTGTCCTGAGATAGAATCCTGGAATTGCAGCAAAATGTAATGGATTCTTTCGTGACTCATTTCGCACCCTAACACCAAATATTTTAGAAAATATGTTTTGTGGTTTTTGAGTAATCTTGCTCACAAACAAACAGACCAACCAACAAACTTGAATATCACTCAGTAGAGTGTAGACCTCCACTTAGGCCCAACAGTCCCCTTGTGAAATCACATTTAAATGAACTAAATCTTTGGGTTTCGCACCAAACTGCACACAAAATAACAATCCCCTTTATTTGCCTGATTTTTATTACCAAGATCCATGAATTCTTCTATGAGAAATCTTCCATTCTTCCCTCCGTCCAGTGGTGTTTGCATCATTTTGCTGACAAACAAACAAACAGGGGTGAAAACATAACCTCTATGGCTGAGGTAATAACTTGAAGAGTTAGGATATAGATGCAACATTTGACCCGTCATATTTTGACCTGTGCTGAACTAAAATATGGACTTTGTTGATTCATCGCAGGTTGAACTATGGATCATTGGAGTTCCGCAACTTGTTTTGGCTTCTATCCCCCTTTTTTTTGGGAGTGATTATCCTTATTAGATGGCAATTATTTAATCGACGTAAGACCAAGCTTTAGACCAAAGTGGGAACCTTTTACTAAACGTCCCATACACACACAGGCTCATTCCAAAATGAACCAAACCAAAATAAAATCATCCCTTTCGTTGCATATTTCTCTTTATCATACAAGTTAATAGTAATGAATGAAACTGCACTCTCACTCATACCTCAAGTAATTTGTGTATTTGAGGGGACTTCAGCTGCAGCTCCCACATCGCCCCTCCCTGCCTCCACCCTGAGACCCCCTGACCACAGCAGCAGCTCAAGAGGAAGAAGGGAGCCATGTAAAGGAACATGGGATTTGGGGGCGTAATCCTGTTTGCGCTCGGGGGTCACATGCTCTACGGGGCCGAGATTGTCGGCTACAGTCTGGAAGTTTATTCGGGGGACAAACAGCAGTCTAATTGTAATTCCCTCTGGAGAGCAGTCAGTGTCTCCTGCTGAATGCTGGAGAGGAGACAGGTTGCTGCAAGATGATAATTGAAAAGAAAGTGGGTGGTCCTCTTTGGCCCCCGCGGCTCTCTGGGACAGTTATATTGAGACTCCTGCGTGTTTTGGAGGGGAGCAGATTACTGGATGTTATATTTGAAAAAACGATTATGTCCTTCCGGGCTTAATTTGACAGACAAAGCTATTGAGTGGTGGCTGTTTCTGTTGTCTTATTGCCATTCATGTCGATGTGTGTGTGTTTACGCATGTGTGTTTGACTGTTGGATCATCGCCCCTCATTGAGTAGTTCTACGTTTTCATATTTTTTATTACAAGTATGTTTTCAGCATTGTCCTTGAGACCATTTTACCTTTTTACAATTTCTAACACTCTAGTGTATTTATGGGTTATTTATCTACAGCATGAATACCTGACTTTATATCCCAATACAATCAATATACAGTCAGATTCACTTGTGTCTATCAAAATAATTGAAATAAGAAAAAGAATTACACACTTGCAAACACACGTGCACGTAGACAACTGCCTCCTAGCCGACACACAAAGATCTTATCGGTTGCGTACTTTCATTGAACTGCTCTCCAGCCCTGGCCCTATTAACCAGTAATCCGCAGACTGGCAGCTGGCCATTACCGTGGCAACAGTGAGTTGGGAGAGAACTGCTCGCTGGTTCAAAAGTAAAGAGTGTAGTGAAGGACAGAGATGAACTCTTTTATCCTGTGTCTTTTTCAAATTTGTGAATAGAAACTTCCACGTGTTAAACATTTTCACTTCACCTCTTTACATATCTGGAGGTGACAATAAAATGCCTTTTATGCACGTCTGATTTCCTTTTCCTGTTGTTTGGGGGCAGATTTAAACCCATTGCAAGGATGGAGGACGATCATATCATGTGCAGCCCTGTCGATATAACAGACAGAGGGACAGATGTATTTTGAATGGCACACGCAGTAGCGACACTTGTCCTTCATGATAAATGTTGGTCACTGTTGGCATATATGCTGTAGCTCTTCTCTGTCCCATTTTACTGTGAGGCCTTTTCAATTTTTATACCAACAATCACATGCCAGCTTTTTGTGAAAACATCTCTCTGGAATTCCTAGACTTACAGAAATAAAGACATTACATCTATTGCAGTAACAATGTGTCTGCCTTGATACTGTCACAACTTTTAGTGGAAAAATATTTTGTAAGGTTTGTACTTGAGAGGCTTCCTTTGTGGAGGCTTTGGCTCACTGCAGTTCTGCAGGAGTAGAAGGACAAAATATCCAAATGGCACTGGCATACAGTGAAAAAAATGGAAATTTTAAAGCCGAAAATGTGTGAGAATGTTTAATTTAGTGGTGTTAAAGTAAAAAATGTAAAAATGGTAGTTTCCTCTCCACGTTGCACAAATGTATGACCCAATGAAGGGGATCCTTCTTCAACCTCTCCCATCCGAGGGTCTCAACACAGTGACACCTCAGTAGGGGCTGCGGGGGCCTGTAATAGATTTTTTAGAATTGGCTAAACTAATTTTCGTAAAGAGGAGTTTGTGGGACTTAATGAGGCATAACTAATCGAGGTCCCACAATCATCAGTGCCATGCTGGAAGCGTTGTGGTCGGGCACAGAGCGGCCATTGATTCTTGCTTCAAACCTCTTGAGTTCCTAATCAGCTTCTTTTGGTTGTGCGTTTCAGGCCTGACAAACCTATTGTTGGCCTGTGTCACTAGAGGTCAGTAGTTATTAGTGGCGACTGAAAACAGTTTCTCTAACTACTTATGAGCGAATTGAATAACATGCGCAGGGGAAGGACTTGGAAGGGGGGGATTACTGGCAGCGCAGCGAGTCCGGCCGGCGCAGGGGAGAGAGAATGTGACATGGTTTTCTAATAAGGGATGCTGGCATACCCCCCACCCCCACCCCCCACAATACACTCACACACACATACACACCTAACCTGGTCCTTCATTCTTAACCCCCCCCCTCAGACTGTTGTGAATAGTCTTCAGGCCCTGCAAAGCCTCATATTGCTAAAATGGTATTCATAGCAGGCAATGGAATTAGAGCAAGTCCTGCAATAGCTGGAATAGCATATAATGCGTGTGTGTGTGTGTGTGTGTGTGTGTGTGTGTGTGTGTGTGTGTGTGTGTGTGTGTGTGTGTGTGAGTGTGTGCACTTGAGTCCAAGTTATCGTCAAACAATCCCCAAGCAACAGAAAAAATGTGGTTTCAGGTATTTAATTTCATGGAAATCTATTAGGGTGACAATTGCTTTCAGAGTCCTACGACCTTCTTGAAACGCCTTTTTCCTCACTCTGTAGGAAGATGATTATTTTATAGTTCTCTTATTTTTGTTGTCCATTTGAAAATGACTGAATTCAGGGAACTTTTTGCTTCCAAGGGGCGAATACTTGCAAGAGACTCACTCTGCTGGAAGCCAACCAATTCCTGCCAGACTCAGGTTTGTCACAGTACGGACGGGGGAGATTGTCTCCTTGGCAGAGCACGGGGGCAATACACTAATTAAAATCTCACTGTCTCAGACATTTTACAATTCAATGCATTCATTCACACAGGGAAATGAAAAGTGGACCTCATCTCTGCTCATCGTTACACAAGAGGCAACATTTGTGGTTTCGCAAGAGAAGATGTGTTAAGGGACTCGTGGGAATAAACTCTGGATATTATCTACTACTGGCTTATCAATGATGTTTATCTATAGTAGCATAGTGATGAAATCCTCTCTTCGAACTTTACGAGGAGACATTTAACTCATCCACTATACTCCACTCAGGAACTATGCTCTTAGTTGTTTTTTTCGTTTGGTAAAGACTGACATCAACAGACAGTTTCACCTTGCACCAGCCGAACACTGAACTGTTTATTCTTGGGGTTATATGTTTGGCCTGCGTTTCTGTGTCAACTATGCAGCCAATAATGTTGAGCCCCTGCCAATTAGCGCTCTCCAGGTTGCTAGGTCGCCATGGTCAATTGAGGAACACATCAATAGGACTTGAAAAGGTTTCTCTGCGATCAGACCTTCTGACATATTAAGTATGGGGAGGAAGGGAGTTTGTGTGCGTGTGTGTGAGTGTGTGTGTGTGAGTGTGTGTGTGTGTGTGTGTGTATTTGCAGAGACTGAATCAAGGCTTCCCTCCACATTCACATTATGCACTGCAACCCACAATTACCTGAGAAGAATGGTCTAAAAAAATTCTTTACATCACCAAAATCGAATATCCTCTGTGTGATGCTCTGTGCTGACAGTATGGCATTGAGGCAGTGGTGCACGACCCCTCGCTCTGATAGAAATATCGGCTTTGTGTAACAGTGGCATAGTTGTTCCGTTGCTTTGTTTATGCAAGTCTGTGCTGCACAAATGCTCCCGTTTGTTTACGTTTGTGTGTCATGCTTGTGCACGTGTGTGTGGACGCTCTGCAACTACATACATGGAGGTAACACCACACAGTAGCGGCTGCAGCCCCCATAAAACTTTCCAGACAGAAATGATGATGCCAGCACCAATTACAGTACCCAGCCTGTCTCATATGTCCTTTCAAAGAGAGGTACCCCCAATAAACTACAGAGAAGCAACAGGCACAATAGCCAGTGATTACCAAGCATAGCCTATTAGTGCGCCATAACTATGGCTATTGAAAAGAGAAAAGAATGGCTTCACCTCCACTTTCATTTCATGTGGTCCACCTTCAAAAGCTTTGTTGACGGCTCATTCATGCCCTCAATCCAGAGACAAAATCTATCAGAAACATCTCGGTAGCATCAAAGTGTAAATTGAGGAATGCATTCCTTCTTTTTTAATGCTCTTATCAAACTCTCCTCTGGTGGAGATGTGACGCTCGGCTCCAAATGTCAGGTGCATATTGGCTGCGGTGCTTCCTTCGAGTGTGGGGATGATAGCACATATACATACAGCTGTCAGGTATGTGAAGGGGTTGGGAAATGGAGGCCCTCCAAGGTCTCCATCGAGACACACTGATAGCCATCATCATCATCATCATCATCATCATCATCATCATCATCACAGGGTGTCATCAGCAAAGGGGCATTGAGAAGTAATTTACAAACATGTTTAAATGACCACAGGAAATGAAACGTTAGACCTATTGTCGGGCCGCTCCTGGTGTGGAAAAAGGTCCTGGAGGACAGAAGCAAAAGGGGAAGGGACACTGACGCTAAGTGATGGCCTTAAACACTTTAGAGTTTGTTTGCACAAATCATTCATCTTCTAAAGGCTTCTTTCTCTCTCTCTCTGTGTGTGTTTGTGTGTGTGGGGGGGGGGGTTGAATGAAAAAGAATAAAATACAATTTGACGAAATGCTGCTGTAACATTTACAGGGGGTTTGTCTGCATCAGAAAAAAATGGGAATATTAGTGCAATTAAAAATCATCAAAATAAAAGTAAATAAAGGAAAATATTGCATTTTTCACACTTTAAAGTCAGTATTTAAATATCTTAAATGTGTTTTCATTTTGCCTGTGATATGTTTGGCTAATAATCATTGGATCATAGATTACAACAACAAATACATTCAAAATGAAATTGATTTCATCAAAACATCTGAAAATATTTTCAAATAATCCAAAATAATTTATTCAGACCACTATCATTTATAACAAAGGTGCGTTAATCATAAATATCGATGCCCTTAAAAACGTAACTGGCTGCCATGACGCTTCATTTACGCACAGGTTCACTTTTGTTAAAAAGCGAGGAATTGAGTAAATGGTTTTGAAATATTTGAAATTGAAATGTAAAACTTACAAACATATTTTCCTTATTTGTATTTGATGTTAATGTGATGTTAGAAACCTCTGATTTGATATTTGATAAATATGTAATTTAACAAAAGTACCTCGGCCTGTGCATAATAATAATAATAATAATGTTAATAATTATTATTATTATTATAATAAAGCCTATAATTAGAGAGACATGAATGCAGCCTAATAATAATAATAATGATAATAATGCGAGGCATGTCATTTAGATAATATAGTCCTTCTTATCTTACTAATTGGTTGTCAGAGTGTATTTTATGGAAGCTCACATTTACAATAAAATTGACCAATTACACACAGCGGCAAAACAAGGGTCTGGGCCTATTAAACAAAATGAGATCAGTTCGTTTAAAGAGTCTTCAAAAATAAAAATTAAAAAAGGACATACACGGATGAATGAATTAATGTAAATATTTAAGTTGCTGGTGAGTGTTGGGAGAGGGATTTCCAGCTCTCAGTCTTGCAGACATGTTCCATGAAAGGCAGCCCTCCAAAATGTCACCTGAACAATGCTGGCTCCCTCATCGACCTTGCTTTCCAGCTCAATTTGGTCTCAATCACAACATAATGAAAATGCACTCCACAACAGATCGCTTTTAGAAAAAAATTACTTCTTCAGGAATAGCTCTCACACTTCAAGTTATTTATTGTTAACGTTCACTTGGTTTTTTGAAACATATACAGCAGCCATCACGCATTTGTTCCTTTTTAACTTACAAAAGAATAAAGAAAAACAGGAAAAGTGGACGCAATAACGAGTATTATACAGTTAAACGCATTCTTGTGTGTTAGCCAAATATACAAGTCCCTACTTTATTCAATAAGTCTAAATGAATACATTAGTTTACAATATTAATATGATAAAATACCAGGTTATCACCGCAGATGAGGAGTGGGGGCTTATAGTGTACTTCAGACCTGATCCCACAGCCCCCCACCTCCAGTCCAGTCCGAACTCAAGTGAAGCAGCATTCCTTTCTGTTTGAACAACATGGACTAAACGTTTAAAACATCATGAGGAAGGTCCAAAACATGGATTACAAAAGGTCCAGAAATGACATAACTGCTTTCAAGGGCAGCCATTTCTGTAATGTTCAAAAATAGACTCCCCTCTCAGAGATGTCAAGAAAATGTGCCCTGATCAGCTGGTGCGCCTCTGTCTGTGCGCCTTGTTGTCCCCTCCAGTACCATAGAGGCCCCTCGAATACACACATACATATATATATGTGTGTATGCATATATATATATATATATGTATATATGTATGTATATATATGTGGGTATATATACATATATATATATATATGTGTGTGTATTGCTCTTTCACGGGCTCGTCCGCAGGTTGACATAAAAAAGTGACAGTACTGTGTATTAGGTCCTACCATGTTCTGCCGTAGAGGAGGTTTGAGCTGACCATGTTACTGGTGTAATCTACAGCAGATGTGTCTATCTGGGCCATGTTTAGCTGGCTGTGCAGTGAGGGGGGGCTGGGAGACATCTCCTCCAGCTCCAAAGCGTTCACCTGCTGCTGGCTCTGATGCTGGCTGAGGCTGCCGGCCGAGGATGCGTGCACCACTCCCGCTCCGTTCTGCTGCTGCTGGTTCTGCTGCTGGCCCTGCTGAACCTGTTGCTGGTTCGGCGTCGGCGTGTTGGAGCCGTTCTGACACGGTTTACCGTCCTTCACCAGAACCGGCACGGCGACGCGCCGCGGAGACTGCGCCTGCTGTTGGCACAGGTTACCGTCCTGTTGCTGCTGCTGCTGCTGCTGCTGCGCCGCCTTGTCCTTGGCCTGGCGCTTCATCTTGTACCGGTGGTTCTGGAACCAGATCTTCACCTGAGTCGGTGTCAGGTGGATCATGCTGGCCAGGTGCTCCCTCTCCGGCGCCGACAGGTATTTCTGCTGCTTAAACCTCCTCTCCAGCTCGTACACTTGAGCCTGCGAGAACAGGACGCGCCGTTTCCTCCTGGGCGCAGCGTGGAGAGCTGGCATGGATTTGTTGGCGTCACCCATTCCTGTGAGACTGCCCATGCCGGTCATGTTCATACCTGTGGAAGGTCCCATGAATCTAGAAACTTAAAAATATACATACATATACATGCGTTCAATAAACAGAAGAGGAGAACATTATTTCGCCTGATCTTTAAAGATGACTTTTATAGCTTAATTATTCAAGTTGGAAAGCATCAGCTTTAAATAAACATAGCAATGATATATATATCAAAATATAATAATAATAATAATCATAATAATAATAATCATAATAATAATCATAATAATAATCATAATTCTTTTAAATGTTTACTGTGCAAAGGTAATAAAAAAAAAGTCGAGCCGGACTTGAAAGAATGATCTCCTTTTCAGTTTCATAAACTGTAAAATTACATTAAATAATTCTAAAACAATCTTCAATATTTGTATAAACTTTCTATCGTTAACAGAGAGATTCAATATTTTGAAATGTACGTATTCGTATATTTAGTCATGTGCGTTTTCCTCTGTCATTCGCGAAATGTCCATTTAATTTCGTTATTTACAACGAAACAAACAATATGGAAAATGATGAAAGTGTGTATAAATCGAGGACAGAACTTACTTGTGGAGTATCTGGGATCAGGGTTGGAGCTGTACCACCCTGTTGCTGCTGCACTATTCCGCATGCTTTCCTGGTACGACGGGAGGTCTCCCATGTTGCCAATGCTTCCATTGCAGTATCCCCCCATGGCGCTGTGGGAGAACTGGGAGACGGTGTGCGGCATGTGGTACGTGGTGGCCACGGAGCCGTTGTGGCCCATGGAGTGCTGCTGCATGCCGGTCTGAGACACCTGCGGCTGTCGGTAGGCTCCCAGTGGAGAGGTTAGGTTCCCTGCGCCGTCCATGCCACTGAACTTCTTGTAGGTCTCCTCGATTGGACTCAAAATATCTGTCACTGAAAAAGGCGTAGTGTGCTTTGGGCTCAACGACATGATTCAGAGAGCAGGTAGATTTTTTGTGTTTGAGCAGATCAACCGTGTTGTTGTATCGGCTCTCTCCTTGGTGGATGTCTACGTAAGAGAGTGCTTGTAGTGTGCCTGAGATCCTATTGATCGCCTTGGAGAAGGAGGCGAGCCCAGGGCGCTCTTAGCCCGGGTTTATTGGAGCCAGGAGCCAGGTTTACGACAAACACAGGGGGCGGAGCGAAACTCCTAAACCAGCAAACAATAGTCATTGACATTTTAGGGGGAAATAGTTCATGAAAATGCACTTTGCTCTTTTATATTAAGTCGCATTACATGAACACAACGACGGCACACATTTATGATTCCGTCCTTACAACTGTACACAGGTGAGAATCAGCCATTATGTTGTGCGCATCAGCTGATCTGACCACATATGAATATTTTGCGTCAGGAGGGAATTCCACTCTTTCTAGAAACTTTGAGAGCACTTTGAACAGACATGAGGGCCACCGAGTATCATCAGAGGCACGATGAAGTTGTGTGACCAGCTCATTTATGCTTCTTAAGCATCATTTTGCCCCAGCAGAGAGGGACAAGTCCAAATATGCTGAGAATGCGCAAAGGAAACGGGAATAGGGATCCAACCTGTGAGTATTGCACCATATATAACATTAATAATCAGCAGGGGACGGCATTTATATCACACATGGTTTTTATTTATATTTTCACCGACAAATAAATTAGAAGATTAGATTTAGAAGCTCAATATCTCATATAAACCTCCATCCTGTATTTTATAACTGGGGGAGGAAGGTGAATAAGCACTGAACGTCTCTTTAATACACGTTTAAAGGTCAGTATAATATAATAGTTATGTCCTGCGTCATCTTAGAATTATTTATGAAATAACTGAATGAATAATAATAATTTTAAAAAACTAACCATTTAATTGTTTTTCTTTCTTACATTTCTGAGAATGTGTACTCCACATGCTCACTTTTCTTTGAGCAATTAGACTGAATGCAATTTGAAGACAATATTGCGCGTCCCAAAGCCCCTCCAAGTCTGGCCAACATGCATTAATGACACTTCGCAGTCTTGACCTGACATTGTAATCTCTGTGCAAACTGACTGGCGCCAGGGGAAGAGTCAGAGGAAGAGAGACACAACAGAGGGGGTCACAGGAGAAAAGAGGTGCTACAAATTGCAGTAATGACGACCAGTTAATACAGCTTTCCCATTACAGGCTAACGTGCATGGATCTGTCGAATCCATATAGTTCATAACAAGAAGGGGGGGAAAAGCCTGTTTTGCTGCTCATAAATCCTGATGATGGTGATGATGCTTGTTTGGATGTTTTTGATCATCAGCATCATCAGGATCTTTTGCAGCAGGCAGCAGCAGGAGCAGCTCACCCCCCCACCCCCCCCCCCCCAGTCAGTGCCACCATCTTCCTCTGCATGCGTGAAGCCACTAATGTAATTTAGCGTGTCGTGGCACCAAGTAGCTGCCTACCCTAATTGAACAAATGAAGATTGTGACATGGTCAGCCATCAATTACGGCGAACACATCGAGAAGCCCAATCTCCGGTGAAGTCGATAGCCTGATTGTAATAAAATCGTTGTTCGTGTGCATATTTCAGGAGATGAACTTCTTCTCATTTCCCCCCTCTTCTCCTCCCTCCTTCCTCTCCCAGATGCCTGGACTCCGCAGCAGATTTAAATGTGAAGTGCTCGGACCTTATTGGTGTTGTGGAAAACACAAAGGTACGTGCGTAAAGTTGGATGGAATTGTGTGAAAGACATTGCAAGAAAGCATGAATCCCTCAAAACAAAAAGAGGCTAACAGATGTAAAACACATGTACAATTATATTTCTGTCAACGAATAAATCAATTTAGTCAATACATACAATTTCTTTGAAAGAAAAAGTAATATTTCCTACCTGGAAATCATATTCTTCGGTGCACCCTTTCCACTCTCTTGCCAGCGGCGGCATGGTGCCTTTTCAGGGCGCAAAGAAAGGTAGGCCTCGGCCCCAGACCTCCAACATTATGTAAATGAGGCAAAGCTCTCAACCTTGTGGATTACTGAGTCAGAGAGCAGGACCCTGGTCCACAGACCCTCCACATTAGGATCCCATAAAAATCTGGAGCTGGCTAGCTGCATGCGGCGTTTTCTGAGAGCTTATATTGTCCACAGTGAGATATAGTTGTGTATCTAAGTTAACTTTTCACAAGCAGTGAATTTGACGTGG
This sequence comes from Verasper variegatus, assembly GCA_026259375.1. Taxonomy (NCBI): domain Eukaryota; kingdom Metazoa; phylum Chordata; class Actinopteri; order Pleuronectiformes; family Pleuronectidae; genus Verasper; species Verasper variegatus. The sequence goes on from CM048049.1 coordinate 8,341,156, forward strand.
CCATGGAAGCTGAAGCCGGATGAACGGACGCGCCAAGGAGCTCGTGAAGAAGGCCCCTGCCAAGGTTGGTTAATAAACCTCAGACTTTTATAGAGAAATCATATTCAAATAAGAAATATTTTTGCACATGTTTCTGTTGATAATAACCGAACTGAGCAGTTAGGGGTGTATTTGCTGGATAAAAAGCGTATGCGTAATCTAGCGTGTACGCTCTCTCGTGCCGCCCCAGAGAAATAGTGGTAACTTGGTGGAAGCTTGGCGAAGAAACGTGCATTTTATTCCCCAAATGATGCAAAGGAACGACGCTAATTTGCGGTGTAACTGTTCTGACACGCTTTTAAAATCCTGCTCTTTGACTTTTTACAGATCAGCTACTGCTATTGTCAAACTTTCTCCATACCTCACCTCGGAGAACATTTCACAAGCTTTCAAAGAGCACTTCATTGCCAACATACACGTTGAAATCAAATATAAAAACATGTAAAACAAAGGTTCCATTATCAAATAAGATGCAGTTGTTGAATCATGCTGTGAGAGATTTGTGTCGATTCCGTTTCTATGATGACATTTGAACTAGTTTTCCTATGCAGTCTCCATACGCTGTCATCGGACTATTTATGTGTTATTAACCCGCTCATAATAACAGTCCATTCTGCTAGTTTATATCACACAGACAACCTTTTCCCGATATCATCACCCCCCTCAGCTCAGCACAACACAGCAGATGGAGCAAAGCGCCTGGTTACTGGAGTGCTTTTCTCCATCTCGTCGTTACTATAGTTCAATTACCCTGAGAGATGTGAGGAGATGGCTGAAGGGCCGGGGTCCTGACCTGCAACCCCTGCCACACACCGGCCGACTACAAAGTGCAAAAACATGGGGGGGGTATTTCGTCTCGCAATACACAAATCGCAAACTTAACTTTTATCTAATTTCCTCTGTGATGCGGGTAAAATTCAAACAAACACCAAAAATGGTTTAAAGATTCTTTTCATTTTCTCTTCACAGCTGGGATGATTTTTAAACAAGTGGGGAAAAAAGACCAACAAATTTGTAGTCTATTACATTCAAGATTAAATGATGAATTACAGTGTGTTGCTATCACAAATCTCTAACCTGTAATGACCGATTCGTGCTTTAATTTGGCGTGCGTAAATTACGCACGGTCAATGATCGTCCTTTTTCCTTTGTCTCGGGCCACTGGGTCCATTTTTTAAAAAATTCTTTGGAGTATTTGTTATCAGAATATCAGCCTTTAATTTATAGAAAATGATCCACCTTCGTTATGACCATGTTTCTTTAGAAAGACGCAGAAACGTGTAAAGTTCCTATTTGGTTAAATATTCTCCGAAAACGTTTGATTACGCACGAAACTCCTTCATTAAGGAGCTTGATTGTAATATTTAAATATAAGGAAAAACACAATAATATTCAATGAGCAAAGAAGCTAAATCTAGGTGAAGCTCTGCAGTTCTTAAATAATAAATAGTTGGGCTGGCAACAGAATATATATATATATATATAATATATATACAAAATATATTTTTTATAAACCAGCTAAAGCTAAATGGACGATTTCTTACCGTCAGTAAGTTAAAATGAAGCCAACACGTGTGGCTCTTTACGCCTTTTCATCCATCCTATTGAAATATTTATTGCGCGTTATTACGCACGAAATACATCATGTCCATTTAGTTTTCCGTGGAGCAGAAACCTCATTCTTAATCTTCCATATTTACACTGAGATCACTGAAATCAAACGGATTATTTCTCTTCCTCCAAAACTTACAATTCACCCCACATCTGTACAGTGGCCGGTTCTTTGGATTGACTCGGTCTGGAAACATTTTGTGGAGGAAATCCCACACCTGCAGTCAGTGCAGTGCCGTTTAGATCAAATACTTTCTCTCCTCTTAAATCGCCGAGCAATGTGAGAGTAAAAAGCGGGCAGGTGCATATCTTTCAGCTGCACTACTTGAAACGGTGCGGTTCCTCGGCTAAGTAGGTTAAAGGTCCTCCCAAGTGGAGAAAGTATGTGACAGGCCTCTTGAAGACCGTATTCTTCTGCAGGAGTTTGCATTCATTCACAATTAATGTCGCTTGATGGACGAAATGATGCTAATAGGGCGCCAAAAACAGAATATGGGCTTTCTCCGGGATGCTGACCATAATCCGACAGCTAATGGAGAGCAGGAGATTCCAAAAATGCAGTAATAGGATTACAGTGTGGAAGTTATTCTTAAAGTTTCACTGTAAATGTGCAGCGGGTTCATTTGGTTTATTGTAAAGCTCAGGTTGCAGACACTGGGCCTGATGTAGGAGTAAGCAGCTGACCATGTCTACAGCAAATTGATTTGTTCCCACTGGAAACAGTATGAGTGTAAAACTTAAAACTAAAAGGCTCAGTGTTAAACTGTCCATGTCACCTGAAAGAAACACCATTGAAAGATATCTGGGCTTAAACCATTCACAACAACATGAAATCCAGCTGCATGGTATATTTTATGTAACTTATATGATATTGTATTAAGTTGAAAACGTGACCCTCCATTAGGTAGCCAAACTATTTTGAAATTAAATCAACTCCAAACAAAAAAAACTGTCACGCTGAGTGTTTGACGAGCCGAGGGAACTAAATTATGGTCGTTTATATCTTTTTTTAAACAGTGAGAGGAAGCTGGTGTCTTTTCTTTTTGTTTCACAAATAAAATAAACCGTGTTACGAACTGATCATCGCTCTCTAAACCTGTGCAGACCTGTGTTGTTCTTCTTAAGTGAAATAACTCATGTCGCAAGGAGCAGGCAATAAGATTATGAAATTTCAAAGGGCTAAACATGATTCAGATTTTTAATTAGAAGCTGATTTAAAGGTCAGATTTGTAGACTATTTATGTGATGAGTCTTTTATGTCATCTTATCACTGAGCATCAAATTAATAAGGAATAAATGCATACACATACACACAGGAGTAAGTCACTTCTATATTTCTATAGCCCGTCACCTTGAAGGGATTTAGAGGATAAAAACATCCACCGCTCTGGGTCTGGTTTCCTGAGTTTATGTTACACAGGGCTCTGTGAGTGCCGCCGTCCTCTGCACTGTTTTGAGTGGCAACATTCTAGCATAGCTGCTCTCTTTTGTCACAACAATTCAACAAAACCTACAGCAGCAGATCAGTGCTCGGCAGAACAAAGCAGAGATAGTGTACTTGGAACAGGCCGCTTGGACCCAAGGGTACCTGGTTCGTCCACTTCTCCTGCTGCATTCATTGTGGCCTCACATTGTGAGGGCAGGTAAACAAAGCTGTTGTAGGGACGCTGGTTGTTGTGACTCAACCGCGGCTTGGCTCTGGCCTCAGCGCCCAGTTACTCATGTGGCAAAATGTCTCTTCCAGCTGGCCCCTGTGCCCACAGTGGCCCCTGGGAGCCAGTTGCTGGAGTAAGATGAAGTCCGACATGTTCCTGTTGATTTATGTGGATGTGGAGCTTCTCTTTTTCATGTTTTGTAACAGAAACTATTCTTGCGTTATACATGCTGTATTAATAGGTGTTTGTATCTCCTCATCTGATTTTAACACTTGGTCTTACTTAAATTATATGTGTTTATTTGTGATATATTGTATATTGTATTGTGTGTCGAGAAATAAAATGTATTATTATTATTACATTTTACTTCACTACAGAAAACATATTTATGTTCAAGCAGTGACCAGCGTCTGGGGAATTATAATGTGTGAGCTGGTGTTTTTTCTTGTTGCCAAAATGCTAAAAGTTTCTTTCTAGTTGTTTTTGTACCTTTTTTTACTAAACTGTCATCACACTGAGGCTATTTTCTGTGTGTAGGAATACAGATGCTTTAAATGAGACAGGTTTGTATAAAATATGATTATAAATTGTAAACTGGTCAACACATGTTTGTGCATTTTTCAACTGGAAACAAAGCAAACTACCTCTTTTTGGGGCTTTTCATTTTGTGTGTGTTTTCATTTATTAATTCAACCTTAGTTCCATTATTTTGGAGGGAAGTTCACAGTCAGACACTTTCCTAGCTGGATGTTTCAGTGGTAAAAGAAATGATAATAATAATAATAATAATATATGGTTTTGCATCTGAGATGCATGCAAATAGCTGCAATCTGCATCAAGTATCTCCTGACGTCCGTTTAGGCTGGAATTCATTTATTTTGGGTTGTTTTCACGTGAACAGTCAAGAGATGTATCTTCTAATGAAAAGTTTCACCCAGAGCTCTGCATGCGGAGACAGAAACTTTTTCAAATGGCTCCACAACTCAACAATGGAAATGTGCACTGAGGCTGCATATCAATGTCTGCACGTGTGTTTGTCCCCCACTTTGGGAGGCTTTTACCCAGTAGGCCACCTGACAGCCTACCATTATTTAGATGAATCCACATAAACACTATCACCAAACTACTTCAACTTCTGAATGTATTGATCCTGACAGATGTGAGCGCGCACCACGTGCTACAATTTGAGACTATGAAGTCAAAGCCTTTTTTTTTTTTTTTACTGCACAGTGTGAAGAGATTCATTCATTTTCATTTCTGCTCTTTTTCTTTGCAGAAAGTGAACGCTGCTCAAATCAAGTGATCCATGGAGGAGAGGAGAGAATCCTCTGAGAGGAAAGTATCACCCACTGCATTTTGATCGAATGGAAAAACATGAGAACATTTATCAGACTTTTATTTTGTTGTAAGTAAGTAAACATAATTATACAAATGTCTGCACGTTATCACAGTTGTGCTGTTTATTATAGAATTGTAGTAATGTTTTTTTGAGACAAATTTAAATAGTGCTCTAAACAAATATTTTGTTTATTAGTATAGTTTAATAAAAGGTGATTTGTGGGAGTAATCCATTGTGATATTTGCTCTCTAATTTCTAATGGATTGTATCTTGTATAGTATGAATTAGTCTCTATCAAAAATAAACAAGGATTTATGAATATGAATTAAAATATTCATTATATATATAAGAAGAAAAGTTATATATATATATTTTAACTGTTAACCAACTTTTAGAGGCAGTACACCCCTAACCCCACACACATTTTAGCCTATATTTTTTATTTTGTTTTCCTTTTCATGTTCATTCATATGTTTTCTTCTTGTTCATAAGACAAACGTATTTGTAAATTAAATATTTGTATTTGAAAAATCAACAGACACATGATTTTAATTTCTTCTTTTTATGCAGAGTTGCAAAGTTCAAGGACAAAAGCAAGTTATTGAATTTAGTTTTTAACTTTCTTGCTCAAGGTCACATTTGTCTTTCCCATAGAATCAAACAGGCAACCTTTCATTTGGCTTCACTTATATTATCCAACTCTTTCTTTAGCAACAAGAAGATATGAGTTCATTAACAGCATGTCGTTACCCCCCCCCCCCGTACAAATTCAGAGAGTACTATACCTTATTATATTTGAATCAGTTGTTTGTTTGACAGATGATTCCACTACAAGTATGAAACCATGTTGTCACAGCTGAAGCAGCAATTATGTGTAAAAAGTTAAAGTTAAAATCTAAATGAAATTTAAAAGCTGATCCATTTTATTGCCTGTTTTGATTTTACTTTACATCTTTCTCTTATAATAACCTCCATACACATGATATTTGTTATTATTCACATGATTTATAAGAAATGCTGCTGCTATCTTTGGTCTTTAGTGGCCGTCTGAGGAACTACAGGAGGAATACAAAGTCACTCATGTCCTTTAAGAACTGGAGTTCTTAAAGTTTCCTTTTCCTGAATCATTTCTCTATGTTAATGCACATGGTGATGAACTTGGACATTAGAGTGACACACAAGATAAAAATCAGTGTCCTGAGATGCAGGAGGCTTTATTCTTTAAACTGGTCTCAGATTGAATTGTAGTTGTTAATGTAGTGAGTGAGAACAATGAATCAAAGGAAAAGACTGAAACTGAACTGTATCAAAAATTACGGAGGCTTAAATAACATCATGACCCATAAATACAATATACTGAGCTGAGAATATAAACTGTCATCAGTGACTTAGACATATCAGTGTTTTTATGTAATTCTTCATACGTTACGTGTAGAATACCAATTTATTTACTGTATGTATGTTACACAACATATTTCAGTGCAAAGAAGAGGAAGGCGTTTAGATTCATTCTTAATATCTGAAAGATGTTCAGGAACATTTAAGTCTGACATTTTATTCTTTATTCTTATTTTCAATCATCAGGGTGTTTGTCCCAGTGGTTTTATCACACCTGACATGTGTGGTGTCATTTATCAAATTACATCCTGAATTTGGAAAAAAAAAAAAAAGCAGAAAGATGGTATAATATTGAAAGTTATTTTAGAAATGACGAAAAATGCAATTCAGTTGGAATCTATTTAGAAAGCTCATGTTTGTGTTGGAGTTACAGCTGAATAATTAATCTAAGTAATTTGTTTTACTCCACGTCCTGTTTTCACCACTTTTCACCACCATTAGCATGTATAGGTTTTTAGTTTAATAGCTGTATTGTGTCTATATATGATAATAAAATATACAAATCACCGTGCAGTCTGAACTAAGTATGAATTATGATGTTGCATGTGTATAAGCATACAAATTCTATCATACAATCAAGTATTTGTAACCACTGTCAAGGTTAAATCCTGAACCAAGTTATTTAAAACAAAAAATTCCATCGGCTATATGGCGAATTTTAATAAAAAATGATTTATTATTTACTGTATGCTATTTTGCACTGGTACAAATGCTACGTTTCCCACAAGTCCACTGTCCTAGAGCCAAGAATTGGAGGAGGTGAAAGTGATTTGTAAATAAAACAGGTAATGCTGCATAAAAACAGTGTCCTCACACATGTATCGTGTTGTTATTGACTGCTGAGAGACTGCAAACCAACATTACACACAGGCGGACATCTTTCATTATTTACCTACAGTGTTTGAATCTCTTTGTTTGAGCTGTGCATGTGTCTGCTGCTGTACAGTAATAACAAGTCTACCTGAGGCCAATGGCTCTTTTGTTTGTTGGTTTTGTCTGGTCCTGTGCCGGTGGTTCTCTCCTCTCTGGAAGGATGTCGGCTCTGTGTGCCTGGCCATCCCTGAGGGCGCTTGATGTCATCTCGTCAACCTGATCATTACACTACCTGCTCTCCTCCACAATGCTGCCCTCTCGCTGCTCCGCCACTTGAAATGCTTGGCTGGCCTCTTCTCTGAAACCATCATGAAATTGTGTGCTAAAACGCTGCAGACTGTTCCCGTCTCTCTCTCTCTCTCTCTCTCTCTCTCTCTCTCTCTCTCTCTCTCTCTCTCTCTCTCTCTCTCTCTCTCTCTCATCCCTCCAGCCAGGCGTGCAGGGGCAAGGACAAGATTCCTCCACTCAGATAACTGCGGCTCAGTCAACAGGCAAAGAAAAAAAGAAGACACACAAAACATCCTTCGGCTTCCTGCCACTGTTCACCCCTCACAGCTTCTGTTTGGTTTATTGATCTTTGCAGTGTTTCATCCACTGCTGCATTATCCACATACCCAGTTGTTGGATCTTTCCCAAACAACAATAATAATTAATCCTGCATCTTAATGGAAATCTAATTAAAACAATACGTTTCATATTCATGCATCATAAGCAAGTGAAAGTGATGACATAGAAGATGTTGATCTTATATTGTCAATACATATTTTTAATCCATTAATGTATACAATGGTTTCTCGCCCTAAAAGAGCATAACAGGTCTTTTTCACAGAGGACACATGTAACTATGGCAAATGGTATTCTGACTGCAGTGCATGCTGGGTCGTGGTCATGACCTTCTTTAATGTTATTAGTAACAGTTGTGATATCCAACTATAACAAGTCAAAGGTCTGCAGTGAGATGCACATTATGTGGAGTGTAGAGGTCACTGCTCAAACAACACCACTGATACTGGGACTATGTCGTCTTATGTTAAACCACTCACACTTGTGCTTTTCACTTCCTAAATTAATAGTGTTATGTAACAATAACATTAAATGAAACAGTTTCACCGTTGCACTCGTGTACTTTGTGTATTAAAAAGCAAAAGTGTCCCATTGATGTCCAAACTTACTATAATTCTTCATTTCCTAGAAATCAGCTTACACCATACACATACATGTACATCTCTATGTTTTCGACATGTTGTGACTCCCACACACTGTATATGGATTATTTATGTCACATTAAAGTCACATGTTTGCTGATTCCAAGAATTAAACCTGAGCATCACACGTGTGCACCTCAAGTAATTCAGATGGATGAATAACTGTATGAGGTGTTGTGATGACCCAGTGTGAAAAGCATCAGACTCAAACCTCACCGGGGAGAATATACACTCTGCGTTTGGGTTAATTTAATAATACCACAGAGCAAAAATATGTTAAATAACAGATACAGTATGTACAAATGTAGGACATGCTAAAAAATATAACTGCACTGTACTCTATAAGTGTAACTATGCACAAAGCTGCTGCATAAATACAATGGAATGAAGTGTGCAGTAGTTTCTCTCACAAATGTTGCACAAATCTACCAATTATAAAACGTAGTATTATAGTATTATGAGGTGCAGTTTGTAATTTGCTGACTTTTTTGTAACTCTTCCAAAAAAATACAATTATATAAATTGACACTTGAGGTTAAGTTTATTCAATTTTATTTAGTATATGTTAAAATAACACACTTTTTTTACTGTACAGATAAGTTACAACCACATTCAATACAAAAAGTGAGGCACACAGAAACCCATGATAAAAATAGAATATAACAATCATGTATTCATGTTTGTATTTGTGGGTGTGAACACTGAGCTCAAGTAAAAAATGATGCATATATGAATGAATATCTAAATGTATCAGGGGAGGATCTGCCAGCTCAGACTACACCTCTTCCACAGTGCTTTATCAGTCACGGGGCCACAAGGACGAGCGACTGGACAAGAGGATCTGAGGGGCCTGGAGCCCGATGATGTCACAGACATGAAATATCTTTTGTATTTGATTTGTGGCCAATGAAAACAGGCTGTGAATTAGAGTTCCAGCCTCTGGGGAGCTTTTCTGCTGAATTCTGCCCCGACAGAAAGTAACACCCACATAAAACCATAAAGACAAGTACATGTTATTGTATTTCCCTTCCAGACATAAGTCCATATGCATTTTATTACAATGGTAAAAAATAAATAAATAATCTTGCACTTCCACTATATAGTGGGTTTTTGTGCCTTGCTCAAGAGTACTTTGGCAGTAATAAGCTTGTAAGTCCTAATCATTCTTATATTATTTTGGCTCGAGTACCCCTTTCTTTTGGTTTGATCAGACAGCAATGCTTTAACAATGCTTATTGATACTGCTATAATTCTTATTAAAGCATCAGGGACTTCCTTTAGCTTCCTTAGCATAGCATGCTACACGCGCTCCTGAAGGACAGTGGGCTGATGGGAGGTTGTTTGTGCTCGGATGCTGAAAACATGGACAGACGACGTCTGCGGCTATAGGTTATAAATAAGTTGAAGGTTATTGCTTCAGTCTCAAGTTTCACAAGGACCCTGATGACTGAATGTGACACATGAAACAATGAAGTCAGATGGAGCATTGATCTGAGCATTGATCCAAACATGTTTCTATTCAGCAAAGTCCACAAAATAAATAATAGAGAGGCCTTTTTCTAGAATTTATTTTTACATTCAGTGCACTTACACATTATAAATCCATGACAGGGTACACGTGCACAAACATATGACAAGCAGGAGTCGCAACACATATTTTACATTCGCTTTAAGCAGGAAGTTAATGAGGCGACTTGAATTTGGCACAACACACCGCTGCCATATTGTTGCCTCTTTGATGATGGTGCAGACGTGCTGACTGAAGCGTGTCTGAAACAGACGCCGGCCGGCCGCTGCATCGGCCTCAGAGCCCCAGGATCCATCTGCAGTGCTGGCATCTCAAGCACCGCATGTTCCTCCTCTGAAGAAGGTGAGACAATCCACTAAGTGAAAGGCACAAACACTCAACTCTGGGAACCAGACTGTCGCCGCTGTCCCCCGTCCAGCCCACCTGACCGCAGCAGTGCATTGTGGGTTTTACACATGACAACTCAAGTCCTGAGGTGGAACATTGAGAGAGAGAAGACAAAGGGAAATGAGATCATGTGGCAACTTGCACATCACAACACAGAAGCAGAACTTTTAATAGAAGGAGGCGCAGATGTAAGCAGCAGAGGCTAAGTTGGCTCTAAATATTAATCACCATGCACCGAGGGAGTCAATTTACCTGCAACAGATGGAAAACATTCAAAAGTCCATCAATTTAAATGAACTACATCTTCTCCACTGTAAACCATCACTTCTTTAAATTAAAAACATGAGTATTGTGCTCAGGCAAAACACACGTTTCTCCTGTTATTGGGCAATTTAGTTTAACATTAATCATCTCCACATGAAATGACAATAATATCTCTGGTTTGTTAAAATTGATGAAGGTGAAAACACATGTTTGTGTATCAGTAAGTTTACTTTCATTTAATTAAACTGTACAGTGTTGTTCAAATGTTGGGACTTTATTTGTTTTTTTCCCATTGTCAACTCTAAATCAAATCTCTCATTGGACAGAAACAATTGAATTCAAATATTAAATATACAAGAATCATTAAATAAACATTTGGACACTGTTGGGCATCATTGTCATTCCAAACAGGGTTCTCAACCATATGTATCAAACAGTAAAAACCAGGTGCGAAAGTCTGACTTTGGTTTGATTCACATGCTCGTTGCAAACACACTCGGTCTGTTGTTACTGACAATGAGCCGGTGTGTTTGCTCGCCACAAGAAATAGTGAGAAACACAAAGATGCTGCAACTTAAAACTAAACCAGTCTCCATCTTTTCAGCTTGTACATTTTATATTTTGTAAGATTTTATAATATTTTCCAACATATTGTATATTCTCCACTTCAACTAGAACCCACAACCGAGGACAGACAAAAAGTCCCTATTTCATTCTATGAGACTCACTTCAGTAATCCTGTTCCACTACTGCTTGTGCGAGGCGTTCAACTCACTTTTTGCTTTAATTCATTTGAGAACAACGCTGCGTAAAATAACATCTCAAAATGTAAAAAGAGGAAGTTGAGACTTTCAGGCACGCAAATCATTAACGGTCAGTCTATTTGCCCCCTGGACTCTTACATCTGTCACATTAGAGCAGCTTGAAAAGTGATGGATGAATGGTTCTATATATTTCTGGTGCATTAATGTACCGAGTCAATATAAGAGAGCAGGACGAGGCTGTATCTAAAAAGCTGTTTGTGAGGAATATATGCTTCAACCACTGTTAGAATATGAGTATGGTATGTTTAACTGTGAGTCATGAAGTCCACTATGTTTTGATGATAAGTACATTAAAATCCCTTTATTGTCACCTCCATACACATTTGAAGATCATTTCTTAGAAATAACGACCAAAATTCAAAGTCAGTAGGATTTTCTTTTGTAATCCTTTATTTGCTTCGTCATACAGTTTACATATGTACATTTTTACATGGGAGTATTTGATAGATGGTGTAAAAATACCTGGGTAAAAAAAAAAACTTGCCCTGTCTGAGCTGATGACTATCACCCTGTCCGTCTCCACGTGTCTCTGCAGACTCTGCTGTTCTCCTAATCTCAACATTAACCGAAGTCAGGAACCTTGACGCTCACTTCTCTCTCCACAAACACGACTCCTGTCTGGCTGCTGGTCTCATGCAGCACTTCAAACTCAGGCCTGTACCTCCACTACCACAATTTAAGAAGTGCATCATCAGCGTCTCCCATGGCGAAACATGTCTGCGTGTTTGGTCTCGTCTGAGCGAGGAAGGATGAAACGCACGTCCGTTTATTCCAGTGTGAAGCACTTATGAGATCCAGCTCACTGCCTCTGTTAAATATCCCTGCTAGCTAGAGAAGGATTCAGAAACATGGCTCTTCTGCCTGCGTTTACCTCAGATTCACACTGATACGGAACAAAAGAGGAGCCAAAAATGTCCCACATCTACTTACACTCCCAACAATGTGAAGTTTATGAAAATGACCTTACATGGAGACAAGGACACTTAAGCAAATGGGTTCTACGTTTCCTCTCAGCCATGTTTTCAAGCGTGTGAAAGAACAACATTGAGCACCCGCTGGTAAGGAAAAGGAGCTAAAAGCAAGAGTCACGCACCTCACAGTAAGTAGCTGGAGTAAAACAAATCAAACAATGTTGTCGGGTTGTGTCTATCTGCTGGATACATGCAAGTGTCAAACGATACCTGTCGCACGGATGTGAAATATGAAATATGAAGTGTCTGATACTGCGTGGCATCATTCTTCCTCATGGTCATAGCTGTATCACAAATTCTTCTCCATTTACTTTCACAAACCAAACAGTGTCATCTTATTCAACAGAGCATTTCCCAATCGACCAATCAGCTCATTTCAAATGACACTGCCTGATGAATAGCAAGACATTTTATGTATAGGACATGAATTGTAAGCAGGAATGAGGGGTTTATTATTGTGAGCTTTTATTCCAAGAATTAAACATGTGAAATAAGCCATGAACAAATTGTGAATACATCTGGAAAATAAGCTGAAATGTTTTTGATGAATTAATTTCCGATTTAGTCACGAAATAAATAACAAAAACCTTTCATTTCATCCTACCTAGACGTTCTGTATTTGTCCCAGTAAAAATGATGAATATCAATTTTTAAGTTAAAGACAACTTAAGGAAAAGCGTAAAGAGAATAGGGCTGGGCAATAAAATATATCAATAATTATCACAATATAATTATCAAATAAATACCAATATGAAAAAAGTTCAATATCTATCGATACAATGCGTATGCATTGCACAAGCACGGTGAGAAGGTGTAACAAATGATTCATCTACCACAGATCCGTTTTGCAGTTTATCAAGTGTTTGTCTTTCTCTGCTCACTCAGGAGCAAAAATCTGTCTTTAAACTTAAACAAAATAATGATGTGACATTTACCGTGATGATTATTAATATCATCTGATAGGAACGTTTTTATCTTGATATAATGTTTTGCCATATCGCCCAGCCCTAATAGACAATCCCATATATAATATTATGGATGAAGACATCATGACCGGATCTGGAGATGCTCAGCGATGCTGCAGGGAGGAATCTTTGCTTTTCTTTCTTTTTTACTTCAGCAGCTCCACAGAAAAGTGTTGTCAGGCAGCAGCTCTTCTGTTTCGTCTTGTTTAACCCACAGACAGGAAGGTGTGCTTGTGTCAATCATCAGCTCTCAGCTCGCCGGGGTCTTCTCTTCATTCAGATGGGAGAGGCTGATCTGAACCACCGAGTACACTCAGGACACACACACACACACACACACACACACACACACACACACACACACACACACACACACACACACACACACACACACACCAGACACACACACGCGTGCACACACACACTGCTGATCTCACCAGCATTTAGAAAGCATGTTGGTTGTAGATAAATTTGCTATCATACTTTTACATGTCCATCTTTATCTTCCCTTTTTAAAAGCAAACACCTCATTTGAAGAATAACACCTTCTGATTAATATTTTCCTGTTTGTTCTTCCTCTGGATGTTTTCCTCACTAAGTGGCCACAACTCTTACACATCAACACTCCCACTCCCCCCCATCCCTTCCCTTCTATCATGTTCAGCATCCCTCCAACCCCCCGCTGCTGCTGCTGCTGCTGCTGCTGCTGCATCTTTCTGACCCAATGAGGCCCCCTACGGGTGCAAACTCACTGATGCTGCACTGAGCAGGTGCATTCAGAGATGGAAGCCTTTCATTTCTTTTTGACGTCATTTGACCCATTTTTCTGCATACTTCCTTCTCTGCATGAGGAGATGATGGTGCTCGAGGCACTGTAAAATAAAGCTAAGCACAGGGACGTGATGGGCATTTAAATTTGAACGCCAGACACAGAATCTGATTGTTATTTTTGATGGGATTTCAAAGAAAACCCGATGTGCAGTGTGACTTTTGCCACCAGATACTGCAGGTGGACACGGGTGTTGTCGTGTTGTCTGTCGTGTTTGCAAGAGAAGCATCTGCCTTGGACCAGTTTCAGTGCAGAAACGTCAGTGATGCAAGTGTCATATATTTTCACAGGACATTTAACTCACACAGCCCTCTTGGTTGTGAAGGACACGGTGACTGAGTTAAGGCTTTTCCTCTCTTCAGCTCTATTGTTCACTTTCACTGAGGTGAATTAATCCGCACCATATTTATCCGCCTATCCTATTGCGCCACACAGTGGTGTCACCGAGCCCCTCTCTTTCTCTCTCTCTGTCTCCAAACTTTGAAACGGAGACAGTGTTTGGCTTTTAATTGGCTGTGGACTGTTGGTTTCTCAAGAGCATCGATGGTGATTATGCTCTCAAGATCCATAACAGTGTCATAAAGACAAGTCAAGTTTGTAGGGACGCCTGTTCATTAGGGAGGAAACAACAGCGTCAACTTCAGCTGCAGTGGGAGAATCACATGGCGCTGAGCTGTTTGTGCGCAGAGGGGCAAACGCTGCATGACGCCAACTGCAGGCCTCTGCTTCCATCTCGTGGCCGCTCGTCGCCACTGTCTCCTCCTTCGCCTCTCCAGCCTCACCCTCCCCTCTCTCTCCATCACTCCCTCTCCATTTAATATCGGCACCGTGGCGAATCTAATCTGGATCTCCTTTAAGGCAATAAAACCCAGATAGCTTCCTTTAAAATGAAAAGCGCCGCCTATTATAGCTTTGAAATCCTCGTTTATTTGGCGATGTGCGCGATAGAGAGAAAAAAATGATTCATGTCGAGGTTCAAATGGGCAGGATGACGAAGATCCATGGTGTCCCAAGTGCACATTTCCTCGAGTATTGTATTCCAAGGTATATAATATCGTTATCCACGCGGGTTGAACTACACTGCACGCCAAGATGCTCGCTTTAATGTCGCGCCGCTTTATCCCTCCGAGCAGCTAAAAAGCAATTTCCGATAAATCTGACCCTGTTGCTGAGCTGGTGGAGAGGTGGTGTAATTTTCTGGTACGTTAATGACAATACAAGGGGTGCAAGAGAGAGGACTCTCGTGCGTAAAAGTTTACCCACAGAGGCTTTTACCCAGCGAACTGTTTTATCTTGGCCTCAGTTTAGGGAGAAACATAAGAACAAGGCTGGTGCACCAAAATGTGAGTGTGTGTGTAAGGTTGGGATTTAATAAAATATTAAGAAATATAAATGAGATATTAAAATGTGACGTTTCCAAACCATGCGTATACGCGATTGTTTCGAATCTTTCCAACGACAGAATGTCTTTACGCACAGCTCCACCAAACACCTGTCAGTATCCTTAGTTTGCATCCAGCATCTCCTCCAGATTCCCAATCAAATCTAAAATGAAAACAGCAGCTTCCACATTTACTTCTTAAATTAATCACTGGCAGCTAATATTTGTGACTGCACTGTGTCGGCGTATGAATCCAGGAAAGTGCTGGTGAACTCCAGTTTTTATGTTTTTTTTTACACCTCACGCGGAAGTCCTTACTCTTATGGTGTTATATAATTTTTTTTCCATCGGTCTATTCAGAGAAAAGAGGCTATAGGCCTGCGCTGTCCAGTGGGAGTCAACGCAAACAAGGAAGTACTCTGTCTGGAATTAAAAATAGTTTTTTGCGCTGTGACGAGCCACTTTTTTTTTTGAGGGGCAGACAATAATCAGCCTTTCACTTTGGAGCATGGTGGGATGGAGGGTGAAGAGAAATGAGAGGGCTGTTGTTGGCATAGCTCTATCAAGGAAGAAGGACTCCCTGTTATCTGTGAATGGGGCTCCTTTTTCTGACCAGAATAGATATAGCACGAATTTTTAATTCGTTTTTCTTTCAGAGACAACAATGCTTTATTTGAGGGCCTGATACAAATTGGGGCTTGTGAGAGATCCTTTTCTCCTTGTCCGAGCCCAGCTGCCCATATGGGATACAACGTGTGCAGCAAAGATCACAATGGCACCGAGTGACAGGCGGGACAAAAAGCCCAAGGATACATCTCCCTGACTCTGAACAGCACCAAGAAACTCTGTCAGTCTCTCTATCCACACTGTTTGCATCCTCAATCTTGCTGCTCGTTAACATGCACGCCTCTGACATCCTGCAACACCAGGCCCTGGGCTTTTATCTCTGTGCTGTGTCGTGTATTATGCAATGATGGAGTCACAGAGCTATCCCCACGAGAGATGCAAAATCTACAGGGCAAAGATCCTGGCCACACTTAAAGTCTGCATTCTCCTTTTACGCACGACTTTCTTTTTTTTAAAACTGTATTTTCCTCAGATTGGTTCAGTTTAAGACTGATTTGAAAGAAGCCAGCCAGAGCTCACTAAAATCCAATCACAGCGAGGCAGCTCTTTATCACTGCCACGGATCAGTTCATGTTTCCACAGTGCGCACTGCGGATCATATCACATTTCTACCCCACATCCACTTTCCCACCATTTCAGAGGTGTAGGAGCGATTATTAAAGCAGCGCTTCTTATTTCTCTTTTTCTTATTTATTTATCCACGAATAAATCAAGTAAACGAAATCTACGAGCAAGTTGCTAAATTAATTTGACCTACAAGCTCCGACCAGCGGCGCAACACAAAACCGGTCTGTCAGGGACAAATTGAGTCTGTGTCGCTCCACAAAAGCAGTAGCCCCCTGAGACTCAATTCGGTAAATAATTAGCAAATCTGCCCAATTTAGCTGTTTGTTCAGTGATGATAGGGGCGAGTCTGACATCTGTTCTGAGATTTGTTTCTGTCCCGGGACAAACAGAATGCATGGATTTCTCCACTGCGGTTATCATATTTACCCAAGATATTGACCGGAGTCTGATAATCCGCAGTGCGCTCTGCAGCGGATCACTGGGGAGCCATTTGCGCTTGTTTTGGTTCCACCTTTAAAGACCGTGGTGTCTAATAGAGCAAAGTGTATTTTACTGTGGGGTGTTGCTGCTAATACATTATATGATGATGTAAAAAAAAAAAAAAAATCACTTTTATTAGGCGGTTAAAGCCCCTGAGGTCCGTGCGCCTTTTTTCAGTTGAAGGTTGTTCGTGGTTAAACAAAGAGAGGCTGGTGCGTCATTGATTATTCCAGCTCTATTTGCAGTTTAGCGCTGAACGAGATAACAAAACATTTATTGCAATTGAACATTTTTTCCCCTCATTCTTGTTCCTCCATAACCGTCCACTTTACACCCGAGGCCGGGAGTGGTTGGTGATGCAGTGAAAAGAAGAGCTTTTGACTCAAAAGCTTCTTATGTGGAGAAGCCCTCTTATATTAAGTAAGTGGTTTTTAGTCTCATTTCACGAGTGACTTTGGGCCCTTTATTAGTGAGGTGTTCGGATTCAGAAAAAAAGGAAAAATATATTCCCTGGATTAATTTGTTTAAAAAAGGAGAAAAGGCTGAAGTGCGCTGGAGATTTATTCCCATAATCGAGCTCCATTCTGTGCCACAATATAGCGTTTAGCTTCTTAGCCTTTCATTGTGGAATAGGACACTTGTATATAAACCAAACCCTCTTTCAGAAACACAGCTTTTTATTTGAAAAAAATCCTTATAAAAATGTGGATCTTTAGCCATCACTGCGAGGCTACACTGATATTTACATTCGTGATTTAGCCAAAAAAATCACTCCCTTATTTTTCTTGTTTTTTAAATTTGGAAATATAATATATATTTATAGGTCGATATTTCAGCTCAACGCTCCCGAAAAGTTCTCTAGGTTTGCAAACATGTGCCACAGGATATTTACAGGAAATAAAAACCAAAAAGGAAAAATAGCTGAAAAGTTGCCAGTGTTTATTCATGGCCATAAATATTTTTTCGGTCCATAAAAGAAGCAAGAAATTAAAAATTTCTATAATTATAAAGTGGTTCGCACGTGCTGATAATAACACGAAGGGACAAAAGAAAAATAAAAAAAGAGAGGAAACATCTCTACAACCAACACACAACATACTTTTACAAATAAAAAAAAATTCACAAGAAGAGCATTGACATTCTTAATAAAATCTATAAGGGAGAGGTTTGGACCCAGTTCTCTTAACGAAAACACGTAAACACGGCGCACACATGAGCCCCGAATAAAAATGGTAGTATATATATGAGTCAAGCTGCAAAAATGAAAAGTCTTTTTGTTTTTTTTTTGTGTTTCTTTTTTTCTTTCTTTCTCTTTGCTTTGTGGTGAAACTCCCTATCGTGCCTCCAAGCCAAGTCTCTATAATTTCTCTCACCAAGTCCACTGTTGCGTTTGCACCAAATGGTGTGCTGTGGGGAACTGTGGCGTGGCCGCGGCGCTGTACTGCGCGTTATACTGCATGTGTTGGAGTGACTGGGCACTGTAAGCCGAGAAGGGGATCCCGGCCTGAAAAGTGGCCGCCAAGTCCTGAGCTTTAAGAGTGTGACAAGGCTTTCCATCCCTGACTAAGACGGGCACGGCCACCCGCCTGGGAGAAGGGAGATGGGTCACTTCCATACCTTTCTCGGCCCGGGCTCTCTTCATCTTATACCGGTGGTTCTGGAACCAGATCTTCACTTGGGTCGGGGTGAGGCGGATCAGGCTGGCCAGGTGCTCCCTCTCCGGGGCGGACAGGTACCGCTGCTGCCTGAAGCGGCGCTCCAGCTCGTAGGTCTGCGCCTTGGAGAACAACACCCGCCTTTTCCGCTTCTTGCCGGAGTCGCTGCCGCCGCTGCTGGAGGTCTCCTTGTCGTTGTCCGGCGATTCGTCGTCCGCGGACGGCTCCGGGGACTTGGCTGAGTCCTGCGAGCTGGCGGAGAGACCGTGCACTGCGGCAAGAAACGGGAGAAACACTGTCAAAATGTTATGTTGTGAAGTTCTCAGTGGGCATTTTAATTGTCATCTCAAGCACAGGCCATAAAAAAGTTCCCATGCATTTGGAAATGAACTGTGCTGGTGCGTAAGAGGAGAAAGAAAAAAACAAAACCTGTTAATGATCGAGCACTTGTCAAAACAGGATTACGCACAGACTTACAAGCCACACAACATCTTTACAACACGACTGGATTATAACACAGCCCGGCCGTTTTGCTGATTTTAACACTTTGGTGCCATTTAAACGTGGGAAGCAGCAAAACATATTCTCCAGCCCGAATTTTCCACAAGCAGCTCGAGTCAGTGAGGCATTAAAAGATGCATTGTCTGCGCACAAATCCCCACAGAATGCAGCCCCATGCGTTTCACACCGCAGTTACACTCCGAGCAACTTAGAGCCCCCGGGTTTTTGGGGGTTTTTTTGTGTTGCTTTTCCACAAATTCATTAAATTCTCAAAATGAGGTGAGCCCTAAACACTGCATGCATGTGCTGAGCAACAACACGCCCCAAGACGAGCGCACGGTGCATAGAGATGAACGCATGCACGCCACCCAAGGACATCGTTACTGTGGAACATATAGGAGGCTGCATGCCATCGATTATGTCTTAATGCAAACACACATATATCCAGGAAATCAAAAAACCCCGACACAAGTCATTATCAACGTGATCAACAAGGATTGTGAGACTCTACTTACATGAATATTGGATGCTGTCCGTAGTAGCAAGCCATCGTGTGTAAGGATTGTCACTACTGTCATAAAAGGGGTTCTTTAAAGGCAGGTTCTGAGCGTTTTCTAGAGGACTTTGCACCAAAACTCCAGCGGTTTTTGTCGTGGACGTGGTCTCCGATCCCTCCGTGTCTTCCTCCGCGCCGGTGATAGATCCATCTTCGTCGTTCGTATCAGGAAGGTCCAAAATGTCCTTAACAGAAAAGCCCGTCTTTGTGTTGGTCAACGACATATTCTGGTGGAGGGGGGGAAATATGCAGGGGAAAAAAGTTGCTGCACCAGCTTTTTTTTCCTCCTTCTTCTCCTTCTTCTCCTTCTTCTTCTTCTTTTCCTTCCTCTTCGGACAATCCGGCTGTTGTTTTTTTTTTGCAACAAACAAACAAATAAAAAAAAAGAGAAAAGAGAGAAAGCAGAGGCGATGTTTCAGGAGGAGAAGGATGAGTAGGAGTCGCTCTATGCGCTGCAATACAGTCAAAGCAGCCACTGTGGGTGAACCATAGCCTGAGCGAGCAGAGCAAGGGGAGGATTGCAGCCTCTGTTAAGTCCAGGGAGGATGCCAAAGTGGCTGGAGTGCTATGTGTGGCTCATGGATACTGTGCTACTGCTGGGTGCTAGAGGGAAATAAGCCATTACCTTGTCCGATCGGTCCATATAAGGTTGGTCTCAACACATGAACCTGCAGTGAAAAAGCATTAAAAACCGCGAAAGGTTGGCCACGTGTGGGCGGGTCTTAGGAGTCAAGTGGATGAAGACAGTGTTTGCAGATGTGAAATTGTGGGTTTTGGGGAGATCCGAGCCTCTACCATTGGTGCTTCAGAGCATGATGAGTGGTGTAACGTGTCAATTAATTACAAAGACGGGGAGGGCCTTTTTTCTTTTTTTTTTTACCACCCTATTTACATACAAAGAACCTCCAAGTAGCTTTATCCTCGCAATACTTACGAAAACAACACGTTTGAACAAATTACTCCATGGCTTTTATTTTATATTTTTTATTTGACTTTCCTCACGTGCATTTCTTTTCGGGGATGTTGGTGCATGAAGTTGTTATATATATTTATGAATTTTTTTCAGCCACAAAGAGCAGCTGTTGTTCAAATATTTCGCAGGATAATTTATGTAAACCTTCTGAGTCAATATTTTTGCCAGGGCTTAAGGACAAGAGGCATGTGTGTGGAACTGAAGCAGGACCGTGTTTGTTTGAAACCGCTAAGCAAAGTGTTTAAGACACTGGGCCCATCCAAATGAGTGAGTGGTAATGAGGCCTATAAAAACAACAATAACAACACCGATAATATTAACAGCCCACTGCTATTAATAATAATGATTATTATAATGATAACAATGATTATTATAATAATAGTAATAATAATAATAACGGTGCATCCATGCAGGCTTACAATAAAAACAAAAGGACCTAAACCAGTTTATTTATGCATATTTTCCATGAATTAATTCTACTCATAATTTAGATTTTTTTGTTTCTCCCCCCCCACCCCCCTCCATAAATCTCCTCACTTTCATCATGGCAGCGCATCCTAATATTTGTTTTCCTCCCTCCTTTAAAGTGCTCCATCTTTGCCTTTTCCCCTCCTCTCTCCTGTGGAA
This sequence comes from Verasper variegatus, assembly GCA_026259375.1. NCBI lineage: Eukaryota > Metazoa > Chordata > Actinopteri > Pleuronectiformes > Pleuronectidae > Verasper > Verasper variegatus. The sequence continues at coordinate 8,362,411 of CM048049.1, forward strand.
ATCCGAGTATCATTGTTGCTTACTTTATTTTCCTCCCCTTCAAGACTTTCCCTTTCGTTCTCCTCCCTCTGCCTCCTATCCAGTATGTGATGTGGGTGACAATGTTTCACGTTTTTTCTTTTTAACCAAGTCCTCTGCGCATCCTGGGTGGTCGGACCCGGGGCAAACACAAATACAAACCGATTGCTAAGCTGCAGACAATGGGGGAAATGTAGACAAATGTCCGGCTCCTGTTGGAAGCTTTTGTGCGGCCGCAGTTTTTGCATTTATTTCAGGGGCGAAATAATGGATGATTGACGCCCCGCGCACAATGCTTTCTAACTGTTTGGAATAAATCTGAGGTTGTTCCTAGTTGTCATGGCATTCAACTGCTTTCAATGGACTATCTCTTCATTCAATTCCTGGGCCCTTCCACAATATTAAGGAAGGTCCTTCATCTCAGCACACACACATACACACACACACAGCAGACAGTTGTCTCATTTTCGAGGGAAAGATGGAGACTGTAATATTTGAATATATACTGAAATCTAATTAAATTTAGAAAATATTATTAATAATAATATTATTGTAATATTCAAACATATTGATTCACATTATCTATATCTATTTTGGGGCATTATTCGAAGATTAATAAATGTATCAGCCTATTTTACTGTTACATTTTAATATTATCTGTTCAAGCTTTATTTGCCAGATGATCTGTATGCACCTGACACACAGGCCCGAGTTAAATATTTCACCACACTGGCAGAATTAATCACAAGTCTCAACACCCCACAAAGGCTCCATTGAGCCGCACGGGCTGCATGGACAAACATGGAGCTGCGTCTGAGCCCCCTCTAAGGGGGGAAGAGAGGTTACTGACCTGATGCACTAAATCCGACATGTGCAGGGAGACATCCAGCCCGTGAAGGGACACCCAGCCCGCAGGAGACAAGACAAGAAGCCCAGAGAGCTTTACGCACCGCGGAGGACTGGCCCAGGCTGCACCCTCCGCGCGCACAGGAAACTCACTCGGCCCATGAAGGACATTATTTCACTGAGACTTATTGAAAGTGTGTGGGGCCAAATCAGGCATGTGTGAGAGCACACAGACTTGTCACCCGTGTCACTCTGCTTTGCTTTTAGCTGTGTGTGAGTGTGAGTGTGGCACAGTGACAAGAGGGGAGTCACAGTAGGTTCGGTGACGGTGCGTGCACGGGAGCGCACTGGGGTGCAGACTGGTGCATGTGGCCAGTTGCCGGGGATGTACTATTTGATCAACTTGAGCCGAGGGTTTCGGAAAGAAGAGGTAAATGTGCACACAGGCTAAGTGGACGTACTCCACTTGGAGAGCCTATCGCTCTCTGTTTACCTGTTTACTTTCTCAGGTAGTTCAAACAGGCCGCTCGCCTTTTGCGCTCTGACAATGGCCATGTGCAGAGTGGGACGAGTCAACGGGACCAACACTGGGAAATGTTCAGAGTGCAGTAGATCCGCTCAGGATGCGTTTATATGTGCAGTCATGGAAAGTTAATTTAGTATCAGAGAAGAACGGTAGGTTTTGAGAATTTGTTTTTATTTTTATTGATATTCTTGTATTTTATTCTTTTTTATTTGCTTTGTATCTGTAATGTTTAAGTTGCAATATTAAATATTCAGATTCCAACAATCTCAGGAAGTTGCTCTGCTGGTTTCCCCCAAATCATCTCCAGACAGTCCTCTGTGTGTGTGTGTGTGTGTGTGTGTGTGTGTGTGTGTGTGTGTGTGTGTGTGTGTGTGTGTGTGGTGAGATGGACAGTAAAGAAAAGGCCTACACAGATGCGTCAGGATTTAAAGAACAATACGGGGCACGAGGCCTGTGCTTTATTTTAGTCCATGTTGACATGAAATCTTCACACGTGACACTAAAACGAGACTTTGTGATCGTAGTTGTAGTAGCAATACTCTCTGTGATGCATATTAAACTCTTGTGCGTAAAAACTGTGCGTAAAACCATGAACACCCACAACCCTTTTTTTCCACGTGATCACTGCTGCTGTAATTGTTCTATCAACACTTTCTCCATTGCTCCCACTTTGATATCATAAGCAACCGAGCTGACTGGTTATTACAGCTCCTTACATGCGTTTTTTTTCCTTCTTCAAACACAGCAGCAATGGACTCGTCCGAAAACAATTAATTTTGCGGATGAACCCCCTCCCCTTCCCAAAAACACGGGCCCCGTCTGATTAATGATAATTCCCTCCTAAAAATTCAAGCTCACGATTGTTGCCAAATAAGTGAAGAAAGAGCTTTTTATATTCCTGATTAAATAAATATTTCGATTGAATGCGCAAATAAGAAAAATGCCGCGGGAGGATCCATAATAATGTTGATCATCGCCTGCTTTTAATCGCGGAATTTCAGCGCGTTTTGACGCCTCCGGCAGAGAGTCAGTCTTTGATAAAGGTAACCCCGCCCGCCTCCGGGTGTCCATGATAAATGGAACAGAGTGACAAGACCGATTTCCTCCCTCAGTGATTAAAAGCCTATATATAATATGCAGGTAAAGCCGGGTCCGGTTTATTTATGGGGGCTAAGCCATGGCCCGAGGACACTTGGCCGCAGGGTACAAATCATTTTGGAACCCGTTTGGATTTTTCTTCTTTTTTTTTTTTTTTACAGAAATCCCGCCACCTTCTCCTCCCGGGCACAACGTCTTTCTTCTTCTCCTTTCCTCTAATGATTAAACATGTCACGGCGAGATTATAGCGGTGCGCCCGTGCCCCGAGGAGATGCCTCCATTTGTTAAACCACCAGTTTATTTGTAACGGTGAATTTCATGCCATGCTGTGCCATAGCCTTAATCTTTTTCTCCTACTCTCTCTACTATGTAAGACGAATTGCTGAAAAGAGGTTTATTATTTTTTAATCACTTCCTATTTTCAGTATCGCTCTGACCTGTGTGTGTGTGTGTGTGTGTGTGTGTGTTCAGGGAGGAGGGAGAGGAAAAACATTGAATCCCTGAAACTTCTTCATATAAATCAAATTGGACAACTGTTATTTTGCAAAGATGTGGAACATTATTAATGCAACTTAATCAAACAATTAAATGAATCGATGAATAGATAAATCATGATAAATCATCCTCTCCAAGAGAAGCTGATCTGGCCCTGCTCTGCTCTGGATGGCACAAGTGCAGACAACTTGTCCTCCTTGTTCGTCAGCCTGTGTGTGACTGTGTGTGTGCGTGCGTGCGTGTGTGTGTGTGTGTGTGTGTGTGTGTGTGTGTGTGAGAGTGCAGTAGTAACACTGACAGCTGTTGACATCTGTAGAGCTCTAGCGGTCTCTACCGGCACTTTTAAGAAACAACAGGGGGTGCTTTTTTGTGTACAGTTAGGCAACTTCTAATAACCAATAGTTTGGAAGATGTGCAATGGATCCAGATACATGACATAAGGACTGGTAAGTCTTTTTTAAATACTCAAGCTGCACGCAAACATGCATTATCCTCGTATATGTCCACTACATATCAAAATGCTCTTCAGTAATACCAAATTACAAGCTCCACAATTATGTGAGCGGTTAGTGTATTGTTTATCAGGTGTTAATTTCTCTGGTTGTGTGAATCTGGATGGATTCAAACAAAAATAAAAAACCTCTTCATATTTTTTAAAGAAATGAAGACATTTCCCAATGCTGTGTACACTAATTCTCCTGAACGAGGTTCAGGCCACGCACTATGTGCCACCACAAAGAAAATATTCACCCAAGCTCAGACTACCCACGTGAGTGCGTAATGATCACAAAAAAAAAAAAAGAATACACCCAGGCCTACACTTTGAATAAGCATGCTATTTTAAATAGAGATACAAATAAAGAAAGAGGTTCTGGGTCATTTAACAGTCAGAGAGCAAGGTGCACGCTGGTGCGCGTAAAACTGCAGCAAAAACACAAAATAAGCAGAGTCTATTAAGCTGTGGGGAAAAAACAGAGAAACCCGTGTATGCAAACTGACTGGAGCGCTTACCTATAGTGGAGAGGGGGCCGGATGAGTAGCCAGCGTTAAGACTGCGCGCAGAGTTAATGAAATATCTCCAAATGGGAGTCAGGAGTGCGTGCAGAGATAAGCCTGATGTGGTTTATATACCCAGAAAGCAAGTGCTCCTTTTCTCATATTGTCCAAGAGCGTTTGCACGGATGGCCAAGTGGCTCAGCTCTTGCTGACTCGCTAACATCGCACCGTGTTTGTTTTCCCCCTTGCTATGACGTGTGACAAAATATTGGCCATATGTTCATCGGCAATAAATTGGTCTCCAGCGCAAACACACAGCTCCCTTGGCGCACGGCGCTTTTAACCCATGCGACTGTGGCGCTCTCTCTCTGGGATGTTTTGTGGGACACGAAACTATCCGGTGTAAAACTTAGGCGAACGATAATGTCACAACAGCCTGTTTAAGAGATAATAGTGCGCCTGTGGAAGAGCCGCCGGTTGATCTGTACACTGACACCTATTATTCCTCACACAGCGCGCTCTAATAAATCGCTTGGTAACCAAGAAGCAGCGCTGGCCAAAGAGCAGATGTGGCATGTTATCCACGCCACAGTTGCGTTTACATTAGATACCCTGATACAATGATTGATAACCAAGGTCACAGTGATTCACAATGCTGCGGGACCCGGGCTTCTCCCATGAGGCAGACAACTAACACATAATGTTTGTTATATTGATCCACATGTGTCGACACGGACTTAGAGCCACGGAACATAAGAGGTAAATGTTATTATTACCGCATTATCGCAGTTAGACAATAATATGTTATTTTAGCAACAAATTACACAATATCTGCACAGAAATATCACAAAGAGGCGCAAAAAGAACCCACATATATAGAAAAATACAAGCATAAAAACACATTATTATTATTATTATTATTATTATTATTATACAAGTTAGGGTTAGGGTTATGGTTACCTACCTGATCGTAACCCTAACCCTAACAGAAGTTGCACATTTTTTTTATACATATACAACACATAATTATAATAAAATATTTGACTTACATACTAGCATACTTTGATCATGTACATGTCTGATAGCTATAGCCAATATATATATAAAAGAAAATATTAAATTATATCTCCAAAGTGCGGACACACCGCGCCTTGTTTGTGAAGAGCTAAAATGTGTAAAAAGTACGATTTACATTTGTTTTCATCTTCACTTTTATGTTGCACCTCCCGCCATAGATTAGAAGAAAAAGAAGAAGAAAATTAGAACAGATTTTACAGTGTCTTGAATCACCTCTGCACATGTGTTTACACCTGTTGCACACAAACACATCCTGTGCAGAAAACCTCCTCTTCTGACTCGGATGTGAGACTAGATGGTTGGTGTGAAGATGATGATGACAGGGAATGCCAGTAATTGTTGAGGAAGAAAGCAATATGAGGCAAACACCAGTGGTGCTATTATGACACCTTTGGGGGTGGATGACTTAAATCAAGACAATGATTTTATTGTGGCTAGTCTGGAATCCATGCATGATAATAATAGTGTTGCCTAGTAGTGCAGGAGCGACCATCAATCAATAGTGAATACATTTACTGATGGGTTTTGTGCAGGGCCACTTTGCTGATGAAAGACAGAGATTATCCTCCCTGCCATCACCGTGCTCGAGAGTATCGCTAAGACGAAGAGAATACAAATAAATAAATTGGCCTCATACCTTGTTTGAAATTCCACATTAAGGCAAAGTAGTTAGTTAGAGTTGGAATGTATTCATGAGGTGCGGACGGATGAGAAAAAGCCTTCCACTCAGCCGCTCTGTGAATACCCTTGTGCTGTTTGAGATTTGCCACAAGTGCTCTAGGTGCTAAATACAAGACCTCCTGAAAAGGATGGGTAAGATAGGCCCTGCTGGTCAAGCTATTATCAATCCCCAGCCTTAAAGCCTGATGACTAAGATACTTCAGATGTAGTTAACGGCTGCGTGAGGACACTGATGGCCCGGCATTCTGAAATCAATCAGTTCAAGTTTTAATGTATCGACCACTCGAGAAGAACCAAAAGAGGGAGAGCTTCTCGACACACAGATGCCCGGGGTGGATTTTCATGGGAGATGCACTTTTGCAAAAAAGAAAAAGAAAAAGTTTAATTAAACCTGAGGGCTCACTTGTACTGTGGAGACTCCCGATGATAGTCAGTCCTATCAGATTGAGTGGCTTTGCAATTTTTCTCTACAAATACATGCACTTAGAGAGGTTTAGCAGTAGATCACCAAGCCATTGGTCTTAAGGCGTGTGAATGGGTGTTTTTGGCCCCTCGAGAGAAGCACAGCGGAGGAGATGAGTTGTTTTCTGGCAAAAGAGTCCAACTCTAAACACGGTTGGATATTACCATCTCTTAAATGACAACGGGGCATTGTGAATTTGAGGAGCTGCGGAATGTGTGTGGGGGGGAATCGGTCTTAACATTTCTGCCCTGCTGTGTGAAAGTGGTGAGCTGTGTCAGAGGGGGTAAAGAGAGAAGTTCCGCTGCGGCACTCATGAAATGTGTGTTATTAGATTTATGGGTTGCATGGAATCGTTCTGCGGACATTACTTGACATGAATAACTTCATTTCCAGCGCTAAGCATCTGTTGCAAGGCCAGTGCTTGGCCTTGGAGAGCCATATAGCTGTTTAGTAAACCCTGCTGCGGAGGCTAAGGGCCAAAAGTACTGTACTTAGCTAACACGATCTGGAAGCGTTTTTAGCCCCGCTCGTATGTGGGTTCAAGACAAATGCCCAAGTCAAGGTCAGTCGCTTGAAAAGCTGTAAGCTGTAATAATTGATCCAATCAATTATTTTCACTGATGTGGAGCGAGTCACGTAACATTAGAAAGGGCAGCTAATGTTGATGGTATAGCCACTAGGACATAAATGAAGGAACTGGTCAACTTTTTTAATAGCTGGATGCTTGGAAGGAACATTACATAGTGGACATAGTGTGTTTGGGCAATAAAGCAACAAGGCCACCAGACAGGGCTCCAACACGATCAACTCACAGCTCTGACTACCTCAACTAGAAAGTGCCTTCACAGAACACAGAACACAGGACACAGGACACAGGACACAGAACCAAATCATGTAGAAAATATAACCCACAAGTGAAGTGAGAGGCACATCCTTAAAAATGGAAGGGATCTCAAAGCAGCCAGCCTTGAGATCTGTATTGATTTCACAGTAAATTTATAAACGTAAATAACACAGGAAATTCAGAGGAGTAATTATAGTCGGGTTGCTTCAGTCTTCCAAGATCTCCTTCATTTTTTAAATAAACAATAGATAACAGCATGAGTCACAGACGTATCATTGCAAGATGGGCGAGCGTGTCCTTGCCTTCACTCCAGCTGCACGGAGCAGCTTTGGAGCAACAGATTCAAAAGCTTTGCAAGGATATTGACTGTTACCTTCAACAGAAGGTCCATAGTCAAGTCGCAATTCTCCTATTTAAATAGCATTGCATACACAAAACATGTTGAATTAGAAGAGGGATGTCTCAAGGCCATTTCTTCCCCCTCACAAATACATCTTTGCTAAAAAATACATAGTGTATTTAATATGACTCCAGACTTTATTCAAGAAACAACTCAGAGAACAAAGTTTCAAATAAATTAATGTCACTTATGAATATATTCTACAAATGCATGAGTACAAGTGAGGACAAAGTAAGAGCCTGTAGTGTGAGGGTTCCCTTCTTAACTGAATATCACGCGAGCACATGCACTATTCACTTTCTCTGAGAAACTCCTGTCGACTTCAGAGCAGCACTGAAGTTGTATCTGCTAAGATGCTTAGTAACACGTTCAAGAGAGAATTACTGTAAATATATTGATATTTGGAATCAAATATGGAGAAATATAATGTCAAACTATTTAAAAGTGCATGAAAAAATGTCACTGGTAGTGGATATGAAGACTTACATCAATCTGATTAGTTTGAGCAGACGATGCTACAAGTTGCAGCAGGATTAAAAGAAACTGTCAGGAAGTCAACCCAGCCAGGAAAGTCAAAGACCGGTCTCCGACTTGTTGATGACTGATAACGATCGTCTGCAGAGACACACTGAGGATCTGGACCAGTTAAAGTGTCTGAATTTCCAGACAACCTCACTGCAGCTGAGGTTTTGTTTTGATGGATGTTTTGGTGCGTTTCTCTTTGGTGTCTCAGTACAAACGTCTACAGTATATTGCAATAAGGACGATAAAAGACCCATTAAAACTATTTGAGAAATTCATTTGTAAAAGGACAAATAAATACTATTTTAATTTGCAATGCAGTTTTGCAAGTATCATATCTCAGTATACAGTTGTTTTGGAAGAAACTTTGTGACAATTGGAGAATAATGAGAAACATATACATACCCATCATTTGCATTCATAGAACATATTGTACAAAATGGTTCAATTATGCAACTATACATTCTCTACTGATATTGCTTTTATTTTGAAAGAAAAACTGGAACAAAAAACATTCACATTGAGCTAAAAACCGAAAACTAACCCAAAGAAAAACAGTGGGGAGTGATTTGTGAAGTGTGACAGTAACACTCACCAATAAGTTGTTATCTTTTGGAAATACTTTATCATCATGACAGGCTGGGTGCAAAATGTCCCCATGAGAAAAGCATTCTTCTGCCTTCAAACAGAGTTGGATGCAGGGTTAAAGATACTTATTGGGTTGAGTCGATATGGAGGATTTTTGTGGTGCAGGAGTGGACTCGCAATCAAATGTTTTAAAGGTTGATACAATCAACCTTTAAAACATTTGGAGAGATTTGTTTTCATCCAAAATTTTAATAGAGGAATCGAGAAGTTTTAAACATCCTCTGTATAAGTGTCTCTTGAAACCTGATTTCAACTCTGAACACGGGAGGATACGTGTTCCTTTCATAAGATAACGTGTCACTGGTTAAGTGTTACTGTCATATTGTGACAACAACTCCCCAATGATTTGGGGCTGAATATTTTTGTGCTTCTTTTTTGAAGTACATTTTTGATGGGCTTTTATCTGATAGGACAGAGAGAGCCTAGTAGTGAAAGGAGGGCAGAGAGATGGGGGACGACACACAGCAAAGGGCAGCGGGCTGGAATCGAACCCCGTCCGCTGCAGAGGAGCATAGCCTCATGGGGCGGCAGTTCGTGCAGCTTGGTTCTTTTTAGCTCAATGTGAGCCATAGTCTTTTTTTTTTTGCTTTGCCTCATACATCTTTGAGGTAAGTGCTTCCAGTCACACTGCAGCCATTGTTTAGCTCCTTAAAGTTTGAGTTAAATTTCAACATTGAGAATGAAAAAAACTCTTTCTTTACTTTTTGGTTAGGGTTCGGTATAAATTGGTCATGTTTAAAGTTAGGGATAAGGTTTTGGTTAGGCTGTACACAATGAATAGAAGTGAAAGCACAGTCCAAATAAGGATAGCTGTGCAAACATGTGTGTGTGTGTTTGCAAGTGTATAAGGAAAGTCCCTATTTTGGTGCTGCGAACATCCCATCAGGATATGTAACCTAAACAGCACAATGGAGAAACAGAAGGGCTTAGGGGTATGAAACACTCACCTTGAACCAGGCTGCTCCTTGTAGACACAAGGATTACCCATCTGCACATTTCTGAAGCCTTTTGACAAACAATGTGTCCAAAATGAAAGACGAAGAGGAGAAAACACAATTTAGTAATTTCAATGGCTTTCTGCAGATGGGTTGCCACCATATTTGGATAATTACGTGTAGATATCTTCTTTATACTGGGCCTGTGATGGCAATTAACATGTTTTTGTGGAGAGGTGCAAACTTTTTTTGAGGCAGTGAAGACAGATGGAAATGCATTAGAGGAGGTCACAAAAAACGGGCTCCTATTCTTTGCGCTAAAAGGATGCTTTTATAAGGTTTATAGCAATTGAGGAATAAAACCCCAAGGGCAAATAAATGATAAAGAACTCATCTTTAATTGGCAATCTTTTTTGGTTCATATAAATACCACTCCAAATTTCCTGTCCGCATTTTCACAGGCTGCATGGCAAGTCTCTCTTGAACCAGAATTATTAAAAGGCAAAAGGAGTCACAATTCCGACCAAAAAGGACAACTCTATCTCTTAGCAAGCCAAAGGTCTACAAATTGCCCACTCTCTGTTCACCATGATATTATGCAACCCAATGAGAACTGTAATTGCCTGGAAATAGTTAAAAAGGTCCATGCTGTAGTTTTAGCCAGAACCTTCATTCTGGAAACTGGATGCATCTCCTGTCACCTATCTGAGCAGATGTGAATTAAAAGACAAGTAAGTCCAGTTTGTGATGATGTCTCAATTCAACACCAACCAGGAGACCTAAATTACACTGTGTGAGTACCTCAAAATTATTATACCAATGTGTCAGAGTTTCATCTGAATCGCTACTGGTTTCTTTTCGCGTTTTCACTTCATGACTCACTTTGTCTGTGCACTAACACTGCTGATGTTGTGTGTGTGAGCCATGGCCTCCTCTCCTGCACCTCTCTCTGTCGCCACCTAATGGCAGGAGTGTGAGTGAAATTCTGAGCCCTGGAGCCCAGCTGAGGAAAAGTGTGCACCAACACATCCTCTCCCTCTCTCTCTCCCAGGTAATTATGTCTTTTATCTAGGAGACACATACAGCTACTTTAACATTGGATATCCAGCCGTCCTAATGGCCCATTATTCAAATAAATGGGGGGAATCACTGTGGGGTTGGTGACCCCCTCCGTGCGGCAGGGCCCTCCATCCAGGCACACCTGCTGAGACAAGGTAACGTTTATCACTGACACCTTTCGCAGGACAGAAACAAAATGGCAGGCGGGGTCAACGGTAAGGAGCACACCGGGCCCGTCATATTGCAAACATATCCATTTGGTGCGGCTCGACTCTTGTGGTTGCCAGGCTACTGCCTAATATATGGCGACTGAGTGTGCGACAGGAAAACAGAAGTAAGATGTTGACTTTGAGATAAGTGCCTCTTCAAATTAAACAGCGCCATCACATTGCATTCAAAAAAACATTTCCAAAGGTCGACTTTAAATGGTCCCCATTTGGCGAAAAAAAAATCCCTGTGTTCTTCAACTCACTAAATCATCAAATTTGCATACCAGTTATGTTAGTTAGTGGCATTTAATCATTTAGGTTTTAATCACACAGAATGAAGGGGATAATATCACTGTAATGTAGTTTTTTGGTGCGTGCGCCCGAGTCATAGGAACACTCGGATGTCACCTTATTAAAGTACACAAAAAGATAATTACGTCCGCCTCTGTCTAAACATTGCCATGGTGCTGCACTAGAGAATCATCGCTGAATTGGACACAGGAGAGGCTTGGACCTCTTATGATTAATGTGGTTGGCCACACACACACACACACACACTCTTCACACTCAGGAGTGGTAAAGGCATGTCAACTCTCTTTCTCTCTCTCTCTCTCTCTCTCTCTCTCCCACTCTCCTCCAGAGTCAAGGGTCAGCAAAACTGTTTTGATGGCAATGATTGTCGCATGCAGCCAAACTTATCGTGCAGTGAACTCAACCGTGGACTCACAGAGCGTGGAGCCAGCCAGCTGACATGCAGCTGAAGCAGACACACCCACACCCTCAACCTGAGAGCCTGAATGAGTACAGTTGGGAATTAACAAAGGCAAAGTGGTTGTCGATTGATTAGCTACAAATAAAGACATATATTGTATATGGTTGGGATACGTGAGCAGATGTGTGTACACGGACGGAGTCAGTGATTAGGGGTGGGGTGGAAGGGGCTGCGGGCGTACATTTGCAAGACTCATTCCCACCGTCTCTCCCATGAAACAGCCGTCACCTGGAAAGGCTCTGCTGAATAGAGTGGCTGATGTCATTGGAGAGATGGTATTGATTGACCAAGGGGCAGCAAAGGCCAATGCAATTAAGCAACAAGAAAACATACAGCGTTAAAGACTGTGTAAATAAAGGGACTCTGCAGCACAGGCCAGACAAAGGCCAGTCCAGGGCCCTTTCAGGAGCCCCCTTGTTCGCCGTTGGCCTGGGGTCTTCGCTGAGGACTGAGGGTCTGGGTGGGAGGCCTTGGGGAGGAGGGGCGTGGGTGGCGAAGAAGAGCAAGTGAGGCTGTGTGGGTGTCCGCAAGGATAAGGACACAGGGTGTTGCTAGGCTGTGTCTGAGAGGTCGGTGAGAGCTTACCCCTCCCCATGTGTCCGGGACTAACAGGTGATCACGGATGATCTGCATCTCAAGGAGGGGGCTGTTGAGAGGAAGGAGCTGTAGTTTTATTGGCTTCTGTCTGGTTTGGTTCGCTTCCCTTAGTGCTCACTTCCTTCCGATTTCTGCCCCTCAACCTTCTGAGTAGAATGAGACTAATAATTTGTATTTTGAATCGTTTTGTCAATTTATTTTTAAATTATATTATATTATATTATATTATTAGCTGGTCAAGAAACAGTAATTAATAATGAAATGCCTTTTGACTGGGAGGTAGAAATTCAACCAAGTTTTTTTCCTTCCTTATAATGATCCTTCTGGTAAAAACACATTTTAATTTTTTTAAATAGCTACAAAAGAAACATTTAAAACATGGATTTAAAAAAATAGAAATCGCTGACTGCTCCCTAAAAAACACTCACACGTTGCACTGTGGAGGCCAAGACTCTAGCTACATAGAATTTATAGTATATTTAACTTTAACTGATGATGTTTTGACTTGTGGTCCTAAACAGGGTCGTCACAAAAAGTCCTATTAAATATCCATTCATCCATTCATCCATCCATCAATTATCTATACCGCTGATACTGCTGAAGGTTGCGGGGGGGGGGGGAGCTGGAGCCAATCCTTGCTGAGACTGGGCAGGAGGTGCCGACAAGTCATCAGCATATCGCAGGGCTAGGGGTAGGTGTGAGGGAGAAAAAAAATACAAACCAATCATATACATTAATGGGGGTTCTACAAACATGGGTTGGGCACATGGCCATGTGGATTCAGGCCAGTCGTTGTCCCAGGCCGGTAAAAAGCTTATGATGTGTCTTCAAGTCCCTGGTTGCCTATGTTAGGTCAGGGTGACATAAAATTCAATTGGACTCCCTTTGCAGTTGTGCTACTGGCTCTGTGAAGCTGTGTTTATAGACCATGGTCACCATTTTACATTGCACCAGTTTTATTACCAAAAAACACAATCTAAAGTGTTGAATGATGACGTTGCTTCATAAAAAGTTGAGATCAATAAAGTTACAGTTCATAGTGATGGGGGGGGGGGGCATGAACATCTCAACCACGCAACATATCAGCAAATCCAGTATTTTTCAAGATACTTCACTCAAAACCACAAATACCAACTGCATAGTTATGCTAAAGGCAAAGTTACCTGGGGTCTATTAATGCCTGTACAAAATGTCATTTCGATTCATCCATTTGTTCTTCAGATATTTCAGATATTGGACCAAAGAGGTGGACCAACCATTGCTATCTTCTACGCCATGTTACCAATGTGGATACAAACATGCATACATGTGTCTGCATGTCCTTTCTTAGCGTTTGTATATATACCGTGTCAGCCGATATATAGCTATGTCCAAACACTAAGAAAAGAATAATGACCAACATTTATTAGTGAATGAATGAAATTGTTTCTGTGGTTAACGTATAGCTTCACTTTCATTGACATGAAGTGTTTGAATAGACCTGGGATATTAGGTGAGAATCATTATTCTCCAAACCTATACACAAACCTTGTACCCTCAAGGTTAAGACACTTAACATAATCACAAAGCGTTGTCTTCTACCAATGAAGGATTGAACTTCATATGAATGTCTCACATGCCTAAACTACTAGTATTGTCCTTAATGGTCTTTTAAGTAATATTCATGTGTGAGTGCAAGGTCTGTGTCAGAGTGAATGAGAGAGAGCTCATGTGCGGCACAACTGCTTCTCAAACACCACTTGTTTGATCCAGCTCTTCTTCTGGAAACAAATAGAGCTGGGTGGGGAGGGGGTGGTCACCTATTCTGATACGTCTCACCATCCTCTGCCCCCTCTCTATCTGTACTCAGGAAACAACAATGGCCTCTACTTCATCGGTCTCCCAGGTGTCAGCGCGAACATGATCCTGGGATAATTTACCTCGCTCCTCACTTCTTCTCCATCAAATGAAGGCCTGTGTCTGCCTGTCCTTAGTCTAATTTACATTTTCTCATTAGCACTGCACTTTTATCATTCAAATTCGCATTTGTTTGTCTAGAAAGATGGATGGACGGACGGATGGGCGATGCTGTCGCTGCCCTTGCTCTCCATGTGCATCACCCTAAACAAGGAGCAATGGTTAGTGTTGGATGGGGAGATGGGTTCTGTATACGTCTCATGAGCCACCTGAGGATGGAGGACAGCCATTGTTTCCACTCGGTTGCAGATAAAAATCAAGAAAAAGAGAAAAATAGGTCTCTTTGTGCGACTGCTTTGCCTTTAAACCTCCTGGATATATCACATTTACAGTGCTTCACGCAGCCAATAAAGAGGATGACTATGGCCTCCTGTTCAATAGCAATAATACAAAACACCTGTTTAACTCTTTTCAATAAAAGCACTGGTGACATCAGAGTGGCTTCCCAATGCATAGAAACCGCCATGGACATAGATTCTGGTAAATTCAATAGCTCATCTCTCGGTGAAAAGAGCTCAACAGATAATACACATTCTCCAATCCATTACTAGCATATAGACTCTGGTCCTTGACCATGATTTTAAAAGGTTCACCACTTGACCATGATGTTTCACCACATTCAGCGATGGTGAATGCACATTGGTCCTTCCCTCAAAAATGATACATATATACTTTATGTTTTCATCACTGCATTTCAAGGATGCTGCAAGGATGAGGAATGTGTATGAGGCTTCCACCATATTCATTTACAAAATGCTTTACCTCCACACAATGGGCCTCACTGACACACAACCCCGCAGATAATCTAGCTTAGGTTTACAGTGTTATAGGTATTTTTTTTATTTATACATTTCAGAATTGCAGTGGAAACAGGAGCACGAGCGATGCTGCGAATCCCCTCAGAGAACAAGCTGGTGATAAATGCATTAATAAATGCCAGAATCAAGCAATTTGCAGACAACACAATGCACAGGGAGTGTGCAGTGATGGAGAGAGAAAGTGAGGACTTGATAGGTTCAATCTAAAGAGATGGCAGGCGATTAGATTGGGCGAGGGTGGGTGCTTTCGGGAGACATGGGGCAATATTCCCCGACGTCTTTCTACAATAAATATATTTTTAATTTGTGCTCTTTTATTAACCAGCAAAATCACTTCAAAATGAATAGCACATTATTAAGTCTTCTAGTGGCTCTTACTGTTCTTTATCATGAGTTTGTATCACTGTGCAATTCATCTCAGCCATTCTTCACACTAAATATGTTTTATATGAGCCGTCATTTATCACGGCCTGTCAGCTCTTAACTGTATCATTATTCAGTCTAGAGTTATAAATTGGAATCATTAAACGTTTTTTCTTATAATCTGATGCAATAACTGCTCCCCCTTTATTGGCCCGTGAAAAGAAAATAGTAAATACAATTGTCTGTCAAGATCTGGGGAGATAGCCGTGTCTCTCAGGCTGAAATGAAATTAGGCCAGCCGAGGAGACAGGATCAATGTCAGCAGATTTGTTCGACTTTCATCGTGGAGGGGACGGGGCTGAGCGGATGAAGGATGGAGAGAAAAGGAAGCTGACACTGCTGAACCCCGATGAGGAATGTGGTCTAAGCTGTCAGTGTTTTTTTCCCCTTCTCTCTCTCTCATTCTGTGTCACATCAATCAGAGGTGTCTTTTCAACTTGTCAGTGCAGTTCTGTATGTGCGGACACTCATAATGGAAATATTGCATTCCCTGAACTCAGCTGGATGTGTGGTCTCTGTATCTTTTTGTGCGGCAATCCGAAACGCTTCCATGAAAGGAGGTGTAGTGATTAACAGTGACAGTGTGAGGTCACATGTTTTTCATCACTCGAATCATATTCTAATCAGAAGAGGACCTTGGCAGCGTGAGCCATCTCTGTGACTGCCGCATTCAAAGTTGTAAAAAGTCAAAAACCAAACACTGCACAATCTAAAAGGTTTAGAAATTAAACATAAACTTTGTGGAATTATTTTTTTCACACCCCCGTTTTGAAGCACATAACCCCGGAAGGCGTTGAATAAAAGGTAGTTGACACAAGGTAACAGACACAATAACAAAATCATAAAAGCGGTAACTATCACAGTTTAGCGAGAAGAAGAGAAGATGCCTGCTGTTTTCGGTCATTGCTTCCTCCTTGCTCATCCCATAAAGAGATGGTGATAAAACCCACTCTTAGAATCGTGGGTAAAGACTGCCACCCACTGGTAAGATCACAGACCACGCTCCTATACTTATGTTAAGTTATTGCTTTGTAGTTATCATCCTAATATATGTTTAGATCAGGTTTTAGAAGAATTACACAAAGACAGCAATTTTAAGGGTGTGGAAATTGTTAAAAATCATTTTGGATTATCAAAAAGTCAAAAGGGACAAGTCAAGTCAAAATGCACCACTATAGGAGACTTGCTGTCAGAGGCACATCCTTTTCTATAAGCCTATGCTGCCATCTAGTGGATGATGCACTGAAATGATGGCGTGTAAATTGAGGATACAAACTGAGCAGCACTTAACTTCGGAGCTGAATTTAACCACCAGGACATGGTGATTTAAAAAAAAAAGCCTTTATGAACGTTATTTTCTGCAACCTACTCAAACTTAAACCCATCCACCTCAATTTCCTCAGCACAACAAACTGATTGTGTAATTTTGATCACCATTGAGATTCACAGCTAAAAGTATCATCTGAATGAAAAAACATGTTTAAATCCCAGCTCTTCCTTTCAAGATCAAAGGATTTATGAGTTATTAGCTGCAACTCACGCTATCAGGTTGTCAGCATTAATATATAACAAGTTAACTGAGTTAAGATAACCCAGTCTTGCAAGCAAACAACTTCCAACTTCAGACCAGATGGTGGTGTGTTTGCACCAGGTGAGTATAGCACAGATAAGGACCCAGGGTTGTGAGGTACAGTTGCTGAAATATGGAGCTATAATAAATCATTTAGGAAATAATCCAAAGAATCTAGTGTGCAGTGAAAGGAAAGATTTCAGAAGTCCATATCTGATCATGTAATGGTAATCACTTTCCATTACATAATCAGATATGTCAGACATGATATCAGTAAAATAATAATTTTTTTTTTACTCGGGAGCGTGCAAGTCCAAGTTTATCTAAACATTCCATTGTTTGCAAAATGCTCACATCTCCAGACCAGGGCTATTTATTTACCCCCACCGGCCTGTATTTCCACCTGCATGTTGAAAGTGTTTATACATAAACTCCCTCAAAAGAGAAGCAGTTCACTCCAAGGTCTCTGTTCTGTCACTCTGGCAATAAAGCTCGGTCATGCTCTCTTTCCCCCCCCCCCCCCCCCCCCCTTCGCCCCCCATCTCTTTATCTCCCCCTCTCTCTCTGTGTCTTTCATAACACTTCACCATCGACCTGTGTGTGTCACGTGAAGAGGCAGGAACATTCTGGAAAGTGAAAACAAGTTGCTCAAGATGCTTCATATAAATAGCTACATTGTTTGGCATTAACTTTTCTACGGACACGTAACAGACTTGTCACTCTTTCTCCCCAGAACATCTTTGTCTGCAAAACTTCACACCTAAAGTTTCTTAAGATATAGAATTACTGAAAGAGGACAGATTTTCTGTTTTCTGTAAACTGTTCGGGTCAGTGACAAAGTTCAAAGCAACACTAGGTAGTTTTTATACCCTTAAAATAACAGCTTTGAATTTGTTTAATGATACACAAACAAATTAAGGGAGAATGGCGTGTCTGTCATTGCCACAGTGCCCCCTGGATGTGTGGAACAGCACTACATACCTTCTGTGCTGGAACATGACAACCTGCTTTATGGTGAACAACACACACCAACAACCAGAGCCGGAGCTAGCAGCTAGCAGCTAGCTATTAGAGACAACTAGCTAGCCATTCATAGTGGTGTGGACAACATGGCAGAGCCAATGAAGTAAACAACATTGTCAGACGAAACGATGAAGCTTTGTAGTTTAGTCTTGAGTAACAAACCGAATGGAATGAATTTTGGAGCATATTTCCCTCGTTGGCGAGAGCTGTAAGAGACCAAAGGATGCAGGACAGATACCGACCTGGCATTTTTGTTATAAGAGATGTTGACTTGCTAGTTTGTCATCAGAAGCTAGGTCAACCCATTTCGATAAAGGTTTAGCTGGCAAATAAGCCAAACATGCCCGTCATATCTGTGTAAAATCAAATACCTTGTAGCTGACATGGTTCTTTGGCCTCCGAGGTTGCTGGTTTCTTCTCCATCAGTGTGTCAACAAATATGTGTCCAGCTGCGTGCATGGGGAGGCTCAGGCCGCAACTCGTATTACGACAGTGAATAACGTCGCCAAACTCTAGGGGGAGTCCAAGTACAGCCACGGGGCTAATCTTGCATTGTGTCGCAAATGAACAAGGAGAGGTGAGCTAATCTTTGAAGGTGATTGGTAACGTTTGAGTTGTCATGTTTGGATGTTGTGTGCTTTGCTTGAGTCTGAAGTTGAGTATGAGATATGGGGTTTATAAATAAATGGATCTCAACATAAGTTAATGTATCCAGGTTGGCAATGATGCAGCACTTCTGGCCTTGTCACCCAGACAAAATGGATGAGAGCCTAAAGTGGACCACTTTTAAAATACCAAATGTTACTCAAATATCCCAAAACAAATTGGGCCTTTTTTGGCACACATGGCTCTGGGCAAGATGTAACCTGGATGTGAAACTAAAGTGGTCCGTGTGGTAAATGGTTAATATGGCCCAAAGAGCACAAAGCACATTCGGGCCACCTTTGGTTGACATGCGGTATTGCTGAGGCTTATTTGTGGCCTAGATCTGGCAAATAGCAGCGGACCGGCCAATTGCCATCATTCCAGCGTTTTGTGGGCAGGATGACAGTGTTCAGTGTGGGCCAAATCTGTGCCAAAACCATTTTGTTATGTGGGAGTAAAGACGTGTAGCTGTGATTTGTAATGTTCTTAGCACTGATATTCTCAATCTTAGTAGCTCTTCTGCACAGCTACTATAACTAGTTCAAGTTTAAAGGCCACACAGGGTCAGCTAAATGACCTGTAATGCATTTTCCAGCTAACAGGAAAGAACGTTATCAAAATATGAGCTACTTAATTATCGGTCCCTGCCTGAGAACTCTTTTCACTGCAGCTCTAGTCTAATATCACTCACATCCCCGGGAAAAAAACAGAACCTGTGGCTCTTTGGCTCCATCTGTTGAGGTTTAACTCAATCAGTGAAATGTTGCTGCTTCAGTGCAACTCTGCCTCCCAACACTTCAGTCTGCCTTTTGTAATTTTTCTCAAGAGAAAAACATGTAACCGTACGCCTCGGTCTCGACAACACTTAACCATGATGACGTGAGCGATCGCGCTACGTGTTCTCGCTCACCCCTACGCATCGTTAGGCGGGCTGATTTGGCAAACGTGTCATCACTTTGCACCATCTTGTCGATGCGATCGCTGCTATCTGCATTCTCCCTGAGAACTTGATATGACCCAGAGGTGAGGGAAAAAAAGTGGGAGGAATGTTTGCATGTATGAAAGTTAAGGGCACACAGTTCAATGGGTTTCAGTATTAAAGGCCACTATTTTGAGGTGCAACACTATTGTACCTAATCAATGACAGCTATTTCTAATTTCTAAATAATAATAATAATTCTAAACTTAACTAAATTACAATTATAAATAATAATTCATTTTGAAACAACATTGTGATGAATATCATGTCCTTTAAATTTATTTAAAGGGCATTTATCCTTAGATTCTACCCTCATTCAGGTGGACAAAGAGCTGTCCCTCTTTCCCTGATGTGCACGGCGAGAAAAGAAACTATTAAAAGTTGCCCATCAAACCCGTCCTCCGGGACTTGTTCACACTTGTCTCGGCTCAAGTTCAGAGAATGAGAAAAGAGGGCGAGGAATGGGTGAGAATGAATCATCTGAAGACAAAGAGACAGTGACAAATGCATTTTTAGCTTTAACTCAAACATTTTAGCTCCAGAATGCTAATAACGTCTCGCTTGGATTAGTCCAAACGCTCTCAGAAGAGTGAGTATCACTTTCAGACGGTTCCCTCAGTGTTGACAGGTCACAGCGCTGCTGCAGGAGCACCACTGACACAGACTTAACTCCCCCAGCATTAACACTTCACACCGTAGTGTAAAGTTATGATACTGAAGCTGGAGGTGGATTATGTGTGCTTAAAAAACAGGATCCGTTGTTACCAGCACCTTTGAATATAAATCCTGTTTTCAGCATGATGAGACGTCTGAAAGTAGTTCATGGAGAATTTTCTTTCAGTGTGTGATCCTGTAGGATAGGTAGGAAAAAGTTACAAATTAAACTAAAACTGCATGAATAAATTCAATTCAGCTTTATTTGTATTGCGCCAGATAATAAATTACATTATCTCAAGTCACTATACAAAGTGCAAGGGCTGAGATCCTACAATTTTACAAAGAAACCCAACAGTTCCTACAACGAGCGAGCACCTTGGCAACTGTGGAGAAAAAACACTTCAGACTCAATGTGGGCGGCCATCTGCCTCACCTGGTTTGGGAGAGAAGAGAGAAAGGGGGGAGAGAGGATAAGCTCTGTTAGACTGGTTGTTATATGACTGGTTGTATATACATATTATTAAGGATAGCCGCGCCAGTTATTAATAATAATAATAATCATCATCATTATCATCCTCAGGAACTGATTATTGTCAATAAGTGGAGCAAGATTACAAGTGCAGATGCCTCCAAGCTTTCAGGTCCCCATGAAAACTGACTCACATCTTGACCCAACTGGACATCTACACTAGACCTGCCCACCACTTTCATCAAAACACCAAGGAATTAAGTTTTAGAAAATGCTGTTAAATCCCAAATTTAAATCTGCAGAGTTTCACACATTTGACAAATCTCAGCCGGTGAAGCTGTTTTCAGAGGTACATTGGTTTTTCTTTAAGTTTGTCTCACTCACATGTGCAGTTGGGAAGCCCACTCCTTCCTGAAGCATTTAACAACATTGGCCTCTAATATTCACACTGCATGACTCATTTGTAGTTATGTCATATTTGAGGCAGCACAGCGAGTGTACTTTAAGTTGCACTGAATAAATATTGATTGACAGTTTAACATATTATTGGCTCTGGTCTTGGATGTCAAATACAGATTAATCCCCTTGATGCAGATTAACAGGTCGTGTAGTGTGAGTTCTTTTCTCCAGATTAATTTGATTTCCCATATACTTCTATCAGAACTGTAAAAGGTTTTGCCAAAATATGATGTCACTTGTTTGGAAAGCTCAACAAAAGACGAAAAAAACCACATACTCCACTGATTTATTTAATCTTCAGATAACAGGGATGACAGAATGCATGTGTTATCGTCACAATCCTCATCATCACAGTGAAAAAGAACAGGAATGTTAGTCCACAACTGGATCTATACTTTCCTCCCCTTGTGTCATGGGGGAAATCCTCGCCATGTCTCTGAGTGAAGGGGGCTCTCAGCCAGTATCACTGCTCTCTGCCAAGGAAAGACTCAACCCTCTGATCCTGGGAAGTGTGCCACACTCTTTCTATTTGATGTTGTAATTGTTTCTCTGTTCTTGGACAAGATGCGTTTTTTTTTTTCTGTCTGAAGGAGGAAACACTTGAGCTCCATCTCTGTAGATGTTTTGGAGATGTGGCAGCAGGTTGTGGTCTGCAGCATATGGGCTCACTTTAAAACCTCCACAAAAGCCTCTCCTTTGAGATAATTGTACCTTGAATTAGACCGGAGAGGCTTTGATTTATCTACACAGTTGCTGACAAAACGTTTCCACCCCTTCAGATTTTCCATCGACAAATCTGCCGTTATAACCGAAACCTGCTAAAATAACACTAAAGAGCATGAAATGATACTTAATTCATCACCCTGGACAAATTGTCGTTGGTGTAAGGAGTCAATGAAAGGATAGTCGCAGCAAGGTGGAGGAAAAATAATTTCCTCATGTTGCAAACTCCAGCGGACGTCCTCTAATTACGCCGGATGAAGGTAAGCTCTCCTTGACATCCCATAACACCATGAGACGTCTAGGCCGCTCGCTGAGACCTTTGACCAAACACGTAATTAGATTTAATATGGGTGTACACAATTCAAATATGGTTACATCAACAGTGACTTTGAGCTATCTCGGTTTGTCATTTTACCTTTTGTTCCAAAGCTGTTCCAACAAATAACATCATCACATGTGGGCTCGGCTGCACACACCATCATAATTACAACTCATGTCAATATTATCTGACATGAATCACAAACTGATTTGTAACTGTAACAACAAAGTGTTTGTAGTTTCTGTTTCCACAGCAGAGGGAGTTCTCTGGGATAACATGACATTAAGAATGATTTTAAATGACACTTTGTAAACTAAAAACAAATAATAATGGAATAAATACACAGCAGTTTAATTGAGAAAATGCTAATCTCTATTAAAAAAGACTAACAAATGCAGGTTCTATTAGACAACACTCAAACGTATTGTGTCCCTCCGATTTTATACTCTCTATAATAATTGCTACAAGTAGTGCAGAAACCATTAGCTGATTTATTAAATCGGCATCAACAACAATCATGGACAAGCAAAAAAAGTCAAATAATTTCTCATCTGAGCTTCTCAAATACCTTAACGTTTTGAACAATGGCTATAAATTATGTTGCCATAATTTGAATCATTTAAGTTTAGTATATTTTGGAGCAAAATCATTTTCTCTTTTTGAGCCTCTCAGACGTACAATTCCACATCTTTAGGCTTTGGACCATTGTTCATGCAAAACTAGCATTTTGAAAATATGACCATGCTTCTGGGATATTCTACTTATTTTTTTATTTTACATTTCACAGTAACTGATAGACGGGCAATGGTGTAGCCCATCTCTCCTCCAATGTCAGTTGAGATTATCGGCAGTTGATCGAGACCCTCAAAAGGATAAGTAGTGTGGCTAATGTATGAATAGGATAGGATTAATTGATTATTGGGGGGGAGGAAATCTTGTTTCTTTTTTGGAGCCCCTTTTTGAATGAAATAAATAAATGAGTTGGCTCTTTTTTATTGCTAACAATAGAAATCGTAAAGACAGATAGATGGAAAAAAAAGGAACAATAACAATACATGTACATAGAAAACAAACAAGACAAAACCCAAAGAAGTAACAACAACAAAAGAATTGGAGACGAGGCCTCATTGACAAACATGTCAAATTGTTTCTGTGCTGCATTGAATGAATGAAACCAGATACACTCGACAATTATGATGAGAAAAGACAGGAAAGAAACAGAGTGAACAGTTCATTCTGTTCTTTCTTTTTCATTTTAAGTTCATTCTCCCTGTTTTATCACACACACACACACACACACACAAACACACACACGCACACACACATGCACACGCACACACACACAAACACAAACACAAACACACACACACACACACACACACACACACACACACACACACACACACACACACACACACACACACACACACACACACACACACTATATTGCATGTGCTTTCAGTTTGACCTCACTTCACCTCCCCTGTTCTTTCACTTCCACTGCTTTCACTCGTCTATTGTGAACGAGGCCTTTGCTGCTGCGCATGCCCGGTGTCAATTCTATTCAACTTCAATATTTACCAACATTATAACAGCAACAGTCTGTTTTCACACTAGTTTCATATTTTTTATGATCGTAAACCCAGTGACTCACTCAGTCTATATGTGAGGGTTAGGCAGTGCATTCATTCAGGACGAGCTGAGGAAAAATGGGGGAACTATGAGGGGCTTTTTCTTGGCCAGCAAGTCCAGGCTTGGTTGCAGGCCTGTCTGTCCCTACTCAGCGCAAACATGTCAGACATTTCACCACCAGTATGAGTGAGCTGAGGTCCCCCATTCTTTCGCTGCAGGTTGAAAACATCTCTACGCGATGCTACAGGCCTGATTTGTGCTCGGCGTGATTAACTTGTTAATTTACTTCTAAAAAGGCGTTTTTTTTCTTATTCTTGCTAAAAACGGAAAGGTGACGAGAGACATGGAGTATCCGCACACTGCAAGACACACATGCGTGTTTTCGAAAGCTGAAAGGGAATGTGTGCAGATGTGACCAAAAAATAATCATGTGGGCTGAGTTTCTGACATCGGCGGAGGCAGCCCTAACTGCTCACTTCACCAAAACCTGGGGTCAGTTTTCACGTTTACACTCTGGACTCTGGACTGCCACTGTAAGGCAATACAATTCACCGAGGGGGAGACGTCCACTTGATTAATCCTGGGGTGTCGGGACAAACAGGTCTCCATTGTGCAGACACTGGGCCAGAGCTGTGCAGCTTTCAACAGGTCGCCGCCGTGACAGACGACCACAGGCAGGAATACATGACTGCGTTTCAGGAGAGTCAGCACGGCTCTCTTGTGTGAAAGCGCGGCGCTGGCTGGAATATACTGAGAACACCCAAAACAAACCCACTTCCCGGCCCAACTGGCATCCACACAAGGGTAGAAATAAGGGAATGTATTTATGAGCATCTGGCTGTGGTTCAGTGAGGTCAGTGCACTGATACAAGTACAAGGATAGAACCCTGCACCTCACACATTGCGGACAAGGAAGAGCTAGCGTGTTTTTTCTTGCCTCACTTCTAAATCCATGACCTTATACTTCAGCTGTGTTGATGTGTGTTATCATTTGTAGCATGAAAGTCTTTAAAAAACACCATGACATTAATTAGCTTGCATGTGTTTTGACCCGTGAGTAAGAAATCCTCCTTGTCCTCTTCATGAACACACACACATAAAAACACTGATCGTGATTCTCGCGTTGTTGTGACGTGAATACTCGATCCGTCTTTGGGATTCCTTTGTCAGGACGGCACGATAATGCTGGTAACATTGACTGATATTGAGCTTGGCTCCTGGAGGAAGACACACGGTTCTCATAAACCCATTAATCTTAAAAGGAACAACTGTCAGAAAACATACAGCACCCCTATCCCTGACATAAGAAAGGCCCTTCCGAGGCCTTGATTTCTGGTTTGGCGGAAAACGATATCACACTGCCTCCAATTGAAGGCCTTGAACGTCCCCCACGCAGAATTTTCCATCGTGGATCTGGCATTCTTAAGCTTAGATGCAAAAGAGCTACACCACAAGTGCAATTCACGACACGCGACAGGACTTACAGTTTAAAAGGGGATCATTTCAGAAATCCCTGGTTATTATTATTATTACAGGAGTTTTCGAGCTCTATGTCAAGAAAGTCATTAAAAGCTAATCAAGATTTAATCTGGGACACAAGGCAATTAGTGAACAGGAAAGCAGTAAAAGTCAAAGTCAAATGTTAATCAAAAACATTGCAGAAGAATTGTGAATTGAAAAACACAAGGTCAGAGTCAATTTCCACGGGAACCCGCTGTTTTCGACTCTCTGGGCTGATTTCCAAGTAGGGCAGGCTTGAGTCCGCAGCAGCCGGGGACGGAGTCTGAAGTGATCCAAAAGTAATTAAGGTTCCTCCTCCTAATTGACAACAGACCCAGCTCAGCGAGGCCCCGCTTACAAACAACAACCAAGCATGGGAGCGTTAAAAAAAAGGTGCGTTTAATAAAGGCTAGAAAAGCTCTCTGTTATGAACAGGCTGGATAGACTGGGAGCATCAGGGCTAATGATGTAGTAATGGTGATTTTTTCTTTCTCTCAATATTCTATAAAGTTGACGTGATTCAGCCTCTGCTGCAGGTGATCAATGTTCTACAGTTAGGGTTGGGGTCATGATGACACCATAATGACATCATGACCCACAATGGTTTGTCTACCTTGAAATGATGAAAATAAACGGACACAATGCATTTATATAATGCATGTGAAAGACAACATGTCCTCACTTTCTGGCTCCCAGTAAGAAATTATCTATCACCTCATCAGCATTCGGATCTATTCTGCTTACTGCCAAAGGGGGAGCTCTACCTAACACATTGCATTGTAATAAAGCAATGTGGTTTTAACTGTACTTTGCCGAAATGAAAACTAATATTTTACAGAATAAACAACACAGGAAAATGGTTGCTGATAATGGTGTCATTCCATAGTTTGTCCATAACAAATAGTAGTGTATGTTTATTGTAGTTTATAATTATGACATAAAGAACTGCATATTTTCATATGTGTTATGTAAATAAATAATAATAGTAATACATTTTTTCAATCCAAGTTTTACATATTTGGTTGTATTTGTGTTTTCTTTTTATTCATATAATTTATAATAGAGTTTATGGTTTAATTGTAAAATAACAATAATGGTCTTTGTCATCAGGGTTTGATAACGAATTCTTAGGAATCATTGTGATATTTTTAGGGGAATATGTATATCAGCTGATATATTGACACTGGAAATGTTTTCCTCCCTAATATTGTGATCGGCCCCCAAACATTATCAATCGGGTTCGGATGATAACTTGGAACAAACACCGTGACATGACAAAAAGTACCCTACTGTAGTTCTGCCTTATCAGTGCTGCCAGTGACTATTTCTTTTTTTTTTTCCTCCTGGATATTTATCTGTAGGAAGTATTATACCATCATTTTTCACTTCAGTGTAATGTGCATCACATTCTGACCTCTGGATCTTTATCTAAATGGTGGTAAATTAAATCCATGTCTGATAAAGAGACTGGTCACACTTTGAATCTTTATTAGTCTGATAGCAGAAGCTTAACATGTGTGTACTTTCATCTTATCTACTCCAGAGGAGGTTGTCATCTCACTGGAGTTATTGTTACTGTTTCCAGTATGACATCACAGGTTTGATCCTAATGAAGTGCATCGTGATAAGTGCAGCCTCTTTTTCAGCCACACAGGCTACTATTGAGCATTAAATCACATTGTTCCAGTAGGAATAGCTACTGTAATACGAGAGTATATAACACGAGTGGAGGTCTTACAGTTACCTCCAGCATGGAGGTTATGCATCCATTGCCTGTCTGTTGGCAGGATAATGCAAAAATTACGTAATTAGATTTTCCTGAAACTTGGTGAAAGGGTGGGGCCGTGGAAGAACCCAATAACTTTTGGAGCAGATTCGATCAAGTGGGTGAATCCAGGGATTTATTTTTCACTTTCTTTAACATTGCATGATGAGACATTTGTATTAATTTGTCAAGATATAACACAGAGACATATCAGACATGTGTAGAGTGCTGATATCTACGAACAGGGGCCATGTGGTGCCAACTCAGATCCGGATGTATCTGATCTCAGTACATGTATATGTAATATGGTGATTAAATAGCCAATCAGCTTTGGTGGAGGTTTGGTTTGACCTAGTTTAATATTAATAACATTATTTATAGTTTAAGTGTCACATTCTTCAAACTGTATATTGTCAAAGTCATTTGGTGCTGCAGCAAAAGAGGAGGCGGAGGACAGATGTCCGATTAAAACTAAAACAACATCATTGCATCTTCTCTTCATCAGATAACACGTTGACTTCACAGGTGTCCATAAGATAAAGACGTTGCAGGGTGCAGGCTATAATTCCTCTTGTGACCCACAATCATAACTCCATAACAAGGATACTTTTACAAATCATTGATGGAGCATAATGAGGACCCCCGGTGTGATTTCTACTTCTACTCCTCAACACTTATTAAATAATTCTTTTGTTTTTAAGTATTGGTGAAGACAGGAAAACCTGAATGGCAGTGTGGACTGATGCTTGATTATTGATCCTCTTGGTTTACATTGATAAGAGAAAATGCTCATTCAAAGTCAAATTGTAAGCGTTTCCAATAAGTGACAAACAAACAAAAACAGCATTAAGAGCTCACAGGGAGTCTCCATCTGTAAAATACACCCTAAATCCATAGAATCCACCTCAGAGATGAGACTCTGAATCCCAACACACACGTCTGCTGTTCACATTTTGCGTTGACAGTTTCTTGAGTCACAGCAGCAGAAAGAAAACAGTTTGTTTTATTTTCCCAAACATGTTTCCACTTTGAATTAGAAGCAGATTTGTCCTCAACACGCAACAAGTGTGTCATGAATTCCCAAGGACGTTCAATGGTATTAATCTAAAACAAAGTGAAACCACTCATATCAGATGGAATTGTTTTTTTGTTGGATGATGTACTATTGTAATGGGTAAATGATGGAGAAATACATGTTTAAACTGTAACATTTTGCCTTAATATTCTCTGAGATGTAATAACTGCATGTATATCAAGGTACAAGGACACAAAACTCAATTCACATATTTACAATTTCATAAAAAGCTAAAATGAACAATCCTCCCCGTCTGCTGAAGATTTAGAATAGTTCAATTATTTGTCTTATCCTCCAATAAGAGTCAAAGTACAGACATAACCCTCAGGTGTCTCCCTCACTGTAACAATTACAGCTACATGCTCGGTACATGAAGACACATGAGATGTGTTCAGTGAAGGTCACAAGCTATTACGCTGCCTGGTAAAAAGCTGGCGTGTCTCACATGGCTCGGCTGCACGCCCTCATTAGGCGTGTTCTGCAGCTCAGAGTGGGTCCTGTGGCTATAAAAGAACTGAGCTCGCTGGGATCCGAGCCTCCTGCTTCAGCAGAACCTCAGCAGCAGGGGCACAAAGAGACTACACATCACCACCTCTGGATCAGATAGGAGCGGACAAACCTTTTTAGTAGAGGAGGGTGTGTGTGTGTGTGTGTGTGTGTGTGTGTGTGTGTGTGTTTGTTTGTGTGTGTGTGTGTGTGTGTGTGTGTGTGTGTGTGTGTGTGTGTGTGTGTGTGTGTGTGTGTGTGTGTGTGTGTGTGTGTGTGTGCTCGACTGAGGAATCGGTGTGTTTCTTTAGCCTAGAGGTTGGCTAGGTTGGCTCTGAACTGAATAAACAATGATCGCCCCCCCCCCTCCTCTTTTCTCATAATGAGCAACAAGGGTTTATTAGCTTTTAGACAACATGTGAAACTTTAAGGTTTAATGTATGGGTTTTGTTATTACAAAAAAGGACATTCTCAAATGGGCGAGGGCCTTAATTGCTGCTGCCCACTTTTAGTTACTGCTCTGGTTAAAATACAATACAAAGTTTGCTTTTACCTGCACTGCTTTGGTGCTTAAATGGAAATATAAGGTTTTAACTCATTTTGGTCCCAGTGTGCTAAATGCACGCAGATCTGGACCTTGCATTATAACTTCCACACCGAGCCCTGACATCACTTAACTCAAAACTGTTGGCACCAAACAGGCTCTTACGGTTCACCCATTTGTGAAAAGAAAGTTGAAGCCATGTCAAAAAGATATATAGAGATTCTGTCTCTTTTTAAATAATGGAAAAGACAAATTTATCTGGACATGATTATCGTGTTAAACTGATGAGAGACAAGAAGACTTGTCTTCAAACTGCTGCAAACGGTCATTACTGCTACTGCATATTTTACAAATTTAATATAAACAGTCCAAGAAGCCATTGATTATATTAGTTGCACACACACAATAATGTATTGATTTCAGCTATTTAAATATTTGCAAAGCAATTTATGAAGAAATATCAGTAACTCCACCTGAGGCATCACTAGAATAATCATTTCTAGCAAGCACCCACACAAACACACACACACACACACACACACACACACACACACACACTGCAAGACATTAACAAAATCGAGCCTTTAACTTCTCCATACGTCTTTAAAGACAATTCACACTTGAGGAAGTGAATCCTGTGATGACACTTAAAACCAACATCAATATTTACCGACGGGGGCCGTTGCACCTTGCGAGTGTCAGGTGTCGATCGCATGAGTTAACGTGTATGTGTGTGTGTGTGTGTGTGTGTGTGTGTGTGTGCGTGTGTGATCTGAGAGGTGACTTGAGGACCTCTCTATTTGTCTCATAGTATAAAATGATCTTATACGACTGAGCCAGCAATAAGAAAATAACATTTAAATCATTTGAAAGGAAACGTTTGCCACTGACCAAACGAAAATTAAAAAACGTATATTTCCCTTCAATAAAAATAAGCGTCTGACCGAAGAAAGCATAATAATTAGATACCTTTGTATATTTAGTATATTTTGATTGTATCATTTTTGGTATATTTTAAATACATGTTAAAGTGTGTTGAGGCAGCATTACATGAATTATTCAGATTGACCAAAAATAAACAGTTTTTAAACTGTCGTCAATCTGGGAACACGGACTAATTCATATTAATGAAAAAGAGAAAAACTCACTTCTCTCAGCATCAATATTTAACCATAGCTGTAAGTAAATAAGACCTTTAGTCCATGGTCATCATTAGACAACACAATACAAACACGAAATGAAAAGGTGTGAAACAAATGTGTCCAATGACCACAGTAAATAATAAGGTTTCGTGTCTGAAAATAAACACTTATTCAGACACATGGTTCAGGAGTGACCTGATCAACCTGCACCTCAGAGAATGAAGACAGAAGAACATGCCTCCATGATGAGAACGTCAGTAATTAATGGTATCACCCTCTTTTACGTTGAAACAGAAATACTGCTGTGTGTTGTGTTTGTGCCGCAGTGTATTTATGTGGGCTCATATTGTGTGAATACACTTTGCATCCCGGAGAATGAGGGGAGCCGTTCGAACTATGTTGTTGTTTGGTCACACATGACGAACCCGAGGAGACGGTTGCAACGTCTGATGATGTGCAGAGAAACTATAACGGCTCCATAGTCTCTTCTAACCCCGCGGATTATTCATTATTATTTATTCTATATCCCCTTCATCCTGCAATAAAAATATATACAACGCCAATAAATCGTTTATATAAAACACTTTATAAAAATTATTTAGCAAAATGGGTGTGGATCCAAATAGTAAAACCAAACCACCGCTGCATTTATTCGCACATTTCTGCTTCTGATGCCATTAAAACGTCTGAACGCCCGAAATGAAAATATTTTTCGGTCACAGGAAAAATCCTTCAGACTGCGCTCGTTCTTTCCATTTGAATCTATCAACCCTGCGAAGGTGCAGCGGTGAGAGGAAAATGATTTTCTCAATACAATTAAAAGGCTTCATTAACAAAAATTATCTTAATAAAATATTTGCTTTCAAAACTTGCAGAAGTATTTTAGAGAAAGATGCATAACGAGTGACAAGGTTTGGGATATTGCGAATGAAAATGATTTATTAAATATAAGCAAATAAACCGTTACACCAACCAACACATTTTCTCAATCCAATTATCGTTATTTGCAATTAAATAGTTCATCTCTCGTATTGGAAAAATGTTAACAAGGAAACTTTACCTATACTCCAACTTATAGCGCGTAATTCAGAGGCGGGAGACAGCGTGCTGACCAAACCATGTAATTCCAGAGTTGTCCAGATGAGGGGAGTCCTGGCAGCCATGAAGGCCACAGAGGAGAGGTAGACCCACACAAGCAGGGGAGTGAGAGAGCGACACTGACACAGAGAGAGAGAGAGAGAGAGAGAGAGAGAGAGAGAGAGAGAGAGAGAGAGAGAGAGAGAGAGAGAGAGAGAGAGAGAGCGAGACGGAGGGAAATATGAAATATGAAATCAATGGTTCACGCTCAGCACCATCAGATGAGATCACGCCCTCCTGCATCGACATCCTGGAACCTGCATGCAAACAGGACACATTATATCTCTCAATGTTTTCACCATCCAACTTAAAGACGAGCCGAAAACTCCTCTGACCAAACCTGATGCTTTCCATGTGTCCCGCAGCTCCCAGGTCTGGGTGGTGGAGTGGCCGCGAGACAGAGAGGGGTGTGCTGGGGGGTGGGTGGGGGTATAGAGAGGGTGGGGGGGGGGGGGGGGGGGTGTGGTGTGGGGGGGGGGGTATCAGGACACTGCACCTTGTTACCATTGGGTCGACCGTTAACTTTTTACAAGTGACGTTTTGCGAGCGTATAAACGATACCTTCTAAACTTGCACAGGAAACTCCGCAAAAACATGCTGTGATAATGCGCGTCTCTGGAATCCAGTCGATATGGCCCATAGTCTGGGAGCGCAGCGATCCACAGAGGTATCGATTACACGAGGCCCGTGTTTGATGCTCTCACACCGGCTTATAAAAAAAATAGACTCGGGCTGCCCGTGTGCACGTATCCTCCTGCTCCGATTGCCAAATCACTCGATTGCGCGTGATCCCCACCATCACTCAGAATCAAAATGCAGAAATATAAATCCATTTGGGTAAAATATGGTGCTATGGCTAAACAGAGCTGTCTTAAAAAAAAATAGTAATTTATGGGAAATTACATATTTGTATATGATTTGCATGGAATCTATTTAGCCAAGATGGCACCGTGTATCTCCGACAGATCATTTTCAAAATTCCCGTTGGAAACATGAACCATTCACTCATGCGTGCTCTTAAACTCACCGCGCTGTGCATGACTATTGAGTTTAAGTATAAGGTACACCACACGCCACAAGCACCCCCACATCCCATGCGTAAAAATGTAATTACGCATGAATATCAAATACCTTTGCTGCAGTAATTGGTGCAACTTATTTGTAATTACACTCTCTCACTTAATAATTCATGTCAAATGAATGCTACTCCATGTGAATAAAATGGCTGGGGTTTAATTTAGAGCTGAAAACATGGATAACTCTCTTCTGTCATCCTTGTGCGTATCTCTTGTGATGTATACAGTCCTCACCAGAAGGCTGCACCTTGGATGAAAGGCTTCCCTTTCTGCCACTTCCCCCTATGCAAAAATATTTCAAGGAGGCAGCACGGCTCCAACCGGATGGGGTTTGCATTGGCTGACAGCTGTTTCCAGCGCAGGACGACCAATGAGACCGAGGCACGGGCTCCGCGTATAACAGCGAAGATTGACGTGGAGTACGCGTCAAATTAATTCCAGCAAACTCCCGGACTCCCCGGGACAACTTCAATTTGCTTTTATCGGATGAAGATCACTTCGGCGCCGCTGTGTACCTCTCACTTGCTTTCAAAAAGAAAAAACAGAAGGGGGCTACGCTGCAGTGGGAAGAGATTTCGGGAGGTCTCGTGTTCCTCCTCTGGGGCTCACTCCACAAGTTCCCCTTCCTTCTCTGCCTTCTCTCGGACGCATTCAGACATTTGAAGGGACACCTACATTCCCCCAGCATCTCGAAACATATTGGCAAATGGGTAAGCCCGGGTTATCATCTGCATGCTTCAGAGGCAGGGGGGGTTATGGAAGCGTATCCAGACTCAGTCTGTCAGCGTAAAAACAGAAATGTGCGTTTAGTGTTTCCTTTTCTCCACAGTGCACATTGTGTGCAAATGAAGAAGGTCTTTCGGCTACAGCTTGTCACGTTTATCTCGTGATGGAGTTTTTTTTCCTGAGCAGACACTGCTGTCTGCGTAAAGCTTTAAATCTTATGGAAACACACCAACAATTATCTTATGCACAGCGTTTCTTTGAAGAGCTCCCGGTGTGTATTCCTCAAGCTCGCCATTTTAATGTTGTTTTTAAGTACGCAGGAATGGTGGAGGGCAAACCCAGCCACACACACTTTACACACTTTTGTAAAGTAGAAACATAACGGTTGCTATGATGTGCATAGGCTGGCACGTGTTTAACAACTTAAAACCCACAATTTAAGGTGCAATTTAAAGTTGGGCTGCGTCAAACTGGTGCAGGCTGAGCACATTGTGGCTGCCTTTGTCTATGTAGTTGCTTAATGAAAATATAATTTTTGGCAGGTCACGAGTGCATGGACGATTTTATATTTATTTATTTCAGACATTTGTGCATTCATTTGAAATATCTGTCCTCCTGCAGAGCAAACCTATGGAGAGGTGAACCAGTTAGGCGGCGTGTTCGTCAATGGGCGACCCCTGCCCAACGCCATACGGTTGAGAATCGTGGAGCTGGCTCAGCTCGGGATCAGGCCCTGCGACATCAGCAGGCAGCTCCGAGTCTCGCACGGCTGCGTGAGCAAGATTTTGGCGAGATACAACGAGACGGGCTCCATCTTACCCGGTGCCATCGGCGGGAGCAAACCGCGGGTCACGACGCCTAACGTGGTGAAGAATATCAGGGAATACAAACAAAACGACCCCGGGATCTTTGCGTGGGAGATCCGGGACAGGCTTTTGGCGGACGGAGTTTGTGACAAGTACAATGTCCCGTCGGTGAGTTCGATCAGCAGGATTTTACGCAACAAGATTGGGAATCTCTCACAGCCCAACCAGTACGAGGGCGGCAAGCAGGCGTCCGCGCAGGCCGGCCTCTCCTACAACCACATATACCCTTATTCCTACCCCAACACCATGTCGCCAAAGATGAGCAGCCCTGCTGGAGTACCGGTGACGGCCGGGCATATGAGCTTATCCAGGGCCTGGCCTTCTGCGCACACCGTCAGCAACATCCTCGGCATACGAGCCTTCATGGATTCCACAGGTGAGGAGAACACAGCCATTATGTGCTCATGTGAGAACTCTAAGGCCTCTGCGTCTCTGTGCCAAACATGTAAACCCGCAGATCCCATAGTGTTCACTTTAGGTCTGAATAAATCCTTGCAGCTGGTTATTACTGTCCTATTCTTCATGACGAATTTCACTCCACACAACCTCGCCTGGCTCCAGGAACAACAATATGTCCATTGGAAGTAATACAGGCTTTCGTTTCAGTATTTAGCCACAAGGCATAAGGCCACTGTCAATGGGCCTTTTCATGGGATGAAGCGTTAGCAAACACCTTGCTCACCTGCTATATCCCTCTAATCCTTCAGCTAGTTTCTACAGCCACTTTCTCTTTGCCTTTCTGATCCTTTACACGCTGTTTTTATCAAGTGTGTACAATAGCTTTAGTCACTGTTAAATCGCCATGGACCATTGCATTTTTGTATTTTGTGTATTTTCTTATACAAATTGTACGTGTGTAATCATTTACTAATATGTAAAAAAGAATATATATTTCTTATTTAAATAGGTCGACAGTGTAATCTTACAATTGTGGAGGTATTGCTTATATTTAACTTCTTTCACGCAAACATGTGACAATAAAATGTGAGGTTATATTTGACATAATATCCTGTAAAAGTATAAATATAAATTATTAAATGAAATAGAAATATATATATTATTACGTTTAATGTAATGTTGTTTGCTTTCAACTTATTTTCTTTTCATGAAGTTAAAACTCAGGAATAATTTTATAATTCACAAGCATTACAAGCACTTACGCACGTAGATAATTGTAATAATTCTAACAATAAATTATACATTAAATATTATATTTGCTTTCAGTTAACCATAACATAATGTTTTTAAAATGCAATATGTTTAATAGCTCAGGAGATCAATGCGTATTCATTTCAAACTGGGTAAATTGTTATCATTTATTATCAATCTAAAAAGAGGAGGCTCTGTTTTTTCCCCCACGTTTTATCAATTTGACGTTTTATACATGTTTGACACGGAGTTTCTGTTTCTGAATCAGCCATGGCTGGGGCGGAGGGATATCCACCAAAAATGGAGGAGTGGAGTAGCGTCAACAGAGCAGCTTTCCCAGCGGCTCACACGGTCAACGGGATCGACAAATCCGCCATTGACGCCGACATAAAATACGCTCAGGTAATAATAAAAATGCATAATGAACTTTGAACATTTGTTTTGCCTGCAACTTTTCTATTGCTGCATCCACGCCATTTTCTCTTCTTGATTGGAAACAGTCCAAATGCTTGGTGCCAAAGTGGGCTGAGGCCTGAAGTAAATAATTGCTCTCGTGGCAGACCTGTGAAAAGTTTCCATATCAGAGTCCCTGATACAGAAGTCAGGTCAGGCCACAGACCTCTAGATAAGACCTCATAGGTCTAGCTGACCTATGAGAGTTTTATTACTTCTGATGTAATATTTGTTTCTGTATTAGGGCTAAGAGATTTATTTCTATATATACTGTAATTAGTCTTATTTGTGGTAAATTAAATTATATTGACTCTCCGTGAAGGCTGTTCCTCATATGGTTTCCCTCCCCCCCTCTAAACCACTTTGACCCCATCTTTAAGAATCCCTGTTGGCCACATACTGTCACGTACAGTCACCAGGGGCACGCGGCGGGTTGTGCTCATTCTGTCCTCTCTGTTTGCCTGCAGCCTTCCTCCACGTTGTCCGGTTATGTGTCGGCGTGTGCTTACTCTCCCACCAACCAGTACGGGGTGTACAGCGGGTCAACGGGCGGCTATGTGGCCGCCGGACACCACCACTGGCAGCCGCCGAGCCAGGCCCTGTCCCACCCGGGCGGCGGGATGGGCATGCACGCGGGGGAGATCCACTCATCGATGGCCTTCAAGCACCACCATGCCCGAGAAGGTGTGTGTGTCTTTAAAACGGTATCCCCTATGTAATGAAAGATACCAATTATAATAATACTAATTATTATTATAGTAGTTGTAGTAGTAATAGGTTATAAACAAGTATTTCAGTATTTTTGTCATATCGACCTAGAGCCAGACTGAGGTGTTACTCCCCCTCCTTCGTTTCCTTCTCACGCACGTACACTTGTGCAACACGCAATTTCCTCAGCAGAGTGTAAACATTTACCAAATCCCAAATGAAGTCGAATTATACGTCAATTATTAAAAACTGATCTTCCAGACTTGGCCAGTGTCATGTGTGCCCAGTGGTCCAAGGTAACTTTTACGCACAGGAATTGAGGGGAAATAAGACACTTGTCTGTGCACTGAAACCTCTCTGTGAAATAATTCCCGTATTTTTTTAAAGAGGTAAATAATGTGCAGTTGCGTGCACAGGACTCGTGCACTTACATTTCTCGTCTGTGTTGTGCAGGAGACAGAAAACCGCCCAGTCCGCTGAGCAAGCAGCAGCAGCAGCAGCAGCAGCAAGCAGCAGCAGCAGCAGCAGCAGCAGCAGCAACAGCAGCAACATGGAGACATGAACAGTGTGCATGGACTCAGTCTCCCTACCTCATCATCATAACCGGGACGTACACCACCTTAATTACCAGACCCTTTTAAATGAACTCATTTCAACAATCTCCAACAGTAAGTCTGAACTCTATACCGCCCCACCCCACCCCCCCCACCCCTGGGTGCTGTAACTCACAGTCAAACACAGGCCTATTCACATGCATTATGAATACAGTATACTGTAGCTTTATCGGCCTTCGTGGCCTTATGAATGTAAGCTTGCATGGATGTATCGGTGTCTCCCCTCATTGGTTGATAGTTTTCTCTCCCTCCATTGAATTACTTCATGTTTTCTAGACTCTATATTCTCTTATGGAGATTTTAAAAATTACACGTCTCGCCCTCTCAGTCTGTCATCGATGTTTTATTACAAAACCACGGGCTGTTCTGTAACCCGCCATTCTATTTAACATGTGGCCCTGATCTCGATCCTACAGTGACTCAACGATGTGAACAAAGAACTAAATTGTGTAAATGTAAAATATTTGCCAAAGCTTTAATTATATATTTTTATAATTCCATTGTAAATATTAAAAAAAATAAAGGCTTTCTTAAATGCCACATGGTTTTGTAGCGCACGTTATTTCTGCTTAATTCTGCAAATGAAGTTGGTGTTGAAATGTTGGTACAAGTTTAAAGATATAGTTGTTTTTCGGTTTTGTTGCAACCAGCGAGGGCCTCGATTTACTCCAATCACCTCAATACCTGCCATTTGTTCAATGACAGCTGCCTTACCTCTAACTGGACATGACTGGACATGAAATATAACATTTATCTGACTGGAGGTTCAATCCTGGCACTGGCGGAGACATTTTGCTCTCCATGTTGCTTTAAATGGCCTAAAACGTATTCTGTTCACTCGTTAATTTAAGCGAATAATCAAAATTTAGCCAGTCTCATGTGGAAACGATTCTCAATCGGATTTTAAATCTTAATGCAAGAAAATAAAACTGATGAGTGGGAAACGGGATCTTCTTTGCTCAGGTGTAACCTCCCCACACTTGCACGGCGCTTCATGCGCACATGCTGGGTGCCTCCACAGATGCTATCTGACTTGTAATTGATACCTGTGTGCCATGATGGAAACGTGAGGGCTGATCGTGCAGGAGAGAGCAGCTGAATCCACCCGTGCACTCTCAGCCTCACGGATAATGTGTGGAACCGTGTGGAAATGGCATCAGGCCTGAAAACGTTTTATTCCGATGGCATCGTCCAAACGAAAATCCTCCACAGTTCGAATTCTCACGGAACTGAGCGTATTTTGTGATCTCGCCTTTCTTTTCCATGCGTTTTAACGTTTACTAAAATATTAAATATAGTTACATCGTTTTGTAGAATGCACATGTTCTCAAATAATATATTATCCTATCAACGTTGTATTCTTTCGTTTCTGTAGAAAAGGGAACATTTTGACGTGCTCATATTTTCCCGACGTTGCGTTCATCTTTGAGGTTAGATGAAATAGATTTTGTTTTATCATAAGGACTCATAATTATATATATATATTTTTTTACAACATAGTAAATATTTTACAAAATTTCTTCTTATTAATATCAGCAGCCCAAGTAATATAATGACGAGTGGAGTTTGTCATAAATCTAAACCTGATAAAAGCTTTTTCTATCATATTTTTTTAGATTAGATATTTTATTATTTCCTATGGTGGTTATGTCTTATGTCTGGGCAGCTTCAAGCTCTTAAAACTTAAATTTATTTTTAATCCTTCACAGAGTTTGCATCTCCTCTACTGTTGCAGGGGGAATGTGTGAAATACAGTTTAGTGACAGGCCAATTTAGTTTGGTTGAGTTGGAGCATTTATGTGGTTTTCAACAGCGCCTTCAGTGTAGATGCAATCAAAGAGAAAATATTTATGATGGTATTTTTGTAACTCCGAAAGATTCATTATATAAAGTGTAATGAACGTAGTTTCCTCCCATTTTAATAAGCACATAACCACACAGTCGTATACAGTAGTTTTCATTGCATGTAGGCAGTTGACCTTAAGGGTAGATCCAGAAATAGCTTGATTGGGATTTTACTGAGGTGAACGGAAGGTCATCCAATTAGATTATTGATTATATGTTTACTCTAAACACTGATAAACCTGATCGGCTAAAACTGCTTAAAAGTTTTCAATGCTGTCTAAAAACAAATTGTGACGATTGATTGAATACCATTAAAATAATGAATATCACAGTGTTTTAAGTCAAGCTTGACAGTCAGTGAGAATATAGCCTGAGAGTAAGAAGGAATTGAAAAATGAAATATTTGTCAAGTATTGTCAGTGATTACAAAATCCACTTTATTCCAAATAAATACACTTCAAATAACTTCAAATCAATTGCAAATATATTGTCAATCTTTGGAATCATTTCTATAGTGGGATTGGGTTTTTCTTTATGAATCTTTGTGTATTTATTATCATTCTGGCCATGGGGACACAAAGATAATCCTTAACTGAAATATCCCTAAACCAGAAAAAATGGAAATATAGCTTCAATGAAATTGATAATAGATGGATGAAGATAGTGATGAGCTTTTTTGTAATATATTCAATTTATATATTCCAATAATGGCGATATTTATAAATACATTTACATTGTTTCAGCCTGATATTTAATGTATTACAATGATCAGCCTTTGCTCAGAGGTCTATAACAATATCGGAGATTTCTAAAATCATCCTATCTGATACTGTAGAGATAGTAATTCATGTTTATTTGAGATTTCTGAAAAATTGTCCCAGAAAATATGAATTTATTCATAGAGTTCACTTAAGGTCCTTCAATTATGGTCTGAAACACACAGAAGTGAGGTGTCATACTCTTCAGGCTTGGTAGCAAGTTTTAGAACACACAGCGGTATTTGCATGGCCTGTGAACTCTATTTTTTAGTTAGTGATTAATTTCCCCCCTGTTTGCAGCGAAATCCCAAGTGACTCAGTAAATCCAAACATTAAGATGGCCTACGAGAACACACGCTCCCAGACTGGAGTCGCTCATGTTTTCCCGGATACCACTTGGGGTTCAGAAAACACTCCTTCATGGTGGCGGGGTTACTTCCTGCGGGACCTATGGTCATCAATCAGGGCAGCAAGTGATGCCCCCCACTGTGTCCTCTGCAGACCCCTCTGTGTCGGAGGGGCAGCAGGTGGGCTGCTTCTAAATAGATATTTCCTATTTATACAGGGCATGTAATATTTCTTAAAAACCTTTCGTGTGTTTTGAGATGGTTGCAACACTGACAATTTGCCACTGGGGCCACTTCTAACATCCCAGAATGACCATAAGAACTAAGTTTGTGTGTATTTTAGACAGTGTTCAAATTGTTTCCACTGAGCTGTAAATTCATTTCTTTCCTCCTGTAGTGAAACCATGTATATCCATGTTTATTACAGTAAAAATATTTAGCAACATCTTGTTGTTTTTACATCCTGGGGTGCAGTGTATTGGATGTATTTTTGGAGTTAAGGCCTGACAAGATAGATTAGAAGGCTGAGGATATACTTTCCTATTTGGATAAATCCTACCTTGAAGGAAGTGACATATTTGTTCATTTCATCATTTTGCAAAAATACAAATTCTCCCTTTTAAGTGATCCTCATCTATTCAATTTTACTAAGAAACTGTGCAAAGGAGACAAAACGAGACTATAGACACTGCAAAGACCAAACTTGCAATGTACACAAGTGTGCAGACGTCCAGACCATACAGTGCTCTGATCTCCATGACCCTGAGAGTGTTACCTCTGCGACTCTGAACTTGAAAGGATTCTCAGATACCACAAGCTTAAACAGATACTTGGAGAGACGGATGGGCGACTTGGCCCCCTTGATCCTAATGGATATGATATTAAGCACGGTTCATAATCCAAGCAGTGGTGGAATGGTGACAGAGATGCCTTTAGAAAAAAGCAATAACAGGCGCTGCTATCTTCAGCCGTATCAATTTATCACTGTCTGCCATGTGTACAGCAGGGATTGAGTGTTCTTTAGTTCAGTTTATGTCTTTGACACTTTGCTGGGTATGATATAAGACTATAAATGATCTCTGCCTTTTGTAAATTATCTTTCGCCAAGTTGGCCATGAATCATTTGTTCACTCCTGCCTTTGCTCGACTAAAAAAAAGAAAAATATCAACAGGAGAGCATCTCAGGACAGGCGACATGGCAGCTCAGACAGGTCCTGGAAAAAAAAAAAATAAAAAAAAAGATATGAAAGATATGCGAGAAACCTTTTAGAAAGAGAGTGGCAAGTTGGCAAAGGATCAGATTTTTGGAAAGAGGGCCTGGAGTTTTTTAAATGAATCGACTTGCCATGGAAACACGGTGAATGCAAACATGTACAACGCTGTAACATGTGCCCTGTCACCCCCTTTGACAAGCAGGGTGTAATTCTTTGACTGGCATGCGAGAAGCGGAGTCATAACTTAAAATTGGGGTCATAGCGTGATGTTTTCACTGTGTGACGGTTTAGTGAGCGGACAGCGAGAGTCAAACAGCGTGGAAAGTTACACAGGCTCAAAGACGCACAGATGCATAAATGACATATTCTTATTAGATTCATTTGCAAGTGATGCATCTATGAATTTACCACCCAAAACTAAAGCACCAAAGCAGTGGGTCTGCAACGATGTCATCCTTGTAATGCAATCACCATCGTTTTTTTCTTTTCTCTTTCCTTTGACTGTCCGCAGGATTTCCAAGCAGGCAGAGTTACAGCTCTGTAGTCTAGAGGATGATAAATGTCTCCCTCCCATGTTCTTACTCGCTCTGCCAGCTCACCACATCAACCAGACGCTCTGAAAGCAAAAGGGACAGAGACATGATGATGACATTTGGCTTTCTAAATGAAAACGTATCATTTCACTCTTTTGCTCTCCGGAGATTCCGCCGCTGTTTTTGGTCCTCGGAGGATACAGCACACACGGCAATAAAGGGAATAACCACAGGATCACATTGAATTGCAGAGGCCCAGCACTGATTATTACATACAGATGACTAAAAGAGCATGAAATTATGTTTGCAAACACAATTAAAATGCACTCTTTGAAACAAGCACTGCCACGAAAAGCCGGCATATTTTCACAAGAAACTCGAAGAATGCTTGTAATTTGTTGTGATTTGTGTGCATCGTGGGTAATTGGTGTGTAAATATCGGACGTCTGAAGGGGTGTGCAGGGGAGGAGAGTCCACACACAGACTTTCATTGTGGAAATTTGTCAGCAGTTTTCTAGTGGAGGTCTATTTTGGTGAAGGTCTGGGCAAAGTCAGAGACAGTCGTCGGAGCAGGAGGATCCTCTCTAATTTGTGGAGACTATAGAATTAATGTTCTGCCCGGCTGCCCATCTGTGACTTATTTAAAGTGTGCTGAAACATATACTGTGCTAAATGTTGCCACCCGCACAAAAAAAGAACAGCTATGCAACGTTGGATTTAAGGGTTGTCTTCATGTTAATCTTTGGCTCAAATTCTTATTAGGTGATAATAAGATGATGACTCTTCTCCCAAAAATGTGGGTGGTTAACCACGGTACTGTCTGTGGGCCTGGGGAGGAAAATCCTGCAGCTCGGTTGGAGCTATGAAACGAGTGAATAGACATTTCAGAAGATGAAAAGGGAGAGATCTGACCCACTGGATATTTTACCTGATGCTTAGTGATATATTACATGTATTTTCTTCTATTTTAGGACTGGGATTAGTCCATATTTGAAGTTTAAGTCGACAAATCCCATGAAAAGACCAAAACCAACGAACTTTATGACCTCTCTACCCTCTGCGGCGCTCAGCCCAAAACCTATTTGTTCCTACTGAAGACATAAATCTTTAAACATGGGCCACAAATACATACTTTCACATAAAAAAAAAAAAAAGAGGTGGAATAATATACTAAATCTTTTATTTTGTAGCTTACATATACTTTCATACACAAAGGATCTTGACCTTGTTGAGGCCTAGGAATCGCAGTATAAACCACAGCGTTGACTGAAGGAAACTCAGATAGTTTGTTACTTTTCTGACTTCTGAGCTTTTATTCATTAGAAGCATTCACCCTGATTTGTGGTCTCTTTGTGGAGCGAGGACTTCACCTGGAATTTCAAATGAGTTACCAGGAACTACAGGTCTGAGGCAAGCAGAGCCTGTTGCTGTGTTGTTGGATACTGCATGATCACCGTGCAGAGAGATAATGCAACAAAAGGTGAGAGGTAAACAACGCTGACTGTCATTAATCAACCTTTTGACCGCGCTCTGCTACTGCCGCCACTCCCTCGCCGTGCGTGACAACGGCGCCAGTCGGAGCTGCCAGCCCCTATGAGTTGTCAGGTTTTTTTTTAAGGAACCTGTTGGCTGATAACCAAGACAGGCTGATGTCTAAATCAACACAAACACACCCGACCTACTGACTTTAGCAACATCCAGGATGAATTAAACATTTACACAAGTTGTCCGACCTTTCCCATATTGACAGTATCATCAGGTGTTAAAACAACACAGCATTTGTCCTGGGGTCTGCTCATGGAAGCTCGATGTGCTGCGCAGTCCGCTGCAGCTACAAACAAGCTCACTTAGAGAGCGAGAGGGAGAGAGACAGTGAGAAAGAAACGGCCCTTTGAAGAACACCGAGTGCAGCCAGTTGTGGAGAACCATGCATGTCGCTGTTATTGGTGCTTTTCACTCAGACACGCCTCTCCCATCTCAGCACTCGCACGCAGCATTGACCCAAAGGGTGGCTGTTAATTTGGCATGGCGAAAACATGGGTTTAAACTGAATGAAGGGTCTGATATAGCCACTCCACTGGGAAGAGAGAGCGCAGCCCCACAGGCCACAGCAACTGACACTACACCAAATTCAAAATAACTGAGGGGCAGCATGACATGGTGTGTACACAGGAGGAAACGGAAATGAAGACGTCTGTCTGCTGACGCTGAAACGTGTAAGAGATACTGAGGAATGATTGATTTACTTATAATTCATTACATTATACTATATAAACTATATATAACTATACAGAGTTATTATTAGAAAAAATACCAGAAGTTAAAGCTCTCATTATGCAGAGTGGCTCCTTTCATAGTGTACTGCTGCAATTGGCCTAAGTAGACACTAAGTTATTCTATATTAGGCAATTGAATCCGTATATTTATATTTACATCTTCATATATATCATCTACATATCACATTCTATAAAACTGATAATATAGTTTTGTATTTACAATGTTCATCTGTAAAATAACTAATAATATAGGTATCAAATAAATACAGAGGGGAAAATGTACAATATTGGAAAATGTACTGGAGTGGAATATAAAGTAGCTTAAAATGATATTACCTTTTTAGCATTCAATTAGATACTAATAGAGTAAATGCTACCACTGCTGCAGATATTGTTAACAACATATAATATGTCAAAGGTCAGTATTTATAAAATGTTTTATTTCTCTTTATAATGACCAGTAAAAATACACACTCACACTTAATAGTATATATCATTATATATATATATATATATTTATGAGACAAAATAATTTATACTAATAAATTCATTGCTGCATTCTATCTAACAATTTTTAGATGTTTGAAAGCAATCATTCATTTAAATTGCTGTAACTGTTGCTGTAATACAGTAAAGACCCAGCTCCATCATATTAGAGAATCAAGTAAATCTAGATATTGAGACAACAAAAAAGTACATTTAACAAATAGATGTCTTCCTATGTATCAGACTCATCTGCAGACAAGACACAAAGCCATGTGGGTGGCTGTACTCTGAACTGGAGTTCCTCTCTGTCATCACCCTTCTCTGCAGGCTGACTCAACCACCAGTCACACTTCCAAGCCACAATAGCAAGGTGGGCCTCTGCAGAAATGC
This sequence comes from Verasper variegatus, assembly GCA_026259375.1. Taxonomy (NCBI): domain Eukaryota; kingdom Metazoa; phylum Chordata; class Actinopteri; order Pleuronectiformes; family Pleuronectidae; genus Verasper; species Verasper variegatus. The sequence continues at coordinate 8,407,360 of CM048049.1, forward strand.
TTAAACTGGATTCAATTGTCTGGTGAGCAATCTGTCTTTCAGCTCCAATTTTGTCATGCCCGATTGAGAAACACAATCATTTTGTTGTCCTCTGGTTGACGAGTATTTTAGCAGCTCAGAAAAGAAGATGTGTGTGTTTGAGAATAAGTGCTTCTGTGTGTCGAAGTTGTGGAGACTCAAGCTGTGTCCAAACAACTTATTCCAAACAATTGGTTTGGAATACAAACCAATTCTTGTAAATTAACAAATAATGCCAACTAATATCACTCGCACGTGTTTAATATCAAAATATAAATCATGCATGGATTTTTACAAAATGTTTTCAATAAAGACATTTCCTTACACATCACGTATAGGTGTTTTACAGATGGTACATACACAGCACACTGTGTATTGTATAAGCTGACAGTAGAGTCTTGTTTATCAGTAACATCGCACACACCTCACATAAAGCAAAAATATTTCCTTTATGTGCTGCTTCACGGGAAAAGCCAAAGAGAAGCCATTAACCACCTCCACTGCACAGAGAGCAGAGTCTCTGTGCGCCGCTGACTGAGTCGGACAAAAGGTGAGTGTCAGAGTGATAAAGGAAGTGCTTGTCTTCTCTTCCTGCTCGCAGTGGCACAAGAATGGAGAGGATGTCTCCATGTACACCAGGGCTATCCATTACTGAGTTAACAAGGTCTCAGCTACAAGTGAGACCTATAAGTGAAATCCAAGGCTGTCCTGTCCGTCTGTCCGTGTGTCACATGGAAGAAAAAAAACAAATAAACACACATGAATTCGTCAGGGTTTCACTCGGGGGGCCTGCAATGTGCCAAAGAATGCTGAGGCTTTGTCCATTGAAAACAAGACACTGTATGGATACACCATCATGCCATCTCTGGTCCACCTGCAAATGCAAACAGGGACATTCTTGGAGGAAGGCTTCAATTCCCCCCAAAGGAGTCCCCCCTTCCAAGCCTGTCCTGCTGGACTGACTGGTTGACCCAATGAAAACACATCGAGCAGAGCAAGATGAAGCGTCTCCGTGATGACTGCTTTCACTCTGAAGTCACAGAGCTGCAGGTTGATTCAGATCACTTCAAAGACATTTCTAACTTAAAGAAATTATCTAAGTTACTTTCCACTGGCTGGTTTTTGTTTCGTCTTATTTCATAAATACATACATATATATATAAAAAAAAACACTATTTAAATGTGTATATATATAGTACGCCTAAGAACTTATTATACATAGTCTTTATTTAAAAAAAATTATTTGTGCATATATATACACACACATATATATAAGTTATTAAAAATAAAATGTAGCCAATAGAAACAATAAATAACACGTTTATTTATTTACTGCATTTACTCAAATTACGTAAAATACTGAGATAGTTGTGCTCAGCATCAGTATTTCTATTAAATGCTACTTCTATATCAACTTTACCACATTTTAAAGGGTAATAATATACTTTTTGTAGTAGCACAATTTGTTCTTAAACTACAACCACTCAGATTTTATCCTGTGACCTCCAGGTTGGGGACTGTTTATTATAACTCATTCACTCTTAATGCTATTATTCATTTATTTGCATAATGTTAATGTTTAAATATGCTTTGAATTGAAAATTAGGAAACATTCATTTAAATTGTTGAATCAGCTAAATTAATTAAGCAGCTAATTTTTCTTAATGAGTGTGAGGTCAGGTTTTTTTAGGTTATAAACCCATATATGTCAAAATTATAGATTCTTAACTTGTTTCTTAAATTTTTCTAGAAATCTTGTCAGACCATGTTCAATGTAAAATAGGAAAATAGGTTATCAAAGCATTAAAATAGGCCTTTAAGAATTAGCTGGTTTTGTCACATGCGCCACAACCATGCACACAGGCCTTTTGGAAATGTTGTCATGGGAACAGAAATTCACATACCGAGATGTTCGGATACGTCACTTAGAGACTTCATCAGTCGAAGTGTAGAATAAAGCTCTGGACAGGGTTTTCCAGAACATTTAAAAAGGCACTGTGACACCTCTGTCACCATACTGCTCCGAGTTTGGGTGAACCTTTACATTTAGCCTTTTAATTCAGTTTGAACACAGGACCTTAATTTATATGTTTAAATTCTTGTTCTGGTAATTTATGTTATCAGCATTATCTCAATCACCTTTTCTCTCATTAAGTGCATCATTAAGAGCCAGATCAATGTTGCCAAGAAAGTATGGGAATTATCAGGTGTAAGACATAGGATTTTTACAAGTTAACACAATAAATAACAGTAACGTAACACATTAATGACACATTAATCACTTGTATTTACGTCTAGATTAGTGGTTTACTGCATAAATCAAAGGGCTATTTTCTCTACATCATCCCACGTCTTTCCTCAGTCTTTGCAGTGGAGGATTTTCAGGTCTTAGGTTCTCCTCACATCCATCTGTCCTCCAGGCTCAGGCAGCAGAGCGCCTGTCTCTGCTTTCATTGCACAGAGCTAACGGCCGGGTCAGGAGAATCTCGTTTCTCTGTTTGCTGTTGATGGAGGAGCAGAGGAAGATTGATTCCCTCAGTTTCATCAGCGCAGGTGTTTGCCTTTATGACCACTGTGCCCTACACAAGCAGTTTCTTATTACACTCTGGTGAGAAAGGAAGACCTTCAAGTCCCGTGCATTCCGACAATGCTCTGAAGGGTGTGTAATTTCGGAGACTAAATTTAGGGGGGGGGGGGGGAAATCAGTTTTTATTCAAAGCAGACCTGACTCAGAGATCCACCGCACTGTGGTCAGACTTCAGACCAGCTCGTTACTTCTCCTTTTTCATGTAGACTGCTGCAAATCCTCCGAACCCTCTGAACACAGCAGAAAAAGAAAAAAAATAGAAACAAGACAGTTGTTGATTTTGTTTTCATCTCTGTGTGAGGCTGCTGTTCTTAATAACATGCACATTGACGGTGAAGCAGCTGATCAGTAATTTGTAAGCAAGGATCTTGTCTTCGTCTGCCACTTTTAGACTTTTATATGACATCAGCAAGAGAGTAACTTGAACCAGTAATTATCTTTTGTCGACAACTTCTTTGTGCAAAACTCTTTCTAGTCATTTCACTTGCAGGAGAGTGCAGCACAGTGCGCTCTTAGAAGCCTCCAGATCAAACTGAGAGGACAGGTTAGATTTCATCATTAGAGTTAATCCATCAACAATGCCAGAGCGTTGAATAAAGCCAGAGTAAATGAGTGTGTTTGCTCTGTCTCGGAGTAAATATTAGTTTGTCCAGACAGTGCTACTACAGGGGCTGATGAGGTGGTTCCACAATGCTTAGGTTACACCAGCGTCTGCTCTCTTCCTCCAGAAGAATGGCTCCACACTCTTTCTTCTTTTCTTTTTTTTTTTTTAAGCCAAACATCAGTAGCAGTCTCAAGTGGCTGAAAGTTTTAGTTGATAATTCGGTGTGTCACTCAGAGCCACAGTAAGATTAATGGCAGGGAAACTCCTGGCTGGCAAACGTCCCTGCTCCATCACAACAGATAACCGGGTTTGATAAACTCTTCTCAAATACGGAGAAGAGGCACAAACCGTCGAGATGTTTAAAAGCAGAACGAAATAAATGAAACAGGCAGTATGAAGTGATATTTAGTGTTTTTAGCGTTAAGAGTGTAAAAGGACATTATTCAATATGCTATCAGAGGGTTAAATTTCACATTACATATTGATTAATTTCAGATGCTGTTATTGGCTATAAGTGGTAAATTAGGAGCTCTGCAGGAAAATGGAGCCCTCTGCTGCTGATTCAAGCCACCACAGACTCCTGAACACACACACACACACGAACAAGGAAGTGTTCGCTGCTTCATTAGGTCGCTAAAACTGCAAGAGCTGCTCTGAGATCAGATCAACTCACACAACCCCTCCCCAAAGTGGATCTTTTTTCAAACGGTATAAAAAAGAAGGACATGAAATTGATAGACTGCTAATTCATCCAGACTTGTAGTAATACATGCCCAAGAAATAAAATGACCTTGCTTTCGAGCTTCAACATGCAATCACTCGACCATGAAAGCAACCAACAAAGATCAGCTCCAGCTAAACCACACTGACGCATGAGCTGCTGCATGAACAAATCTTGCAGATTTCCAGCTGCGAGATAGGCAGACTACTCAGTAATGGAAAATAGAAGGTCTAGATATGATATTCACAGAGAGATAATAGCAGCTTCACGCTACGCTGAGTCCAAAGGGAGTTCAGTGTGGATAATTCCTCCCAGCGCTGCCTTGATCTTTTGTTGCATCTGCAAGGTATTTTATGTTTATTTGTTATGGGAGGTCGGGCAATTTCTTGTATATCCCTGTGAGCATGTTTCATGAGCTCAGACTCATTAGTCCCCTTTTTGCTCTCAGTGACATCTAAGGAGGCAAAAGGATACCTGTGAGACTGTTTGAAGTTGTGTTAATTGTTAAATAACATGTTGAAGAATGTCGAGCGAGCCGATCTTAGATGCGACCAATGATCTTGCCTCGTTGACTGCCCCTGAAAACCCGGCTCTCGCCTCAGACCCGCCGATAACCATCTTTAATGAATAGCTGTGTGCTTCAAGGAGTGCTGGCTGATAGAGATCACCTCAGGAACAGTGGGGTTCAGGTCTCAATAACAATCAGGGAATTCCATCTTAACCATTTGGATGTCCTCCATAATGCCACACACTCCGTGATTGCTCTCGCAGTGGACCTACACCGAAATAAAACCTGGCACCGGCGAGGCATTCTTGCCCAACTCAACAACTCCAAGTCTGAACACCGCAGGCCCCCTCCCAGCCCCGGGATCTATCTTTTTCGATGTGAATGCTGACTCTTTGTTGGAGCGTTCTGATCTCAGGTGGAGATACTGGGTACGGTTAGGCTGGCGACTGGATGCACAAGCACAGCTCCCTGTGAGTGCGTCTGAAAGGCCCAAATTGAGCCATTTCCCCTAATCTCCAGGGAGAGTCCTTATCGTCTGCAAGATCCAGAGTAGACTGTATAATTTGCAAAATACTATGCTGATACTGCAAATGAGGTTTAATAGCTGTTGAGGCGCAGTTAAGCTTCATAATGTAGGTTTGTGGTCTTTGATAAGCAGCTAGCAGAGGCATTTTGTCCTCAAAGAAAACAACACAAGAGAAAAGTCAAGGCATCAGTCAGTGGGTTTCTGTCATACTTGACTGATATTTATGGGATTGCTCATCCTGTCATGTCAAAATAATTAAACATGAACAACAGAAGCAAACTGCTCTGTTGATTCCTCTGGCCCCGGGCTAGATGAGAACTGTAATTAGTCATTACCACTTTGACAAGCTGTCAACCCTTCTACTGTGTTTTGCAACACACAGAGCTCCTTTTTCTAATTTCTAACATAACCCTAAAAGATGTCATAATGAACCCACTCAAAATGACTTATCATGGCTGAAGCTGTCAACACTGTAATCAATCATCCCAAGCGAATGTTTTAACAGCTACAAGAACATATCTGCCCGTTTGTGAAATTATAGGATTACTTTAATCTCTTTGTATACGTTTGGAATTTTGTGACAAAACAGAGTTTTAGATACAGATTTTCTTTTTATTTCAGCCACACAGAAAATGTTTGTGTGTTCCTAATTACTGGGTTTAATGAGGATTGCCATCCAAATATTGTTTAGCTTATTTCAACAAAGCTATTCAAGAAATGAAAAGATGGAATAAAGAGCAAAATGGATGGAATAAACAAAACAAAACACAGAGTCAGGAACAGGCAGGTAACAACATTACTGGTCCACAGCCTTGCTGACATCTTTTTGAGACTGTACTCAGCTAGGCTAACATTAGTGTGCTAGCATGCTAACATATGCCAATTAACACTAAATGCAACTCAGGCTGATGGGAATGTCATTACTTTTGCAACTAATTCAGAAATGAAAACATAGGGCAAACTCAAATTTGACTAATTGATGGCACTGAAAGAAAACTTTTTAGAATTTTCCATGAAGGCAAAAACAAAATAGTTTTAAGACTTATTTGCAAAAAAGTAGGAAAGTAGGAAAAGTCTGGGGATCATCAACAACATCAGGGTTCATCATCTGGGACCATGAACAATGTACAATATGTTACAGCAGTTTGTGTTTTGGGGGATTTTTCTGTCTTGAGGTGGCTAGACTGACCGTTCCATCCCTAGAGCCACATTTGTCCTTTAGCATGGCTTAAAAGCACTGTTTTTCAGCATTCCAATAAACAATCTCATTAGATTTACCATAATTTTATTTCCTCTTATTTAACTCTTATTAAAACAGTTATATTAAGTTTCCCTTATATCCATTAAAGACAGGCTTATCTGAGTAAAGGCAGGAGATGAGTTGCTGCTGAGAGAAGAGCTTTACCACCTGTGTCAGGTGTTGACCTGACCTGAAAAGGTAAGGAATAGTCTTCTCACCTCTGCTTATACAGCTAATGACTTTTGGTGAAGTCTGCAAGGCCAAATTTAAGTTTACCTCATGGTTCGCAGATTCGTTCCAAACATGTGACACATCAACTTCATTGATTAGTGCTAATTTAAAACCAAGCGGGACCCATTTTTAGATAATCGGGATAAAAAATAGCTTGAAGATATTATCAACGATAGATTATCCATTCAGGATGAAACAGCTTTGGGCTTCCACGAGACCGGAGATAGGCCTGAGCAAACACATTCCCATCCGCTAGTGAAAATGGATATGTTGTTGACCTGTCCGGCCACACAAAAGACATTCCCAGCGCTCAGGTGAGTAACCCTCCTCCAGACTGAAATCTCTTAACTAAATATTGTGAGTGTCTCTCTTTATATCTGAGAGCCTGTCTGTTTACCTTCAGATCCAGGGGATTAGAAGATCAGCAATGCATAGAGATGGAGGGGTTCCCATTTTCTCAGGTACAGGCCGAGAAAAGACTAAAATGAAGGTTGAAAATGTTCTATATTATGCTGTGAGAAAAATAGCAATGTGGATCAGATCAAATATTTGGCCTCAATTTTCACAAAAATGTGACAATCCCCGTTATTCAATTTCAATCCTTGTGGATGATAACTGAGTCAGCCTCCTGAATCCAGTTAATATTACCCATACAGCAATTACTGTTGTGAGTTGGACTTAGTTCTGCAATGACCCAACTGAGCTGGCCTGCACATCAGTGCTGCGCAATAAAGCCAAATGGGAGCGAAGATCCTCCTCTGTGGCTAGAGCGATGGAGCGCGAGCCAAAATGAGAATTAGAGTAAACTTCAACATGTCAGCACATCCTCATATCATTTATTTTCCACTGGTTTGGATGGATGTGGCCCGAGATGATTGCTGATGATTTTCAAAAAAGTCCCAGGAACTTGTATAACACAATCTCTCATGTGCTCAGCTAGTGTTTCTCTGGAACAGCTGGAAGGAAGCAGGGTTTAATCGCAGATATTAAAAAATTCCTTCCTCATCTATGTGATGCAAACTGCAAAATCTTGTCTCTCACTGCAACTATCTCCTCTTCAAGGGCAATCAGCAATTATGTGAAGCAGTTCGAAGGGAATAAAGTGTTTTGCATATCCATTAAAAGCTGCAGTAGAAAAATGCCACCCATTCAAGAGCAAACACGCATTTTATCCTCATCACCTTCAGCATCATTCTTTCATTCAGCCGGTGTAAAACTGCCAAAATGTGCTTTATCCGATCTCAACAAATCTGTATAGGCTGTGGTCCAACTGGTTGTGTAGGGTTTGTCCTACATGTGGGCACATTCACTGCGTGCAATGGAGGGAGGTATCTCGATCTACGAGACATCCACATGGGTGGTAAAAGAGAAAAATGGAAATCCACGCTCGCTTGTCGGCTACATGTCAATGCAAAAACAGATTTCTACTCAGGCATTTTTGTTCTTTTCAGCAATCATCTAACACCCCCGAGCAGCATCTAAAACTCTGAGATCGCAGTGATCGCTCCTCAGCTCTCTCTCCAGCTGCTGACAGTGCAGCTGTACTTTAACACTGACCTTGACATCTGTCTCCACGGGGAAGCACAATAGTCTGTGCATTTCCAGCCACTGACCCCTGCTCCCAGGCTGCGGCAGATGGAGAAAATGTCTGTTTCTAACAGCTGCCCTCCAGAGGTGAGCAAGGTGGATTATCTCTTTAACTGATATCATCTTCTCTACTCCAGCGAAGGATTTTTCTCAAGATAACCTGATTAAACCTGTAGCAGCCAACATTGTCCAAACGTCAGGCACATACCGTACTAGTTCACTTGCACTTGACTTGATCTTTCTTCATTAAGGGCCTGTGCTTCAGAACCATAAAGTATATAACCGGTGAAAAAGGTAATTAAAGCCCCAGAAAAATGTGATTAAAGTCTAAAAATGTGTCCAGTGAATTCCTGAGTGTATAAACTAAAATACTATTAAAAAAGTCAATTGAATTGGTACAAAACTCAAATCATATTTTAACTGTATAGCCCACATTCACAAATCACAGTTTGTCTTTTGAAAACGTAGAAACCTCAGGGAGAGTCACAAGTGGGGGATCCCTTTCTCAGGACAGAGAGAAGTGCAATAGATGTTGTGTTTACCTTAGCACATCAACAAATAACAGTATTTACTACATTCATATGAAAAGAAAGTTTCCAGCATAAATGGAGAGGTGTATCAAAGTTTACAGAATTTGAACAAAAGAAAATGTCTGACAGAGATGAGGGCAGCAGTGATGACAATTGTAATGATAGGTGTTGTCAATAATGCTAGTATATGTGAGTAGGCGTATTTTATACCTACGCAACCTAGTTGTAATTGACACTCTTGAGTTAATCTTGAACATTCAGTTATTCTCTGTATTAATAATGTCCATAGTATAATAAACAGTTTTGTTCTGTATATTCCCCCATGCAGCACACAATGACCAAACATAGGAATCGTATCTGTTACAATTCACCAAGCGGTCAGTGTTGTGCTGTGAGTTTTTTCCTTTACTCTTGTGGTGAGCCCTTTTTTCCAAGGACATTTAGCCTAATCCACTTCAGCTGCCTCCATTCAGAGTTGGTAAAAGACGCCCCGGCACCGACTCTGCTGGTGAAATTGCGAGACTGGTTTTCATAAAACACAAATATCTGCTAAGAGTCCAGGGTATGATCCACTTTTATGAAATGATGAGTAACATTTCCTTATTGTCGCTCGCACCCAATGCCGCACTGCGAGGGGTAGCCACAGACACAACTCTCATTACGTTCTGCAAACCCGAAGGACAGCGATCCTCCTGCACGGTCCTCATAGGAGTCATCATCTCTCTGCTTTCACAACTGCAAAAAAAGTTTCCACTGGTTTTTAAAAACACAAAGAATGCAATGCAATTTAATCTCCCCCTCTAAATAACAGTATCATTTAAGTTGTTTCTGATAAATGGATTTGGATGAAGTGTTGTGTGATGCAGGGAGCAAAAGAAAAATAGATGAAATGCCACATCTTCATGGAATCATAGACAAAATTCACACAGAAAATAAATATTAAATTAAAAATGTAATGTTTGACGACTGCATATGTATGACATCTTGATGGACACAAGCTTTGAGTTATGTGTTGGACTGGGAGAATTTATTTCCAATATTAATGTGAAAAACGTTTTGGGGGAAAAGTTCCAGTCGTAACTCACGATCCCTGCTTTTCTGTCATTTTTCATTTTTGAAAGTGTTAAATATACACGTCTATTGGAGCAAGCACTTCCTTTTTAAAATAAGCAAATTATGTGGCATCTTCATCATTTGGGATTTGCACATTTGGACAGCTTTATTCCTTTGCGCTTCCTTCTGTCTGTGTGCTTTCTCTTCTAAAAATGGGATCCACAGCGGGCTGGGTACAACACTGCTGGGTATTCTACCAGATGGATGTTCGGTATGAATCAGCTCTAAGTCTCAGCCAAGGAGCGAATGTGTGTGTTGGACTGCACATTGCATATCTGGAGACCACACAGGTTCCATAAGCACGTCTAAATCTCTCTGCTGCCCTCTATCTTTGTCTGAACACCTCCCTTGGGGATCGGGGTCATAAGTTCAAAAGCAGCGGGGAAGCAGCGCTGAGACGAACACATGCTGCTGAGCCGCTAATTATCCTTCAGCGTCTCTTCATCCTCCATTAATACAACTAAGATCAGTTACCTTTTTACTCAAAAACAACCCATTTGTAAAAGAAAGTGTGTTTGTGTTGATACATCCTCTAAATTCCAGGGATCGATTCTAGGTCATCGACATTTTCATATATTAAAAGTTAAAAGCTCTCGCCAAGCGTGTTTATGATCCACAGCGACAGCATGTGGTCCCAACCTGCCTCCCCTCTCATATTATCTCAACATTGTTACACAACTGTGGGAGAAGAAACTCAGCAGTGTGTGAAATGGCCCCCCAGCCTGCGCTTGCACACCAACAACAGTGATCCCCCGCTCCATCGTATTCCTGCACAAATACATAGACAAACAGATGATTTCATTACCTATGGAGCTCGGTGTCTGGGCAGCGCGAGGCAAGGCACAAGTGATCTCATCCAGCGTGCTGAAGCCTCACCATTATAAACGAGTTTGTCATACCACCATGGTTGGCCATAAATGACCTCACCAGACGTGCTGCTGTAATAAACTAAACTAATAAGAATGTGCAGGAAGAAAAACACGGCCCGCAGCGAGCGCGGCTACTACGAGGCGAGAGTCGGCTGCTAAAAACATAAATCTCGCCCTGATAAATCTCAACGGACGGCTGTCACTTGACATGTGGAGGAGAGTCGGAGTGTAAGGCGGGAGCAGGTATGTGGTTAAAGGGGACACACACCCTGGACATCCGCAGACATGGAGGAAAAGCTCCCTCTACTGTGAAAAGAGACTTCCATATGTACTTGTACCTTCTGTGGCCCTTTAACCTAGAACAGATGTCATCAATGAATACCCCTGACCCGTGGCGGCATTCCAGCGTGTGAACGAGGCCTTTTTTTCTAACACGCTAGACTGACTTAGCTGGTCAACACCTGACCAAACTGCGAGGTTTACATTATGGACGTGTAAAGCCTCTTTCTTGTAATAATGGGCATAGAGGTTCGAGACGCTGGCACTACTTAAAAAACTCATTGGGTAAAGTAACAGCTTAGCTTACACACACTGCCAGCTCCCGCGGGGGCCAGTGTGAGAGCGGCTACAATCTGCCTCCCGTTACAAGGTCTGCCACGAAGTTACGACCTATCGCCTCCCAATTCTAATCTTTCCACAAACATCTGTAAGGAGAGATTTACTCGTCCTCCAGTGATTAACTGTGACATGTCTTCGGTTTTCCGTTTGCTTTGAAACCGCGACCGGTCCCATGAAACGTGGCATTTCCAAGTTACTGTGTGTCTCTTTTGTCTTCTGTCAGACATGCAAGGCTTGACTTGTGCTATAATATAATATCATGATGCTGACTGCAGCGCCGTGGTGCGTTGTCACCATCACACGGGCCAGAACAGAGTTATACCTCCGAGGTTATCACCCCTGTGCGTTTGTTTGTAAGCAAGATTACGCAAAATCGACTGGACAGTGAAACTTGGAGGGAGGATGCGGTATGAGTCGCGGAGGAACCCATTAATGTGTGCTGAAAAACCAGGATCACTTTATCCAACATTGTGTTTTTGACATTTTCACTTATTTCCCAGGAAATAATTTGTACATCTTGATGAAAAAAATATGGCTTATTGAGGGGACTGATATATATATATATAGGGCACACAAATGATGAAATGTCCCTAACATCCCCTGGTTGTTGCAAACATCTGCTGGCGGTTGGCAACTTATCAAACTGGTGACCTTCAGGCGTACAGCAGATAGTTACCATGTTGTCCTATGTTTTATAATGAAAAATAATGTGTGCAATTTGGTGCAGATTCATTCATCATGGGGACTGGCTGGTATGCGCCCTACTAAGTGTCATTCCAGCTCTTGCATGGTTTTTAAACATAAGGTGAGAGGTTTGTCTGCCACAATGAGAGATGCTGTGCATCCGTCAGATGTTTGTTTTGATTGGTTATTAGAATTAGGAAGTTACGGTGAATTTGAAACTATCAGCCAATTACATACTGTACATGGGAAGTCCTTAGTGAAGGTTGAACTGTGATGTTCACTGAGCTGCATCTGATAACCGTCACAAATGGAGCATATAAAAAGACACACTTCCACTCCTCTCTGTTCTTAGGGTGGTCTCTCTCTTTGTCGGCCATGCAGTGGAGGTTAAAGACGCGTTCACATGCTATCATGCAGCATCCAGGTCGGACAAGTATGATAATCTATTCAATATGTAAAATGTTTATTTTGTGGAGGGACCTCAAACAAACTGAACCAATATTTACAGAGAATGGCAGCCAAATATTCAGCCTATTTCCCAGACATTACTGCTCCCTCATTCATCTTCTATTCTCCCGAGCAAAATGTCAACAAGGAAACTAATGCGTCCGAAGCCTTAAGGACACGGTAATATTTTTATTGTATTATTTTTGCATATCTCAGACTTTCCCTCATGTATTTGCCTGTCTGAGAATACAGTAAGTCTACACATGATGTATAATAGTCATAACATATCATATAAATGCCTATAGACAGTACATTAGTGCATCTGTGATGTTCTTCCAAACCATTTCTCCAAAAGCTTCCATTTAAAAAGAACTCCTAAAGGCCAATTACCACATATAATATCACCACCAATACATAAACTAATAATCTATTCTAATTTAACTGGCATTCTTTATAAAATGAGTTGAATCCTGATGCATGATCGTTGCATGGCAAAGGAGGAAACCTTGGTGGGCCAGTGTGTGACTATTAAAGCTGCATTATTTTTCTTCCTCTTGACCCTTGGAAATGTCTACAACAGCAAGATGCCCTCTCTTTAGAAATAGCAGCTGTGCATAGTTACATAACAGGAAACAGCTGTCAGTGGCAACCCCAGAGTCTGGCTCTTCATGAGCGGGTCTGGACTCCTGTACAGGTTGTGCTGTTTGTTTTCAGAACATGCTCAGTTCTTGTAGAGGCGTCCTGGAGTCAATGGACTGGAGGAAGTCTAGGGTTCACAGAGAGATGCTGCGTGTTTGGGCATCGGATAGAGATGCTGCGGCTCACTGGATGATCCATCCATGCTGACATGACATCATTTTTCTTACCATTTATTCCTTCCGATCATTTTGTCTTCACCCTCAATGCATCTCTCACAATCACATCCCTATGGCGGCAGGCGTACCAGACACTACAATAATAAACACACGTTAGAGCTTGGGGAACAATCACGGTTTGGTTATGTTTAGGCACAGAAACGATTTGGTTATAGGTTTAGGAAAAGATTATGGTTTAGGTTTAAATGGATTGTTAAGGTTGGAGGGCATTTTTAGTCATGGTTACAATAATAAGCACACGGCAAGGGTTGTAGAACGGTCATGGTTAAAAGAAACAACAATGGCTGTCCATTTCACACAGGGGAAAAAACAGCAGCCTCCGATGTCGCAGTCCTTTGTTCTTTAGAACTATCCATCCAGCTAAATCCTCTCCTATTTTCCATATGACTCTGTACAAGGGACTGCAACAAATTAGTAACTGTCACTGGATGTCACGGGGGGGGGGGGGGGGGGGGGGGGGATTTTACTTCTAACTTTCATGTTTCAGGTTCAGTTTCATCGCTGTGATTGACATAATTTCCTAAAGCAGCAGAAATGTCTTGCCCACTTTGCACATGTCTTCAACACCAAACACAGACATGGTGCATCATTAAGACACTAAAAGTGTGTGGAGACCAAACCAGAGCTAAAAGTGGAGTGCAGTATATCTTACATTTGCCAGGTGGCAAGAAACATGACTTAAATCGTATTTGTTGCTCTGTATTCGCTGAATGTTTCAAAAAGATTTCCATATAAAGATATGATATGTCTGTTTTCTGCTGTGCCCAAAAATCTGTTGCAAAAATATGAAATTTAAAAACACAACAAAGCTTTCCTGTCTTTTTCCCCTGTGAAAAGCCCCAAATCACAGCTAAATATTTTAATTTGAACTAAGACCACGTAGTTGTTAGAAAATCGCACGTAGTAGCCTCCACTTATCAAGCCAATCAATGTTGTACTCACGAGAGAGTTGAAGGCTCCAGTGCTGGTTTGTCCAGTTTCTATTTGACTGAGCGATTTTGCAATAAGCTCCTGTTCAATTCTAATGGGCCTATTAAGAGCAGAGCAAAATAACAGGAAATATTTGTATATGATCAATATGTATTTAATTAAAAATATTTAAAGTGTGAAATACAATTGTTTATTGTGTATTATTATATTAATATATATTTAAAAATGACCAAAAAAGTCATGTGAACATTTACACTAAAAGTCACCATCATGAAGAATTGTTTTTTATTTTGCTAACTAAATTAACACCAAAATTAAATTTTTAGAACTGCCACTTTTAACTGTCTCATATTCTTGTATCAAAATACAAATGTAACAGAAGTTATGTCAACATGGCAGCGTTAGCTTAGCATGTGCCAGTAATTTCCTGCTGCATGTTTAAGAATTTAAGGTGCAACCAATCTGTCAGTTCTTGTAAGATTACCTGTCCTTACTTTAGCTGGCCCTCAAAAATAAAAGCAGTCCACTAAACCTAAAGGGCGTCCATTATGTGTGATGGAGAATTCCTAATGAGAGCTGCAAATCAAGCCGTTGTGTAACGGGACACTGTACTGTACACAGTAAAGATTCCCCAGCTCACTCTCCCCTGAACCGCCTCAGCACCTGATCAAAAGTTTGCTGAAGGTCATAAAAATTCCTCACCTTCAGTTAAATTTACAGCACCACTCATTAGTTGAAATAAAACAGATTAATGCAAGTGCAATTAAATGTGACCTATAGGTTTAATAATGAAGTGGCGTCTACTTAAGCATGTCTTTTCCATTCTGCCCAGCCATCCTGGAGCTCACATAAAACTCTTTTTCAGGGACGGTGCACTCTGGAAACAGCGGTGAGGGAGACGGCAGAGGAAGGTTTTACTGCTCTGGGTTCTGTTTGCAGCCTTTAAATTCACCAGCTTAGGAAAAAAATAGTATATGAACCCCATATTTTGCAACACTGCTTATATTTTTATACATTTACATCATATTTCTTCTTTATGCTTGTGCTGCATCTGTCTCCAGATTAGACGCCAGACAGTTAAACTCTTGCTTTTTGGTTTGAACCGTTCTGCCCCAGGGCCTCAAAGTGTCAGTGCAAGATTTTTCTGTTGATCTCGAGTGTTAGTCCACATCATGCTGTCCCGCGGGGATGGGGTATTAGTTCAGAGAAAAGGAAGCCACTACCTCATTATGCTGCTAATTTTAGGCATCAGGAAAAGATGTTTGGAAACTTTTGGCCCAGATTCCGAGTGCTTCAGCAGTACCCGCTCTGCTCTCCATTCCCATGAGTGAAGCGGGGGTGATTTTGGTACTTGAGCGAGCTCAAAGAAACAATTTACAACATATACACAGGAACTTCAAAAGTGTTTTATCGGAGTCCGGCATCAAACATGAATGATTCCATATGAAACAGCAACTTTCTGTTTACCGTAATTAGGGGAATATTTTTCCATTAGGGAAGTGAAAATAAATTAACGTGGCTTTGGTTTGGAAGCTGACGTGTAGCTACACACGCTTCTCCCAGTAAATTTCAGGTGGTGGTTCAGGCAGATAATACTGTAGAAAAGAAAGTTATTGTGTCAGTTGTATAATAAATACATCAGTTGAACATTTAAGCTGTATTTAAGCTCTTAACACTATACTGAAATAAAATAAAAGTCACATAGCAAACACGTGCCAATTTACAGATCCAGCAAAATTGTTTTGCCTAGAAACAAGCATATATTGTCCAACTTTCGATCCTAAACATCATTCAGAAATATTGCAACACCTCTACTTTTGGCACTAAATGTTAAGTTGACCGATAACTTTTTCAAATAAATCAACATATTTACAATTGTTGAAATTTAAAGGGGATTGTAAGTAGTTCTCAACTTTAGTGAAAAGGACCAAATTTGTGTGTTCTGCCTTGTAACTCATGACTTTTTTATGCAGTGAAGTTACTATTGAAGTTACTTTTGAAAGCAGAAACCTTTTGTTGTTGTTGTTGCTACCTGCTGCAGTGAGAAACAACACTGATGAAAGCAGTAACAGTGAACCAAAAATATTATAGTTACCTATTGTAAAACTAAAACAATGGGCTGAAAGACACCAAGATGCAGCTGAGGGCAACTGCAGACCTTGTCACTATAAGTGGCCCCATGATTAATCATTTAATAAATTCTTAATATTAGATAACAGGTTTTAACTTTTTAAAATAACCTCAGCATCCCTTGCATGTTCCAGCTGAATACCTCCCCCTCCAAACATGAAAGAGAACCTGTGGTAGCCTTCAGTTGTCATAAAAACTCAAATGGTGCAGTTTGTCCAGTTTGGGCTACTATAAAAAACATGGCGGCCTCCATAGAGAGGACCCGCTCCAGATATAAATATAAAGTATTTAAATATAAAGGGCCCAATCTAGGGTAAAGAAAACAACAACTCATACTATTTAGATGAAACACACTAGTGAAAACATCACTAGGATTATTTTATTTTCAATTTCTGCCAGTAGATCCCTTTCACCTAAATCTTACACACTGGACCTTTAACCTTCCAGCTGCTTTCATCTACTGAATTTAAATTCTTCATATTTCACAAACGCATATTGCATCTAAATGTCACATCTAAGAAGAGTCACATGTTGCTTCCCCCAGTCATCTAGTTATAGAGTGTTGGAGGGGGATAAAAACTTGAAAAGCATGTTGAGTGGCAGAACTCTCTTAAATCCTGGCGTCAGCTCTGTGCTGACCATAAACCTGGCAGGAGCTGAGGGTGAGGGACGCAGAGGTAAACCCAACAAACTCACAATATACATGAGTTTGACAGATGAAACAATTGACACTTGAACAGTGGGCTCCAAATGTTCTCAAGGATCACAGCTTACTCAAGAGATGTGGCACCAGGCCTCCTATAAACATCTGTGATGGTTATAGATACTCAGCCTGTGAAAAGGTACAGAAGATATTCAGAGGACGTCCTGGAGGCTGGCATCAGGGTGAAAAGACCCTAAACTAGTTTTACTTCAATTCCGGTTTACATGAAAGAAAATGTGTGGTGAGGAGAGAAATAAAAAAGACGTAGCTGGAATATGATTTAGAGGATTGATGCTATTATTTGTTATCATCTGTGGGAAATCACTGGACTAACCTCTGTTCAGAAAACAAACCATTAAACCCACCACAACGTGACCTAGTCTGGTACTTTCCTGGGACGTTGACGAGAATAAGTGTTTGTTGTTCTGCCGAAAACGTCCATTTGCTGCACTGTACATCAGAGCGCCGTCCGTGCCCAGTCGCGTCGGACCACCCACCCACACACAGTGTTGAAACGCAGTCATTAAACCGTTTCCCCAGGTCACTCAAAATCAAACTTGTTAAAGCTGTGAACTGGAGGAAGGAGACCCTGCTGGTAGCCGTCCAAGCTCCAGTGTCAGCGCACTGACAGACATTGATTCATAATACTCCTGTTTTCTCGCGCTACAGGCCCAGCTGCAACAGTCATCACGATGTCATCTGTTCCTTGTTGTGATGTCTTAAAAAGTAATGACTGTTTGTACGGCCGATGTGGTAAAATCTGTCACAATAAACCGTGTGTTAATGTCAATACTGTGCTACAACTTTTTATTTTCTTCTTGAAATATTGCAGAAGTGGGTAAGACAAAATAATCAAAAAGGAATCAATTGTCCATTGAAGCGTTGCATCCTCCTAATAAGAAGGAGCATAATGTATGGGGGGGGGGGTTGGGCCTTGGTGGAGATATGGGCTAATTTCTGTTATAATCCTTAACAGAGATCACCAGGAAATCTTCAGATTTCTGCCTTGCATTGTTCCAGTAAATAGATGGTGATATTCATTGAAAGCGGGTGTGGCTAGAATGTGTTTCTTTCCATTTTAAACAATGGAAAGTCAGGAGTGGTTTATTACATAAAGATAACAAAGCAAAGGTTCCTCATGACACTGCCAGTATGCAGAACTGTTGAACTACTGTCACAATATCACTAAGATCTCCTCTGTCAATCACTGCTTATCTCCCGCAGATGATTTGACATGAAAAATGATAGTCTGCTTTGTCTTGTGCTGCGTCGGCATTTACGAGCACATTGTCCATTTTTATATGACTGACGTGATCTCTGGAAAACTTTGAGCAGGAGCAGCAATGAGGCCTCACTGTGGCCACCAGTGCCAAACCCCTTCATGTTTTCATGTTGTTGTTTGCCCTATTTCCAGCACACTGGGGTTACACAGCTAAAGTGGTCAACATCAAAGTCCATAAGTTACTTGACAGCTTAACTGAGAAGTGACTTACAGTAGCCGAGGGATTTGGCTTTTGCCAGAAGGAAATAGAACACGAAAATAGGCCAGACAGCCCTAAATAGAACTACATTTATATCTTTACCAACAGCCAAGACATCTATTCAAAATATCCTCAGCCTGTTATGTTTATATAACCATTATCAACTACGTTACTTTAATAAATAATGAATGATCCCCAGCAATATGCGAAGTTTAGCAGCACAGGTTTGGATCCCAGAAATCTCTGCCCGTCTGTATGTGACTCAGATATCTCAAGATCCGTTCATCTTATCGACTTCACACTCAGCACATGTATTGTTGAGAACCCAAGGAAGAGCAGTATTAAATTCGGTGCAATTTTTACACACTTTATGTCCAACATATATAACCTTTAAATGTAGTGATGATGGCTGGCACTCATCAATGGAAGTGACGTTGATCACGAAGACTGGAGAGTTCATGACAATGGCAACACATTTCCCAGTTCTGGTTCCTGTGTGGAGTTTAACTGACCATTAAAATCAACAGGTGAACAGCTCTTTGTGCAGCAGCCGTGGTCCAGCTTCAGGGTTCTGTGGACTATGTCGATCAGCCCGACTTTTCTTGCCGCTGCAACCAGCATTAACACAGGCCACACAAACAGCCCATTCCAAACAGGAAGGATTAGAATGGCCACTGCACTAGTGACTATAATGACGATATAGCTGCCAAAGTGTCAAACCCATAGATTCACTTCTAAATTAGAGGGCTTAATAGATCATACATGGAATTCAAAGCTATTCCCTGTTTTGGCTTTGAATGTGCTAAATAAACGTCATTTTGACTAATGCACTGATTTTCACACAGATAGTGCGACAGTGTTTGCATACCTAGACAAACTGGTGAGAAGATTAGCTAATTGGCCTCAAAGCAGGTTTGGCAGAGGCCACGACAGCTTTCTCTGCATGAGCGGCAGCCTATGCAGGTGAAGTGGAGTTCATGACGTCAGCTCCTCAGCCTGTTACACCAGTGAGGAGTTCACACGAGACAAACATCAGCGCTCACATACTGCACATATGAGCAGGGGTGAGGCCATTTAAGAACACGTGGCACAATTATTTCCCCACGTAATCGCCTCCTATGTTTACACACTTCACAGCTGGGCAGTCATGGATCCCTTCTTTGATGAAGTCTGTGTCTTGGACCTCCAGAAAGGAATCCACAGAAACAATGGGTTCATCGTCCAGGCTCTATCTGCCAAGGTTCATTTCAGCAGACCACTTCTAGGGAGGGGGCACCGGCTCCTTGAGTTGTCACCATGTCCACGTGGACCTACTTTGGTGATGAGCCACTGAGACCGAGTCAGCAAATGATTCCACCAAGACTGATGTTGTCCATTTTCCTCAGACTGTGCCGAGTCTAAATGACCCAAAACACAAGTACCACAAAAGTTATTAACATCAAAATTTCTCCAAAATCACTCAAAGAGCTAGAGTGCACATGCATATGCTGTATAACTCATCTCCTTCTACCTTGGGACACTGGTGTCCATAACCTTTCATATCAGTATATGAAGGTCATAAACTCTGACATGGAGGGAACCGGCTGGGATTCAGTACATGATACTTCAGCTCTAGTGAAAATGTATTTTAGAGGAAAAGGGCTTAATTTGAAAAAAAAAATAAAGAAAGTTAAAAGGGAAGTCAAAATCATAAGCAGGGAAACCAATCAAAGCAAAGTGTGTTAGCAAATCATAGCCCTGCTGCTTCTGTTTTAAAGCCGATGGCTTTGGAATGATGGATGAGCTACACAGTCAATGAGCTTTTTTCACTGGAGGAGGAATTTCTGTCTGGCAGTAGCAGAGTCCATAAATAGGTGCCAGTTTGAGACTGGTTTCTCCCTACGTGGTGAAGTGTGGGTGGCTTTTTGGAACTATAGTTCCAGCACACAAAAAAGCAATGAGGAAAATCTCGTGTGGCCACATTTTTGGCCTCCCTGTCACTTGCTTTCATTGTCTGTTCCTCTCTTTGCAAATTCTGTGTGATAATTTCCAATTCGATGTACAACAAACATGTGTAGGATATCCCCTTTTATTGCTCCAGCACAGTATCCTCTCAGTGCTTTTTAACCAAAGCAGGCAGGCTGACAGGGACATGGGTAGAACATTGGTCGATGGTTTCTCTGGTTCCTCCTCTGTCTTTGATTTTTGTATATTATACGTTAACATGCATTCCTTCAAGGATTCCATTGGACTGAGTCTCATTACTCTGCGGCGAGTGCATCTGAAATGCAACCGACATCTTGCAAATGGTAACGTTTAAAAATAATCTATTGAGAAATTGAAGAAAATCGGCAGAACCGCAGAAACAAATAGCTGTTAATAGTTTTTTTTTTTTTCTTTAATTCATGGACATTTAGCACTATTTCTATATCAATATCATGCTGAATCTTTTTATTTATTATTTTTTTTCCCCCAAAGGTGGACAAAAGAACACACATTCAAGTAGAGTACTTGTGTAAAAAAAGACTCAAGTGACCGTACAAAAGTACAGGCTGTGAAATGCACTCGAAGTATAAGAGTAAAATGTTCCCCTTTGAAGGCCATTTCTAAAATGTAACATATTAAAAATACTATAAGATATACACAGTGTTGCTTTAAAATACTCTAAACTACTTTGCCAGACAGACCACAGGCGCCACAGAGTAATTGTACTTACCTATGTGTAATGGCGTAAAGAATGGGTGGGGGTGCGTGTTTCAGATGCTGTCATGATAGCGCTGCACTGTGAAAACAATTGCACTGCACAAAATGAATAGATGACGCGCTTACATCATAAACATGGTTAATCCACTGTTGTAATTCATTCTTCTTCTTTGCCGTCAAAGAAATGCAAACCTTGGTGTAAATGGATGAAAATATACATATGTTTCACTTCTATGCAAATAATATCTGTCCAGATAACGGTAAAGGTGAATATTTTGAGAGCATGACAAACTGTCAGCAGACTAATTGAACAAGATCAAGATGAAGCGAAAAACATAAGAAATTTCCAGAATCCATTTGCTGCTCGTCAAAGCCGAGTGGGCAGTTTACTTTAACATGAAGAGATGATTTATGAAGACTTACAGATAAATTCTTTGGCCTTTGCGTCATCATGCAGGTGATTGTTCTGCCAAGCGACTCACGACTGCGCAAGAGTCAGCCTGCAATATGGGCCAAAGATAACGTGATGTTTGGATGTTTTAGGGGTTTTTTCCCCCTCCTACTTGGGCAGAAGGTGAGAAACCAAGCTACCAGCATTGCTTTCGTGTTTGTAAGCACATTTCTCCAGGAGAGATACGAGGTGTGCAGAAGCTGGGGGTTGTTATAAATTACCTGTTGATGAAAGCGATAATCCTTGTCAAAACAGCTTCCACACTGGCATGAGCAGAGTCCAGATCCCTGCTCATCTTGCCCTGCAGAGCTTTGTCACATTTGATTAGATCGGGATCTGGTTGTGGTTGACTTATAGGGACAAAAGACTGCAGTCACATAGGATTATTATTAGTATGGGTATACACAGCTATACCTGCAGAGTTATGGTTTCACCTTTGGGTGGAAAAATAGCAAATTGCCACTTACAGCCAAGTTTATTTCTGATTACCAATCTATACAATTTAGTGAATAGATTAGTTTTTGGTACCAAAGTCCGGTACTGGTTCCTACTCGACCGAATCACACCTCAGATTTAAGTGCCTCATTTTGGTGCTTGAGCACTGTACTGAAATAGTTGCCCTGCTTACAGGCAACATAAACATCCCCACACGTGCCTGGTTAACATTACATTTTACTCTCCACATGGCTCTGGCAGCGTGTAACATTAGCCTACGTTTAGTTAGCCGCTCACCTCAAACGGTCTAAAGTGTGGTTGTATGTCATGGAAAGGGATTTCAACACCAGGGATTTCAACACCAGGGATTTCAACACCAGGACATGCAACAATTCAGTGTGAAGGGAGGAACATGACAAACTTAATGAAGCACTCAGATACATTTAAAAGCAAAGAGATGCTCTGTGTTTGACTGATTGTGTAACCCAATGGACGTCCCTGGAACCGGTGGTGGGAAGACAATCGATGAGGATATTGAAGCTGGAGTATTTTCGGGTTATTGTCGGGTTAGGTTTAATATATTTTAAGATTTTGTTATTTACATTTGTTAAGAGTTTTGCGCTTATTTATATTTGTATATTGAAGTCAAGTATACCTCTGTTAACCGTTAATGTGTTAAATGTCAACCTCCAATTTGATACCATTGGTGGTGCCCTTTTGTGCCGATTTAGCACTGGTATCGCAAAATGAAAAACCAAAAGATGCCCTTATTAAGATGCAAATGTGAACTTCCAAACAATGCTCTAAGAAAATAATGGGTGATTCATCTATTGTATTTAGCAGATCTTCAGACCCCACTAACAATTCCCTGGGTCAGAGCACGGTCCATTTATGCTCCTTTATGTTTGTCACACAAAGTGTAGGAGGTATTGTTTGAGGATGAATTACTTTGTTGAGCACATGAACCTTGAAAGTATCAGTCAACCCAAATATCAAGGTCTAGGTTTTCCTTAAATTTCCCAATTTCAAGCTCTTTTTTTTTTTCAAATAGCCAGACGTTTAACCTCGTAATGGCTGTGATAAGTTCTCTTTATCGTGCCACAGAAAATGCTTTGAGGATAAGGTTCTGTGGATAATAATTAAGATGATACAGTCAGTCGGAGCTTGCAGAGAGCAACTTCATGTTTAATTGCTTAAATCAACACGATAAGATGCTCTTTAAATGTCTGCGTGGCCCTGACAAAGCCGGCTGACATTATGAACAGGCATTCACTGTTTACTTATTCAAGGCCTCCATTACAAAGATTCAATCAGCTACAAGCACCGAGATGAAGAACAATGCGAGGGCCTCCAGGATTAGTTTGCTATATCTAAAAAAGAAAAGGAAAAAGGAAATAAATGTTTTTAAGTCAGATTCGTTTAATGCGTGGGATGCTAACGTACAATATTTAAAAAAGCAGATGAAATCTAAAGCAGTCACATCATTCCACTCGTACTCATCAGGCTGCTCAGCACATACACAATCTCATAATCATTACCATTACAGATGAAAGGGGAGGCTCAATTAGAGTGGCTCCAATTGCCGCAATTAAATAAGTGTGGTTGAATGATAATATCTTTTCCCCCCAGAAATAAAGAGAAAAAGACGGCAGCGCTGAATAATCATACAATCAAAAACAATCAAGTCGGACTTTGAAGTTGTTGCATTACCAAATCTTAGGAATACATCTGGTGCAGAAATGGTGTTTTGGGCTCAGCCGGCAGGCGCCGTTGGACCACTGCGTCGCGGGGCCACGAGGTCGGGCCTACTCGTTCCAGCAGTGTAGGGCTGCTTTATTGGGTTGCAGAAGACTCGGCAGTGAGTTCCCACCCACAGAGCGATGCAGCAGACCGCCGGAGTCTACAGCGCTTTCGCAGCCGTCCAAGACTTGTCCCATGATCCCATCCCTGCATCAAAACCAGCTGAGTGCGAGTGTGTCGTGGTGAGCACTCGTGCTCACACATAATTTGTAGTTGCTGACTGCCGCTCTTTCAACCCATTGATCACTGTGTAAACAAACATGATATAGATGGGGCAAACTGTCTCGCTTCACTCAGAGATTTTGTTTTCGTTTTACATTTCAGCAGCCTTCTCTAAGAATTAAATTACTGATTTCAAGTTTTCCGTCACCGTCCCATCATTTAATCTGAGCTCGCACACTTTGCAGTATCAAACGCAGACTGTCCATTTCACAGCTGAGGAGCTTCTCACAGGGCAGTTTTCCAGCTGGGCTGACATCCAGTGTAGTTCCCCTTCACCCTGTGGACTTCAGGCGCACTCATGCGTGCCAAACAGAATACACCCTGATTGCTCCAGACTGGGACAGCAGATATTTCTTCAGTTGTTAGATATTACTGGAGCAAACAAACACAGCGACCAATTAACTACTTTGAATCAAGAAAAAAAAATGCTGAGGTGGACCCATCTCAATAGAGCTAATTATGGTTATGATAGTGAGCAGCTGCAGGACATGATAGAGCTCACACAGGGTGAAGGTCTGCTGAAGATATTTATTATCTTTTATTTTGTGGGGCACTTTCAGGTTGTGCCACTGTGGGGGGAAAAAAAAATATAGAATACGTATAATAACTGACAATTTTATCAATGATGCTCTTAGTTTTGAACTGTTTATAGTTAATTGCTAATTTCATTTCTGTTACTGGACACTGTTACTCAGCCTTAGTAGACACTGAAACTGACTTCAGTATGAACTAGCATCACAACTGAAACTAACTTAATGCTTTCTGAATCACCCACTTTGGACAAATTGCTTTATCAACCCTTTATCTTAAACTAGGAATAGCTGGCAAAAGCAGTTACACATGAAACGCAGCTATTTTAACCGGAGTACTTGAGGGACATTAAAGGACAGTTCAGAGCTTTTGAACCAACTCTGATCTCGGTTTAAAAAAAGAGAGCGAGATTAAGGTCCGATTAAGGACGATCAGAAGCTGAAGTTTATTATTCCAAAGGTTGAGTGGGTCTAATCATAGGCTCCAGTACTTAGGGATCTGCCTCTGCTACTGGGCTAAGCAGCAGTTTTCACTGTGTTTACATAAACTACCCAGTTACTTGCATAGTTTACTTTAGTACCAACATGTGGGTCATAGAGGTTTAGTGTCGTAGACAACATAATTGCGTAAGATATTTCAAAATATTTGAGTTTAACCGAAGCTGCAGAAATAGTCATGGTTTAAAACTATGGAATGGAGGATTTGAAGACACGTACAGAGAGATATAAAAGGAAGCAGAGAAAATCTAAATAGGGAGGCTATTAATGTTTAAAACTCTCTGGAGTCTTTTGAATTAGCACTTGAATTCATAAGAAGGATTCAAAAAGCTCAAATGTATTTGACATTTTGAACTGAATACTACTGCCACTAATGCCAACAATAGGCTGTCCACACAACACACACTTCACGCTAAATGAGGTGCAGTTGTACTTTTCCTTCCAGTCCGTCTTTGGGGGTATAATCTGTCACATATTACGACCTTTAACAGAAGTGTGAAGGAAATACATGAAATTTCCTCTGGGGTATCCATGGCCGACTTAACCACAAACAGACCGTGCCCGACTTCTCACAACAGGTATTTTTGTGGAGCCAATAGCACAACGGAGAAGTGAAAGTTGAGCTTTAGTTACTTCAAATGAGAAAATGCTGTCACGGGCCTTTCATGTGCCCCCGACTCAAACGCTTTGTGTCGCCCCGCACGACGATAGCCATGAAAAACTGTTTTGATCCTGACGTCACTATGTCCTAATCTGATTGCCCCCCCCCCCCCACCTTGCTCCAGGGCACTTCTCCTACATCCTGTCAGGAACACAGTTCAGTTACACAAAGACACTCTTACAAAGTAGTGCACACACAGGCTCAGTAACTGTAGGTGATGCAACTAAATGTGTTTAGCAATATCTACACTGGCTGCTTTTCAACTCAAAGACAGAGTTTAACAAGTAAAACAATTCCTGGGAATAACCATTCAAAACTCCACCAGCCAATGTATGAGTATTAAATGGATTAACACTGAAATGCCTGTTGAAGGAGTTTTGTCCAGTAACAATACAATAACTTGTATCATTCAAAGACAACATAACAAGATTTTAAAAGAAAATAGAACTGTATTTGTGTACTTTTTGCCACATGGGAATAACATTTATTTATTGTAAACGACAAATGTATTAGCTAACAGTTGCCTATTAACCTGTCCAACACAAACAGGAGGTCTAATATTCACTCTTCTTTGAGTTTCACTTTGGTCTCCACCAACTCTTAAGGTAAATACCTGGCTCTTTAGCTGCTAAATGCTAAATCCTCCACTATGTTTACCAGCTATTTAGCCAATTCCAACTTTGTCCATCTGCTGTTTGGTTCTAGACAAGTTTCAAGCATTAAGAGTGAGAGGTTTTTCACTGAGAGCATATTGATGAGAGAAGTGAGAGGGAACGAAAACGGCGAAACTAATTCGCTGAAAGAGGCTAAAACTCTATAGATCTCAGGGGAACTGCAGAACTGAGGGAGATGAAACTGTGGGGTTCTCCCTAGATGTGACCCCTTCATATTAGATATGTAGACTTTTTCGACAAAATGGTAATAATACATATTAATAGTGCCAATTCAAGGCCTTAACTGTCATGTAAGGTTGCACTAAATATTTAGGACATCCAGCATTATGTGTAGCAAATACACGGCTCAGTGTAAAGACACAATACCCAGGTCTGGGGAAATATGACATTCAAATATTGTTCTTCTTTGAATAACCGCATGTAACATTTTATTTCCTGACACAAATCGGAATGAGTTGGATGTTATTTGGTAAGAGATAATATCTAAGCTTGGTAACAATTTAGCTCAGTGATGCTCCTACATCATTTAATGATCAATTTATTTTCAGACATTTTTAAGAGAAGTAGTCTTGAGAATTGGGTCTGGACTTTCTCTGCGGTTTGTCTTTCACACATTTAGGTGGGCAGTGCATGGTGCAGCAGGCAGAGGCAGGATTTAACGTGTTATTTCACCGGTGTTGGTGTCTTCTAAATGTGCTGCCCTGCTTTTTCATTCATTTTACGTCTGCCACATGCTTAAAGTGCCATCAACCACCCCATGCTCACGGTCAATCCAGGGGAGGATCGACATCACGTGTGGTACTGCGGCTCTCTCACAAGTCTGTTGTCGACCTTTATCTGAGGTTCAAAGGAAATAACTCAACTAAGCAGCCCTTGAGTGTCTTATACTTCTAACAGTTTCCTGTTACATTTATACCCACTAGTTCTCATTTCGGCGTGTGTTTTTGTATTTTCCATTATTCCTAACTCACTTTCGGTGGCAAGGTACTTCCTTCCTGGCCCAGGGCGAAATGTTTCCGTATGTGCCTTGTTGCATGTCTCCAGGCTTATTTCTGAACGTGGCCCTCTCCAGTGCATAAAATTGCATTACAGTCCTGGCAGGAAAACATTTGAAAGCCGACTGATTTCTTGACTCTGTTTACCATATTCGTTGCAAAAAAAAGGAAACCTAATCTTTCATCCTTAATGAGGACGAATTTCATGGCAAATGCGTGATCACTTAAACAGTTCACCTCGCCTTATTCAAATCACATTTCTCCTGATAGGGACAAGTGATACCCACACATTTCAAATGTTCAGAGATGTTTTGAAGGCCACAGGCTTAACATGATATACGGTATGGTGAAGGAGGAAATAACAGGAGTGTGTTATAGCTGACATACTGAGAGCATTTCCATTTATTAGGTTTGCTTCAGAGACAAGCACCCCGGACTGACACTGGACTCAGCTGAACATTGAGAAATCTTTTTTGTTGGCTCCGGTTCATTTTCGCATATCCCGTCGCCACGCTAGCAAAGTGAGGTGTTTGCTAAATGTGGCCCATCACTTCTGCGTCTTGTAGGAGCACATGGGGAGAGGAAGACAAACTGCATCATGATCTGGTGCTCATTTGATATTTTTGAACATGGGCAGCCCACCTGGCTTTGATTTCGCAGCCTGCATGCTGGTCAGAGTTGCCTTGTTTTATTGGAAATCTTGTTCATATATTACCCGCCCAGACCTCGCCGACATCTGACAGCTCCCATGGGGCTCATGGGTACATCCTGGAAGCAGTATACGCTGCCGTGTTCCATGGACACGGACGCTGTTGGCTGAGATGACACTTGTGAAGTTGTTCAACAATTTAGGTAGTGTTTGTGTAGCCCTGCTATTTTGTAACTCGTGGTTCCACAGAGGAGGGCTGGGTGTTGTAGTGTCATTGAACTGTGTCGAGCCGTTTGACTGTGATCCTGAAAAAGAGGTGTGGCTGCTGAGCCACACGCCAGCATGAGTGTGTTCTGTTGCGGAGGCGAGAGTGGTGCAAGAGCAATGTACTCCACGATATCTACTGTATGTTTGGCCCAGGCTGGTTAACTTCTGCAATGGTCCCCACTGCACTGCAGGTATCATTATATAGGCTACTGACATGTGTGCTGTTTATGATGCTCTGAAACGTTAGCTTCACTGCTGAAATATTGTTAAGAATTTGAAATATGATGGGCTTTGTCTGTCATTACAGTCACATAATAGAATGATCATGCATTATTCTCAAACATTAATTTATTCTCTCATTTTTACATGTTTGTGTGTGTGTGTGTGTGTGCGTGTGCGTGTGCAAAATGTCTACCATGCCGATGTTTGGTATCTTTTTTTCCCAGTACAACATTGCCTATATGCCAAGATAATTAATGTTTCATTTTGACATAATATAACAACGTATTGGACCCAAACCAGATGTCACCAGCATTATTGTAGACTCGGGTTAAACTTTAAATAATATAAATAAAACCTTTTTTTAAGATTCTACAAGGAACAATGGAATGGGTGCAATCCTGGATTTTAAATTAAACTTTTACATACAGCAGGAACTCTGAATCTCACATTGGTACCTCCCTCTGCTGCTGTGACATAACAAGAGTTGAGGCAGTAAATGGTTTGCAGATATATTGAAAATGACACATAGCTTTAGACAAAGGCCCCAAAATCCCATATGATCATGATAGTTATTAATGCGTAGGATATTTTGTTGCTCTGCAGGAGGGAGCAATAGAGTGCATCTTATTCCAGAACCATAGAACTTTAATGAGAAAAATGAAAATTATAATTGAGCACAGGATGAGTTTGGTTTACTTTATGTTCTCAGTTTACTGGGTTCCACACACAAATGGAAACGTTTGAAATTTGATATTTTTCAATCTTTGCAAAATGCAAAATGCTGAATTTTGAATTTATTGTATATTGTCAACAGTTGTGTTGTATCTTTTTTCCAGCGTGTTTGTACATATACAGTTTAATCATCAATAGCTTTCTGCAATAGCTTATATGCATTTTGGAAAGAAAAAGAACGACCACAAAACCAACTGTGTGATTTATCAGCCATTGCTGTGTTTGTTCTAGTTGTTTTCTTTTGTGTTTTCTTTGTTTTTGCTGAGAATAAAACATACTAAATCATTTAAGGTCTCCACTCGCTCAGGGACAGCTCAAATCCATGTGCGATGCGAAACAGCAAATAACAGCCTTGGACTTAGCGGGGATAGACCCTGACACTGGGTCGCTGCTTCAAACATACCGTTTCTTTTCCTTGACATGGACTCTATCCTGATGTAAAGCTGGCATTCTGTTCTGATTTAGACTAATAATTTATTGCATCTGGCATCAGGGTCTGCACAACAAGACCAAAGGCACAGCACAGGCTTTCCAAAAGAACCTGATATTTCTGCAACCTAATCAGTTTAAGATGACCCTCTCCTTTGTGAAAAAGCTCCATTTGTGCGATCGAGCAGACAAAACATCTTTCGAGACTCACAGAGCCATTAATATAGCTGTAATCATAGGTCTCCTCCAGAGGATCTTTACCCTCAGAGGGAATTCCTCTCTGGTGAGTGCCCGACTCCCTTCAATGCCAAAGTGTGACTTACAAATGACTGGCTGTGAATGAGTGACGGAGGACATGGGATGGCTGACATCACCTTTGTAGAATATTAATTCTTCTCCAAGGGTTCCAGGCGATGTGCACACACACACACAAGATTATATTCAAATAAAACTCTATTTAACCATCTAGACACCAACAAACATCATCATTTTGACATAAGCCTCTAAAAGTGAGAGTGGATTTGTCTTTTTCCCTCTTTTTCTCCCTGAGAATACCAAGTTCATTTTGGCAGCTGCACTACATTTGAGGTGCTGGATCACCTTACAATATCATGGAGGTTGCAAGACTCAGCAGATTCGAATGAAGAGAGACTCATCAGAATGACAAAGTGAAATGTGGACCTGCTTCCCGGACATCAAAGCAAGTTCTGAGCTGCCTTTTGAAAAACAAATGGCGCAACTGCTAATGTGGCTCATTGAAACGCTCGGCTGGCCGTGAATGGCCACATTTCCCCACGTTAAAAGACATCTTCAGAGACGAGCTTAGCGGAGGTGAGACTGTCTGTCACTGCGACTGGCGCCTGGCCTCACCTGGCTGCATTACTTCACCAGGGTCAGGCCAATAAGCTCCATAGTCAAGCACACACTCCTACTGTATATAGGAGTGCTGCCAAATACAAACACTTCAATTATTTCCATTTGTTCCCCAGTCTTCTGATGGTTTGCTTTAATACCTAAATTCCATAAAAGCATAAATATTTTAGAGTGTACGCTCTAAATATAGACCCATCTCTTCTCCGTATACCATAGATCTATATTCAAACAAATTCACACATATATACATACACACACACACATACACACACACACACACACACATATAAATGTCCAACCCTTAACTTAATTAGACTTATTTGAAACTAGATTCAAGTGCATATAAATTGTGCTTATATATCTTTCATTTAAAATACGTACGTGTGCCTGCGTACTGTAGAGGTGCATGAATGGATCTGTGTTTGCATATTTCAATGCATGTATTGCTCTCGTGCATATGTGTGTGATACCACAGGGAGTATGCTCGCCCTTGGTAACCCGCAAAAGAGAGGGAGCAGTGGGCCTCGGGCCACAAACTCTGGGCCACGCTTGGCGGAGTCACACAGCTTGGTGACATCCACTGCGGGTGATTGCTGAGAGCAAATACGATCAGATTTCCGAGGACTGAGTAACACTCAAAATCTTACTATAAATATTTAAACTTCTGGGATTTCTTAGTTTGACTCCATTATATTTACCTGTTTCTCCCGGATTTGCATCATTACTTAAATATAATGTTTGACCAATCACTAGAAAAATAAAGTTCTATTACAAATGTAAACTATACATTTTTTGACCTTAAATAATCTGTTTAGTTGGGTTTCATTTGAGCATGGTGGCCATTTTATGAGATATATATATATGGAAAATAATAGAGTTGTATTTGGTATTTAGGGATGAAATTCAAATCCTATTTTCCAAAATCAACATTTCCTGACAAATGTTCTATTAATTGTCCCATTTCAAAGAACCGCAGCTTCTATCACAGAAAAAACCTCTAAAACGCCCGCAAATATTTCACTTGGTGTTTTTATATTTACATAGCTGCAAATGAAGCATTAAAATGAAATAATGTCTTCCACTTGTGCCCCAGAACAACCCGTAATGTAGGCAATTAAGCTATTAACTAGAAAAAAGATAAAATGGTGGGAAATTTACAAGGGGGAAAAAATGCGGGACAAAACATTTTTTCAGGGGTGATACTGATCTTAACGTTGACCTGATGTCTCTGAACACACCGCACACATATTGTTTCACATAAGAGGTATTTTCCAGCCATCATACATTTAATTTAGTTTTTCATTGCAACACAATTATGGGATGAAATGAAGGAAAAGCACTGAATTTGGAACAAAATGTTACGGTAATAAATTATTTAGAAATAAATGACAATCCTCCTCTGAACACAAATGTTACCTATTCACTGCACAGTTTCAGTCCCTTCAGCGTTCGGGACAATAAACTAGCATCAATACTCCCACCCAGTGGCCGGTGTCTGGCACTGTGCACCCTTGCGGTCCTCCTCCCCCCCCCACCCCCCTTTCCCAACCCCCCACCTCGAGGCTTCCCTTTCTGCTGGAGGAATGGTAAAGTGATCTGTTGGTCCCTAAGTGCTTTTTGCTGTCAGTGGTGTTGACGTGGGATGCAATAGAAACCCAGCTGAGGCCACCTTGATGTGGAGGAGACCTGTTGGGCCGCACAGTGCACACAGTCAGTCCCAGACATGCTGGATATTCAGTGTTTTTTTTGTCTATGCCTGTATCTTTCTGATAATTCATCGGTTTACGGCTATTTGACAATGATATTAAACTTTTGGTAATTATACTTTTTTTAAAGTGTCATTAAATGTCATGCATAAATACACAAAAATTGCATTCCTGTTGCATTTGACCGAATCAATTTAGCTGATTATCATCGGCTATCATCCCTATTCCTGCTGCGGAGAATAAACACAA
Organism: Verasper variegatus; assembly: GCA_026259375.1. NCBI lineage: Eukaryota > Metazoa > Chordata > Actinopteri > Pleuronectiformes > Pleuronectidae > Verasper > Verasper variegatus. The sequence continues at coordinate 8,439,837 of CM048049.1, forward strand.
ACGATAATTTGCTCACATTATAAACGTGTGTTTTTGTTTCCATCGAGCTCCATCCCGGAAAGCAGGGCCCCATCGGAACGATGGGCCTGTATGGGAAAATCCCCTCTAACTGGAGTAGGAAGCCACGGACACAAACAGAGGAGGGCCGGGGGACTACCTGCTGTTTAAACAGATAGCATGGGCCTGTGTGGCCACTGCTGCAAAAAGGCCCCTGAACTTCGCCCAACGTCAGAAGTTTAAGAGTCCCAGCGAGGGCACTGGGGTTCTCTGGAGAAATAAGGAACTACTTGGCCAGAACAGCCTCTGGATCCCTGCGCAGACCGCCGGCGGCGAGGCAGAACCCTGTTGCTGATTGGTTAGCGGACATGCAGAATATCCTCCGGGGAGCCGATGCTTGGGTGGTTCAGGAGATTGCCAGGCAGCCGCACAATTAGCTGTAAAAAACTGGAGGAGGATTATTTAATGTGCATCAGGCCTTTGCTGACTATATAAATTATGCTCAGTTATCTTCTCTACAGGAACCAAACATAAATTATTCAGCTTCACACTCTGTTTTTAAAAGCATTTCACATAAGAAACAACATATTAAATGATGAGAATAAGGGCACAAAACAGCACATTGACCAGTGCCCTTATGGTGATGTTATAGTGAGAGAGAGTTTTACTTCTGGAGGAGAGCTGTACAAGCAAAACACCTTCAGCCCTGCGAGGACAAGCTCCGCACTTTGTACGCTGTGTGGGGGCTGAGGCCATGACTCCCTCCACACGGAGCTGATGACTGGCCTGGGACCCAGAAGAGCAGTTGTAAAAATAGATGCAAAAACAATACCTGCCCAGTCATGGCGAACACCTCCCATGTAGAGAAAAAGCAGCAGGTGATGAATTGACATGATGTAAATACAACATGTCACTGTAGAGGTTTTTTTTTTTTTTTTTTTTTTTTTAAAAAAGGAATTTTAAATCTCTATAATCCATAATTATCTTTTAGACAATTTGAGAAAGTTGAAACCCCCTCAAGGCTTTCTTTATAAAATGTTGAGGTGGACAGAATGAGGCCATATTGATATATGGTCACTTTATAGTAGCGGGACCACCTAAGTTCATTTTATTGCACCCGTTTCTGGTTCACAGGAAATCTGTATTTGTTTAGAGACACATGAAAGCGTCAATAAGCAAAAGTATTAATTGGGAGCCACCCAACTTCACCTCAACAGTAACAGTGTTATTCCAAGCATTGCTTCTGCATTTCCTCTAACTGATGGTGGTACCCAGTTAATCATAATATATTAGCTGACCATACAGGAAGCCATGTCCCACTGCGCCCTTTTAGTTACCACGTATGCCTTTCAGTTTTTTAAAAAGGCCATTTAAGGTAAAGTCGGCTAAAACTAGTCCAATTGTTTGTGGATGCCAGAAACTCTAAGGCCACTGTTGAACACAGCCGCTTTCACCCTCAAACTCCACCTTTCAAAAGAAACAATTTTATAGAGACCCGGTGACATCATTTACACGAATATGTTGTTTAAAATCCAAGAACGTCCCATTGTATATTTGATTTGGCCTCGGCCACCCCAGCTGACCAATACATCACATGTCCCGGGCTACGACTATTTAATGTAGAATCTCCAAAACTCACAAATGCAGTATGACCAAATGTTCCAGTGATGTACCAGTATACTAAACAGGCCATATATCTCGCTCCCTTCTCCAAACAGAAATAGATTTCGCTGAATTGTTTGATAAATTCGGTCAAGATTTTCCAGCCATCCTTATTGGAGCTCCTACTGTTTTTCTGCCTGTTGGTGGCCCAGGCTCTAATCACCCTCCGCTCCCTCAGAGGCCATAAATTACTCCGATGAGATGGTGCTTTGTGTTCCTACTGCTGGGGAGTGGGGCGAATTCACAGCACCATATTTTGACAACCCGTACTTTAAATCATTGTTTTATGACAGATGGGAAAACTTCTGCACTTTCAGCGGCCTGATTTATGGTCATTTGGGTCTGGAGGACACTATAATTTGCAAGTAATGTGAAAACAGATGGATAGAGAGATACCAAAGGGTAAGACTGACCTACACATTCTCAGCGCAGCTTACAAATGGCATCCATATGCTGGAGGAACACTCCCAGTTACATCTCCATTACTGCGTGTGTGCATGTGTGTTTGAATGTCGGACTTGTGCGTGTTAGTTCTCTTTAAAAATTAAAAAGACAAAAGGAAAATGAGGAAGAAGCCTGTGAAAATGGAATACTGAAGCAGGTTTTCGTTGAAGAAAGTTTGGTATTCGACCAAATCACCCAAGAACTTATCAACAGTAAAATCAGTATAGTGTTATATTTTTTGTTCCGACACAGCCTTGATTTACTGTTGATCTAATATGCAAGTGACAGTTACTCATTTGGATGTGTTTAACATAAATGAGGAAGTAAGTTGACCTTGTTTTTTTTTTTTTTCTTCTTTTTTAAACAGTGCAGCTCCCCATCTCCAGCAAGGCCTGAAAAATGGAAGTGAATTAATTTAAGCCATACCGGACACGATTTCCTCTCTGGTCAGATGTCAATTTGGAGAAATTACTAAGTTGGTCTGCTTAGTTTCCACTGCCTCAGGTCATGTAGCGCGATGAAAAACACACACACACACTACAGATAAAGCTGATTCTTGGTTCTTATCAATATAATAAAATCGCAGACACTCTTTGTGGAGCTGGTTTTGGTGCCATCTCGCCATGTCTTCAGGTTCACATGGCAGCTAAGTGCTAATGACAACGTCTACGCTGCTCCAGAGGACCTGAAAGATTGTTTCGTGGATGGAAAAAAATACAAAAAGGTCCCACTGGGCATAAATTATATTAAGTAGTAGTTATTTATGAGCTACAATAATGAGCTCAATTTGTCAGATTCTCTTAAAGAGAAATGGCGGAAAAGATTGATAAAAGCTAATTCCTCTTCTGGCAGACACCCAGCAAATGGAAGGTAATCTGTGAGGAAACAGAAAACTCAGAATACATCATGCACAGCCTGGGAGCCCTGGACGACTCGTGTTTTATGGCTTTTCCAATGAGGCAGGACAGTATGTGAGTGAGCAGTGTCTGGTGCAGCCATTGTATTCCAGCAAAGGGGGTGGGGGGGTGGGGGGGACCACCCACATGAAGGCAGCGATGAAGTAAATACCGTTACACGGCCACGTCCCCTTCCCTCGCTCGCAGAGTAAACTGTGGTCTGACGGCGGCGCTCTGCGATCTCAGCTCCCCTCCAGATTACACAGGGGCAGGAGGCTGGAGGAGGCAGAGAGGACGATCACGCCACCCCCCCCCCTCCCTGCCCAACAGTGAATCCCCAAGTCCTGGTCAGGAAGCCACGCTAATGGCAGACGATGCCTCTGCACTGGGTTGAACTTGGCAGAGCCCCACATCCTTCAAGCAGAAGACAAAACCGCTCACGCCCCTCTGGAGCCAAAAAGGCAGAGCGAGGCCCAGAGGGAATGAGGTGCCTACTGACGCCCGTGTCACAGGATGACGCCCTTGGTTTTCTTCCCTTTAATACACAACATAAGGCAGGGTGCATCATGGGAGGGTACTGCATACATGCTCAGAAAACAGGCGATTTATTGAAACCCTGTGGTATCATTGCAGCCATAGAGCAAAAACTATGTGAAAAACTGAAGTAAAACAAGTGAACAATCAAATCTCTTGTGTGCTGCATACCAGAGCCACTTAATCATATCCTCTCGTTGTTTATTTGAGCTGTTTGGACATCAAACTTTTCAACGGGGAATAATATCCCAGGAGCAGGGAAAAGATCGAGCCAACTCGCCTCTTACTTGAGGTCTTTGAAGACCACATTTGTGTCCTTTCCTTTGTCCCATTTCTAAAACAGCGCTATCCCGTGAAAGCCACATGGTGAAATGTCGACTGACATGACAGCCAGTGACAGTTATATGTGAGGAGGTTGTCTGTACAAACGGGCGCTTTATTGGTCTTAGATGATAGCATCGACCACTACGCCTTATGCTTTCATAATGATTTACTGCTGCCTGGTGGGATGAGCTCAGTGAATATGTGTGGTTGGCTGCCAATTGCGCTTTTTCCTCTGTTTCTTTTTGGTCTTTGTGGGCCCTGGAGGTTTCTTAACTGTTAGAGAGCCATTTGGATGGGAGGCCAGGCAGCATAAAGCTGTATTTGGCAAAAGATCTCAGCGCGCCTCCAAAAATAAGAGAGAGCAGGGTGAACATATTTGTCTACGTCTGCATATGTGCGCGTATGTGCATATGCACACATGTGTGAGACAGACTGTGAGTCATACTGGTCCAGTAACACTGATACATAATACTAAAGGGCATTTTATAGTTAAACCAACTTGCAACTTAGCAGAACTGACAAATTCAAGCCGTGTTCTCATTAAGCTTTTTACATTAACCATATAATCTTTAATTTGTATATTTAGCCAGGCCTTTTTGAATGTTAAGAGAGGAGGCATTACGATTACATAAATGTTTTAAAACCTTTACGTTTACAGCGTTTATGTTTATGCACCAGCTGTGGTTAGTCCTCTACCTGCAGCTGCTCCTGCTGGTAGCCATCTTGAGAGGAAAAGTTGGTAAGAAAAAAGAAAAAGAAAAACAGAGCCCTGACCCGGACACCGCTGTTGTTTTAAAGGGAGAGAGGTGAGGACCCGTCTCCTGAGGGACCACCGGTCTGACCTGAGGACCAACGGTCAGGGACGTGAACCACAAAGAGCACGCAGAAGGCCATGTCTTTATAGGGAGGGGGGCAACATGTGGCTGCAGGTGACAGGAGGCTTCTCATTGGCAAAGATGGAAAACACACTTGACTTTGTAATGGTAAATATGATTGTTAGAAAAATACATTATTTTTACTGAATGTATTTTACACTGATATAACCTTGCAAAGGTAATGGTGGGGGGGGGGGGGCATTGGTGAGTGTTGGAAAGCTGCTTGGGTGATGTACCTTGGCCTGTCTGTTGAACCATGTAAACTATTTAATTCATTTATTATTTTTAAACAAATAGCACCTTTACCTCGATGCAACCGAAAAAAAATCTTTTATGGTGCTTTACTGTTATTGTATGTCTGTAGCTAGTTTTTTGTTCTGTAATTGCCTTCAGGATTAATAAAGCTGTAATGTATTTATTTTACATTTCGTCCCTCTGAACACACATTGAGGGATCTGTCATGCATGGCAACCCAATAAAGATGAACAGTGCCCAGGCCTGTCTGCTGCTGGCTGATCATGTGATCTGCAGTGTGCATGTGGCGACCTCTAGTGGTCTCTGCCTTCACTCCACATCTCTGTGCCATATGGAACTGGTTTACATCAGCGGTCAAATATGCTGCACCACACAATATTTGGCATGTTGGGCAGAGGTTGTGGCAACCCCTACCTACAAATCATATGATCTAAAAATTTGTTGCACAGAGTCAACTCCGCAGTTTGTTTATTGTAGGGAATTGTGTCATGCAGTCTCATAGCGAGGGTCACAGTGAAGGGGGATGAACTGGAGGCAGGTCTAAACATTGCATTTATTACAGCCATAGACAAGCTGCTCTGTATTTTCCTGGCATGACTCCTGCATACATCAAATCATCCAAATGCATAAATTAGGCTGCTTGTTGTTCTGTTTTGCTCCAACTGGCAAAATGAAATAACACAGAGTGGTTTTGTTTCATAGTTTCTCTGCAGCATGAGGCAGTTACTTTAACTTGACAGATGTCTCAGCTTTTTGCCACATATCGACTGACCCCTCGACATGGAGAAGTCTGCAAGGCTACTTCTATCTTTCACCTGGCACAACATTTTTACAACTGTCTTTCAGAATACAGGAACATAACAAGGCTGAGGCCGCCTGCCCGGGCAGCAGACAAACAGTGCCTTGTTCATCTCTGTTTTCCGTGGCCACCCTCAAACAGCGCTGTTATATCATCCACCGTTTCTCTCTCAACAGGAAAGCGCCATTTATGTTGCGTTCGCCCTCCCTCGCAGCTCACAAGATAGTGATCACATCGTGAAAAGTCATTTGTTTAGAGACGTGTTGGTGGCCACCCCTGTTCGAGCGGGGGCCCTGGCCAGAGGCCTGCTGATGACTTTTCCAATCTTCCCTCATGCACACTCTGGCAGACGAAGTGGAGCAGAGCAGGCGGCCCCACGTCCCACTGCCCCACAACCCTTTTAGCCCTCAGGCAGGGTGCCGCCTCCCAGTTTTCAGCATCCATGTTTGTTCTTCTTTTCGACTCCTGCACAAGTCTGATGTACAGGTCACTGGGAGAGGAAATGGCAATCCCAGCTGAGGATGAGGATATAACCTATTAACTTTCTCATCTGTGGAGGGGAAGAAGGGATCACTCAGTAAGTCTTCTCTTCTAACTGGTGGCTGGTTTCCTCCCCCAGAGGACATGAACAGTTACTGTAGAACCGAAAGGCGAGGAACTTGTTTTTTGTGCGCACACACGCGTGCATGTGCAAGACTGGATCAGACAAGACAATCATTTTCTGTAATTTGGGCGAATGGTTCTCTGCTGTGTTTTGTTGTTCTGCAAAGGAGATAATTTGATGATATTAAATTTTCTGCAGGTCTCAGTCACAGATTCCTCACAGCAGCTCTGGATGCTGGTGCCTTCCAAAAAATAATAATCAGGAATTCAGTGGTGATTTATGACTATTTAGACAAGTGGTGAACAGAGAGATGTAGGATTATGGAAATGGTGCTTTCATATGAAATACGGAGAACACGCCATGTGGGCTTCAGTGGCCACTTAATCTGTTGGCAGGCCCAAACCCCCATTGAGCGAGTCACATGCACAGGGCTGCTTCTCACTCCACACACTGAATATTTGACTTCCTTATGAACTTGACAGTTATTGCTAGTTGGAAGGCCGAGGACTCACTGGAGTGACATGAATCCCTAAGTCTCCCCCAATGAAAGAAAAGTGGATCAACACAGAGGCTGCAGAGAATACAGCATCACCTACTAACGTTACTGGAGGCAAGACTAGAATAAGTATTAATGCACTTTTTTCTCCAAGGTTATTATTATAACTATTATTAGTACATACTCTTGAATCTCCCTCTTTATGCTCTTGTCAATTTATTTGCAATTGAAAACCACACACACACACACAATGAAAACTATTTGAACAACTTAAAAATGACTTAAGTGGGTAACACACAAATTAAGTTTGTTCAACTTAAATTTAAGAAGTTATACTAATACAATTGCTTTGTGTGTTACCAAATGAAGTCTTTTTGAGTTGACATTTTATTTCACAGGACTATTGCTCCCTGAAATGATACAGGGGATAGACAGTCATGAAATCATGTAGAATTCCCACTCATATGCACTTTTAAAGAAGGAACATGCTTTTGCTGTCAGCGGCTGCTGTGTTTCTGATGTGCTGAAAAGGTGGAAGAACAGAGACCAGGAGAGGATGTCACAGGCTGCAGAGAGAGGACCGTCTGGCCCACCTCCTCTCCAGCCCCCTCCAATCACTCAACAGCACGAGGGGCTTTTCTCATCGCGGCGGAGGTGGGAGCCAGGAGATGGCCGAGGGTCAGACTGACACGCAGACATGAATTTTTCACAGCCATATTTTCTTTGGGTAAATAATCGAGCTTGAACGTTGCCCACAGGCAGATGGTAGCGCATAAATCTTGGATCAGAAAATAAACACTTTTCAAAACAAAAGAAGGTTTTTTGAAGGGGAGGTGTTTCTGCCAAAAAGGAAAATTGTTTACTTTTTGGTGACTTCACCACAACCCGGGAAAGAAAATTCATTGGTGCTTCCAGGAAAAGAGTTTCTCAGAGTTTATTTGCTTGGAAGACATATTTCTGAGCTTCACTTATTTTAAAGATACAGATCACCTCATGAACTTTCCTGGCTTTTGACCCACTCCCTCACTGTACATTTGTATTTTATTGCTCGACCTCTTTGCAATTAAACTCAAATCTATTGAATTGAAAAAGAAATCTATATAAACAATTCAGTGATTGAAACAATTCACGCACTGAATTACAATAGTAATCATTAGTAAAAAATGTGGTTAGATCAATGCAATCTTTTGAACTGATTTTCACACACACACACACACACACACACACACACACACACACACACACACACACACACACACACACACACACACACACACACACACACACACACACACACACACACACACCGCAGGGCCAATATTTAGAGACCAACTATTCACTCTCACATTCACACATACAGTCAGTTTCGAATCTCCATTCAACCTTATATATGTATTAAGGCAGGAAGCTGGAGCACCTGGAGAAAACCCACACAGACATGAAGAGCACATGCAAACTCCACACAGAAAAGCCCCAGTCGAACTTAAAACCAATAACCTCCTTATTGTGAGCCACTTATATATTTCATGATGTTAGCAAATAATAAACACATCCAATACCATTTATATTAATTTGAAGTCTGACATATGAAAGGTCAATTTCCATCCTCCTTTTAGCTCCATTTTTCTCTCCTCCAGCTCCTGAGGGAAATTTCTGTTTTCTTTACCTCCATCATATTGACCAGACAGTTAGTGCGGGTTAGAGAAAGTTCAGGGGTTGTATCAGAGCTTTTTCACATAAAACAACCCTTTGCTGCGTCCAAACCACTAAGGATTAAGGCTTTAGAGTGCCATTGGAGCTGCGAGAGACTGAGGAGTGAAGAGATAGTTCTGTTCCTGGGAGTGGCCACTTTTACATTACGTGAAAAAAGTTTTGTTGAAAATTTCTTGACTGTAAATAACACATGCTTATATTATTCCCCCACCGGACCTCTCAGGTCTTCAGACAGTGGTGTCTTGGTTGTAACCAGAATAAATGTCCATCCATCCACATTCTAAATGACTTACTGTACCCTTTGAGGGACCTGGAGCCATTGGGTGAGAGGTGGGGTACCCCCTGGACAGGTACCCAGTTACTGCAGGGCCAACATACAGAGACAAACTACTAGTCACTCTTTTAGAGGGTCAAATGCCACGGGGAGAAAATGCAAACTGCGCACAGGCAGACCCCAGCCCAAACCGGGAACCTTGTTGCTAATCACTGCACCGCTGTGCCACCCCTGGTAAATGTGCCTCTAGTTACGTTGGACCTGCTCTCTGGAAATCTTCACCTGATTAGTTGCGACCTCTAAGTACTGTATGCACTTTATAAAGCAACTTCCTGTATTTTCATTTTTATTGCACACATAGTGGATATTTTTTCAAGTCTCTTTCAATAAAACGCACATTCAATTTCTATTCAATGAAACATGCTTAACTAAAGTTGCTTTAGAAAACATCAAAGTCAAACAACCAAATTTGCATCTGGCAAAAGCTGTGCACATCTGTATATTTCAAACTCATGACCCACTAACAAACATCTACCAAGAGAGGAATTCTTCTGACAAAGTTCGCTGGGAGACCCTGAAGCCTGTGAAATGTTGAAAGCGCAGTGCAGCAGCATACCTGGTCCTCATGAGGTCTTTTACAGGAGTGTACCTACCTTTGATGGTGTATCTGCACCATGTCAAGGAACTGGGGGCCTTGCCAGCATCTCAGTGGGTGTGTTGCAGAGGCGTGCCACTTGTAATGAGTTCCACTGGCAGGAGAGAAAGACGTCGCTGCACCAGAGTCAGAGAGACTTTCATTTCTGCTGAGTTGTCCCCAAATAAACCTCCTGTAAAGAAAAAAATACAACATACCGATGACTGTTGCTGCTATTTCCGAAGTTTAATGCCTCTTTTTATTTATTTATTTTTTTTTTAAGTCAGAAGCTTGTAACCTCTCCTGAAATCATATTTCGATCGTTTGGCAAGACATCACACACATTCCTACGGCTCTTGTATGTATTTATTAGTCTGCCACCTGACAGTAAATGTCAAACTTTGGACGTGTCCTGCAGGGTTCGATCGGCTGCTCCGTGTGTACAAATTTGACTAGAAAAGGAAGAAAGAACCACTCCACACACCATTTGTCCCTGGCATCCTTTAACCACATTTCACGTCGCACTCAGTTTCTACACATTTTACTATTACCATTAGTTTTGTAACACTGCAGCCGTTACAATCCAGCATTTGTCTCTATTGGCAATTATGTTACAGTTCAATCAAAGAACATGTACGTCAAACTTGACATGTGTATTTTTAGTGGACCAGGGAAGTGCAGCAGTCAAGCTGAACATCCAGTATGTTCAATACATGTAGACCATTTTTATAAATCATGAAACCAATGCTCTGAAGCAGTCAGAGGGGACAGAGCATTACATTACATTTCATTTAGATGACGCTTTTATCCAAAGCGACATTACAATAAGTGCATTCAACCATGAGGGTACAAACCCAGTACTAAATCGCTACGTTTTTATTTTTTTTCGGTCCACAGTGCCTTCAGTCTGCGGGCCGAGGTGAACATGTCTTCTATGTTCACAGCGCCAGATCATTTGAATAACTGGATTTTTCATGTCACCATATTGGACAGACAGACATTCACAAGAGTCAAAAATGCTGATTCTAATCATGGCAACAACATTCATTGAATCACTTCCTGTTTGGCAACTTGTCAACTTGCTGTTGTAAAGTCAAAGCAGACAATAATTTTGTTGCTGCAATGCTTTATACAGAGCTGAATTACACATTTTTCATTTTGATAAGTTGTGAAGATGGTGTCACTTGTATAGTTGATATGCAATGCATGAAAAAAACAGCAAACCAGTTAGGTTAATAAATCAAACGAATATATAAAACACATGTGTGAACAGTAGTGAAGCAAATTCTGTTTAATTTTATGGACGACATTGACTATAAAATCTTCAGTGCAGATAAACCAGGTAGGATGAAGACTAAGTTTATAAGCAAAAGCACATCACACAATGTCCAGCACACAAAGAATAAAATGTGACAGTATAATGTAGAAGTGTTTGAGGAGGACTCACCAATGACAAGGAATAATTCTGATGTAGCTCCGGAGCATTAACACAGTCTAAGCAAACAGCTCATTCCAAACAGGTTTAGAATGAGCAGTGCACTGGTTAAATTAAACACACAACCATCAGTTAGCTTAGGTGCCTTTTATCATGTTGCAGGTTCAAACATGTTTAATTGCTCCTTGGTTCATACATTACTGTGTGTTCCTTCACTCTGAACCACCATGCAGGACAGTGTTGGAGAAGCAGCTGCCAAACATTTCCTGTTTTTTTTGTAAACTCTTGGTGATGTCATGAATGACATCACTGGGACAAACCAAATGAAAGGGATTTTTTTCCCTCAGAAAAGTTTGTTACTGTGATTGTCGGGCGGGAGTTACATTTCAATTCATGTCTATTTTAGAGAGCCACTGGATAATGTGAATGAACTTCTTTATCGGAAAAAAAATGGGAAAGAAGATTGCGTTTGCAGGAAGATTATGGTGTCCAGTTACCTGCTCTTGATGGTTCAAGCTAATAGGTGGGAATTGAACAACCTATTTAATCAGTTGAATGGCCTGCTTCTACAGAAGATGAGAGGTGAAGCTCTTGCTGCCAGTATGGGCTGGTTGTTTGAGTTGTATAGTTTGAATGTTATTTTTCCTTGAGTTTTGGTGAGAACTCTAAATATATCTGTTCTCCTCAGAACCCAGAAGGAGTCTGTTGAGTCTGTCTGCCTAACATCTTTTTCTGACCCTCGACTATCTCAGAGGTTTATCTGATAAAGACGATGTGATGGTGTTTTTATTTCCAGCCTGATGATTAACCTCTCGCCTCTGTTTCGTTTATGCTCAGATCTCATCCCTAAATATCTCTTTTCTTTTTTAAATTCTCTTTTCTTCTCATCTCCTGAGCAAACATTCGTGGCCTGGGAGCCTTTTGATGACAATTTTTCCATTTTAGAAACTCTGAAACATCCCCTGTTTGCTCAAAAAGGATAATCACCCAACCCATGAAATGTTGATGAGCAAAATGATCGGAGCTATATTTACCGTACAGAAGGGCTCATTAGAGAGCCAATCCCAGTGACGAGCCGCGTGAGGTGGCGAGCACCTGCCTTCTGCTTCAGGCATGCCTCTCTTATTGCACTCGCTTTTATTTACTCACTCTCAAATTATTTTTGGCCCTTAGTTGACAAAGATAAATGGGGGGATTAATATATATTGGACTAATCTGGAGGCTTGTGGTGGGGGTAGCAGAGAGCCTGGATAGTATTTCCCTCAGGTAACCAAACGCAGGCCCACTGGATTAAGAGCCATTTGCAGGAAGGCTTAGCTGTGATCCAAAGCCATTAGCAGAACATGGATGTCAGAAAAAATAAAGGGAGCCGAACCAAAGAGCTTTTTAATTGCCTCCTGATTAGAATTCAAAGATGCTCCTCAACTGCCCCTACATTAGTTGAAATTCTGAATTTGGTTTTCAAAATACAGGCGGGAATTAAGCAGAAATATCAAATTCATTTTGTTTTGAACAACCTAAGATAACATGGGAAGACTTTTGGGAGCACAATGTTTGATCACTGACTTGCGATGCCTCTGCTCATGAGAGACTTGGATTCATTTGGCAGTTGAAAACAAACCTGAGGTTGTGTAATATGCCACTGGTTCTCGAGCTTTTCGAGCCGTGACTCACGTGTCTGTTCAGGCTGGTGCACGTTTCCCAGTACCCTACAGTCCCAGCACCCTACAGTCCACATCATAATTCTTAACCCTATGATTAAATTCTGTGTTTTGAGTGTTTTCTCACTCAAAGGTTAAATGAGTCACAAATGAGTCCTCACAAAGGCAGAGGCACAGTTTCACAGTCAATTACATAAAATATCTTAAGCCTTTTTCTGTTTGTTTTGTCCGAACACAAACTCGTGTGCACACAGATGTTGACTCTCACAAACACACAATCAGATAAATTCTTAAGCCGATCTTATCACTGAAACAAAAGAAAAATACAGGTAACTTTTAATTTCATTTGTTTGTTTATTTGACAGGAACAATTTTCATTCATCCACAGCAAAATTACTATAAATCAGCTAGAGTTAGCTTAACAGGCTGATTTTATCTGTTGTCCCTGGCCGGTTTTTAAAATGACAACCCAAAATTCAAATAAAATGACTGTATGTTGTCAACAAATAAAAACAATATGTATAGACTAGTATTCAGTCAGGTACAATGCACAACAATAAGTAACAACACAACATATGAGACCAACAAACAGTGCCAGTGCTCTATTTAGGAGGGTAAGAGCAGACAGTTTCTGCTTTTGGAGTGCAGGGGGCGCTCCTGAAGACGTTTGACTCTGTGGTAGCATCACCATCGTTGTTTGCTGGGGCAGCAGCATTTCAACTGCAGACAGGAAGAGACTGGACAGACTGAATAGGAGGGACAGCTTGGTCCTTGACCCAGTGGAGGTGGTGGGACAGAGGAGGATGAGGGCAATGCTGTCTTCTCTCATGGACAACCAGTCCCAAGTTTTAGTTTTAATTTCTGTGCACACCACCAAAAACATCTTCTCGCCCCTGATGTTTGTGTACAGTGTGACAGTGCACTCAGCCTCTCATCAGAAACGATACAGCTCATTGGAGGACATGGTTGTGTCACTAACACAGTCACATGGTTACAGCAGCAGATGGCGCTATTGTAAAGCATTTGTTTTCATTGGGAGTTATTTAAAGGTCCAGTGTGTAAAATTGTGTGTACCCTAGAATGGGCCCTTTGTATTGAAATACTTTATAGGCCACCATGTTGCTTGTAGTAGCCCAGACTGGACAAACTAAACACCCTTTAGAAGGTAACCACAGGTTCTCTGTCATGTTTTGGAAGGGGGGGATGAGGTGAGGGGTATTCAGCTGCAACATGACACTTCACCACTTCATGTCACTAAACTCTACACACTGCAACTTTAAGTGAATTACATGAAAGTGAATCCGATGAAATGCTCTTGTTAAAATATGTCTTTTGTATCACATTACAAGTTAATCTTTCTTTGTAGTTAAATCAATAAAAGATTCACTGAAATAACGAAATCCACAGTGTGGCCATGAAAGACTCAATTTTGGTTTATCACTCAATCCAATATTGCAGTCGAATGCTGGGAGCTAAACAGATGCAGGTTACTGGACTGATGAAGACAATGGCGATCAGTCATTGGTAAAAGATGGTAAAAGTGCCTGAGTCTCACTGGTTTGAATGGAGTCAAGTGGGACTATAAATAAGCAGCCAAGAGGTATGAATGAAAAAATAAGTAATAAATGGAAGAGAAATCAACAACTCAGTCTTCCTCATTTCACTTTAAACAAGCAGAGTCTCAGTGTGTCTCTAACACAAAGTAGTAGTAGCAGACCTCTTCTCTGGGTGGGCGTGTACACACCATCTTCGATTGATCTCCAGCTTTAGGACCCGATCATACTTTGGTGACTGTAAAGCGAAGAACGCGGGTCAAAGCCACGCTGCGATTTGCCTCACCACAGGAAGCGGTTAGGAAATAAACAGGAGGCGATGGTTCACCACTGATACATTTGCCTATTGCTATTTGTGACCCAACCCTAACTCACCTCTAGGGCAGAATGCAGGGCCTCTCAGCCAGAATAAGAGAAAACACTTACATTATAAAAATTCCTAAATTTAAATATCCTACACTAATGAAACAGCTGGTGGAGACAAACTAGTCAATGGTGAACTGAGGTAAAAGATCTGAGTCACTGAAAACAGCAGGAACAGTGTTAGTTTTCTAAGGAGTGAGGGATATGGAGTTTTAGTGTGACACTGGCTCACTTCTCTCTTTCTTCTGACTCACAGTTTTAAACAACTTCATGAAAGAGACCATCACAAGGACTAAAGCTGATGTGACTGAGAGGATGTGAGTCTACAGCTATATGACAGTGGGATGATGGGAATGTTGCAGTCCAAAGGACAAAACTTTGACTAGTTGGTAGCCATTTAGAAGTTCTGTTGCACCCATAAAGGTTAGGGTTAGATTAGTCAATGCAAGTCTTTCACTCAACGTATTTTGGCCATGAAAATAATGTATGCATACAGATGGGTCAAGTTAGGTAATAACTGACTTGGTTGATTCGATGATAATGTATTCAGTTTCATCCAAGTGAAATAATAAAGCAACAGCCGGATTACTTTAAATATTTAGATTTTACACGATCAGGGGTGAGAAACCTTTTTTTCTAAGAGCCGTTTCGCTTTTTTGAATTCATTCTGTATATCACACCAACCTCTCTAACCTCAACTCTTTGATCAGGCCTCTGTCAGGAGGTAGATGATGATGATGATGATGATGACGATGATGATGATGATGATGATGATGATGATGATGATGATGATGATGATGATCATCATATTTGAATGGTTAGGGCCAAAAATATACTGTCATTGCCACGTCTACTCTCTGTTCCCACAGTCAAAACTAAACATGGAGGAGCAGTGTATTTATCCTCCACACGTCTGGAACAAGACATTACTTTTACTCTTGTATTTCTTATTATTTTGCACATTTTACACATTTTATTATTTATTTACACATTGGCAGCAGAGCATTCTTTTTTGTATAGTGGCCTGTGAGAAACGCCATAACGCCAGCATGTGGATGAATGACAAGGTAGTTGACTTGACCTGAACTATCCTTGTCGGTTTTACACTTTGTCATGATGCCTTCTTTATCTTTTAAACAACATGTAGTTGCATTACCCTGGCAACACACCATGTCGAACACAAGGTGGTGCCACACAATAAGGTGAGGTGAGGCCTGTGTGTCAGTCCTGCTCCAGCATTAAAACACACAGTACTGTCCCACACAGACTAAAGCCTGGTGGAGTATTTCTCTAACAGACATAAACTCTGTATCACACATCAACATGATGACAGCTTCTCCATTTTCCCCCCTGACCTTTCCTGTTAATCACGGCCACTGTAAAAGAAGTGCTATAAAACACAGGCCAGCTGGTGATAAAGGGCCCTCACATCTAGCAGGTGGTGCTGCACATGTAACGTCCCCTCCATACAAGCAGCCGGTTATGGCTTTATTGCCCCCCGCACATCCCCTTCATATCTGCCCTGCTTCCCAACCACGGCCAGGTGAGACCACCTGTCGGAGTCGTGATAAAACAATAGGAGGGATTGTTGTGTATGTGTTGGCCTGACAAGCACTGGTCTGGATATGACTGAGGTCATAGTACAGTGTGCGTATGGGATGTCTGTGGCCACACTGGATCAATCCAGATGATTGTGTTCATTTAATCTGGTCATATGTATTTTTTTTTTATATTTACAGAATTATGTATTTAAGAATTCTTAAATTACAAGATGTTGTAGGGTTCAAATGTGCTCTATGGCCTGCGAAGTCCATGAGGGGGCAGTGTTGCTCACTGTCATGGGAACCTTTATTAATTATTTTCATCATTCTGCTTCATTTCTCTTCATTTCTCAGATAGAGATTTCAACTAAAGAGAGAGAAGAGAAAGGTTGAGAATGACGTGGCTACTCTCAGTTTATGAAGCACAGTCTGGCTGCATTAAGCAAATATGGCTCCCTGCTCCCTGTTGTCCACTTGGCTGAGGGTATCTGCATCACAGCTGGAGTCCCAAACACAACACTCGCTCAGTGGTGTGGTCAGCTTAGCCGTTACACAAACAGACCTGGCTGATTATTATTTTTTCTTTTGCCTCGATTTACCAACATGCATTCGAGATCAACAGATCAACAGCCAGCTCTTTTTGAGTGCTCCACTTTCCGGCATGATGTGCAGTAAGTCTGAGGATCTCTGTGCAAACAGCCTCTTTATGACAGAGAGCGAGGTGAGTGGCTTCAGACACTACAAGCCAGACAACTCACCAAACAAACACACTAAAGGCACTGAGTACACTCACTCTGTACCATCTGATTTGTGTTATTAGAGCGCCTAATGACAATAGTACAATATGAGAGCTCGCTATCAGTCACTATAGTGCTGATGTTGTGCATTTACACATTCACACACTGCTATTTTGACTTATACATAATGGTATTAACCAGTATATAACATATTTGTGAAATGTGTCACTTACGTTTACCAAATTAAATTCGAAATGTAAATGGTAAATGCATTTATGTAGTGCTTTTGGGAGTGTCTATGACGTTTCTAACACACAACAGACCCTAAAACTGAAAAAAGACAATACAAACATCCCTGGACGAAAAAGACGAGGACGCGGACTGGAGATCTCAACTTGGGAAGGCAACAAGATTCAAGAGTTGCTTTTGTGATAAAGACAGACGCTGTGGTTAATGTGCTGTAAACAAAAACACATGATCTCTTGCCACCCCTCACCTGAACACTCCAGAGATTTGTTGTGTGAATGCGTCTGAGTGGAGAATCTCCTGCTGCATTGTTCATGTGTTAAAGGCAAACTCCATAGAAAGTCAGACCACGATTGTGTGGACATTCTCCAGAGTTCATGTCTGAAAATGGCCTTATTGACCACACAATGTGCTTCACAGTACCCATTCATGCACACAGTCATTCCAGTGACATTTTGGTCAGTGGACCAAATACATTGTTATTGCAGATCCAAAATGTCTTTGCTGTATCCAACCAAAACACTCAGCTTTATGTTTTTACCGTGATGAGACATGAGAGGTGGTTTAGCAAGTGGACACAAACTCCTGCAGAAATGATCAGTAGACCCCAGCCTGCATAAAAACCTGCAGATACACGAAAGCAGGAGAATATTGCAGGTCAAAGTTCACTAAAACCAAACTACAGGCAAAGCCACACTGCAGATCTGCTGTGCCACAGGAAGTAAAGATTCCATTCACCTACTCACTCACATAGATCTGAAGTGAACGGGAGGCGAAAGTTCTCCACTGTTTCATTCACGTATGTGTTCCCTTGTTTTTTTACTTGCACGGCCTCCATTCAGGTCAAAACTTCCAATCTTGTGTTTGGCCAACCATGAATAAAGTACTGAGGGCAACTTTACAAATGACACCTCTAAATCTTCTTTTTAATTTAAAAACCACAGTAAGCCGAGTAATTTTAAGTTTTCGTCTTTACATGATACAATGCAGGTATTAGGTGTGAAAAAGCTTTTTTTTCACATCTCCCCCTCCGATCTTGATAAGATCCTAAGCTGCTGACTTTATTCCTTTCATGACCCTTGTAGTATTATGAAGCATTTAGTGTTTATACAGCACTGGGAAGGTGCCTTCTCTCTCTACATGGGCTTAAGCTTTCAGCACCTTGCTGGCCGGCTCGACTCGCTATCTGAGTCTCACCTGATGAATCTGCACAAACTCCCACCACCTGCGCCACAGAGAGAGTTTCAACAACAATCCTGGCAACAGCTTCAGCACGAATCTGTCACTCCCCTGATTTCTCTTTCAGTCATTTCACCTCGTTGTTATTTCAAATGGGAAAGTGAAAGATTGATTACTTTAGTGCGCTGCCAACTTCCAAATCTCTCGGTGGGCCTTATCTAGAGATAAACGCCCGTTCCTGTTAATGGTTGAAGTGAATGCAGGTGCACATAGTGTTCAGTGCAAAGCATAGCAACTGCATCGATATAAAAACCTGCAGCAAACTGTTGTATGTGTTCTATGTAAATAATTCTGCAGGCACATTAAGATTTCACAGTGCAGCTGTTTTCAGCACATCGACACCGGTGTGGGCCCTCATCACAAAAAGCTCTCTTGACATCTTTGCCTGTGTCTCCTCCGTGTGGCTTAGCCTTTTCATCCTGAGACATTTGAATACTTTCGGTATTTTTTTCCTCAATTTGAGTCGCGTGTTCGAAACGTCAGAACCACTTCAACTTGCTCGTGGTGAATCCTCGATGATCTCGTGCTATGTTCTCACATGAGCTCTTACCTAGGGAGCCAGGCGAAGAAAGTCCGCAGAAGGTCCGGAGGCTCTCACTCAGACATTTGCATTCACGCATACAGCCCCTTAAGAAGAATGTCCGCCCATTCTCCGGAATTCAGTGCATGCTTGAAAGCAACCGAAATGAGTGTTAGCAGTCGATCTGATGCATAAACAGGTTCAATTCTCAATGAAAAACCATCACAACACAGAGGCAGCAGCTTCTGTGTCCAAAAAGCATCAGCCAACCATAAGTGTGATGACGCTTCAGCAGCATCAGGGTGAAAACACGTCCTTTACTCCAGTGTTTCTATTCGATACCAAAGATCCGAACAAAAGGCATCACAGGCGGGCGGCCCTCCAACGGCCAATCACACCAAACTAAATCTGCGATCAGAATCGTTTTGCTCATATCCATAAACGGATGTTTCGAAGCTGCATTTAAAGCTCGTAACCAAAGCAGCAGTCAAATGAGCAACAACATCTGCTCCACGTTAACAATTTTTCAGAGACGACATACGAAAAAAAAAAAAAAGATGTGACCGCAGATTCAAATGCCTCTATTTTTCTTTTTCAACTACTGGACTTCACCTGGTCCCATCGTTGTCGTGACTATTATGAGGAATAGGAAAATATCATTCACGGAATCGTTATCTATTTCCATATGACATGAAAGTGATAATAGGCCTCACAAGCTTATTCAGATGGTCCAGCAAGGATCGGTGGTTAGGAGGTGATTCACAGGTCGGTGTCCATGAAAACACGACATGTGTATTCACACATGTCGTGTTTTCCTCCTTGTGGTCGGCTGTTTTCTACAACAGTGGGAAAAGAAGCAACTGCCACAACTGTCAGTCTGGTGCATTTAACGGCCGAAATCCATCTCATTTGCGTTCTTACATCTGGCGCTGAATCATTAACGCAGCTTTTCATCTTTCACAAAATGTTCACTCGCTTTAGGTGCATAAATCCCCCTTGCATCTACATTGAATAACCCCTGACTGCGTTGATGGACATTTTCAGTGGAAACAGACCGCCCCCCTTTATTTTTGTGCTGTTTTGTGCTCGGGGTCTTTCCACAGTGCCAGAGAGGGCCTGGTTTGCAGCCATGTGTGACCGGGGCACTTACCGGCTCACACTAATGACCCTAATTGGGAAAGTGGGCTCCGTTTCAGGGTCACTGACAGACTGACTGGCATGTGAGGAATGTGACCGGGTGGCACCCGCCTATTGTCTGGGCCACCGTATCAATTAGCTGCTTACTGCAATGGACACCTTCCCCTCTTGCTTGTCTCCACAGGCGGAAAAGCTGACCCTTGCATTTTTAAAACCAGCTCTCCAAGCCACAAATTTTCACGTGCAGCTTGTGTGTTATATTTATCCCTTTCCTTAAGTGACGTGGAGGGTTTTCAAAAAAAAAAAAAAAGATGCTCATGGAAGAAATATGCACCGGTTTTGTCTGAAGCCTCCAAACTTGTCTCCTCGGAGGCCTCTCTGTCATGGGAAACTTACTCTCACCTGACCTGGGAGGTTTCCAGCTCATTCAGAGATCACCTCTGAAACCCATCTGTACGGCACACACATGCTTTGTCCCTTTGTGCCTCAGCTCTGCCACAGATTGATGCGCATTGTTGCTGAAAGGGAGTGGTGGGCTACGTGTTGGCGTTTCACTCTCAAACCGGATTTAGGCCCACGGTGGTGACACGTGGGACGAGGTCCAGGTGACCAGTATATCGAGTCATGGTGTGGAACATTGCAAAGAGACGAGCCATGTTGCAACCCCCTTTCCTGCAACACAGCGTCAGTTGATCAAGTGTTTGATGTGGTTGGCCTCGCATTCTGCTCCACACCCTGAAAGCCTCCGTGAATGAACCCGTTGCAGCAGCTTCAGTCAAGAATTTTCTGACATTTCTTTTGTTTTCTCTGCAAGACTAATATATTTGCACTGCTATATTTGTCCTGATTGTATGCAGTCTTGTACGTGTGGAATGCATTTTGATTAATAATGAAAAAAAATCAAGAAAGCACATTCTGACTTAGCTTTAACAGTCTGAATTAATTCCAGTTATCTTCCACCACTCCTCCACTCTTGTGTGCATCTGTGTTCTTATTTGGCTGTGGTATATCCATTCAGCTCTCTTTCTGCCCGTCTGCCACCTGCATCAACGCGGTGGCTCTCAGATGTGGCTTTTACTATAATACCTGTGCCATGGTCCTCTTATTTCAGACTCAGACGTGCCTTACATTGGTAGGTGCGGGGTGAAATAAAAGCCGTCTCTGCAACGTGCAATCTCTTGTGATTTGAGGACGGTGTAAATGCAGATGGTCACATTGCAGCTGACAGCAACATACAGAGGTGCCGGGTCCTTTAAATGTGATGGGGAACTCTATAATTTTAAAAGGATCACATTGTTGTTTTGGCGTGCACCATGAAAAAATAGTCAGAATCTCTTCTGTCTCGCATCCCAAAACGTCCTTTGCCTCAAATAGAGACAAACATGATTACTCAACAGAACAAAAAAGATTTCTACAAGACATTGCATCGAACAGTTAAAAACAAGTGGCTGCAGTGCAGTTCCTTTAGCATTCAGTGCTTGGACCACACCAGAACACCAAGGCCTACTTAGAGCTCAAAGTCCAATTTAACAATTTGACTAAGGAACAAACGAGTTCTTCAGTCTGTTCAGTGGAGCCTGTGGGACTCTGAATCTTCTGTTGGATGGCAGGAGCTGAAAAAACATGAAAGGTGGTCAGATGTAATGTTACTGCCAGTGACAACATTCTTTTTTGTGTATACTGCTTGAAAGCTTGAATGAAGCGGTTGAACCTCAATCTTTGAGCAGATACGCAGCAGTCTTGTCACTCAGCCTTCAAGTGGCACAGAAAGACAACTGAACCATGAACTGATTCCATACTGGATAATAGACGGGAAAAATAATGATATAATGTGTTTGTTTGCTCCGAATGAAACTTAGTCTCCGAAAAAAATAGATCACCCTACAAATGTGGTCCATATGTGCACTCCATGTTGAAGCAGCGATCCCCAGATATTTGTAGGAAGAACTTCTTCTATCCGTGGATCCACCAGTAACCGCATTGGACGGTAACCAGTGGAGAATATAAGTTCACTGGATGATTCATTTTGTCTCCTTTGAATTAATAATAAGTGAGTTCTTTTCACGCCACTCCACCAATCGATCTGTACAACACTGAATAATCTTCCTGAGAATCTTAATCAACACCAGATCATGACCAGATCTAGATGGTGAAGAGCTTTATGTTTACGTTCTATGGTGATTTTTTCTCCCTTTGCAGCTTAACACAAGTCTCTGAAAGACATGGGTGTTAGCCACGCGCAATGAGGTATGTGTGTCAACAGTGCTGGCCTGCAGGTGAACCCTTGGATACACCTTGTGTGCAGGGAGAAGAAAAAGGGAAAGGCAGAGAGAGAGAGAGAGAGAGAGAGAGAGAGAGAGAGAGAGAGAGAGAGAGAAAGAGAGAGAGAGAGATGGAGGGAGAGAAGGAGAAAAGCGGGTGGGCCCTGCTAAGTGACTCGGCCGGAGCCCTGAGTCTGCAGAGTGACAAATCAAACGCCAAATGACAGAGCGCACTCTGGCTCCAAATTCACTGGCTCCCTCCACTGCACAGGTGGTCTTTGTCTCTCTCACACACACACACACACACACACACACACACACACACACACACACACACACACACACACACACAAACAAGTTCGCTCACGTACACACATTCTCATAAACACACAAACTACAACACAGTGCAACCTCAATGGGTGATTGCTCTCTGCATTAAACAGGTTAATCTCTGCAGGAAAAACAATACTATTTGAGTTTGACAAACAGCCCTGATCACACATAGTCAATCAATATTCAACAGGGAAACTGCCGCACAGATATCACACTTTTTCTCTTTCTTTCCTTTTTTGTCCGTTATTAAGACATTGCGGGTGTACTCCAGTGCCCCGTACATGACCTACAGCAGTTGCAACACTACATGCCAGAATCTGACCTCATCCAAACCGTGACACTTGATTAATGGGCTCTGAGGTGAACCCTGTGTGTCTGTCCCAGGTCAGTCTTTTTGTGCTGATCCTTGAAGGGAGTGGTCAAGTTGTCCCTGGTAAATTGATGGTGTTTCCAGGATGGAGGGAGGTAAAATAAGCGCCACACAGTGAGGCTGGTTAAACCTCTTTATTCAGTGGCTCCTCTTGCTGACTCTCTCTCTCTCTCTCTCTCTCTCTCTCTCTCTCTCTCTCTCTCTCTCTCTCTCTCTCTCACACACACACACACACACACACACACACACACACTGGAACAAAGAGAAACCACTTTCAGTTGTCAGTCACAGTTCTAGTTTACCTTGATAACTTTGGCATACTGTCAAACTTTAATCTATAATAGGCGTGTTTGCAGAGCAAAGAATCCCTAAGAATGATCTATTTGCTCATTTCTTAGGTCTTGTTTAAATAAATGCATTACATAAACTCTTTCTGTATTTGTTTGTAAACATCAGGAGATGACGTGCTGAGCAAATTTACTCATGTGTGTGGTCACAGGGGGGAAGGGGGGTTGCTGAAGTAGCTCCAATTCATAATGCCACCTCACAGCTGGGGGACTTTAATGCACAACGCCGTTTCAAGATTCCACTTGGACTCGGCTTTTTTTCATAAATTGGAGATTGAGTGTGCAAACATTGTGGACCAGCTCAATCTGGGCTTTTGGGAAATTAAGTGGAGTCACTCTTTTCTGCACTGACTATGGAAATTATAGTATTTCTATTACTTATAAAAATCCGATTAATGAAAATTTGGGTGCCCAGTCAGACTTTGAAACATTCTCCCACCCAAACCCTTAAAGCCGTTTCACAGCATCTGCAAAATGAGACGGGAAGCCCACTCTGCAGTATGCCTCCTTTGTGAGTCTTCATACATCATTGTATGAAACTGGATTTCCACTTGGGTTGTTGTGCAGCCTCTTGCTGATTCCATTTGTTGTAATTCTGTAAATGTGAAATGCCCCGTCATGCTCGGCGTGTTAAACATCTTATGAACAGACTCGCAACCCGCCCGCCTGTCTGGTTGCCTGTCTATACTCCACCTCGGGAGACGGGGATTAGAGGCCTTGGAGGACTGACTGTATGGATGGCGTATGAATAACTTGCAGAGAGGTGACAGACGGGACAGATCGCGTCTCATCACCAATAAAGCCTCGAGGCTCCCATAGGGGACCAGTGCATCACACACAGAGCTACATAAAGGGCCGCCGCAGACGAAGGCCTGGTCAAGGCCTAAGCTATAGAAGCCCTGACATCTGGCTTTCTTCTATGCTTCACCGCCAACCTGCTACCCCAGTCTGGCAGCTATATGCACTTCATTATTGTGCCTTAATGCGCTTTTGAATCGCTGTCAAATTTTAGTCCTGATATGTGTTTTTATTGCCAATATAAATATCTTTGATATGAAGTATCCACCTTAAGATTTACAGTAAAGTTATACCCACATACAGTATATGACGCTTACAGCTTCATTATATGGCCCGTTTAAGTACAAAATGTGCAATGTGTGTTGCGTTTTGGCCAACGGAGTGTAAAGATAAAATTATGATGAAACAATGAAGGCAGGCTCAATCATTTTGAGGGGAAGATACACAGCAGGTGGTACGAAAATCTCTGACAGAACCCCTGATTTGTGCAGAATTGCGTTGCTTAAAGGATATGGCCACCAGATGCCCATTTGGATGAAAATCTAGGTTTCAGTCTAATCTGTCAATTTCCGAAGCCAAAAACGTGTCAGCTTTGTGAGCGACGTGAGAAACTTTGGTGCAAACGCTGTTCCAAAACACTTTTTCACTTCTACTACATCGAGAATTGTCAGGCATGTGTTTACAATTTTATAATTACAATTATATTTTATTAATCTTATTTACAAATATGGGTGAGAGTGAGTGTTTTTTTTTTTTCTCCTCAGAATAGTTGATTGCCTTTGTGCTGGGTGCACAGGACCTCAGCAGTCCTAGGAACATAGCCATAGATGGCAGTGTTTTGCCTTATTTTTAACAGCCCACTCAGAGCTGGGGCTGTGCAGAAATTAAATATTCTTTGTGTGAAATACTACGAGTTTTAATTTTTTGTTGAGCTTTGCATTTTATTTGCAATTTTTGTCTGCTCTTCTATACACTACATAAGGAACATTTCCTGCATTTGTGAAATAATTAATAAATGAAAATAGTAATTTTCACGTGGTACATTGATGTGTCTCATGTGTTGTCTCATTGTTTTAAATTCTACATCCTAATATCAGATCATACACTATTTATCCTATTTAGAGATTTTTTGTATTTTAACTATATGTGTGGGAACTATAATTTATAATTGTGTCAATTGTCTATTTATTCTATTTAGAAATTCTGTATGTTTTTGCTATAATAAAAGTTAGTGATATGATAAATTAAAGGGGTTCTTAAACACGGTATAATTTTCTCATGTATATTTGTAGACGTATCAAATAAGAATATTATTTTATAATTAGGGCATTTTTTTAAAGGGGAACATTTATTAAGAGGTGATCTTTAAAACAGGATATCACTAAATCCACCTTTAGTGAAAAAACATCCTGATATTCTTCATTTATTTGTCCAGTTCTAGAAGATTTGTTGACAAGTTCTACTTGAATAAAATCGTGTTTAAACAATAGTGAATTTCCTTGGTCTTTTGCTCCGACTGGGCCAAGGTCGGTTTTATATTCGACTGAAATCATAAATTGACACTTGAGATAAACAGAATGTTTACCCTCCCCATGTGAGCTGAGGCTGATATGTAAATGCAGCCTTATTCTTTCATCAAATTTGCATTTACCCTCTTAACCAAACACTACAGGGCTCCAATTCAAACATCACTAATGATGGCTGGCCCTTTATGACCGATTGCCGTATCTGCAAAAAAGGGGAAGAGCAATTTAGCCCGGAATGAAAAGGAGTAAAGCATAGTAGCTATCTGTGCGCAGGCCGACAATAATTGGATCAACTTTGCAGAGAAATGGATGTGTTTTGATGCTCTAGTGGCTGACTGGCAATCGGCTGGCTTTTCGCCTATTTATCATTCCCCTTTTATCTGCTGCTGCCAGACCTTTCCACAGCCTCCATTCCAGGGCCGGCTAATCAAACAACTTTTTAATAAGACTAAACAGCATCTCCACCACCAGAGAACAGAGCGGGGCTTCACGGCACAGCGATGGGGGAATCTCGGGATGAATATCAATTAACGCCCTGACACCGCTTTCCCCGCGATGAGAAGTTTGACACAGTATCAAGAAGATTCAGCTGACTTTGTTTGTCGCTGTCAGATCTGTCAGGCAAGCTGTGCTCCACAAGGCCACGGTGCTTCTTGCACATTAGGCTACTTAGCGCTCATCAGCGAGAAAATAGCTGGACTTGACTT
This sequence comes from Verasper variegatus, assembly GCA_026259375.1. Lineage (NCBI taxonomy): Eukaryota > Metazoa > Chordata > Actinopteri > Pleuronectiformes > Pleuronectidae > Verasper > Verasper variegatus. Next base: position 8,466,118 of record CM048049.1, read on the forward strand.
TTTCAGCTGGACGTCTTCCAGAGCTGCGTCTTCCAGAGCTGCTTTGTTTGCTGCAGCTGAAGCTCACACCTTCCCTGAGAGGAGTCTGCTGCTGACGTCGTTTGAATCCATTTGCCTTTTATTTAGCACTTTCCCATCATAACTCAAACATGCCCGAACTCTGTGAACCCCTGAAGCCACAATTAATGAACCTTTTTTACGCATTTTTTGGTGCGAATTCATTTCAAAACATTGGGTATTTTTTTCCCAAAGCTGGTTTTAATGTGAAATATGCTGCGTTACCAATGACAGGTGACATTGCTCATGGCACTTTAGCACCTTTACGCCACTCGCCAGTCAACACTCTGTGCCAGACTCACGGCTGCTCGGCAACATGAACGAATGACATTACAGTGAGAAGGTTCAAGGTGTTGTCAAACGTGAGCCTGGTCTGTTTTCTCCCCTCCTTGTCCCCGGGGTAAAATTGATGCCTCACGGCCCACCGCAAGCTCACCAGCTGCTGCTTGTCCGTGCGTCTATAGAGAAGTTAACAAGCTCAAAACAAAACAAGTGACAAAATGCAACAAAGGGCAGTGGGGAGTGAACGGGGCCTAACGGGGCTGTCTTTTAGGGAGGATCTCCATGCCTGTCCCCCTACCACCAAAGGAGGGCAAGGCAGGAAAAAAGGGGGACCTTGATTCGAGTCCTTGCTAGGTAACTGAGGGTCTTATGTTTGGAATGCGTCTCCCTGCTCTTGTCATATCCCACCCTGCGAGTCCTGCGACCATAGGTCACACAATTTGTCTTTGTTCCCTATGCCTCAATTATGTATTTCCTTTTTGATTCCAAAAAAAAAGGAAAAAGAAAAAAGAGATGTGGTGCCCTTGGACGAGAACAACAAACTCCCATTTTGAGTGTGCCTGTCAAATTGCTATCTAATTGTTGCAGGGCTGCAGGGGGAGCTGATATCTGCTTTTCTCTCGCCGCCGGCCGCCGGCCCCGCCGTTCACAAAGCCCGGGGATGCCACACACATTCTGTTTGTTCTACATGAGCAAACAGATTGTAAACTGGCTGATAATTTTTGTACTGACAATGTCATTTACGGCTGTCAGCCTTTTGTCTGCTCTGTTTGCTTTATTCAAATATGAACCGAGTGGACCTCCCCTCCGCCGCTCACTTCTGCATTAAAATCACATCAATTCTCTTCCATTTTGTCTTATCTGAAATTCATTGGAGGCAATCACTTGGTTGAATGCCCTGCCGTTGCCATGGAGACAGAAGGTCCCGTGTGGACTTCAGAAGGATTAGGAACTTGTAAGATTTAAGTCTTGAAGTACACAGTTGCTTTGTTGTGTCTTCCTTTGATTTGATGGGGAGGAATTTGCCTTTTCTATCTTTGGACTGAGGTGAAATAAATCTCTCTATATATTAGCATCCTCTGACAGGATTGATAAATATTCATCGACGCCCCCTTCAACTGATTTATCTGGAAATTTATCAGGCGCTTCCATAGCTATTTGCCTGACCCTGATCTTCATTCATGTGGCTCAGGAATCCCAGCAGTCTGAACATTTTTATTCCTGCACCGCTCTGCTTCATCTGACAAGCAGCCATCTTTGTGCTGAAACGATGACGGTCCATGTGGCATGCAGTGCCTGGGTGCCCCGGTGGCACCTCTCCGCCCTGACCAGGGGTGGGGGGCAATGACACCAAGCGAAAACAAGCAGGGGTGCTCTCTGGGTGCTCGCCTCCCGGGGCGTCCCGCTCTGCTCCTGAGGCATCCCCCATTGGGTTCTTTTTTTTTTTTTCTTATTTTCTTTGCCTTTACAGCCAAAGTACAAAGTAAACAGTCTGAAGTAAATGGATTCATTTTTAGTTGCGCCAGGGCAGTTTGTGCACAACAGAGAGCTGCTTCTTTTTGTCCTCTTCACCATCAATGCTAACATTTATTAGGCTTCCCTTATTGTCTGCCATGACAGGCGGTTTTCACAACTTAATGCATTCCAAATATTTTCTCCTCTTTCTAACAAAGGTGACGGACAAAATAAATCTTTTGAATAGTTTGTACATTTTAACTAACAAAAGGATTGTCCAGATCAAAACACTGAAAAACGTTTCTAAAATATGCTGTAGACGTATGGAGTAATTTGCATCTCATTTACTTATTGAATTGCACTGTGTGCAGCAGCCAGCTTGGCTCTTGATGAGACAGCCAGAAGAATAGTGAGGATGCCTGGATACTATATAGTTCTCTATGTATGCACATTTAAATCCTGGGTTTTATTCTAACTACTGAAACATCAATGACAATGTGCTGGAAAACACATTTTTATAGAGGGCATGTTTGCTGTTTTTTCCACAATGAAAAACAACATTTTTTTAAAGAGCTTTTAACTTGATTTATAAGATTTATTGTTCACTCTGCCGTCTAGCGCCGACACTTTAGCAATACGTCAATAACTTTTTAGTGCCACTTCAACATTCTGTGAAATTTGAGAGGTAAACAAAAGTTGTCTCCGCTGGCGCGGTGTCACTGGAGCATCTAAACAATCAATGCGCATTTGCAACTTGGTATTTACCTGCTGTTGACATCAATGGCGGCCCTTTAAATTAAGGTCATTTTGTCAGATATTGCATGACATTAGACGTGGCATTTTGAAAGGATAACTAGACGCTGAATATAAAATAAAGGCATCCATTTCACCCTTAGTTCAACTCGTTTCAAGTTTCTGAATAATAGAAAATCTGTAAAATGAATGTAAACTGTTTATAACATGCATTAATTATGTATAATAGGAAAAAATATATTTCCACATTGGGGAAATCATCCAGTAGAACAGCAAACAAAGCAAACATCCAGCTTCTTGCCAGAGCTTTAATTGCACATTTCCTGTTCTCAAAGCCAGGTGGCAAGTTTACATCATTTGTTTTGTCATTAACAAGACATATTTCAGCCCGAACGTTGCAGATCTCACAAAGATTCGCCTCTGGAAAAGGTTTTGACAGAGTCTTGCCGCTGCCTGTCGAGCCACTATTTCATCTATGGAGGGAGGATTATTCCCAAATACCAGCTCCTGTTTGAACAAAAGAAGCTGATGATGGCAAATTAGGCTCTGGCTTTTCACTGTTGGGAAAAAGAGGAAAGACCTCTAAAGTCTAACTTGGTGGTCCCCATTTATTCATAATGATATATCCATCCACAGTTTACATGATCACAGAAGGCAGCGATCAAAGTGACGGTAATGGAGAGTTAAATCTGCATTTTATTCAATGGATCATTGCACCACGAGGAAGCTTTTTTCTGGTTTAAAAGCTCCGAAGCAGACATGATAAAACAGCATATGTTACACTTTGGTCAAGGACACATCTCAGTGGTTCGTTGACAGTGTTTATTGTGCCAAGAGGGAAATGGGAAATCAATGGAACTGACCCGTCCAGGCCAATGTACCTATAGGCTGACTGAGGTCACTGTCAGGAAAGATCCGGCTCAGCAGAGTACACAGAAAACTTTGAAAGGTCCTCAGGGACGTTTCCAACTAATCGGAGATATGGCACATCAATATTGCAGCTGGGCTGCGGTCCTCCATTCTTAGCACAGGGAACTGCGACAGGATTGAAAACTTCCATATAAAAGCAGAGCGTGCACAAGTAGATCAAAGATAGAGATCTGACAATGTGTGGAGTCTGATCAGCTTTATCTCCTCTGTGACAAGGCTCTGCGCGGCTGCTGCTACCGCCACCGCCGCTAGCTGCTGCACAGTTGGCCGCGCTATTGATCTCATTGTGGCTAAAGACACTTCATGTACCCTGAAAGACCGCTGCACAAAGCGGTGACATTGATAGGGCCACACTGAGGTGGGTCTTTTTGTCCCTGCCTGTGTGTGGGAGTTGGACTAAGGATGGGGGTGGGGCCGGCGCCTTGTGCTTACCCACACAGGACAACGTAGAAAGTTCAAGAAATTTAGAAGCAGCTTTGGGGTTAAACTGAAACGATGGACCACCTTTTTTTTCTTTTTGACTTATTGCAGATTTGCACAATGACAAATACAATTAATCGACTTTGTAAACGAGACATGTCCTTGATGTACTGAGCGTAAAATTGTATATTTTGAAAAACACCATTTAAATGTGTATTATCGCGCACACGTATACACGGCACGTCTGAAGCTCTGCCAAGTTCAACTCTCACGGTGTCAGTGATGTTTGTACATTTAGTTAGTACTAAAGGGTTAAACCTTTCTTTGTACACTGTCTGAAAGGGAAAGTCAGTTTGCAAAGCAATGGCTGTTGACAGGGCTGCACAAGTAGCCTGCATGTAGCCACACGAGGCTGCAGCTTGCACATCTGGCCTTTATTTTCGTAGCTAAGGAGTATCTAAACAGTGCTGAATTCGAAAACGACTTTGTTGTTCTAGGCCCAGGTGGAAGGGATGTCAGCCGCCGCGTGAGGAATTTTACATCGTGAGCACGTGTGTCGGTTTTAGGCCTTCCCTGCATTCCTTGCGTAACTTATCACAGTCATTAGTGCGTACTCGCTGTTATTGTTTTTCTAAAAAAAGGAGTCCATTTTGATAGGATTAGCCATTGCTTCCAGCCTTGTTACAGGAGTCTTAGTTTATCCAAATGTAGGAGTCGCATTGTGCTGCTTTTGAAAGAGCCGTGGCCACCCAGATTTCTGGAGCTTGCAGGGGCTCTGCAGGCAAGGCGTGACTGATGCGCCTCCCAGAGGAGAACATCAACTTCCGAAAAGGCAAGTGGGTAATTGATTTGGTGTTTTGTTAATAGCTCTGGGCTAATTGGGCATGCCGTGAGTGGCAAAATCAAACAAAAGCACAGAATGGGTTTACACAAGTCAAAAACGGCCGAGAGGGCTCGATGAATATCTCATTTCCAGCTGATGAGGAGAGTGATGTTCTTTTTGTCCTCCTGTGGCTGGTGGCAGAGCATATGACATGTTGTGAGACAGTGCCCCACCATGGCTGACCTCTGACCTGTTCATCATCTGTTATGTCATGAATGGCCTCTTGATGCCACAGAACTGCAAAAAAAAAAAAGAAAAAACACAACCTGTTAAAAGAACCATATAAAATCAGGTAATTTTTGAGTGATAATTTCAAAGGTGATAATTCTATATATCTGTAATCCTGGTATCAATTCAACTCGGTCTTGTTTAACTTAGTTCATTTGGCTCTGTGGGGCTGAGCATGCATAATGCCACAGCATTACACTCAGCCCATTCTTCTACTTCTAGCATTTCAATGCCATCCTCTACTATTTACAATGCCCTGACATTTCACTTCAGTGGCACATGGGGTGTCCCCTAATTAGACCATAATGCTGATCTGCTGTCCTGATTAGCATTGAATAGACTTTGATCAGCGTGTATTATCAGATTACTGTGATAGCCCACCTTTGGATTAAGACAAGGTCCACGCTCTTTGTGCTGTCTTGCTGGGAAGAAAGAAGGGGGTGTGGGCCGGCCGAGGATTAAGCCCGATGCCTCCTTTGTATGCGGGAAATACCACTTTATCAGGGAGGGCTGTGTCGAGCCGCGGGGTCCGGCCACGAGAAGGTGGGAGCGGGCTGCTCTTTCAGAAGGAGCAGTCTTCTGTACCCTGGCCTCTCACTCTGTAGGCCCCCAGCCTCCCTTTGTGGAGGCCCAGTGATCAGCTCAAGGTATGACTACATCCCGCCCGATGTGTTCTGTTTACCCAGGGAAATAATCACTAATTTTGGAATAATCATGCCCCCTGCTGACCAAGACTAATTGAACGGTGGTATGCCATAGAGGCGCTGGGCCAGCTTTGCATCACGTCCGCCTTGTCAGTGGTGTTTGGCCAAGCATCTCCGTGTGATTGATCCCCGGGGTCAGAACGCGCTATTGAGCTCCAAACATAGAGGCAGAGAAGGAAGATATAGAAACATAATTAGTCATGAATATCCCTCCGTAACCCTGCTGTGATGATCCCGAGATTGTCACATTGTGGAATGCTGGATTACCCATCTGCACTATTCGGACAAGTTGGCTGCATTGTGGCACTCTGGGATAGTCCGAAGAAAATGTGACCCAGCCTAACCCTTTCAATAAAATCCAAATTTCATATGTAGTGGTTCTCTATTCATAACCATTGAGAGCACTTGCATTTCTTCATTATGAGGTGGTGCTTCAATCTCACTGCCAGCTTTGGAGAAGAAGAAAACCAGCCCTTGCCAATAAAATGGGTCATTCCTGTTGACATTTTTCCCAGCGTGAGCCTGTTTCCAACACCCAAAAATATCTAGACGCAAAGAAACAGGGGATTTAGGAACTTTATTCCCTCATTCAGCTGATAGACAAGGTATCATTCAATCTCCTCGGTTATTTCACCAGGCAGCTCATTCACTGAAACTGAAAGGGAAGCTTTGAGGTGAAGTCATGGAAAATTTCAATCCATCTTTTCTCACTCGCAACCCTTCCCTCTTTTACACGCAGCTTAATGCAACAAAAGAAGCTGATGCATGCTGTTTCATGCTTTGTTTGGTATTTTTGAGGGAGGAAAAAAAAATGCCTTCTGCGTTTGGATTATGAAGGAGAGCAAAGGTTCAATTTGGAAAAAAGTCGAAGGACCTCATAGTGCATGTAAAGCTCATATATGAATTATATATTATCATCAATTTGGTGAGTAAAATTGTAAATAATATTATTATAAGGGGATTGTAAAGCACAAATGCTTTCGTCTATATTACTGATGGGCAAGCAGATCATACCATCGTGTGAAGCTGGACGTGAAATACTGTGGACTTACAACAGACAAAACAAACACACAATACGCGCTTTAAAATATTTTAATGTCAATGTCTAAACACATTTGCCATAAATATTCTAACACATGCACATGCACAGGAACACACACTGCACATGCAGCAAAGTGAACGGCTGATATCAAGGTTCCCATCTGCTGTCAGATCAATATTTTGTGCAAGCCGTGTAGGCCTGTCTGTTTACCCTAGGCATCTGTGCCTAGCATACCAACCCGGCGCAATGTTTGAGCATGTGACTGTGTAATAATGGCAGATAGGGGAACTAATAGCCACCGCAATATCTGTAGCTTGACCCAGTGCGCCTCTCCCTAATTGATCTATAGATTAACATCAGACACATCAGTCAGGGGTTAACCTTTTCTGTTAGCTGCACTGTCTTTGCTGTGGATTATCAAGCAATTGGACGGCTGACAGCGAGGGGCCGAGAGGAAAGCCGTCCGCAGTCTTCATTTTAATGTGTTCCAAAAGGACGGGTAGAAAGGAAGCCCGCGGAAATGTTATAACCATGTTCGATTATTAATTTAAAAAAAGAAAAGCCTTTTTTTCTGATATTCTGATATTATATATAAATATGTATATATATAATAAGTGTTTAGGTAATCGTGACCGCAGAGACGGAATTTATATCTGTCATGGTCGCCCTTCTTGGCCCAGGTTTTTGAATGTTTCCTCCTCCTCTTCCTCTTACAAAGTATCTGTTTCAATGGTATGGACTCGCCGAGGTCAGGCCAGTTCAGCCACGCTCTGCCCTGCAGTTCTCCTGCCCTATATGTACACTTGCTCCGGCTATGTAAACTTTGACATGTGGGTGTCAATCTCTCCGTTATTTACCGTGGGCTTTATCAGACCATGATTAGTTTTCCGAGCAAATTTGGAGGTAAAAAGAAAAACACCAGGAGCAGTGTGTAAACCAACACTGTGTGTGCCACTGTTGGACACTGCATATTTACAAGGGTCCGGCTTGTTTTGCTAAGGCTTTCTTTGTAGGTACATGTCAACTGAGGGCTTTTATAAGAAGCAGGGGTTTATCAACAAGCAAGAAAGGGTACGGTCACGCACGCCGTCCACCCCCAGCAGGTTGGTGTTTGTCAGCTGTGCCGCTGCTCTACTTGTACCGTAAATACTTCCGACGTGGCGGATGTCAACAGTAGGATTTCAGTGAAAACCATCTCTATAGCATCAACAAGGTTTGTACAGCACTGGAACAAATAGACGAGCGGCTCGGGGGAAGTTCATAATGCACTCACTAAAAAACGAAGATAGCTCTATATTAAAACTAGCCAGATGGGATTATTTCCATTTATTGCATTAGGAAAACAGCAGCGTAGTAGAACATCCTAAGATTGAACTTGATAGGATTATATTTGTGGACACTGGTCAATGACATACGAGGGCCCTAAGTGTTTGCCTCAAACAAATGGTCCCCACTAAAACGTGTACTCAAGCCAGAGCAAATTTGATTGTGGTGAATGGGGAGAGGAGGGGTGGCCCGGCCATTCCTGTAAACACGGGAGAAAGAGAAACATTTGCTATGACACGGATAAAGCAAAGATGATAATAGCATGCAAATGTTGGCCGATGCAACAGAGCAGTTTGCTTTTACAGACCTTGAAGAGTCCTCAGTGGAATAATGACACCGATGCTGGTTTGTACAATGTAGTAACACTTCTCTTGGTCTGCACTGACGGCAGGAAATTAATATGCATTTAGCAGGAAATAAAACCCTATTTGAAAATAGGTAACAATACATTAGGTAAAGTCTGCAGTTCCACAGAATGACCTCTGATCATATTCTTATAAACCTAACTGTGCATATGCCTCCCTGTGCTGAAACCTAATCCAGACTCAACTTTCTGTATCCATGAACAATCTCATAACCATTGACTTACATTTTAATAAAAAGTTATTAATGTTGAAGTTCGACTTCTTCGCTCCCTTGTTACCTTCTCGTCCGGACCAATCTGGCTCCAAGCCGCGCAGTGTCATGGCAACCGGGCCAGCACTTGGTCTCTGTTTAATAAACGTGGATTCGGACCAGAGTGAGGGTCCCATATTGACCACTCAGGAAGAGATTAAACGCTGGTGACATTTCCGAGGCGGAATTTGCAATTTCCACAAATATGAGGGCGTCCTCGAGCCCCGGCATGACAGCACATAAAATCAATACAAATAACCTGAATCCCTAATACCTTGATCCCTGTTAGTGGAGGGATGCATTACAACTAAGACACTGGGAAGTGGAAGACACAGCCCCTCCATAACACCCCCCTCCCCTCGCCGCCGCCACCAGCGGGCTCTCTGCTGATTCCTATCGACTGTCTCCAGGCCAAACACAGACGCAATAACAATTAGGTGGGACACTGGCCCAATTCTCTCCCTCACCCACAAACACACACACATGTGTCAGAGCCCCTCATACAACATACATTTAGAAAGAATTTGACAAATACACAATGTATTGGGTTTTACGTCGTTTAAGTAAATACAAATGAAAGAATAGGTGAGCGGCAGCCACTAGAAACTATTAAATGCCACACAACATGATTCACAAAGCTAGCATAAACATTCCTATTGATATTCACACTGTGGAGAAGATATCTTTGGGAACACATTGGCCACACCCGTTGTGAGTCATCACACCAAGCGGGATTAGCGGGCTTACCCCAGATTTAGCCGAGGGGAGACACAGAAAAGAAAACCGCCTTCCTTCTTTATAACCTTTTTTTTCTATGTGTTGCAAGAGCCAAAATTGTGGGGGGATTTTGAAGGTGTACAGGAGCTTCGTGGGCAGGGTCTGTAGCTAACACTGGAACTCGGGGAGTTTTTATTCACTAAGCCTCCGCAGAAGGGCAGGTGAGGAGAGGCAGGTGGCTCTTTTACAGCTTGGAGAGCAGTTGGCTCCTCTTCAAAGGGGGCGCCCATAAATGTCAGACCACTTTTGAGTCTACGTGGAGCGCTCATAAACAATAGGGATACAACTGCGAGGCACAGGAGTTGGGAATTTTCTTTCTCCCCTTATCACAAGTGTTGATGTCTGATCACATGCAGTGTCTGAAATGTTCAGTGTCACAGAGTATGGGCTATCACACGCCGCTGTTCTGCTTCATTTCCTGCTGATTGTGATGTGGCTTCATTACCTTTCTATGGAGGTGATAACAGTGCACCTGCTGTCTCCGCTTCCTGCATCCGACCACAGCTCGAGCCCCTCCCAGTCTGCATTGTCGTGTGCCTACAGGTGGCGGAGGAGCTGCTGACCCTGCAGCGATGCCAGATACACGCACACACACATTTATGGAAAATTGTTTTTATCTAGAATGAAGTGTTTATAGTCACCTTCATTTCCCAAAACAGGTAAACTATTTGAAATACGTCCGTAGAGGAACACTGCAGCGATTTTACCCATGAGATTTAGCAACTGCTCAAAAAAGTTGTCGGGGGCTTCCCAAAGTCTGGAACAAATAATTGTGATAATGTCCCATTAAAGACCCTATTTATTTGCATTATGGTACAAATAATGGGGACGTCTCAGTTTTAGAGAGAGTAACTAAATGTTATTTAGCAAAAAAAACTGTTGACTGACAGGTCACCGGCCTGAGGTACAAAGTCCAGTTCCATCCTACCTTAGACAACCCAGAGCCGAGCACGCAGAGACAACATGTAGGTGCTTCCGACATTTTAATTCATCACCAGCTCATACACAGCTGTAACAACAGAAATCCACGTTTCAACATTAATATAATTTCTGGGATTCGTCACATCTCAGTTTTAAATTTGAAATGAGCCAAAATGAAATATGCAATATTTTCCGGTCTAATCTAATTAAAGTCCAAGGGCCTTCAAGTCTATTGTAAGGTTGTGGCTGCTTGTTCCAGGTGTAAAGAGAGCACCCAATTTTAGAACGGCTCTGGAATTTCTCATTCATTTTCTCCATGGATGTTTCAGAAAATCCTCACAACAGGAGTGTGAAGTCCGGAACCAGGGTGACGGGCTCTGAGATGAATGGTGACCATGAAACGTCTGATTTGGAGCAAAAAATACTATGGAAAAAAGGCAAAGGTCCAAAAATGTGTACAACATTTAATACAGGAACTATGCATCAGGAACTATGCATCCCATAAACCATTGAAAATGATACCTTAATTTCCAAGAAATTCTCAGTAATGGCAGAATATTTATTTATTTATATTACTGCACTCAATGTACAACATGAACTCTTTCCGAACGACTGACCTGTTCATCATCGATGTATTTACTTGTTTTTTGTGTTTTTGTGTTTTTTGCCTAATGCATGTCTGTGCATTTTTATTGCTTTAAATCTTCCTTGATCAAACACCCTCAGTGAAATGGGTATCATCCACTTCCACATGCAAACTTTCAGCTGAGCAGCCCCTGATCCTCTCCTCACTCACTTCTTCCTCTATGTGCACACTGAAGTCCACATATTTAGGTGAGTTGTTTCTTTTTCCGACCCCCCCCCTCCGAGATGAGGGATCACTGACGGATGTGAGAATCTGAGGCCGGGCTCTAAAGCTCGCCTGTCAGGAGGCATTACTGCTCCGTCTACGTGCAGGAGGACAGTTGGAATCCCTCCACACTGAAATCTTAATCTGCGTCTTTCAGGAGCGCGACTCCTGATGAAGTGGTCACTAGAGAGGGAGGGAGAGTGGGGTGGGTGGGGGGCAGGCTATCCAGGTGACCCGTGACGTTTCCCTGGCAGGTAAATCAGTGGGGAAACAACATGCCCGGACACAGAGACTCCCCACTCCCCCACCGCACACACAACACACCTCGGGAGAGTGCAGGAGAGGGATCTTAAAAGCGGTGCCCCAGTTAAAGCCACCATCATCATTACACTAAGAGGTTGGACTGTGGCGGCGTAATGTGTGTGCCGAGTTACTCTGTTTTGTTTGAAGGGCCCTCAGCAGAAGTGTGTCTGCTGTTGACACTCCCCATTTAATATTGTTTGAATTTTTCATCAAGATCCCGAGCCCTGTTACAAGAGCCTTTTGTTTTCCAACTTGTTTGTACATTCTTTGTGTGTGTGCATGTGTGTTTGCAGAGGCATTTTAGACATTTATTTAGCTTGACATTTATTTAGCTTGCAGCAAACTTAGTGTGGCTTTACATGTTTCTGCACACATCCTCAAGTCAATTATTCCTATAGTTTCACATTTTTTTCTTCTTATTTCCATGTGCATCATAGATGTCTGCGCTGGTCTGCGCTGGTCTGTGGTGGTGTGGTGATCTGAGGTGGTTTGTGGTGGTCCAAGGTGGTCTGTGGAGGTGAGGGGGTCTGAGGTGGTGTGTGGTATTCTGAGATGGTCTGTGGTGATCTGAGGTGGTCTGAGGTTGTCTAAGGGTGTGTGCGGAGGTCTGAGGTGGTCTGTGGTTGCGGTCTGTGGTAATGGTCTGAGGTGGTTTGTGGTGGTTTGAGGTCTTCTGAGGAGGTTTGTGGTGGTCTGTGGATGTGTGAGGTTGTCTGTGGGGGTCTGAGGTGTACTGTGATGTCCTTTGGAAGTCTGTGGTGGTTTGTGGTGGTTGTATGAGGTGTACTGTGGTGGCCCTTTGGAGGTCTGCGGTGGTCTGAGGTGATCTGAGGTGGTTTGTGGCGGTGGTCTGAAGTGTACTGTGCATGGTGGCCCTTAGGAGGTCTGCGGTGGTCTGTGGTGGTGCAGTGTGGGGTGCACTCTCCAGGCTCTGGACTGGACATTCATCTGCAGACGTCCCCTTTCCCCTCTCCTCCGGTGTCTTTTGTGCACGGGACCCTGACGCAGCCTTGAATGCAGGTCACCGCAGGTTACTGACAAAGCTCGGTGAAAGGGGGGTTTTGTTGTGTGCGTCTGAAAGAAGTGCACGCGATTAAAAATAGCCTGCCCTCCTGTCAATGCGTCGTCATTAAAAACAGCTGGGCCGGGCTCCTGTCTGCATTCAGCCACGTGAAAGTTGATTCTCCCTTTGTGCCGCTATCTTGTCACAACTCCCCTTTTACTGCCGCCCTTTGTTGACGGCTTTGTGCGGGCGGCATCACGGAGGCAAAGTCAGCCTCATAAAAAGAGTTCATTTTGGATTCACGGGCCTCCGATGAACACTGGGAACTTTCTTTTTTGTGCCTCCATCCATAAATTGGTGCTCACTCACTGGTCGCTGTCAGCCCGTGTCAAAAGATTCTTTATGGAGCATTTCCTACTTCTTCCCCTGGACACGTTTTGTCAATTCACCCATGTAGGTAATCAGCCTAATCGCACGCTGCTGATTTTGAGGCTGCCAGGAAACCAACAACCCAGCCACAATGGAATATGGATGATCTACTAATTTAATGTATGCAAATGAGTGGGGGAAAAGTCGGTCAGTGTTTTTTTATTTTATATTTTTTTTGCGCTGACAGCAATAGATTTAGATTAATCAGCTTCAATCTCACCAGGTTGTCAGATGAGCTTGTGGGTCCTTGAGAGTGTTTTCATTTCGCTGTCAGTTATGACACATTAGAGCTTTCATTGGCTTTAGGATGAGTCCTCTGAGTCTACAGGTAAAAGTAAACACGCAGGATCCCACCCATGGAGCAGCTGTCGGCCTCAATGAATCAGCTCTACCTGCGCAACCAGGCTTCAGGGGTTAATGGAGGAGGAGGAGGAGGTGGATGGTCACAGAGACGTGAGGCTTTCAGGAAGCCCTCCTTTACCCGGCCTGTCATTTTAAACCATCCCCTTTATTGTTCTAACCTCTCTCCCTCGCTCTCCCTCTCCCTCTCTCTCTCTCTCTCTTTTTGCTCTCCCACTCCTTCTCCCTCTCCCCTGGGCCCTCTCTTCACTCTGTCCAACGCCTTTTCTGATGCCAAGAGAACACACATAAGCAAGCAGCAACATGCACCCTCACACCAACACACACACACACACACACACATAAAGACAGACACAGAACAATCACACACAATCAGAAAGTCTCTAAAGAGCTTTTCTTATCTTATCAGTATTGTCATCGCTCTATCATCCACAGCCAATCCTCTTGTCTGATTGAACACTGACTCCAAAAAAAAGGAAGTAGAATTTATACTCAGGATGAGATTGGGAATAGGTTTATGCTTAAATAAATTAGAATAATAAGACGTTCCTGCCCTTTAAATAAATATATATTTTTGAATTTATGTATTTGTATGTCCCCATCTTGTTTGATAAAACTAACTAATGTCTTGTGAGTTGAAACAGGCCTAAACCACACAGTAAATAAATGTATTCCTACTGTATTATTCATTTTATGTACATATTTTTTCACTGTGGTTTTTTTTCCACTTTATTTTACTTCATTTTATTTTATCTTTTTTATTTATTGATTTCTTTTGTTTTTATGTGAAAAAAAACATAAAGGAATTTCTGTAAAACCTTCAGAGGCCGCCATGTGCAGTGTATGATTCAAAAAAAGTATTGTGGAATTTGATTCAATTGACTCAATTACAATGGGTAATAATATTTATATGTTCCTTACCAACTTCACCTTCTAAGGAATATACATGCAACATAGATATAAAACGTAATAATTAACGTAATAATTTCCCATAGTTCTGTTTTCCATGACTTTCTCTGTTGTCATATGAACACTAATTTCATCATAATGGAATTAGATTGTGGCATGATGCTGTCATGACAATTAAGTGTATTGTATGTATGACATGATGCAAACATACTAAGGATCAGGATAGGACTCGAGCATCAAACGTGTGTCTGTGCTGATACCACACCCCGTATTTTTAATCCTTTGAAATTCTCTTTGAGACGTGATAATACATCACGGGGGCTTACAGCAGCTCTTGTAAGGCTGTTAACATTACTGTCTTATTGGTATGGGGCGTCATAGAGAGTGTTACCAACTCATCATCTCATCCTGCTCGTTTTCTCCCGCACGTCTCTGCGGCTGCCGGCTCTTTTGTTCTGTCTTCTCTGTCTGCTCAGGCCTCCGCTGCTGCTGCTGCCACTGTGCTGCTGATGGAAGGGATTGTCTGGTTTTATTAATATGACAGGTGAGCCTACCCAGCTGCTACCTGTGTGTGTGTGTGTGTGTGTGTGTGTGTGTGTGTGTGTGTGTGTGTGTGTGTGTGTGCGTGCGTGCGTGCGTGCGTGCGTGCGTGTGTGTGCCAAAAAGCAGCAGCTGTCTCATACACGCAATGCACACAGGGTCTCACAGTGAACCCTCTCACACAAGCATTATTGTGACGCATAGACTTGTATTTTATCGTCTCATTTGTTTTACAGGATTCTATGATGCAAAGGGCATCCACACACATGGTGGAAAGCAACAGCTGGCCAGATGTTCCCCACACTGGAGCCATATTTGTGCGTTATTACCCTCATATCTTAGCGCTTTGTTTACTTCCTGGACCTGCAAATCACCGATGCAATTTCCACTGCCCCCTCTGAGACGGCCATAACATCCCTGCTCTTGTATATACACTTTATGATTTGACTCATATGTTGGGGTTCAATACATTCATATTGACTCAGGTAATTGAACACGAGGGACTGAAGGCTGCAATCGTAAAGGAGGCAGGAAGACAGGTGAGTGAAGAGACGTGTATTGGAACAGAAGCTTGTGGCAGGTTGGTTGATGTGTTATTTTTATTTATTTTTTGCTTTTTTAAGTGGGGCGTCAGGCGTTATGTCTGTCATTGGGCTGCACTTCAGGCGTGACGCTGGCAGCACAGAGGTCTTCCACCTGAGCAGAGTGTGAGTGCTCCATTACCTGGATGGACCACAGGACTGGTTCTTTGTATGTATGCTTTTTTGTTTGTCAAGAACACACCGGCATATTTTCATATATCTATATTTAAATCCAATTACTCAAGCAACACCTGCTCTTTGTGTCGTAGTGTCAGGAGAGAACTGCCTTTAGCTGCTGCTTGACAAATGTTCTTTTTTAAACGTCATTAAACTTGGTGCATCAATCCCAATGACCTATGTCAGTTCACAGAAACCATGAACATGCATCTCAAAGTAGAAGACAGGTATATTTCATTTGCGTTCTTCGGGGAGTTATTTAACTATAGCTGGCTGATGGGCACCGACCCTGAGCAAATTCTGGCCCCAACAAATTTTAGAACTGGGTTGAATAACTGCCAGATCAGATGTTGTTTGAGGTGCAGTTTGTTGAACCTGATTTATCACCAAGTAATGATCTGGTTTCCGGACGATTAATGGATTTCTGGCATGCCATGTCATTTTGATTTGCACTATTTCAGTGTGAGTAGTTCAACCGTCGGATTTCACAATTTGCCTCACAGGGCTTAACAAAGTGCGGCATCCTCTGCTCAGTTACCCTCAAGTGAAAAACCCTACTATCTGGGGGAAAAACACAGAAACTTCAGTACAGAGTGTCGCAAGTGAGTCACTTTATCTACTTTTTATTCTTAACAAAATTGCACAGATAAATGCCTGTCTATCTTCTTTTAATCAATATTGAGGATACAGCCTTCTTGTGTCAATAGCCTTTTATTGTTATTGTCTCCGGACAAATCTGTGCTTATGTTCAGTGTGTGGTCCACACTGTTGCTGGTTGATTAACCCGTTGCGCTGTCAGTGGAGAAATCGGCTGCAGAAAAAGGTGACTTGTGAGTTTAAACAACAAATATGATCAATGCAATCGTGCAGTATCTGCCCAGAAAAGAGAAAGATGCTCACTCCTCACATTTAGTCCAGTAAAAAGTAAATACGTGAGTTTGCCATTTTGCATTGCTACCTTAATATTTAGTTAGAATACTTATACCCTATATATTGAAAAGATTTGTTGCTGATGCTCAACTGATGCTCACTATCTGAGCAATATATACCATGATGCATTGTGCTCGCGCGGAATGAAAGACAAATGGCTGATGGACTAGAGAAGAGAAAAGTGTATTATGTAAAAACACAGTTCTCTAAGTTTGCCCATAAGAATATGACTTGAGCCTGACTGATGAGGATTTTTGGGGGCCGATGCAGATACCGATATTTTGGCATGAGCCATTTCCAATACCAAACCAATACCAATACCAAAAATGTCATATAGATACATATCGACAAACATAAATGCTGACACTGATATGTCTGTAAAAAGGCTCATATTGGCCAATGTATTGGTCGGGCTCTATGACACTATGAGACAGATAGTTGTTCACACTGAGAATTCGGTAATTTATATCTATACATTTTAAACATAAATGTACAACTTCATTTTTTCACTTACAATTTGACATCTTGCTAATGGCACCACATCTCAGCTAAAAGTGAAATGAATAAAAAGCCTCAGATGTGACTCGGTAGAAGCTGCGGCAAACAGAAAAGCCTTGATTGAAAAGAAGTGAGAGTGACACTGAATATTGTTCTGTTTATTCATGTGGGAAAATATGCTCAGTATGATACGAACCTACCAACATTGATGTGGCACGTTTGACACCGACATACTCACCAACTTGTAAAATGATCCCGTGTTTGAAAGTTTTCATTTTGCCGATGAAATCACTACAAGATCCTTTATGTGAAACCCCATACATGAGGAGGGTGTAATGAATGAGTGAGTCATTTCAAACAACCAGAGTGTTTCCTTCACTGAATCATGCTGCCATTAAATCTCTCATAAAAGAAGACAGGCAACTTTGAAATACCTCTAAGTTGATTCTGTGATCTTGAATCACTCGATGAGACAGATTTCATCTTTCGACTTTATTCACGGCCGTGCGACTTTGTAAACACTCCAGTTAATTAAACCTGTACTAATACAGTTCTAGTAAGAGCAGAGAGAATGTTGCAGGTAGAATCAGCACAAAGGTCTCCTCCCACTCAAGGAGGCCGTTCCTCATGAACTGCATTTTCCATAGAGCGGAATATTTCGTCTTTGTAGGTGTGGGCCTGTCAAAAGACAAGGGGTTAATGCAGTGCATCGCTGCTTAAAGCACACTTTGCTCTTTTCAATTTTTTACCATTGTGCCTGGCGAGATCAAAAGGGGCCTTTCAACATGTCGCTGCGCTCAATGAGCTTTCATGTTTTACCTCATTACTGGAAAACTTTTTCTTTGATTGAGCTGAGGTCTGAGCGGAGTTTGGCCAGACAATGGGCGCAGGACGACTTTCACTGCGGCACAATGAGGAGGCAACAAAGATGTTGTCTCAAATCCCTCTCGAGAGTCTGGGCCCCCACGCTTCACTGTGGCCAACAGGCCTGTGAATTACAGTAAGACCCCTAAAAGTGAGGATTTGTAACTCCTCTGATCAGACTCAGCTCACGACCAGCGGAGGGTAAATCCCTACAGGGAACCGGCGGCAGAGCAGGGGATGAGATGAGCTCCTCCGAGTATGTCTCTGCCGATTTTAAACCCTCTCTGATAGACTCTGGGAGAACAGCTTAAATTCAACTTTAAAATATGCTAATTTTAGAAATATTGAGAACCCGTACATTTAAAAGGCTGTTAAATTGTAATTTCTTTTGTGAGAACACCACACTTTTTAAATAACACATAACACTTTCCATTACAATGACAATTTTTTATTTATACATTTTCTACAAAGTTCCAACGTTTTTTTTATACTTCTGACAAAGTCCTAACATTTCTTTGCAGGGCACTAATATTTCTTCCAGTCATTTTTCGGGAATAGAGCAAACAGAGCCCTGAGTGAATCCTTGAGCATACACACCCCTCTCTGACTTGGAGAATTAGCCTGCGAACGTCAGAGAACCCAGACACAAGCTGTGTTTTACTGATCAGACACATGGTCTCTGTGGAAGCTACTTCTGACCTTCCTCCTTCTCCATGTTTCCACCTCTTCCTCTTACACACACACAGCATTTTTCTATCCTTTTCAATATATACAACAACAAAAAAAGACAGTGTGTATTTTTACACTCTTTCTGTCTTTGTCGTCTGTCTCCCACTTTTACGACTTAATTTCCTCTCCCATTGATTTAAATAGTTTGTTTTAAAACATTTTTATCATCGTTCTAGAGATAACTGCTTTACAGGCTTGGGTAATTGCAGACTGTGAAACCAAAAGGCCAACAAGAGACAATATCAATATTTGAGCGATGGAGAAAAAAAAGCTCTTCTCGTGACCAGGGGTAAGTAGAAAATTGAAAAATGAAATAAATTGCACCTATTGTGAATTTTCCACCCTGATAATTTTCCTTTTCTTCACAGGAGCCGGCCAACGAGAGGCAAGCTTTTTGTTCTTGTTATCGCACGCTGTTCATTTGTCTCCCAGCCGGAAAGCCGTGTTAAGATAACGCCATCCTATCATCTGATTGCCTTATCAAAGTTGAGCGACACGGCACCCCCACAGTCACTGCGAACAATCAGTCAGCCTGGATGAAAAGGTTAAGTGCCCCACGTACCCCCTGCTAAAGTTTGTGGTCAAAATACATCGAGGGCAGAAATAAGCAGTATTTACACACACAATTTGTCCGACATTCATTTGTCAGATGTCACCACACCGAGCTCACGTAGGCCAGGACTCGAGTTCTGTTTAATTTTGTTATGGCCTCCTCTCTGCATTTCAAGTGCAAGAGTGTGCAACCCTTATACAGCGTTTGACACCAGGGTCAGTGGAATTGCCCCACTTGAACTAAAAGACATTTAGTTTGGTTTGAAAGTGAAAACTCGAACACCATTAATTTGTTTGCTCTCCCACTAGTCATGACCACAGCAAATGCCATCACCTCAAAGAAGTGGTCGGCCGTCCTCACTTTTATTTGTTTGTTTCTTTGGAGGGTGTGAGAAGTTGTGGAGCGCGGCTGGAGCGGACGTTGGACTTGTGGGGGTGGTGGTGGGGGCTCTCCTTTACGGGGAGAGCGCTATAGGAGCTAGCAAACAAGTTAGCTAGTGAGAGAGAGAAGGGGTGGGGGCGGAGGTGGTGATGGCGTCGGGAGGGGTGGGGATTCATTTAGCCAGGCATAGCTGCTCTTGTTTGTGGTTGTCCCTGACAGCGTCGGCAACGCTGCTCCAAAGCACCTGTGTTTGCTCACTAGCTTTCCCCCAATCTGCTCGAAAAATGCTGCGAGCATGTCACATGGCGGCCAGATAGCCTGGGCACCATGGGAATACAAAAGCCGGGGCTTTTAGAACAGTTAATCATTAATGGAGGTCTCTCTTTTGTTCCCATTCAGCTCCGTGCTGACAGAGGCTTTGATATTACATATGGCAGACAGGTCAGACGCAGATATGGCCAAGTACATCGACAGGAAAGTGCTCTCAGGTCGCTGGATGCAGGGTGATGGAGGTAGACGGGAAGCAGCAGTGGAAAAGTGTCCTTAAAGTGAGAGCCATGTGCATCTGTGGAGGACAGGGAGAACACACAGGTCAATTTTACACAATATCCAAAGTTTTTTTCAAGATAATAATTGTATCGCTGCTATAAAGTGTTTTTAAGTATTAATAAATGCTTGATTCTTCATAAATATGCTACATCAAACAATAAATCCTTTGATCCCAACCCCAAAAAATGGACGACAAATTCGTGATTGCACGACAGTCACTGATTGGCAGGATGGCAATGAGCGGAACAAGTCTTCCATGGAAAGAGAGGCCAATTTTCCAGCTCCACAATTAATTAACATGCCCTAATCTCAGTTTGCTCTCCATCTTCAACTGTCAATGAAAAGTCCAGGACTCATTTCACGCCTGTCAAAGTGGGCTTTAGAAGAGGAGGGGAAAAAGGCAATGCATGAACTTGCTTTCACAAAGCAGGGCTGAATCTATCTAAAAGGGGGGAGATTAGGTTTACACAGCCACATTCTTATTAAGCACTAAAAGGGTGAGAGACAAAACTCTTATCTCCCTTTTACCTCAGCATGCCAATGGTTCTTTATTGAAAGTTAGTCTCGACCCCACCCTAACCTCCCCCAGTGCTAATAATATTGTATGGGACTTGGAGAGGATAGTGGGACCACAAACATTTACGGCTGAAAATGCACGACAAGAGCGGGCAAAGTGGCCACTCAACGCAGGATGCTCGGTGCACTGGGAGTCAATCATTAACGAGGCACTTTTAGCGATATCTGCTCCCTCTCTCGCACAGAGTAGAAGTCAAAAGATAAATGAAGGTTGTGTTTTCAGGGGAATGAGAACGGCTCCAACTTAGGTGCTTTAGCAAACATGCCAGCCCTCACGTAGGCTTCTTTTCAGACGTTTGCTGCCAGTTCTCATGTGAGAGTTTCCCTCACACAATGTGTTCTCAAGCTGGCCAACAATGGTGAAGTGACTCAGGTTTGTGTTTGCGTCAATGTCAGAATGACACTTGCTGAAACCTCTTCACATCTCAACTTTTCCACCATCAAATAGGCTAGAATCTTATATTTGTTTTACGCTTCCTTGTTCTAAGTGGTTTATGCATAATTTAATGGTTTTCTCTATGAGAAAACATGCCCAGAAAAATAACTTAAACTCAAACTTAAAACCGCAATTTTAGGCATCATGGAGATATAAACAATTTTCTTTTCTTTTCAATGAACAGACTCTCACATTTCATATCCTCTTTGTCATGTGCGAGCATCATGCAGCCACAAATCTTTCTTTGCCTTACATGCGGCTCAACTTCACTGCAGCGTGTTTATTTGCTAACCCTGGCCACCGATGATAAGGGCCATCGGTGTCCCCAAACTGTAGCTCGCAATCTCTCTTAGGGACAGCACGCCCATGTTTCCACCAACACATGTGCACTGTGCTGCCCACAATACCAGGAAAATAAAGAACAAAACATAGGTGGCAATAAATCCCCATCTAGGTCATGAGGAAATAAATTAGGTTGAACAGAGTCAAAAGATGGGTTTAACAAGTGTATGCTTCAAACAAAAGTTCCTGTTTCAGGAGGGAAGGTGGATGGGTGATGGATGGCTTGGCAAACATAGCTGACATACCTGGCCAATGCCATGGGCCGGTCACAACCCAGGACTGAGAGGGACATTGTGTGAGTGTTTCAGTGTGTGTGTGTGTGTGTGTGCAGCTCTTCCGCAGTCATCCCTCTTCCCTCTGAGGCTTCAGCTCCCTCCTCCCCGGACCGTGGGGATCACTTCAGTGAGCAGAGCCCTGTTTGACAGAGACACAACCTCCATATAAATCCTGTCATCCTATTTATTTGATGTGCAGTTCTACTAGGACGCCTTCGATCCGTCCTCAGGGAGCCCGCATCTCAAAACACTCAAATAGTCTGGGTGCGGCGATAAGCACGAGGCTGGAATTATACTCCCAAATTCCCAAATCCTTACAGAGCATTTGGTCCATTGCGTTTTAAGACACATGCACAGCACAAAACAAAACCAGACCATATACACAGGTAAATTACTGCCATTTCTGTTATATCATTTTTCATGTGTTATATTTAATGTATCATATCTTAAAAAATATATAGATGTGGAAAAACGTAAATATATGAATAGAGAAATGCTCTTTTTTTCCATGAGTTCAGTTTGTAGTGTCTGAGACGGGTCATTGCAGCGAGGTGGATGAGTGGGAGACCTTTACGGGGAACACCCAGGAATGTTTAGTTAACTCGCCCGTCGCATTCAAGCATGTGTGTCAAAGGTGTTTACAGGGTGTTGACATTCACACTCTAGCAGAGAGGTAATGTGAACGGTGCAGCCGTGTGCCTGTCTCAGCTGCAGGGGCCTGAAAACGTGCAACACAATTCATATGAAACAACAATGTTCCAGTATGAACACAATTTAAAACACGTATTTATTTGGATGTAATG
Source organism: Verasper variegatus (assembly GCA_026259375.1). Taxonomy (NCBI): domain Eukaryota; kingdom Metazoa; phylum Chordata; class Actinopteri; order Pleuronectiformes; family Pleuronectidae; genus Verasper; species Verasper variegatus. The sequence continues at coordinate 8,488,599 of CM048049.1, forward strand.
TAATACTTGTGCAACAATATAAAACTGTTATGGCAGGAAACATTTCTTTAGCTAAGAAGCACAAAATAAATATGTCCTTTTAAAATCCATGCAATTATAAATCATGAAATACACAATATAAGGAGCATATTTATTTGTTTAAAAAATAATTCAGTTTCTTTTTTTTTGTTGTATTTTTCTTTGCTTTGTTTTTTGATAAATAATTCACTTGTTACCTCCATTGTATTATAATAGTGATAAATATATGTTTTTAAATATTTAAATGTAATTTTTTATTTCAATCCATTATATATTTCACGTGTTTTGATCATTCATCAAAGCTTCAATTCATTTACCGGTGGAATGAATTACAGGCTAAGATAATTAATTGTCTTCAAAATGTATACATTTCCATAGTGACAAAGTGTTGGATCATTAATATTAGCCAGGTAAAATCCTTTTCCTTTAAAAAGTAGTTTGATGTTGTCGGTAATTAATTTATTTTCTTCCACAATTAAATAAAATCATACATTTAAAGATAATTATTGACCTTTTATACAAGTATTATACAAACACTTTTTAATTATTGTCTTTATGACCTTCCCATATGTTTATATTAAACCTGTTGTTTTTGTGGTCATAAAACAAACAAAATAAAATGACTCTGATTGTAAATAAAATGACAGTAATATGTGGAATCACTGATTAGCTTGATAATGTGTGGTTTAATTTCCCTTTATGTGACGGCTTAGCAATCAAAACACAATTATCCAGCCATATATCCGTTCATTGTAACAAAGAGCAAACACAAGATATGTAAATATAAACCTTTAATGGTTTCTCCCGACAGAGCAGCTGAAGTCACCACACGATCTTTAAACAAATTGTGGTTGTAAAGTCAGATTTTCAAAATGATATTGTTTGTTTTCTAACACACATAAAGGTTACAGTAATTTCTTTTGATAAAGAACAGTGAAAAATATAATTAGATGTGTCATATTTAAATACTGAAAAAAAGAAAAATACCAATCACACAATTTTATAATTATCAAATTGAATAATGTAATAAATAAATTAAAAGATGTATTGCTTGCAGCACATTTTGCTGATTACGTCAACTTCACAAAATATATATATACCACTATTCATTTTTAGTAATGCTATGTTGCAAACACAAGGAATCTTATCACAGTCACCCTGAGGTTATCCTGTCTTCTGCAGTGGGTTGCTAAAGAGGCTACCAGTGCCTGCAAGTACAAGTCTGTCTGCCTGTCTCTCTGTCTGTCTGTCCGTCCATGTGACCACCCACCGAGAACCATGCAACAACGTGAACCGAGCAGCTCCAACTTCCTCCTGTCAGCTTCACATACTGACCTGCAGGTGACAGAAGACCTAACCTGTCACAGTGCCTGTATACATCCAGTCACTTTAAGTCCCATCACATGAAGATTTAGCAACTGAACCACACACAGCAGAGAGAGCACACTGCAGGTATCACTCAGACCACCAATGTCTGCAGGTAATTGGAGTGTTGTAAGTTTCCTATGAGTCACGCATCTCCTTCCCTCCACCCATGAATGCTGGGAGGATTGCTGGTCGTATAGTGAACTTAGAGTTAGAGTCCTCTCAACTCATAAATTACACGGCCGCGGACAACCTTAAGCGGTGTTGAAATGCCTGGAACAGAGCTTTATTTCAGCGTTAGTGGAGCGTGACGCTGAGAGCACCACCCCACAAGCAGCCTGGCTCTCACAGGCACAAATACGACAGCTATTTATCTCGCCGTATACCTGAAGTCTGACAGTGGAGAAAAAACGCTGATGGTGCTGGAAAGGTGGATGTGAAAACAAGCACTTACTGTTTCTTTAATGACGTTTCTCTTTGAGGCATTGCTTCCGCAACAGGTTCATATAGCCTACCTTTGTGTGTGTGTGTGATTAGGGCCCTTGTGAATAAAGTCTCGTCTTAAATTTGAAAAATTCTGCCCCAAACAAAAGGGTTGTCCTTCCTGGGGCCTGTCTTGGCACAGCTACTGGCACTTTGAAATCTGATCTGACAGATTAAGAGCTTAGCTGATACAATAAACCACTGTGGAATCATCGTGGGTCGTGTTTTCACTGTGGTGGAAAAAGAACAGTTTTTCCTGTAGTTTCTTTGAGAGCCAAAGCCGCTTGTAACAGATTCGCCGCTCTCTTCAAATACATTATGACTCTTAGGAAAAAAAAGGCAACACATATAGATATATATATTAGTGGTTATACAAATGTGACAGAGCGAAAACACACAATGATTCTTTTTCTTCACGACATCATATTGTGTAGAAATCATCCTCGGCCTGACCACCCAGGGGGTCCCTGACACCACAACCTTTACAGAGGGGGATGGGTGAGTGTGTGTGTTTGTGTTTAGGCAAGTGTCTGCTCCCATGCATGAATATGCTCCTTCATCTTATGTGTATTGATCCTCCCGTGACATCCCACCATCCATGTTTGTTTGTTTGTTTGTTTGTTTATTTATTTCTTGCAGACACATTTACTATTGTTATTTTTATTCCCGGCAGACTTCAGCAGGGGAGCACGCTACTTCCATTTCCTGCCCCGCAGACAACATCACATCTATTGAGTGCGAATACGCATTCAGCAGAGAGCTGGTCAATGTAAATGCAAACACAAACCAACAAACCAAAACAAAAGAGCACAATATGGATCCTTCTCTCGGGCCGGAGCCACTACACTCGCTCTGTTTGCCCTCTCCTCTGGCTGGAGCTGCCATTAGGTCATATAATGGCTGCATCTCATTTCTCTCTCAAGAGCCCTCAGAAGCTTTCTGACTTTGGCTGGAAAAGTACATCTTTGTCGGGATCTCCTCGCCATTTATTTTCATTATAAACACACTTTTAAATTTCAATTTCTCACTTTCCAAGTCCAGCTCACTCTCATTTTCATTCTGTATGATGGAAACTGCTCTAAAATGGAAATTCTGTGTCAGCCCGGGCACAAGAAGGAAAAAATAAAAAACCGCTTGGGTATCGTTATCGCACTGCATGCTTGACTTGTGCTGCCTCCTCTAAGGAGAGAAGAGGGGTCAGCCGTTATCCCCCCTCCCCGGCTGCCACCCTGCCTTTTATGGCAAAGTGGTGGCGATTCAACCCCTTAAACGAGTACACACGCTAAGGTGAACCGAGATACACGCGCGATAACCCGTGCAATTAGACAACACCGTCATGACAGGCACAATGTGCACAGATAAATGACCATACAGTATGGCCTACAATGGGAATTAAAAGTATAGGGCAGCTGGGCTCTTATCTGGCCGGGGAAGAAGAAACCAGGCAACAAAGGGAGGCCTAAGACTAAGAGGCTTGATGCATGGGAAAGCCATGGGCCGGCCATTGTGGCTGCCCTTCTGCTGAGCAAATAGTCCAAACTGTTCATTCCCCATCTCCCATTCTCTCGCCGGTACATTGTTTGTGTCCTTGCATTTCATTCTGACTGGGGAAGATTGCTCTCAGGGCCAGTGAGCAAACAGTCCAGAAAAGAGCCAGCTATCTCCTGCCGTTCCCAGGAGAACTAGCATTTTTATTTCAGCTCCAAGCTGTCAAAGGATTGGAGAGTTTATGTCAGGATCCTGAATTAATTGCTTTAAGCCTCGGGGCCGACGCCGGCGTTTTTATCACCAAATGTTCGGTAAAATGTTTCCTAGCAAATTATGCACCCCCCCCCCCCCCCCCCGTCGCCACCCTCCACCCCGCCCCATGCACCATTGCCTTGTCTCAAGTCGCCAAACATTTGGTATTGGATACATACAGGATGAGTTTCTGCGACACGAATGATGTGTTTAGTTGTTGTGACAGCACAATGGTGTGAATAGTGATGGGCTATAGCGCGGCTGTCAAGGATTTGGTGAAATGAAGGCAAACAGCAAACTTTTGTGTGTTTGTGTGTTTATGTTTGCGGTTCCCCCCCCCCCCCCCCCCCCCCGCCCCTCTCCATGACGGTAGGTACACGAGCCAAGCTTGGCAGTGGAATGAGTAAGCTTACAGATGCCTCAATAAACCATAGCTGTTCAGACATTTGGTGGACCGAGCTTTAAATGCTCCAAACTGTCCCCTGAACTGCCAAAGTGACTTTAGAACCGTCTGTCATCCACATTACGCTCCTATGCCACCGCTTTATTTGATAACTATACACATTATATTATACATTTTGGATTTACAAATCTATGCACTGCATGTCTGTGAGTCATATATTCAACCTAGCTCCATTTAAGAGGCAACTTTGAGATCTTGAACGACACAAACCTTGCACTACATTTCCAAATAGCGCTAAAGAAAGTCACACATTTGATACTGTTGATAACGTTTGGCTGCTCAAACACTTTTCGATCCAGTATCAATCTCAAATATCCCACTATTGCTGTGCAGCGATTGTTTTTGTCTTTTTTTTTTTTTAAGTAAGAAAATTGCTCTCGTCTTTTTAAATATCACCCTGCTGGCATGTCTCTTAGATAAACAGGCCAAAAACAACACAGGAGCAGGCGGCCCAACAGTTCCAGTCCTCAGAGCCACACGTCAATAACCTCCATCTGGACTTTGCTTTTCTTTGCATCCAACATTATAGTGGACCATTGTATTTGCATCTAAAAATAATTATATTTCACCATAAGGCAGGGTACTGTGCTATTTGTATGAATAAGCCCTTTGACAAACTACCTGTCATTCACCCCTTGCTGACTCCAATAATAAAATATGGTGGGGCTCTGATCTAAAAACTGCTAGGGAGCTGTTCTCAAGAAAACCCAGTTGTCAGCGTATGAAAAGTTTGCATATGAATGGAAGTCAATGGGAAATTTGCATCAAAGCATAAACACAACTGTCTGTGACGCCGTGACCTCAACCAGTGGTCGGTTGTAACAAGTCCGGACCCACAGCTGATTTAACTGTAACCAAGGCCCTCACAACACGTGCACCTTTCCCACCACATTACCCTTCCGCTGGGCCACTTCAAGATAAGGGTATCCCAGCTCTGACCAATAAAGATGCCAGTTGACTCCTTAATCTGAAAGGATATTAAGTGACGAACGCCGTGATGTTTCTGTCAGCGTCAAGCAGGCGAGGGTTAAATAGTGTGTATCAAGGGACTACTCTGCAGTGGGTGGGTGGGGGGGGGCATGGAGGCCTCATCCTTCACTGTAATCTGCTCGACAGCCCTGTAGACACTCCCAGCTTCCCTCAATCCTTCAACTGAGCATCAGCCTCCCCATTATAAATAACACAGCCATTTATATGGGATTAAATTGGGGATTAATTTGATTCAAGTCAGGGTATGGGAATTCATTAGCGGGCTGGAAGTGGCGCTATACATGGGGAGAATTTAATTTGAATCCCCCAAGGGAAGAACTGTGGGGCGCTGAAATGGAGGTCTAACAGACAAGGGGGGATATTGTTCCACTCTTTAGATTTGGACACTGAGGTGGCACTTCATTGCTGTTGATGGGTTGTTATCAAATTGGGAGCGGCAATGCTATTAGGTGCGAGGGTCCTGAAATAGACCGACTGCTGCCGAACACAGAGAGAGAGGTGGGCTTATGCGAGGGCTTACCCTCACATCTGGCCTCGTCTATCTGCACGGATCAAGGCGGGTTCCTGATGCTCGCATGGAAGTAAATACACGTCTTTTCACACAGATTTGGCTCGCACTCATACGGTATTAAAATGAGCACATTATTTGAATGTCAGTGATTCTCATGAATGTTGAAATGGCATATCTATCGCCGCCATTCCCGACAAGCTGCGCGGTGTAAAGTAAAGGCATTAAATTCAACTCAGCCGCAGATTACAGAATTCACCCCTGCAGAACACCGTCCTGGCATTCACTAAATTGGACAAGTCCCATTGTAAGATAGCCTATCACAGTGCACATTTCTGTATAGCGGAACATATGCAGGACAAAATATTCCGTAGTTTGTTATTCCGAGGACAGCGCCGGGGGCACTGGGCTTGTTTGCCTTTGCTGGGAGAGGAGATTGGATTGGGGGTTTAAATGAATCGCTGGCGCACCACGTTTATAGGTTTCATTAACTTTTAATGAGTTGGGTGTCCTTCGCCGTGATTGGCTGGCAACGCTTTGCCTTCACTTCCTGGAACTGCAGCCGAGGGGGAAGTGAGGAGATATTGCAGCATGTTGGCTTCTGCGTTATGTGCCATGTGCTGCTGAATGTGCCACAGCGGGTGGAAATGGGTGAGAAAAAGAGGAAAATATAATGTGGTACTGGTCCAAAGAGCAGAAGCCCCACAAAGATATCCATCAGCACTGGCAACTGCTGAATCTAAAAAATCCTGAGGGTGTCGGGCCTCGAGGGGAATAAAGAAACCTTGGAAGATCAATCACAGCCAAGCAGGCGTCCCTTTAGCACAGCTGACTGACATATCGCTTTATGGTAGCTTTCCCAACACGGTTTGATCTCAAGACGGCCATGAGACCCACTGGGAAATGCCTGAGGAATTACCAGAGAGGGGCTCAACACATGAGCGCGTATCCGTGCATGCACACAAATGTTTCCAAGCAATAACCTGATATTTCGAGCATCTTTAATCTCCATCCAATATAGTTTCTTTCTACCTGGTTGATCACACATATATTGTCTCTGGCGTGGAGTTTTCTCTTTCTTTCTTCTTCACGCTTTGAGAAGCTAATCTCCTCCTCCTCTTGAGTCTCACTTCAGCTGTCGCGACAAAACGAAAGCTTTGAATGCCATCTCCATTTTATCTCCGACGCTCTGACATGAGGAAAGTTCTTCATCAGACATTCACGTCATCTCCATTATACCCTTGATTTTTGCCCCCCCCCCCAAATGAATCCCATGCAAGTTAGTCCGGTAGATTGAGGGGCCTCTTCCCCTACATTTGTATGATGACCGACCAGCAATACATTACGAGGATAAACACTGGACCATCCATCCACTTCCAGCCATATAAAAGCTGCAGGGTAGTGAGAGGCACCCCGTGCTGGCCTGAATAGATTGCCTTTAGGTCAGTGCACGTCCCACCAGCTGCTGCCTCACAGTGCTCAATGGGCATTGTTGATGGACCTCTCTCTCTCTCTCTCTCTCTCTCTGTTTCTCTCTCTCTCTCTCTCTCTCTCTCTCTCTCTCTCCCTCTCTCTCTCTCTCAGGACATGAAGGAGTCCTGCACTGGAATGTCACATAGTCGTGTCAGAAGAGTGCAGACACATCACAGTCATCGGCCGCATTCTCACCCTGTCCATCCTGCCATCCTTCTCTCACTTTCTGTCTCTCATGATCCCTCTCTCTCTATCACATACACACACACACACGCACACATACACACACACACACACACACACACACACACACACACACACACACGCACACACACACACACACACTTTTCCATCATAACATGTTCTAACTTGGCCCTCATATAGATTTTCAAAATAACAGCCACATCACTCAGTCAAGTAATGGCAGGGAGTTTATTTTTATGCTGAAAAGATTTGCCTCCTGTAAATTGTCTCTGAAATCCAAATGGCCCAAACAGAAAGGGGGAAAGTGCCAAATGTTTGTATGAACAGAAAGGAGAGGGACAAAAAAGGAGCAGAGTATATGTATGTCTTTGGTACACATCTGTAAATCCCTGATTATACTTTGAAAGGATGTTTAGGATCAGAGCAGAAGAACAGACCTCTCCACAAGTTAGTTTATACTCTCTCCTGCATATTCTTCAAAATACTGTTCCTTTATAACAAACAATAACCATATATTTAAGGTATTAACTGTATTTTTTGGTCATATCAAATCATACAGGCATAATTTACACATGTCTTTATGAAAAGGCCGTTCCAATCTGAGAGTTCCTTGATAATTTCAAAGTCTGACAGGGTTACAGTGAAATCACAGGTTTATTTAGAAAAATGTTTTGATTTCCTTTTGTAAAACAAAATTACAAGATTTTGGCTGCAGGCTATAACTACAGTGCAAATGGATTTGATGCCTTTTAAAGATAAGAACAAGAGCTGAAATACAAGGTGACAGAACAGTTTTAATTGTATTCTTAAATTATGCAATAATTTCCCCAAATGTGCCAATTGCATTTCTTTTTATATTTGTGGAATAGCTGGAAACACTGACAAAATGTGTAAAACAGAATTAAGTAATTGAAGTATATTTATCATTTAACTTTAATATAAATGTTTTGCCATTACAACTGACATACTATAGATTTAATTACAAAGTAGCAATTCAGCTTAATTTAATCTTAATTGAAATTGAATAATAATTAACATTTTTGGATCATGTTTAGACAAACTTTAAAATTCTGTTTGTCTGTGCGTTCCTCCAAAATTCACAAGAGGCCAATTACCAGTATTGGAAAATAAAAGGGAATTATTCAAGCAGGCTGATAAAACAGAGGTCTACTGAGGACAAAACAAGTATTGATTTATTAACCAAGATAAACAGACATTTTTATTTTAAATATATTTTCTACTAAGTTGATTTCTTGAGTGAAAATAATAATATACCCTATTCTGCTTTTCCCACCCACACACACTACCTTTCATATATTGTAATGTCAGCTGACAGCCAAGCAGGTTTATTCAGTGAGGAGAAAAGTGGAGACACGTACGGTGAGGATGGACTGGACGGGACGACGCAGCGTCACGCACCGGGACGAGGCCGCCTGCTGAGAAACCATGGGTGGCTTTTGAGTTTTGACTTTGTGCTCCCTTTAATATACTGAGGGTCGGCAGTTTGCCTTGCTAAGATATGGGATTAGGAGTATTTCTAGTGAAAGGGGAGTTAAGTCGGGCCAGTGTGGACGGTCCCTCCCCTGCAAAAGGCTGAGACAGAATTACAGCTTGTTGGACCGGTGTCCCGCTGTCGCCCTGGAGACACGGCTACTTGGGTGTTCCAGTGCGCGGGCTGCAGCGCATGCACGGAGCCATGTTGTATGTATACAACACCATGTGACACCGTGTAGAACAACATTACACCTGATTTGATAATATACAGCCATACATTCTGACGAGGGGAGCCATTATACTGCACCATCGTTATTATCAGGACCACTGCAGGAGGAGCCCACAATATTCTGCACTGACATCTAATAAACTGCTTCTGATGGGAACCTCCACATATTTCTCTTATAATTTGTATTATTTATATCATTGTGAATGACCGTCATGCGTAAATCTGCAGCTAAATGTTGGCACTCATATATTCAGCTGACGCCCATGGGTGGATGCGCAATGTGGCTTATAATGTACTGAGTCATTCATTGCAAATTGAGGCCCAAACTCGCCGAGGCATTACAATATATTGCTTTAGGGAAAATGTCTCACTTAGGAGTTCTGGTACAATTAGATGGGATTTAAAAGTCATGGGCAGAAGATGGGCCAAATCGCTTATTGGTAGGCTATGTCACAATACTGATGATTGATGAATGACTGTATTATTTTATAGTGTGTCTGTTATATTAATTTGTATGCATGGATTATTTTATCAGAATGATATTTCTCTAACTGCAGATTTGCTGGTCCCCCACCTGCAGCCAAATCCACGCCGGCTGCCGGCGACGCGTCAGAGAGCTCATGCGTCTTTGTGCGCTCTGACTCCCAGGCCTTAATCAAGAAACATGCAAATGCGTCCACGAGAAATGCAGCGAAATCAGGTTAAAAAAAGAAAGGGATCAACAGGCCGGACCGTCCTTTATTCTGTTGCTATAACAACAGATGTGCTCGTCTATAGCCTATATGATGGCGCGGCGCAGGACAAACTACTACATCCTCCCCCTGATGGAAAATCCCTCTGCACCAAGTTGGGAGATGTGTGTGGAAGGTGCGGAGATGTGGCCCCGGCGAACTCGTGTCCGCCGGTACAGATTGAGGTTGGCTACCTTTGAACCGGCAAAGCTGCGAAAGGCCATTCCCATCTCAGTGCGCTGCGGAGAGGGCTCAGCTGGGGGGTTACACCGCGTTCAGAGGATCGCAGGGAGAGCCGCATCTGGACACAGCGCTCTTATGTTGGACAATTGACTGAGCTCTCAATATGTTTAGGATTTAATATTATTATTATTATTATTATTATTATTATTATTATTATTATTATTATTATTATTATTATTATTATTGTTTTTGTTTTTATAAGAAAATGATATTTTAATATGTATTTGATGAATTAGGATTAAAAGATTAGCAATGAGCATATGTCAGAGCTACCTCTAAATACACCTTATTGATTTTCTACTTCCAAACGAGAAACAGAAATAAAATAAAGTGGCTATTGTCCTAATTTATTAATATCCCCATGTGATGTTTTTTGTTTCAAGCAACCAATATATATTTAATATACCAAAAAAAAAAATCTGAATCGATTAGCTTACTGGTTTCATATAAGAGCAGCTGCAGCAAAGCTGGTTTTCATTGCAGCATGTGCAGCAACAATGATATCGATCAGCCGCACACTGCAAAAAATATCCATCTAAACAAGCCATCACAGAGTCTCATATTTCACTGAACAGGTGAAAGGATCCGCGATAGTTTCCTCGCCTGCAATCAATGTGCATTTTCCAGATGTTACTACCATGTCGTGGTGTTTTTGTTTTAAGTCATAAAACCAGCCACTGGGGCACATCTGGACTTATCTCACCCCCAAAAAGAAAATGATTTAGGATCCTTTTAAAGTTATTTTGAATATTCTTTTTGCAGTGCAGCCGGATCCCACTTCCATCACGCAGCAGCCTCGCAACCACACACAACCCGCAGATCAGCTCTGCGCCACCCTGTCGTGAAACCCAAACCGTTTCTCATGAATTCAGGATATCAGCCTCTGCCCGTCTTCCTCTCCCCCTGCACACCCCCCCCCCCCCCGCACCCCCCCCCACCCCCCTCCTATCTCACATGCATGTCCCAGAACCAAACCATCACACCCTCCAAAATATGAATTCAGTTTCCTTTAAAAGGAAAAGGAGAAAAAAAAAAAGAAAAGAGAGAGGAAATACAGAAAATAAAAAAGCTTCATACCTGTGCAAAATAGCCGGGTGCTTGTTGCTGGCACGCCACACAGGAGCCCATTGTAGAAGCTCGCCTTCTGCCTTCTGCAAAGGGCTCCAGACATCACGGCATTTATTTGAGCTCAAACTCTGTCACTGTTGACTTTAGCACAAAGCAAAGATTTCACTGCCCCGCTAGTTAAAAAAAATGATTATTTTACAGAGATATCGATCAGTGCGCTATAAAAAAAATCAGCTTAGCATTATATGTCTAAAATGAATAGAACGAAATTTAATGTCTGTGTAAATTTACAGAGCCGCAGCGTCCTATTCAAAGTTTACACTTGTGCAATTTGGTTTGTGCGTGCGTGCGTACGTGTGTGTGTGTGTGTGTGTGTGTGTGTGTGTGTGTGTGTGTGTGTGTGTGTGTGTGTGAGTGTGTGTGTGTGTGTGTGTGTGTGTGTGTGTGTGTGTACTCTTCCTATATGTGGGCATAGCCTCCACTCTATTGTTTACTGGCTTTGTTTATTCGCAGATCATGCTGTTTAAAGTGCGATCTGTAAAGAGGGTCTGGAGAATAAACGCACACTTTTTAGGCCCTACGTGTTCAGAAGGCGACGGGGTGTCATCATGGTGAGCAGCAGAAATGTACCCCCCCCCCCCCCCACACACACACACACACACACGCACACACACACAAACACAAACACACACACACACACAAGACTCCCCTGCATGGCCTTGGATTTGAGCTCAGCAGGGATGAAGAGGCAGGAGGAGGAGGAGGAGGAGAAGAAGAAGAGGAGGACCTGCATTCTTTTGGAGGACAGCATCGCCTATCTTATCTAACAAGAGGGGAGGGTCCTGCTCCTTTTAAAATAGGGAGTGAGACAATGGAGCCCCCAGATTGTGGGGATGGAAGTTAGAGCAGCACATTGAGGCGCCTGTTCCCAAATCAGTCTCCTTTTCCAGCGCCCATTCTCCCGCGCCACGGGGAGGCTGTTTTATGTGACAATGACACTTAATCTTTAGTCACTGATCCAAAACTTCTGCAGCGTGTGTGTGTGTGTGTGTGTGTGTGTGTGTGTGTGACAGTTTCAATCATCCACTGTATGTGTGTGGGGGGGGATTTAAATGGCTGATTGAACACCCTCACACACTCCATGTAAGCTGCATATCAGCAACATTAAATTGTAGCCTGAGTGTGCGTGTTAATTGCATGATGTCATCCACTGCAGAAAACACTAATTTTTGTCTGCAAGCATTTGCATTCGCTTTCTTTTTTCCCAAAATCATTTTTCTGCAGAAGTATATTCTCCATATTTGTCATGGCTGCAGTCTGAAAAAAATATTACGAATCAGCTGATGCGCTGGATAAACTTTCTAAAAATCCCAATTTATGTTTGGGATTAATGAGAGTGTGTTGCTTTTGTTTACATTTTCCCGAAAGACAAACCGAGAGCATTGTGCTCAGTGTTGTCCAACAAAGCTATTAATCCCTGCTGAAAATATGCGCCTCGCTATAACAACATACTGATGCCCAGAATTTAAAAAGAAAACAATCGTTATTATGCCACTAATTTCATCCACTAAATATTCAGCGTGTTATAAACAGCTGGATACATAAACCTGTCATAAACAGGTGGATCTTAGTTAAAAAATACTGTTTAAAACAATAAATAAATGACTGTCCTTGGTTGTGTCTTCCTCTTCGGGAATATTAGTTTTTAATTAAGTAGAATGTTTCCATTTCATGTGTATCGGTTGTAAACGAATTAAAATGTATGTATATATCTAATGTGAAATATGTCTGCTGACGATTAGGTTGTATTTTGTTATATTCATTTAACCTTATTAAGTAACGCTCATCTTTAGTTCACCCTCAGCTGCTCTTAACAACATGTATTGTTAGAGAAGTTAACCACTAGCTCAGTATAATAATAATAATAATAATAATAATAATAATAATAATAATAATAATAATAATAATAATAATAATAATAATAATAATAAAAGTCAAACAACATCATATTCAGGAAACAAAACCAATAACACTTTAATATAGATTCTGTTCTTGTCACTACAAGAATACACATATACAAGCCATAAATAGGAATTACACAAATGATTGAAGAAATCCTGCGAGGCATTTAAATTCATGTAGAACAATGCGCATGGAGGCAATTTTATTTTACAGCAAGTTTTATGTTTTGTCTTTGGGTCCATTCCTGAAGCCGACCGCTGAACAGATCTCGTCACATTATCATTATCATTTTAATCATTATCATCATTATTATAATCATTGTCAACTCCCTTATTCTGAAAATAATTAGGCTACTGACAAACTCGACAACTAAAACGGTGGCAAACATCAAAAAATATCTGAAATACATATTGTACACAAACTCTATATTTTTTCTTTACAAATGTACAAATCGAAGGGAGAGAGAGTCCACGTGGAGGCTGTGGGGAGTTTATGAGGAGTTCATGATCGGCCTGGAGTAGACGCCCTGGTAGTAAGTTGTGTCAGGTATGGATGAAGAATCCAGGCCGGCTTTCCCCGCCATGGAGCCCATGGAAAGAGCCCCGGCCATCGGGGAGCCGTAGCCGGAGTAATGCATCACCTGCTCGTAAGTCTTTAGGTCCATTTTGTGGTGCTGCTGCTCCGACGACATGAGGTTATTGATGGAGAAGGGGTGGTTGAAGGAGTAGTGGTGCTCCGGCTTCAGGTGCGCCTCGTGCGCCAGGACCGAGTGATGCTGGGACATGAGGTGCTGGCCCTGCGACACCGGGGAGGCGGTGGCGTGCTCCGGGCTCAGCGCCTGGCTCGTCTTCATGTCCGACAGGGACCGCTTGTGCTCGCCGGAGGAGGAGTTGGAGTGCGGGGACTCGTTGCCGTTGCAGCTCTCGGAGCTGGAGGATCCGCCGTCCCCTCCCTTGCGACCCGAGTCCTTCGTGGTTATCTTCTTGTCGCACTTGAAGCGCTTCTGCCTCCTCAGGTAGCAGCCGTTCTCAAACATGTTCCCGGAGTCCGGGTGCAGAGTCCAAAAGGAGCCCTTCCCCGGTTTATCCGGCGACCTGGGCACTTTGAGGAAACAGTCATTGAAGGACAAAGAGTGGCGGATGGAGTTCTGCCAGCGCTGCTGGTTCTGTCGGTAAAAAGGGAACAGGTCCATTATCCACTGGTAGATCTCGGCCAGTGTCAGCATCTTACTGGGAGACTGCTGGATGGCCATGGTGATGAGGGAGATGTAGGAGTACGGCGGTTTGGCGTGCGTGTAGCTCCTGCGGTAGGTCTTAGGGTCTCTGGACCTGTTGATGTTCGACTGTCCGTAAATGGGGCTCATGGCGTTCATGGTGTTATAGGATGTCAGGGCGTTCATGGACGCGGGCTGCGCCGTCATGGGGCTCATGCTGGGGCTCAGGGCTGCGCTCATGGCCGTCATGCCCGCTGGGCCCATGCCGTTCATGGCCCCGGTGCCCGGCGACATGCCGGTCATGGAGGGGCTCATGCCCGTGTTGACGTATGACATGTTCATGGAGTTGGCCGTCATGTTGCCAGTGGAGCTCATGCCCGACATGCTCATGTAGGTGTTCATGGAGTTCATCCCCAGGCCCGTGTTCATGTTGCCAACCGAGGTGTAACACTGCCAGTGAGGGGAAATAAGCAATCATCAGTTTCATCTGGCACAAGCAAATAAACACAACTTAACACCAGAGTCATATTTCCTTCAAGCCCAATAAAACCAGATTAATATCATTATTTATAGTGCATCAATAAGTAAATGGCTGATTTTGAATGCGCACTGGCAGATCAAGGCTGAAATGACCTCAAAGCCTTTTGAAGGATTTGGTTTGAGAATCAAAACAAAGTTACACATGTGGAATAATCAGATACTATTAGGTTAAATAATCCGCTAAATAATGTTGATGAAAATGTTGACACCTAACATGACTGTTCAGCAAATAGCGAGCACAAATATTTCAATCAATCTCCGTAGAAAAACACACACACACACACACACACACACACACACTCGCTTAAATCGGATGTTTGTCGAGTGGAAACGCGACAAATGGAATAATCTGATTTAGTAAAACAAAATGGATTTATGAAATTATAATCCCGGCGAAAAAAGTATTTCTCCCCCCCCACCCCCCACCCATTGCCCTCCCTCCACCCCCCTCTACATGTCAAGCAACTTTGTTAGGATAGTGCGCCGCGTCGGAGATGGGGGAGGATTTGGAGGCGCCTCAAGTCAATATTTGATCACAAAGTTAATATTATCTCAGGGCTAATATTGAGTTGTATAAAATGGGATCGGCTTTAGACGGCGGGAGAGAGAGGGAAAAAATATATATTTAAGGTACCCACCTCGGGCTCTCCGTAGTAGCTGCTCCAGTCGGTGTGTTCGTGTCCTTCCATTTTAACCGCTCCAAGCATCATGGAGGAACGTTTTTTTCCCCACGAAGCGTCTCCCAGCTGAGGAAAAGCCCAAAAGTCTCCCTAATAGCAGGTGACTGGGGACCACTGGGCGTGTTTGGATCGTCGGCCGGCGTGTCCCGTCGTGGAGGACTGGCGCATGTGGTGTCTGCACGGAGCCAGCCGCTGAGATGCGTCTGTGCGGTGACTGGAGTTCAACTGACGCTCCGAGCTGCCTGTTAACGCTGTGATATAGCTCTGTGCGCCAGGCAAGCCTCCAATCCCTACTTCTACGCCTTGGGCCCTATTTGAATAATCTCCTCGCACCTAGATGCGAGACTCCTCAAGCTTCACCCCCCCCCCTCTCCTCCGCCTCCTCCTCCTCCTCCTCCTCCTCCACCCACCCCACCTCCTCGCACAGCCACCCACCCACCGACAACCAACCCCAATTGTACACCTGCGCTGCCTGAAAGGAACAGTTTCATATGAAAAGCGTCATTATAAACGAATCTTGTTGTATTTTGGCTCGGGTTAAAAAAAAAAAAGAGAAAAGGATAAAGAAAAAGAAGAGAGACATAAAAGGAATGTGTGGCGCTCTTCTTTTGGTGCGCCTTTCATTACGCACATCCTCAATAAGCACAGCCTGCTCATTCCACTTCGTCTCAACTCAAATCATGATCCACTTTTATGGCGTTCAAGGAAATTATAGCCCTAAACCATATATATCTATTTTTACACCAGTAACATAAAAACATGAAATATTGTTACAGCGTTTCTGAAGTGAAATGCGCACATACACCTTTCATCAGAAATAGGCTATATTTGGGCAAAAACAAACGATCAATTAGGCTGATAATTTATTACTGTTTATTATTACACTGTCATGACTGTGCTGCTGTAAATCCCGGCACGTTCAACTGTCTTTAGAAACACACTAGGCCCAGATCTACAAACGCTTGAGGAAATTGATCGCGGCTCCACCAGTGCTGCTATGACACATCCACATGCTTTAAATAGTCATAGTTACATTATTAATAATATAGTGATACCCAGAGGTGAGTTATGAACCTCACTTTGCTCCAGATGTTTGAGATCTTCTGTCCTTCTCCTCTTGCTGCGCCTCTACACGTGTTCCACTGTTAAATCGTGCGTAATTTACCCAAATGTTTTCACTGATTCATTTGCGACCAGGTGAGACTTTGTTCTACTTTACCAAACCTGGATGACCGCATTAGTGCTTCTAAATGTTTTAATTAGTGTTGAATGTGCCAGACATAGCTTCAGAGCGCCCTCTCTCGGTTGCCGTCTCCAACTGGCTCTGCTGTCTGTGGCACGACACGCAGCCCAAATTCTCGGAAATTAAACGCCTGTGAGATATGTTTGAAATTGATGGAATAAGCGGAGATTGCCTCTGAATATTTTTGACAAGAATTCAAATAATTTAAACCACAACAAACCACGGTATTATGTGCTGAGCAGAATGCAGAGGTTAAACCTTAATGGTGTCAATTTAGAGTGTGCGTCAAAGAGCGGAGAGAGGGAGTTCTGTCCATATTAGTTTTGTGACGCTCTTTAAATAATACATCTTTATTTATTTTGATCTAGTCGCACGGAATCACACTGTTGAGTCTGCTCCACACACTGTCTGTACAGTAGTATTTGTATGACACAAACATCTAGGTGAGGCTGCAGTCCGGTGCCAGCCACGTGTCAGTGGTTGTACATCTATTTGACTGCATATTTACGCAAGAGCATAACTATCAGTATAGAGCCCCATTAGTAAAGGCGAGTAAACCTGTCGTGTTGACGAGGGACTAACAGACTCTGCTTAACTTGGAAATGAGATCATGAGAAAAAAAGCTGTGTGAGAGTGCGTGTGTGTTTGAGGATTGGGGATTGCACCGGTGGAGGCGGTCAAATCTGCGCTTTCTCCGCTGGACTCAGTCAACACCAATTTTATTCGAATCATTCGAAATTTAATAATGAATAAAAAGACATTAGAAAATAAACATAACTAATTATATATTTTACGTGTAATCATAGATTTATATTTGTAGAGCTGTGTACGTATCAGGGATGCTGGGCATGTAGGCTTTTAAATATAAAAGGACAGCCATGAATAATGTATGAGAACTTCACATTTAGAAATAAGGAATATTTGAATAAAATCAATTGCACGCATTGCAAGCAAGGTGCGTATCAAGTGTGTGAACATGACCAAGAATCTCCAAGTGGATGTTAAATGAAATCTTTACTGTTCCTAATTTATGACCAAATAGATATATAGGCTACAGTGTGTGTGTGTGTGTGTTTTCAAATACGTTCATGACATGTTTTATTCCAACAAACAGGCACAAACCCTCAGCTCTCTGAAATGGTCCTTGACCTGCTCGACTTTATGTTCCTGAATGAGACATGTTGCTAATTCCACAGTTAATCATCAACCTGCCTGAGTCCTCTCACACGGGTGAAGGTCACCTTTTGGATTTAGTCAAAAACAAAAAACTCAAGCGTGGCTCCATTTGCTCTATCACCCTATTTTGTGTGTATTTCATGTACATGCTCTGTAGTAGTGTGTGTGTACTAATACACTCTGTGCTCCAGTTGCCATAGGTGGCGAGGGGAGACTTGCAAAACCAATGACTGCCCTGATTATTACCTCTTCACATGGGGTGCTAGAAAGTTGGGCAACATCTCTTCTGGGCAACAGAGGGACATCAGTCAGTGTCAGTTTCACAATATCTCGCCTGGGTCACATTTTCTAAAGAGCTGAAACATGGCTCCTTTGTCGTTTCTGTTTGGCTTGTCATTAATGATAAATCATCGTCAAATATGAGTAACAAAGAACGGCTATTTTCCACTTTTAAAATGTGCCATGATTCACTTGCTATTTAGTTCTTTTCACATGAGATAACAGACGCCAACAAATTAAGTGTGTGAGCAGAGAAGAGGTTGAAGATGTCGGGAGTGTGGCCAGCATGAGATGATATCTAAATTAGATAATTCGTTTGCAGTTAAAACAGGCCACTTGTACAAATCATACACTATTTACATTTGCCTTATTGCTACAGATTTTCTTAAATGTGCAACAGCAGTAGCCACTGATTCTCTGAGGTCTAAACGTCACACATCCAACTTCATTGAATTATACCCAGATTCAACTGTGCAGGCCTGTTAATGAAGGACAAAGTGGTAAGGTTGCATTGCTGCAAGTTAACTGTAATGAAATGCAAATAGACGTCAAATGAACAGCAGCAGCATTTTAGGAAAACATTGTTTTTAATAAAAAAATAAAAAAAGGATTTATTTCATTATCTATTTAATGTGACTGAGGACCATGATCGCATGTTACAGAGAACAAATAACATATTAATAAATTAAAATAAAACAACAGCATGGCTGAATAAATGTTACTTAAACAACACTCCAACCAGAGTACAATTAACTTTTAGCTTGCCTGATGGGGGGATGTTTTGATAATTCTTTGGCAGATACCTTTCCCAGTAATTTTATAATACTTACAATCATACAATATATATATGTATATTTATCTCCCAGCTTAGCACTGGTTTCTATTCAGCCCTTCCAATTACCTTCTAGATGCTGGTGTTATTCACCTTTGGTTTTCACACAACAAGATCTTGTTTTTCAGAAAAGTGTTTCTCCATATAAAATTCTAGATCTCAATGCAAATTAAAATTATCTTGTGTTTTGATTACAGTAATATTATGGTGAAACATAAATATCTGGTAAAATTCAGGCTTTTATTGGTTTTTAGATCTGTTTTTTTTTTGTCTTAAGTGTGTGAGCTGAGAAATCAGTCTTTTTTAAAGACCTCATCACATTAACTGCAGGGTTGTGCTTGTAAATGTTTCTCGAGCGCCAACGCAACATGTGCAACACAAACTACTGCTGCATTCACTGTTGATCATTGTGTTCCCAGCTCATGCTTTCACAGCCCTGTGTGAACACGGGAAATGAGAACAGAACTGCATTTGCTTGTATTTAAAAGAATAAGTCACTCGCAGGCACAATGTCTTCTTGTGAAGTTGACATATTAGCAGTGTGTGTGTGTGTGTGTGTGTGTCCTATACATCTCTGCTCCCACTTTGCTGACCATTTAGCCTCCATGATGATCAGTGTTACATTTCACACTTTCACCCTTCACTGGTTATGATAGAGACAAAACGCCAAGTGTTGAAAGTTTAATGAGTCATTTAAAGAAGTGATAGCACAACGCCTGCATGAGCGAGGCCCCTATAATGACACCAATACGAATATAGTTTTGTGCTGCAGATGCTGCAGAGGGTCTGGGTGCAGGGGGATGGAGGCAGATTGTTCCCCGCTCTGTGAGGAAGGCGGAACTCTTCGGACATTCCTTCAAACACCCAGGAGTTGTTGGCAAGAATGTGTTAACTTTAAGTTTCAACTTTCAAAGTAAGACCCCCTTTCTCCCTCTGAATTTGAAGATTCCCCTTTTTGTGCTTTTGTATCCATCTCAATGCTCCATGTCTCACACACACGCACAAAGCACAGGGCAAAGGGTTAAGCATGTTATTCATCAAAATAAAATTAATAACTAGAGTAGTATTCCTCTTAGAAAGTGCTGGAAAAAAAACTGTTTGCTGCCAACTTGCCTGTGGTGACAGTAAACATTCCAGAGCGGGGCTGGAGTTTGGACTTGCCATTATCTGCCACAGCTGTGACAACGCCTGTTGGCCGCAGGTTTGTGGCTGGCCACGCTGTGTTTACCTGGAAATGAATCTGAAAAGCGGCTGGACTGGGAAGGCACACAACCCAGCTAAATAAAAGTGAGAGTGGCCATTGCAGCGAGAGGCAGTGGGAGGGAGTCCAAAGTTATTGCACTGGCCCCAGTGGGTCAGGGCGCAAACACAGGCGTAAACGCACTAAGGATATCCTCAAATATGCACCTTTTGATATTGAGAGGAATGTGGTGAGGGAATGCCATTCGATATGTTTTATGTTGACTGTATCCAGGCCGCTGCAGATCCAATATTCGTCTCTTGTCATGTTAAAGGAGCCTATGTTGACCGCTGCCCTTCATTTATCAAACAGGGTGACAGTTTATCTATTGGACCACAGGAGTAGAGGGAGGACGGTGGGATCCAGAGTGATCAGATCAACAGATCAGATGACACCAAAGAATGTATGTGCCTTAAAGTAGAGGCTTTATTAAGGTTTAAATTCTAAAATAAAATGTATAGCTCCTTTTCTTTTTCCATAAGGGGCTTTTAAATAACAAAGAACTTTATTATTTATTAATAAATCATCAAAAAGCTTAATAGAACAATAATAACCACTGAGACCTTATATACCTTATAACTGCAGAATTGATGTCTTATTGGAAATTGAGAGACAATTGAGGATTTATTAATGGATTACCAATATTTATAACAGCATTGATAACAAACTAAACTGAAAACACATGCCCAACACTACATTACATTACAATAAATTTCATTTTGCTTTATCCAAAGCGACTTACAATAAGTGCATTCAACCATGAGGGTACAAACCCAGAACAACAAGAATCAAGTAAATAAATTTGCTTCAATAAAGCACAACTAGAAAGTGTAGGTGCCATATAAGTGCAAAACATGTTTTTTTATGTGTTTATATATTTATAAAAAAAATTCTTTAACCAAGGTGTAGTTGGAAGAGATGTGTCTTTAGTCTGCAGCGAAAGATGTGTAGACTTTCTGCTGTCCTGATGTCAATTGGGAGTTGTTCCATCATTTAGAAGCCAGGACAGCTGTGATTTTGTGAGGCAGCAGCAAGCCGATTGGCAAACGTGAGGTTTCACAACCTGGCAACCCAAAAGGTGTTAAATTTAATGACATAGGATGATCTGAAATAATTTTTTTAATCATTCATAAAGCAGTAATGGCTTCAGCCTTTTAAAATGGCCCTTTATATGAAAGTATTGCTCAATTGTAAGCTTAATGAGAAGAAAAGAAATAACTATTGAAGATACCCCGACTCTGTCATGGTTCATCTCTTGTGCCACGGCCCCTTGTCACCGCTGTCTGAACTTTACAGCCAGCATGGACGGGTTGTGTATTAGAGCCTGAAGATTTAATATCACCAAATCAGCACATTGTTATTCATTAGTGGACCAACTGCAGAGTCAATACACATTTAATCACAGACTGGAGGCAATTAAAACAGGAGGGGGGCCAGTGGTGCTATGTTAATTAAAGTGCCAGGCTCCCATGGGAAGCTCCGTGTTGAAAATATCACTACAATCGAGCCCACGCCATAATCCACGATGAGCCATCGCCGTTTACTCTCGACCGCCATGCTGTCAGGTCCCTGTCAGCACGGACAGGAGAACAAAGCAGGACTGATGATTAAAAATGTGTGTATCAGTGATGGTCGTTCTAATCCTAATTGGCTCAAACATGAGCGTAAAATACCAACATCCTTTCCACGTCAGTTAAGATAATTAATCAACTCGTGTGATCTCGTTTTGAATAGACACAAGGGTATGAAATATAGGTTTAATCAATCCAAATCTTCTTCTCATCATCACAATGGTGAATTTCCTCAAATGTGCTGGGAGAGGCCTCTTGAGAAAACACACACACACACACACACACACACACACACACACACACACACACATCTCAGTTCTACATCTGAGCGAGGCTTTCGGTCCATTTCCTTTTTCCATCAGTCACTCAGTGAGCGAGCGAGTGAGGTTCATATCTGCTGCTGTCTTATCTGTATTCTGGGCTGATGGGGAAATTCAAGTTTGGGATTACCTCTGACTGCTGACCCAGACCCATCTCAGACAACCGGCCCTGCACGTCTATCATCATCACGCTTCAGAGCCCCGTGCAACTAAATCCCACACTCTCCTGAGCAGACTGCGGTCATACGCCGTTTAAATCCCCACGTCTGATTCTATATCTAAGTATCTTTGTTTTGTATGCGCGAGGATAGAAATTAAAAGCAGATAGAGGACTTTACATTTACAGGTCGAGAATATAATGCGTCCTCTACCGTCACTCTCCTTCCTGTAAAGGCTGAGGGCCCATCCATATGCAGATGGCTAATTTGTAGTGTTTACACGGGAGCATGGAGGGGGCTGACAACTCATGAAGACGGCTGAAAAGGAGCTACCTACACGTCACCCCAGGGGCCTGCTGGTAAAGCCTGCCCTACCAGAGCAACAACATAAGTGTCCAATCTGTGTTTGCTTACCCGTGGACGCCGGTGGCTGAGTCCTGGCCGGGGGCCCGTAAATTCTGCCCTTTTTTTACAGGCCCTGACAGCTAACAGACTATTGGGAACAGGGGCCCAATGACACAGCCACTCAACAGATTAGCACCTCATCAGCCTCCTGCGGCTCCGAACAAATACGGCCCCTGCCTCTTTAAAGGGACAATGGGGCCACCACAGCTAAACAGCACCCCGCCAAGACAGCCCCCCACCCTCCTCCAGCCACAAAACTTCCTGGTCTGCTCTTTCTCCGGGGGCCACAGCTGCATCAAGGGGTCCTTTCCCCAGTCTCCCCCGGGCCCACCCCGACCAGATGTGTGTATATCAGGTGAGCAAATATTGCCACTTGCCTGAGAGTTCAATGGCCAGTGCTTTCAGGAGGGTGCGTATTGCGCCTGCCTGCTTTGCAACAGGGGTGCATGTGGCTTCACACAGCAACGGGTGCACAGAGCGGGTCAGGGGAATTCTCCAGGCACAGCTGGAGTCAGCAAATCAAACATACCTATATGGCTCATCTGCATTTTCCCAGACTGGGAAACCGTTCCCAGCTTTCATTTCCTCCCTCCACAGCTTTGACAACAAAAGAGCGACCCGGTGTCACCGAGCAGCCACCACACACGCAGATTTGACCTTTTATTCCCCTGCAATTCACAGTGTATAACTCTGACTTAAAAAAATATATGATATAAAGCATTATTAATCTCTCCATCAACAACTACACTGACACAACTAGAATGGTGGAGCAGATACCTAAATTTCACACACTCATAGATACCAGCTCTTTAAAAATGCTTGATTGTTTTGTTTTTTTAATCAAGATCCATGAATTATTCTCTTGGAAATTTATGAAAATGTCGAAAAAACGTCCGATCTTGCAATGTCTTGGATTTGTCCCCTGATGCAGATCCACACCAAAGTTGTATGGTTTCTTTCCTGACCCATACCACATCCGAATCAGTTGTGTTGTTTTTGTGTTATCTTGCTTACAAACCAACGATCAAACGGACAGGGGTGGAAACTCCCTACAGATGGACCCATAACTCCGATCACCATTAGGTTATATAAGTAGACATGCAGGGGGATTGAAAGCTGAGCTTGTCATCCACTCGTGTGTCGTGTTTTGGACTCTTTGTCTCCAGTGCACACATTAAAGGTGTAAACGCCCTCTGAAGTAGGACTTGTGTCATCCAGGTCATAATGTGGAAAACCCAGACAGGGAAAATACACGGTGTGCTGTGAGATTGTATTAGAGATTGGAGATAGCGTGTTTCTCTGTACTCGTGTCCTTTGTCAAGGACACAGGAAGAAAAAGTAAAACAGTGTGGGTTACAGTTGGTTACCGGCAGACGGCAGTGAACTGATAAAACATGGTCATGGTTTTTTGTTGTTTTAGTTTGGAACACGTATCTTAAGAAATTGTTCAGCAGCACCATTGATTCCAGGCAAACATTCACTGTGAGCGTAGAATAATGGTCAATCAAATGAATCCCTGTTTACTGGTCAAGCCTGAGAGGCAGCATTGTGGAGGATGAAAGGCCACCAGCTGAATGCCACACCAATAAACCACTCACAGAAAGGCCAGGCCCACAGCCACAGAGAACAGGATCAGCTTAGGTAAAGGCTACGGGCCTGCGGACGCCGCCAGCTGTGTATTGGGTCAGGAGAGGATGTTTCAGCGCGGACTGAGGACCACCTTGATCCCTGCTGGAAGTCAAACACAAGTGTGGGTAGCCGTGTCCTGGGAGGCCTCCTCCGCCGTCACAGTGAAATGACACTGGCCCAGAAAACAAACAAGATCTCTCTCCATCTCTCTCCCCCAAGCCCAGGCCAGCCTTGTCCGGCTGATGGGTTTTTCTGTTGTTCTGTTTGTTTGCTTGTTTGGTCTGTAGCCCATGGATACCCAGCATGGAGCAGAGAGGGGAGAAGCAGAGGAATGGAGGATGCGGAGGAGAGAGGAGAGGTAAGGAGGTGGTGGTGGTGGTGGTGGTGGACAAGCGTGCACGACACACAACAGACCTCCCCTTGAGGTGACGAGAGACCTGCCGAGAAGCCACCAGGCAAAGCTCCTCGACAAATATACACATGAGCTCAGGATCAGGGCAACAAAGACAGATCGCTGTCTCTGCTTCAAACAGATGTTATTTCTGACACACGTCGGATAGCTCAGTGTTAATACATGTAAATAACATATCTGCCTCGACAACTGGTTTTAGAGCTCACCCTAGAAGAGAAAACCTTTGGTATTCAGGTATTTACACAGGTCAAGCACAAAACATACTACATTATGATATTTCTTTTCATAAGGAGGGCAACAAATGATCTTTGTAACCAACCTTAAGATAATCAAATGTTGTACCAAACAAACTGAGCTCTCTTAGTCTTACAATTGCAGTGGGTGAACCTCCAGTGAGTGACACCTTCTGGCAGCATGGAGAATTGCTTCCTTCATGGGAACAGCACGATGAGTAGTCCGGGCCCATGTGAGTGTACTTGTACATGTACAGTATATATACAGTTCAGACTGTGTCTTTGGCTCAACCAACCTGCACAGGGCATCATTCATCCCAGAAGCCGTCCACTTGAGCTTGGTACATGTGAAAAAAAACCCTTACATCTCTTATCTGCCATTTCAAGTATTTAGTGGATTTAGTCATTATTATAACCTTTTCGATTTTTTTAATGACAATCAGTAATTTTTAAGAAATTGCACTTTTAGCTCAATGCAGCTGACACGTGGTGTTCTATTGTGTTATTGTTTCAGTGGATGTTTATCATTGCATGTCTGTATCTCGTTTTTTTGGTCATCTTTTAATTGTCCGAAATTAAATTGGCCGCAGGATTAATAACGTTGTATTGTATTTTATTGTAAGAAATGTTTTTAAAAAGTTGAAAGGTCCCCTCTTGATATTTTTTATGTATAAAGGATTAATCCGCATTAGATTGTAACAAATCTAATGCACACCCCTAGTTGTGTCTGACATCGATTTTCCCTCCAATGAAAGGGTTCTACCTCCAACTACAGATACTCAATGTTTCCAACCACATTGAAAAGTAAGTTTTCAGTGTACGTGTAATGGAGGGTTCGAGTTTCCACATCACACAGATTCGTATACTGGACCATGATGAATCTAAACTAGCTGTGATATCACTGAATCATCTTGAAAAAGACAATCATAAACTTTTCTCTGTCTACTTTGTTACAGGCGACATCGTTTAGACTTCTGTCCATCCTCAGAGAGAGATCCCTAACTTGTTACTCTCGCTGAAGGTTCTGTGTTTTTGCTCTTTTAAAATGTTGGTAAGTCTTTTTTGTCCCCCTAGTCGAGGGTTAAGGACAGAGGACAGTCACACCTTTGGTTCGTTAAGCTCTATGAGGCAGACTGTGATTTGTGTATAGTGGCTGTATGAATAAAATTGGATTTGAAAGTGTCAAACTAATCATCTTTCTGCAAAAATGAAGATCAAACATGCAAATAAACTAAAAATAAAAAGAAACATTTCAGAAAGAGGAGGACTTTGAACAGTTCTCTCCACTAAAATGAAATATTGTCTTACGTGAAATTACACAGCATTAAACATGTTTGAAATATGTTAAGTAAGGTTTAAACTACTTTTGGTATTAAACCTCCATCCCACCAAAAGAGGGAGACATTGCCCCTCATTTCCTCAGCTCGGGAATTTCCTGAATAAAAAACCCTTTTCCTATGGTGTCCTTAAACCTGACTAACACCAGTTACACAAAAATATTCTATGGAGGAAAGATTATATTGGATTTAGCTGAATGTGTGAGGATTGACCTGATCATTTCTCTATTAGTGCTGGTGTGTCTGTGCCCGTCCAGTCATAACTGTCTCCGTGGTTAATGGGGTCATGTGGCGTGAGGACGGTCCACATCTTGAAATCATTCAGACTAACAGACACAGGAGAGCAGTATTAAATATCTTTAAAGGGGAACTTCAACTTCTCATCAGTGGCTAGTGGCAAGTACAATACGGCTATAGCTTGTTAACAGTGGTGTCTCTGTATCTGCAGTAAATACAGTGAAGGACTCAAGGGGGGCACACTTCAAAGATTTCACTAAATCAATGACAGCCATCTTTAAACTGTCCCTTCAGACAATAGGCCCATTCAGAAGTACAGTGCCAGGAACGAGACCTTTTATTCATACGGCTGGAGCCCAACGCACGTTTGGTACACAAAGGGATTCCATGATGGCATTTGTCACGGGCGATTTCAAAGTCGTCCACAAAGCCCCACATCACCGCCACCCTCTTTAACTATGTCATTACTCCCTTGTGGCGAGCGGCTGGCTCTGCAGACCGCTCGGTGTGGTGCAACAATCACATCCAGCTGCTGAGAATGGGATCTGACACGTGAAACCACTACACACACACACACACACACACACACACACACACATCATTATGCAACATACACAGCGCTACAAGCCCAGGCTGCTTATGCATGCGTGCTGGGGCAATGAAATTCACATTCTGGAGGAGCATGAACAGGAAGACGGGAAGAAAACTTTCATTGTCAAGTTAAGACGTTTGGTTTTTTATTCCATTGGTATGAACTGAAATATACAAAACACTGACACCTGCCAATCCAGCGGCAACGAAGACAGGGAAAAGGACAACAGGAAAGAGGAATGTACTCCCAAAACACGCCAATAAAGCAAACTATAAAACTGTAGCACTATTAACTCCCATGTGAACCGAACTGTACTCATACTGAACTTTCTACCATGTCTACTGTCTAGACGGGGGGGAGGGGGGGCTGTCAAAATGGTCCAGACATCATAATAAACAAGACAATGGACACCAATAGCCTGTTCCATGTGAAAACTTACATTGGCTTGTGTGTGGCGATGCAATGTTTCACACAAACACACACAGTACGTTCAGAAAGTATTCAGATCACTTCACTTATTTTCTTATTTATCACCTCAACCAAGGAGGTTATGTTTTTGTCTGCATTTGTTTGTTAGTTAACAGGATTATGCAAAATCTACAGAACCAAAAATCTAGTGGAGGGGTGGGACACGGCTCAAAGAGGAACCTATTCCATTTTGGTGCAGCTCTGGATCAAGATGTGTTTGCTAACTTTCTTTAACATTGTGAGATTTTCCACATTTTCCTTGATTTCTCAGGAAGAATTCGTGGATCTTGATTAAATTGTTTTTATGTATTATCTAGTGTGTGAAATATGGTTCAGATCTAAACAAGGGGACTGTTGAGGTATGCACTCTATTGAGTTATGTATTAAATGTATAGAGCTCTGCTTTGCTTTGGTATTGTGGGTGTTGAGAGTAGAATGATATGATATAAATAATTTTAGCATTCAAAATATTTATTTTGCTGCCTATTTTATTCTGTTGTTCACCTCATTCTGACTTAAAGCTGCTATAACAAGTGCATTTCTCAAGTATAATAAAGTTGATCTTATTTTATCATACCTTATCTTATCTTATAGCTGCAACAAAAGAAAATGGGAGGAGGTGATGGGCTCTGCAAACTTTCTGGGCACACTGTAGTTCAGAATTTAGAATCACATTCAGAAATACTGCATGAGTACAGAGAGCGGTGGCACAGAAACATGATGCTCCAACATACTGTTGATTTTAACCTCACGTAGAACAGAGGCGTTGGCTCCATTTTACTTCAGGGTTATTAGTCCTGTAAAAAATCAACAATATTGATCAAGATAAATAGTTTGAAAACAAATAGCTTCCGTGAACATGATTGGTCAGGGTCAGGAAAGTTGATCAAACCTACACACTAAAAACAGATCTGGATGTAATGGTGAAAACACCTGATGGGATGTACACAGAGGCCAATGCTGCGTGAGCGGCAGCAACTTTCTTTGACTCTTTGCACCTCGACTGGAAAGTCGTTTGCTCTCCCCGTAGCAGCGAATAGTGTTTCCTATTCATTTGCTATGCTCCGTGGTAAGATAGTGCAAAAACCTACCACATTTACTAAATACATTAAAAAAACAAACAACATACAAATACATGTGATAGTTCCAGTTTCATGCCAAAGGACAGTCTCACCAACAGTTCGTACGTGAGAGCCAACTCGAGCGCGTTTGATTCTCAGGCTGTAAATCCCTTGTGAAAAGTGCCCTTTTCTCCTGGGGTAAGATCTCTCTCTGAACTCGTCTGTCACATACAGAACATAAGAGCCATGCCCTTACTCAAAATTCATCTAAATCGTATGTACACTCATTAAATGTTCACCTTGCATATTTTGGCTTGTGGAGAAAAAATCCATGGAATGTTTTGATGTTGTGCAAAAAGGAGGAGAGAACACCCATCTCTCCTTTTGTTTAATGCGTTTCTGTGGCCTGCGTCTCCACCTGCCTGCTTCTTGTAGCGGAGCATCAAGCTACGATTTTGGGGTTTTCCCAACTTTTAAAGCCTGCGGAGCGGAACTCTCCGTCGGATTGGCTTCTCTCTGTTTCCACAACAAACAGTCCAGGAGGGGAAATCCGGCACTCCCAAAAGCTTCATGCAAATAAAGTCCCTGTGACAATCCTTCTCCTTTGACACATGCTGTGTAGTAAGTCCCCCGAGCCCCTAGGGGTCTTCTTCCATGTCGTCCAGGTTGGGAGCCATGATGAAGTGTTTGGGGTAAAGGAGACTGTGCTCGTCTGAGTACTCCTCCCAGCGTGCGTCGTCGCTCTCGTGGGTGATGTAGCGTTCGCCTCGTCGCGTCTCAAACTCCCTGAGGTCCAGCCACGTCTGATAGTCCTGAGGAAACGAGACATGGACTTTTAAATGAAGTCAATATGTTGTTCGTGTTAGTGGGGTGGTGTTCCCGATATAAAGTGATTGAAAATAAATAGTTAAGCAACTGAACCCCAGCTTTTAATAATAATAATACATTTCAAAATATATCACCTGTAACCAGGGATGGCTGAGACACTTGTCCACGCTGTACCTCTTCCTCATCTTGACCTGGAGAAGATTGTTGATCAGATCTGTGGCTGTGAAGGGAAAACAAATAATGTTACTAAACTGATCTCACATCGTCTCGTACTTGCAGCATTACAGCATTCAACAGACTCCTGTCTGTTCACAACAAGAGATAAATATCAGCAGCGAATGACAAGAACAAGAAGGGGGGTTACAGTAGCTGGGCTCACCACACATCAACAGTTATTTCCTTCTCTGTGTGGGAGGAGCTGCAGTTTGGGCAGTTGGGGAGAGTTTGGAAGTGAATCATCTCGACCGCAGACGAGAGGAGACAAGAGAAGACCGAGAAAACCAGACGTGTAGGTGGGGAGGACATTACCGAGGCTGCTGAGTGTCAGTCTGACACGAACATACAAGTGCAGCCAGGCCACCATGTTCTGACAAGAGTGAAGGACATGCTAACTGCTAGATTAGATCACGCATAGTCTAATAAGGAGAAAACAGACAGATTACCCTCGGGGGAGATATCCTTCCAGGGCGTAGGGGGGTACATGAAGGCAGCGTTCTGGATCTGATCGTTAATGTCCTCGTCCTCATTGAAAGGGAACGTCCCGCTCAAGCTGACGTACACGATGACCCCCACCGACCACATGTCTAAGGAGCGGTTGTAGCCTTTGCTGCGCAGCACCTCTGGGGCCAGGTAAGCCGGCGTGCCCACGACAGAGCGCCGGAACGACTTCTCGCCGATGATGCGGGCAAAGCCAAAGTCGCAAAGCTTCACCTGGTTGAAACCAGAAAAATCGTTTATACACAAGTGGACAAAGCAGAAACACTGATGTATTTGTGTTTATTTATTTTCATCTTACCTGAGGAAAGGGCTCTGCAGAAGCCAGTAGTACATTCTCAGGCTTCAAGTCACAGTGAACTATGTTTTTGAAGTGCAGATGTCTCAAGGCCACCAGGATCTGTTGCAACCGAAAGTGAAAAAACACAGATTGAGCTCCTGAAATCCAGATAACTATATGTCTAATTGGTCTAAAGGTTTTGTTTAGACCAGCGTCTGAATGTTTTCATGCATTCAGCGTGAGGTATAAACAGTCTAATCTACAGTGCTGCCATGTGGGAAAATCACAGCACGCTAATGCCCTTAAATACTTCCATCCTGACCAGTACCTTCACACAAAGACACGTGACCTCGTCTCCTCATCCCATCTATATTCATGATCGCTGGCCTAAGCTCGTGCTGCATGCATGTCTGCTCGTGGCCCTGCAGCCAAAAACCACAGAGCGCCTGGCTCCCCCTGTCCTGACCCTGGCTCTGACAGAAGTCCTCCCCGGCCACATCAGAGCCCCGGCCTCGCCGCAGCTAATGCAGCTGTTGTTAATGGCCCCCGCTCCTGTTTGGGACCTGGGATCCGCAGAGGCCCGGGGGCCCGCTGCTTCTTCTAATCAAACCCCCCAAAGCCACCGGCGCGCGGCAGGCTGTAATCCACAGAGCCAGGGAGGAGGCCGCGATGCCATGCAGACTGATCGCGTAAACAACCCAAACCCTTACACACACACACACACACACACACACACACACACACACACACACACACACACACACACACGCACACACGCACACACACACACACACACACACACACACACAAATCAGCTCACCACAAGAATAAACAGGCCCTGGAGATGAGGCACAGACTCACTCACAGTGGGCTAACAGGGAAGGATACAGGGAGAGAGGAGAAGGGAAGCCACGATGGA
The DNA here is from genome assembly GCA_026259375.1 of Verasper variegatus. Classification (NCBI taxonomy): domain Eukaryota; kingdom Metazoa; phylum Chordata; class Actinopteri; order Pleuronectiformes; family Pleuronectidae; genus Verasper; species Verasper variegatus. Next base: position 8,519,937 of record CM048049.1, read on the forward strand.
AAATAAAGGTACAAGACACACAAATGAAAGCAGGAGTTGAAGAAACAGGTTATTAAAAAGTGTGTAAAGATAATAGTTGTAAATAATTATCAGTTCATTTGACGATAACCAGCTGCGAGAGAGAATACGGTAACATTAAGTTACAGATCGTTCTAGTTAAGGTCAGCTTGTAACAGTTGGAATCTTAAGGGCACAGTCACACACACACAAATGTAGCGGTGCTGTCTCCCCCCCCATACGCTTCCAATCTGTGAGAGCGAGGAGGCTAAAAAACAATTTGCCTTCTGTGGCGAGGCAAATCGCAGTGTAGCTTATCGTGGAGTCCAACTTTGGTGAACTTTGACAAGCGATATTTGCTTTGCATACATGTATGTGTGACCGCGCCCTGATACAGAACATTTGAAAGGAGACAAAATGGCAGAAAGAGAAGGAGCAAAATGTATTTTCCAGCAACACACACACCTGTGTGACCAGGAACTTGGTGATGCGTTCAGGCAGTTTGCTCTTCTCGCTGGACAGGATCATCTCCAGCATGTCGCCGTGCAGCTTCTCCATGACAACAAAGACCCGCTCTGGCGTCTCGAACATGCACTCCAGGTTGACGATACCTGGGTGGTGCAGATTCTGAGGAAAAGCAGACAATGACTTAGAGACGAGCTCCTGTTCAAACCTGCAGAGCTCACTATCCTTTATAAGGTTTTATTACTTGTTTAAATTCTAATAATCATTTCAGTTGTTTGGTGGAGTCTGGTCATTACCTGTAATATGGCCACCTCGTTCCTGAGCTGGCTCTCCTGCTTGGTGGGAAACCTCATCTTGTCGATGACTTTAATGGCCACATCTCTGCCACTTTTCCTGTGTTTGCCTAAGATATAATGGGACATTGGAAAATTATTTTAATAGCCTAAAAATGTATTAAAAATTTACAGTAGATCTATTGGGTATAAAATTCAGGTGTAGAGACATACCTCCATACACGATGCCGAACTGGCCTGACCCCAGCACCTCATCAGAAAATATTTGGTACACCGAGGCGATGTCCTGCACAGAGAGAATTGCCGCTGTTACTAAATAATTGTGTTTTGTTTTTACTTGTGGGAAAAATGTGGTTAAACCTTCCATGCTGTCAATTGAAATCAGTATCGTTACATCAACTAAATCCTGGCAAAACCCCTGCTCCTCCGCAAATATTTAACTTTCACTCGATGCAGAAGTGCAACCGAGACGAAAACCCCATGGAACAAAAACATGAGGCTGCAGCTTCCCCATTTGTGCGGCACGGAAGCTTCCACAGGAGGTTTTGGTTGAAACACATTAAGACATACTGGAATACGATCTCTGATGTTAGCGCAACAGCCACTTCTTTAACGGCACATAGATAGATTTGTTGTGCATGTGCAGGGCCTCTGCTGGGAAACTGTGCAACATTTGAAGAAGAAAAGTAGCCCCACTCACCACATTCTCCTGGATCTGGCAGTTGGACACAGATATGCTGATGGACAACTCTTCTGAAAGAGAAGACACGTGATGGTTCCACATTCAACAAGTGAAAAATGTCACTTAACCGAAGCATAAAGCCGCCGGTCACTCCATCAGTCAGTGAAGTGATTGTTGTCAGATGCTCACATACTAGTGTTTTTCTCCTCCATAACTGTACCCTCTTAGATCGCAGCTGCATGCAATACGTCACAACCCCTCGTAATTAAGCATTTTATTACACTATAAACTGGCTATTCAAAATAATCTGAGATACTATGTGTGACTGGGTGTTGCAAGTATGCAGGAGCTCATTCTGCACAATGAATAGAAAGTCAGAGACGAGAGCAAAGGCAAAGTGATAAAGTTGTGATCAATCGGCTAATGTTACGCACAACATCATGTTTGGTATTTGCTTTTATCTCTGACTTGCTACTTATTGTGGAGATATGAAATATGATGTTGGGATCATTTGGCTCAGGGTAAATAGTAACTTCTGTGTATCTATATAGTGCTTCTCTAGCCACTCAAAGTTCTTTACAGTACAATGGGTTCGAACCGCCAACCCTCTGGTTAGGGTTTGAACCGCTGTACCTCCTGAGCCACAGTTGCACATATTTTTTTATTATAATCTGGGAAAATCACTTTTATTTAAACCAACAGGAAAGACCAAATAAATCAAAGTGGCATTTAAGTTCACATCTTTGGAGCATGGACAGTTTCATACAGAGCTGAGCAGTCATTTCTGAACACTCTCATGGTTTCAGAAGTGACCCGATGAATTGCTGTTCCACATCTTCAGAACTTTTTGCGACAGCCTCGTTTTCTAATGTGATGCCCACACTTAAAATCATTTGCTTCTAATGATCAGGTCTCTCATTTTCTATCTTATAGTCAATGTATAACCAAAGAGCCTCTAATAACATTCTACAGGCTCCTGTCTTTGCTGTTAGGGAACTAACCTGTGAGAAAAACAACACCTCTGACCAGTGTGAGACTCAGATTCTGCACAGTCCGTGACAGTAATACAGTGACTTGCCTCATACCCACACTTATTTGGCCTATAGACACTAATACAGGGCTTCCCCTTCCTCTCCAAAGTTCAGTTGGTTCACCTGTTTTTTTTTAATGCCACCTTAACTGAAGTCTTCTAGAGTTCTTCTATCTTTTGGGGCGGATCTCCCACCTCTAACAAACACAATGAAGATAAGAGACACTACATTTGTCGTTGCCCTAGTCGGTACTTTAGCTTCACGCTTCATAAAACAAAACAAATATCTCAATATCTTGATTTTAGGTTGATCATTAGTAGCCATGAATAAACTATTATATGTAATATCAAAATTGTGGTCTTCCTTGGACCTATTATAAAAGTATGTGCACAATTAGTCTTGATTCTAAAAATATGTATTTTCAAATTAATTTTCATATTCGTTCATAATTAAAGTCATTGATTCCATTTCAACCACAACATCAGTGCTTTTTGCACTTGAGAGCTGTTTGTATATCAAACTTACTGTGATCTTTTCCCTGTCCGGCAGCACTGGCCACACTGGGCTGGGGGGTGACGGGCATCAGGGCCTGTCTGATGGCCTTCTCCCAGCCCTGGGCGACCTCCATGCCCACCCCCGAGGCAGCCAAAGCGGGGCTGTGGTAGTGGCTGCCGTTGTTCTCGCCCACGTAGTACACCATGGTGGCTGTGATGATCTCGAAGCAGTGAGGGTTGCTGCCCTGGGCCAGACTGCTGTAGTCTCTGGACTGCTCCACCTGGAGGATCTCGGACAGAGGGATTTCCTGTAAGGGAGAGGGCAAGAGGGGGTTACAACAAATCACATTATATTTTATTATTAGAATTCTCAAATGAAAAAGATTCAGAAAAATATTTGCTTTCCTTCTTAATATTTCTTGTGTTAATTCCTCTTTGGAATTGCATGACAAGGTCAATGACATATGATTCTGGTGAATGTTAAGGATATTAATCTGTCATAAATAAGACAATGTTGCTAATTGTTATCAAATTATGTTTGTGATGTATTCAAGCATCAAACTATGCATTGACTTGTTGAAAATGTGTTTTAGTTTTTAGAATGTCTCACTTTATCAGACATGGTTGATAATGTGGGGCAGCATGCTTTGGATAATCTGGGACAGTTATTAAAGTTCTCTAATTGAGGGAATATGCATTTAGGGACTTCCTGAAGTAAAAAAAAAAAAAAAAAAGATCAGCTGTCCAGGACAGACATATTCCAAAAAGCAGAGATGAGTCTGCAGCCATAACACCAAACACGTGGAGAAGACAATGGGCTGATCCATCATGATGGAGCTCTCACCTTTTGTTCCCTGCATAGCCCCAATAAAATAAATAATCTCTTATTGTTGCTTGCTGTTGATTGAACTTTTATTGACTTTAAAAAAAAAAGGTGATACATCTTTCATAGAATGTATTAGATGAATTGTATAGTTTCTTTATTCAAGATAGGGTCCTTTATGAAAAAATATTACTTTTACATATTAATATGAATGAAGAGAATCAAGAATAATATACATTTTCTTGTTCATTTTCTTGGTCAGGCAGAATTAAATTTTTCGGCCCAAAGAACACTAGAAGCTGTGCTGTGTCTCCTGTGGGTATGATAGCTCCTTTCTTTCTTCTGGTGTGGTTAGAAAACATCTTAAGGATTAAAGAAAGGTATATGTTGATCAAATGTGTAACGCAGATATCAGAATAAGTCGCAGAAGAAAATATTGCAAAAAATGTCCCAGATTACCTGAATTCAACCCTACTCATGCTTATTCACTAATGAACGAGTGCATTATACAGGTTGCGTTTCCTTGAAAAAATAAATAACATGGAGGAGAAAACAAGAACAAAGATATTAAAACACTAAAATATCTAAATGGACAATCAGATAAATGGCTAAATATACATTGTATATAAGGGTAACTAAGGAAGGGTATGCTCACACATGAACAAACAGACAAACAGGTACAAACACCTTGTGCTTGTACTTTAACACCAAAATATCTAAATGGATGATCAGAGAAATAAATATTATACATAAATAAATAATAAAGATATACCAATAAAGAACAGATCAAATAATAAATCACATCCCCTCACGTCAGAAAGTTGGCTGGTTTCTTTGTACTTTAAATGGGCAAAGTTAGAAAACAAATTTGAGATCATCTAATTTAACTAAATGAAAACCCAATTCTACAGATGCAGTGCTCATCCTACACAATAACATGACAATAATAATAGAGGTATTAACACTCACACAGTCTCCACACTCAGTTGCTCAGTTGTTGACTATAATCCGAGCTCTATCTTTCTCTCTTCCTCTTCTCTACAGAGTGAACAGTTGCAGCACACTTTAAAAGCCCCCCCCCCCCCCCTTTCCCCTTCAGGCTCACTGTCAAATCAAAGAGAGGAGGGAGGGTCGAAATTCAGAAAACACACAGAACTTCCAGCCAATGGGGGCTCCCTGAGGCACACGCTGTCCCCTCCGCGTGGCTCACCACAGGAGTATCAGATGAAGTGCTTGTGGTTAGCGGGGCCGGGTCACGTGAGCGGGGCCCTGCGGCGGCCGAAGCGCTCTGGTTCCCTGATTACAAGGCAGGGCCAGCCAGAGGCCCCATCTGAGCATGAGCCGCTGGCGCTACCGCTAGCCACTGAGACGAAAGACGCTGCAACTGCCATTCTTCTACTGGGTAGAGTGTGTGTGTGTGTGTTTTGATTGTGACAGCACTCAATCTGGCAGAGACAGAGAGAAGCCCCCTCACCCCATGAAAGGTTCTTCAGAGAAAGCCACAAGTACAGGGGTCTCATCTTCAAACGGGAAGCTGTTATGGCTTCCAAATGGTGAAAATGGCTGCCATGCCTGGCAAGCGAGCCACCGCACGACCACCACTAATCAGATTGGAGGTATAAAGCAAAGGGGAGGACAGTGGCCGCACGCTGATGAGCAGCAGGCAAGAAACTTCAGAGAAATGAAAGGAAAATCCCCGAGCCGGGGCGATTTCCCGGATACAGATGGGGCAGATGGAGAACCTGTGGTTTCTGAGAAGAAACCCCTGGAGGAAGCTTTTATCTACTGTACAGGAGATCATCTCACGTTATCTATCACAGACAGAAATCTGCCGCTCTGCAAGAGGCCTGCAAACCTTTCGAGCATTTACAGCAAACCTTCAATTAGCCTCCTGAAGGTCTTAAACAAGGCTGAGTGCCAAGTTGATAATAAAGAACCACATAAAGCTGCCTGTAAACACCCCCGAGGAGTCGGTCCCTGCTGAGGTTTCCTCTCCGAGGCTTTGGTGGCAGAGGCTGAAGGGTGTGACAGAGTAATTGGGGGAGAGGGGTGAAGGGAGTCAAGCTGTTTTTCAGCCTTGTTTCACAACCAGTGTCAGAGAGAAGAAAAGAAGGACTGTAAGCGCAGCTGCTGACAAAACCACCACTTTTTAACACACACGCACACGCACACACACACACAAAGTGAGCGTGCCGCCCCCTCACTCTGGAAACTCTATCTTCACCGACACACACACATAACTCTGACCACAACTCAAAGAGGTATCACAGTCTCAAAACATACAGAGCGACATGAACAATAAAATGATTACACCCAACCCACCCACCCTACACACACACACACACACACACACACACAAAGAACCAACCAACACACATGTGGAAGTCTTTACCTCGCAGTTCCCTCCCTCGCTCCTCAGTGTGTAATTACTGTGCTATTATGCCCCTGCGGCAGTGTAATGACTGACTCCGGTGCTGGCACTGAGCGGGAAGTGTCACATACTCTCCACGACTGATTCGACACATCCAAATGGCATTTTTATTCACTCGCAGGCACGGTGAACTTAGAGATAAAGGCTGTGCAATAAGATGTATGGCTGAGAAAAAGATTAATTTCAGTCATCCTTAGGTTTTGAATTTGAAGAAATCAATCCATTTATTTTAAAAGATCGCGCAGCAGATGTACTATTTTGGTACCAAAAGTTTCAAGTCTATCTCCTCAAAACCCCTGAATATATCCCATCTGACCTGATACACAAGAGCTAAACATAGCGAGTTATAGCGGCTGTATCTTTTGACTGCATGGAGGAAGAGCAGAAAAACCCCAAGGGAAGTTTCAGCGAGACAAACTGACCTTCAAACACACAGGAACCTGCTGCTGACACATTTATTTACACACCTCTCATCAAAGTGGTGTCGGGCAGTATTTATATGAAAAACACATCCCCTAGAGGACTTCATTATCACTCAAGTTGCTGTCAGACATGCACGCCCACTGGCCTGAAATGTTCCAGAGGGGCTGTATGCAAATGTCCGATTCAGCTGCTCTGGACATTTTCTGTAACGTTTCCTGCCAGCCCACCGGTAAAATGTCTCAAAACTAGAAGTAGTCGAAGTGAATACAGCTAGAAAATGTCCAGAAAACAGTTTCTGGACATTTCCTGGAGGTCATATCTGATAACAGTTTATTTTAAATTTGAAGGAAGTTAAATCAGTGGCAAAGTTTCAGGTCTGTGGAGCTATATGATGATTTTTGGGATATTTTTTCACCATGGACTCAACACTGAATCTCCTTGCTCAACTTTCTGACACTTTAATGAATGTTACTGTATAGCTGCTTTCAGATATGCCCTGAACTCAAAATTCCTCAGGGGCTAAATGGGAGAACACAAATGTCAGTGTGAGAGCCTCCGGACTTTCTCTGGAGTTTCTCCTGCCAGCCCATTAGTAAAAACCCTGGATAATGTCCGAATGAGCCCATGTGAGAAAACACCAAGAGATCCTCTGCATGAGTGAGTGGGTGTGTTGATGATGTTTGAACATCCGCAAAACTGAAAAAAATAAAGGAATACAAATATCTCAGGATGGAAAAGATGTGCCACAGACACAGAGAAAGATGTCGACATAGAAAGACAACAAGATTCCAGAGCTTTTGGTGATAATGGCTGACACTGGTAGCACTGATCAAACAAAACCACATGATCTCGGCAGCAGCATTTATACGTCTTGTTCTATCTCCTACATGCTGCATCACCCCTGAACGCTCTGGGGATTTCTGTGTCGTTGAAAATGTGATGAGAAACTCCCGATGTGTTCTTCAAACGTGAAAGGCAAACTCCGGAGAAGGTTAGTAACCAAATGTGTGGACATTCTCCGGAGTTCATGCCTGAAAACGGCTTGTATTTAATGCAAAGGACAAGACTAAGAGACGAGAGTTTCATTCTTACTTTGTAGAACTTGGCTCCAGTGTCGTTCTGGAAGAGACTCAGACTCTTGCTGTCCAGCCTCCAGTAGTGTCTCTTCCGCTGTTAAAGGGGAGGAAAACAAACACCACATTAAACTGCACAAAACACAGCCAATATTGCAGTAGTTACTATTTATTTAGTTTCTCAAGCAAAATACCTTCTGTGCTGAATTCAACACATGAATTCAACAGCTTTGGAGAGAGGGAGCTTTCCCCAGCATTAAGGCTAAGCACAGCCCATTTCAGACTGGGCTCGTCTGTAGAGCTTTGGGAGGTTATCAGTCTTACCAGGTTGTCCCTGCTCGTATAATGTACCATCCAGCCCTCCTTCACTACAGTGGTGCTCCGCCTCTTGGTGTGTTTGATGGACTGGACCACCCGCATGAGAGGGATGTTGCTGCTGGTGGAAGGACTACACACACACACACACAAAAGATAATAATACGATTTTATTGGTTAATATCAGAATCAAAAATTGATAACAATTGAACTGACTAGAAGCCTGTTAATGAATAGTTTTAAATAAGCTTTTCTAGGCAGCCAAGTTTTTCCTGACAGAAATCCTGCGCAGAGAGTGATGCGTGATTTTATGTTTGCAGCCGTGGTGACAAACAAACATAAAAACTCCACTGCTGGCCTAGAATAAACTCAGGCATTGGCCAGTTAGACCTGGTGGTTTAAAACACAACCACAAAGTCCCCGGTTTCAATTAGGACAGTGACCTTTCATGCAAGTCTTCCTCCCTCTCTCCCTGTTTTCTGTCACTCTGCACTGAAATATCCAAAACAAGTAATATAAAGAAAAGCTGAATTTGGGAAGGTGGCCTCGGCAGTGCTCAAACAGCCATGGATCTGTGTCTGAGGAGCGCAGTGGTCCCAAGCCGTTCGAACCGCTGGCACAAGCTTATCTCACCAGCGGATCAAATGGTTTATGAGTCAGAGACAGCCGAGGGGCAGAAGAGGATGGGGGACGTCTCTGAATGGCAGACATTGTGGTGACTTGGGGGTTTCATTTCAACAGAGATTTATAGATATATATAAATAAATGCCACTTCTATAAATATCATGACATGAATATGATGAGGTTGACTCTACGCAAGCATTGGCCCTAAAATGTCCAATACGGTTTGAAACACCAGGGGGCGTTTTGAGCCAAGATCAAATCAATTATTTATGTATTTTTTGGTCATAAATTTGAGATTAAAACTAGCATTAATGTATTTCATCAATTAACACTCTTATAATTTAGTTAGACAGCTCAACAACACATTTGAGTGTGCAGTATCTCTTTACATCAGCATCTTCACACCTAATCGTCTTGATGGGCTCTTCATCCTTTTCTCTATCCAAGAAGGGAGAGTCCATGTCGAACATCCTCTCATCTGGTGTCGAGGGTTCCTCTGGGTCGTCCAGTCCTCTGCCGCCGTCCAGGTCACTACTGTCCACCTCCATCGTGTCCATGGTCGTGTCTGAATCTGGGCCGGGGCTGGCCGGCTCTATGCACATGTACATGAAAAATGTTTGAAATCACAAATATCTAAGAGATATAACACTGTCACTGTGAAACAAGATGAAATGATTACCTCCATTGAAGTCCACCTCTCCCAAACAGTCTCTTGGCACCTTCGAAGCACATCGTTTATGGCAGTTGAATTTGCAATCTGGTCATTGAAATAAAAAAACAGTGACAAATTACGATCATGGTAAAAAGCTGCCATGATGTTCTCAAATGATCTCTTTGAAACACACTCTTCATACCTTTACACTGCATGCCCTGGCGAAAGAGACCCTTGAGCAGACGCTTGCAGTACTGGCAGATCGTCGGCCGAGTGTAGGTGTGTATGGCGAAGGTGTGCGGCACCTTGACCCGCCCCAGCACCATCTTCTCCATCCAGATCGGCCTGCCGCTCCAGGACAGGATCCGCTTCCCTGCCTCCTGATGGGACCTCTGCTGCTGAGGGTTGGAAGGATTTAAAACATTTTAAAAAGTGAAAGATGGAGGGATGTCCAGAGGAATTAAAAACCATATGCTGGAAGGAAGCAAATGGAAAAATGGAACGAAGAACGGCCTCAAAGGGAATGTGGGAGAGATAGGGAACGACAGTGAATAATGAGATGGCAGTAGAAGAAGAGACAGAAGTCGGTGGAAAAAGCAAAACTGTCACACTGAGTTAGCATGACTTCGTTGTCGACACAACCCTGGTGGCCCATACACTGTTATTAGATTTGTCATGTTTTACCACATATAAGCATTTACCACTGCTTTTATATGAATAAATTGAGTCGTCTGGAAGTTCCTGACAGAAACGGGGAGGAAGCGATCATTCATTTCTGCCAGCTGAGTGAGCAAATACACAAACGAGGACTTTTTATGTCATTAGCATAATCATATTTCCTCATGACCTTTATTTAGGGGACACGGACAAGAGGAGAATATTCCATTGTGGGCTTGTCCTAAAACTGTTTCATAAGACCTCACTGAGGATCTCTCAGCGCTCAATTAAATTTTCTGAATCAGTGGCGTTCCACAACAGGGCCCAGGAGATATGAGGGAAAAAGAGCCAGAAGTTCAGAAACATCACGCACAGCGGCTACCTCACATTCCTGGCTCGTTCACCTGGCTTCCAGTCTGATTTAGGTTGATGTCAAAACTGCAGCCAGCTCAGTGTATGCACAGAGGATAAAAATAATCATCACGACTCCTACATTCAGTGGATCAGCAGATACTGACGTCTTTCCAACTTTCTTTTTCTACTTTGATTAGTTTGGGGTTCGGCCCCTTTTGGGAATAACTCACTTAACTCACTCGTGACTCAACACATCTGGCTCCAGCACACCTGAGACACCAAGGAGAGGAGTCCCAGCAGATCTCCGGTTCAAAAAGAACTCTGGATAACCTCCCTATAGTCAGATAGTCTGTCGGCACATAGGGAAGTGAGGAATACGAGGGACTAAATCATAGTCTCACCTCATCCAGGATGACGACGGCATTCTCAGCAGGTGCCGGTCGGGGGACAGAGAGGGACGGTACGGGCAGGGAGACATTGGACAGTCGCCTCTTCCTCACACCGGTGCAGTTATTTGGGATCTTAAAGGCACAGCGCTTGTGGTAGTTCAGCCCACATCCTTAAAAACAAAAACACCGAAGACATCAGTCACAAATAACGAGGATTTATTTCGAAAATTAGCTACAAGATGCATGAAAAGGCCTGCATACCACAATTTATGACTATGTGTGTTTCACTGGTTGATGAATTAATGTTTTTAATTTAATTCACAGTCAGGGAGGTCTTCAAATGCTGCCGTGTGACAAGAACATGAAAGAGTTTGATTCGAATCTGATCCAATAATGGCAAAAAATGAAAGCGAGCCGTCGTGCCATAACTCCACTGGGATCTGAATGTCAAGCATTTCACTGGCTACAGTGCTTGGACTGAATCTTTCTTGTTTGCTTGTGTATCTCTCAGATACATTCTTGAGGTCAGAGATGTCGTGTGTTTGTGCATCTGTGTGGCTACAATAGGAGCCAGGCTGGATTTCTAGTAAAAAGGTCTTAGAGAAGTCAAAGGCTTCGGGTGAGAAACAGTTTGCTGTGTAGTGTTTGTCCAGGTGTGTGTGTGTGTGTGTGTGTGTGTGTGTGTGTGTGTGTGTGTGTGTGTGTGTGTGTGTGTGTGCTCCTGACCTTCACATTTGAGCCCCTGCCGCACCAGACCCCAGAGCATCTCCCCGCAGTAATCGCAGAAGGTGGGGGCCTTGTAGGAGTGGACAAAAAGGGCATGGGGTCGGATCTGGAAGTCTTCAACTGTCGCTTGAGCTAAAATAATAAAAAAAATACGACACACAAGATGTATAACTAAAACTTGGCCCGAGCAAAGGAAATCTGGAAAATCATTTTGCAAAGGAAACTGAAGGATTAGAAGAGAAAAACTGAGAAAAGATGACAAAGGAAGCAAAAGAGCAGCAGTTTAACACATGTATTTAACAACTATTTGATACAGTTTTTATTATTAAAGCAACACTGCAGACAATACAGTCCCACTGTATATGTATGTGTACTTGTGTTGGGGTAAAAACTTTAAAGGAAGTTTTCTTCACAAGAAAGCAAAGAAGAATTTGTCTGCCGGTGCTCTCTTGTAAAATGCTGAATCCACTTTGCTCCCCTAGAGGGCGTCACATCTTCACTGGCACGACTTCAATTGCTTGTATCAAAGTGACAGGGCACACCCATAGGAGAGCAGAGACCCACAGTGTGACCCTGCAATATCCATCTTTGTTATTTTGCACGTAATAATAAATCCAACAGAGCTGTGGCTGTGTTTTTTCTTTCTGTTTCTCTTCCTCTCTTCAGGGTTTCTGCTGTTTGTGTCAAACAGACGCCCTGAGCTCACTGCTGGAAGCGAGGCTCGGTTAATCATGACTGTGAATCATCAAAGATGTGGAGATGAGTAAGATCAACTTGTGTGTTTGCACGTGTGTGTCTCTTCGTTTGTGTTCCTCTGCAATCCTTTGACCAGTGACACAATAGTTAATCTTTACACTCAGGTTAAGCTGCAGAACTTGCTGCAGGAGTTAGTGCGGGTAACGGTGGTGTCACATAAACGTGTGTTAGTGATCACTTTTTTTTTTCTCCTTTGATGGGACAACATTCTCAGCTGTTGTTTGCCGTGATGAGATGCAGACATGCACAACAAAGTATGACATTTGGCCAGTAATAAATTAAAAAGAGCATTTCCTTTGTCAGGAGTCTGCACATGCTCCTTATAATATAAAGAGAAAACATGCTTGGAGGAAAAAAAGTCAGTCAGAGGGGGAAAAAGTCTTAGATGTCACAGGAATCCTCGCTGTCAGTTAAATTGAATCAATTCGATTTGTTCACTTGTTCACAAAATGCAACATTTCCACAGAAATGATAGGTCGAGGGCTAAATTTAGCACCGTGGCCTGGAACCAATGTGATGAGAGATATTTTTTGCGCAGCATTAATGTAAGCGGGGATCGTCTGGCCACATTTTTCCATGGTGGGGTGATGCAGGCCGTTTTGATTTGAGAGAGGAAAGAGCACATAGGCAGGTCACATGTCACAGCTCCCTGGCACAGGCACATGAAAGGCAGCATTCATGAGCGTTTTCACACACGCCTGCAAAACAACTGGCTGCTTCTTAGCTGCCGCAGTGTTATGTATTGCCCGTCGTGCTTATTAGCATCAAACAACGGCGAACATAAGCTCAGCGCGTTGTTTTTCGCGGCCCTTCTCACGAGCGGAGAGGCTCACAATGATTTGCTTTGAGCCCGAGAGTTTACAAAGTTTCCATCTGACGAAAACATGTTTGCCATATTTACGACAAACAGATACAGTATTATAAAACGCCAATTTCACACCGCTGCTGGTGGCGAATGAGGAGCCTGCGCGAGCCGGTGGGAACCTGGGGCAGCGAAAAACAGAACAAAGGGACAATCGGTCAGGCCAAGCCTCAAACCTCATGGGCCTGAGATGGCCTGCGCTGCGTCCGCTGTGTCCAGGGCCGCCCCGCACATCAGAGCTTGTTTACACTCCACGGGTCTACTACAATCACTTACTGCAGCAAAAAAAAGCCCTCGCCTTTGAGCCCGCAGCCAAGAAAAAGCCACTTCTGCCTCCCTCCCACAGCAAGAGAGATATCCACATGGTCTCTCTCCCACAGCCGCAGAATCCAACAGCAGGTTGGTCAGGGAACGCAGAGGCGAAGGATGACAGGGGACAAATTGTGGGGCGGAAAGGGTTCATATTTTCTCTGAACCAAATGAAAGGCTTGGGGATGTGGATCACTCAGCTTGAGCTTCCCAAACAAAGATCAAGTGTCTGACATAGCAAAGCCCCTCTGAAGAGGAGGGACCACGTTTATGGAGTGTTGGGTGAAAAGAAAAGAAAAATGGCTTGTGTTGCATATGTAGCAAATCTTAAATCTCCATATCTCTATAGTGTCTATAGCTCCTCAGGTGTGGATTACACCTGCAGATGGATTAGAGAGAGAGAGAGAGAGAGAGAGAGAGAGAGAGAGAGAGAGAGAGAGAGAGGAGCGTAGAAGACAAACAGAAACAAAAAGGAGGAAGTTCTCCAGTCTTTCGTCTGCATTCCTCAGCCCTGAAGTATCCTCAGATCCTGAACCTATACAATCATCCCACAGAAATCCCCACAAACAATAGTCTCACAGCTCAGGAGAGAAGAGGAGACGCTCGGCACAGGTGGCGTCAAGCGCCTTCCTCGCGGAGGCAGATGGAGCAGAACAGATACTCTAAAGCCGCACAGGAAGCTGATTCAGTCATCGCAGGAAGTGACACAGAAAAACACCTGTGTAGATGTAGCAGTGGTGGACAATGTGGGGTTCTGTTGTACGGAGCAACATCTTTTCATACTCTGGCTGCACTGAGCCTGGCATTGAAAAAGAAGAGAATGGAAAATGCGATATCATTTTGAGTTATTGAAGCCAAGTTGAGGATATTGTGAACGTTTCTTACAGACGGATTATTTGGTATTTTGTCTGATATGATCAAAGTATTATTAACATGTGATGCGGATAAAAATAAAGTCATGTCAGATTGAGTTAACTCATGTCTGAAGGGGTCAGTCTGGCTGACATGTTTTTATTTATAATCATTTGAAAACATTTAACTGTGACATTTGAGTTTCTTTTCCACTAAAATCTCATTCTCTCTCCGAAAATCTCTCTGAAATAGCTGCAGTGCAAGAATAAGAGAAATAAAGTCGAGTTTTGACAACATTTTCCTCATACTGATTCTGATACCTTGAAACAAGTACTTCCTTTAAATAGGGCGAAACGGACGTTTTGCATAAGGTGCACGTTGCAGCTTTACTTGTGGAACTGCAACTTCTTCTTCTTCTTCTTCTTCTTCTTCTTCTTCTTCTTCTTCTTCTTCTTCTTCTTCTTCTTCTTCTTCTTCTTCTTCTTGGGTAGTATTGGATCTATTTGGTGTGACAAACTCTCCTTCTGTTTGTCAAAAGCTCTGATTTAAAGAGTGAACACATGCTAAATGTTAATTGGTGTGTATTAATATAGTGTTTTCTAGTCTTATTGGCCATTCATAGAGCTTTACAGTACAGGTGACATACACCCATTCACACACATTCATGCTTTTCCTATCATACACTGCCGGCAGAGCCATCAGGGGCAATAAAGGGTTTCGGTGTCTTGCCCAAGGACACTGAAGATGACCGTCGTCAACTGATCGGATTGGTCATGAGCTTGACTGCTGACAGCATATATGATATACCACAGTAAGTTTAAGCTGAAGTTACTTCGATAGGCTAAATCCTGCTTGGTCGTAAAGGCCTCAAACCTCTGATGGAAACTTTCATGAGGGAGACAGAAACCAAAACAAAAGAAAACACCAATTCATCACAAAATAAAAGCAGGTCAGTGAGTGAGTGTTGTGCTGAGTGATTCACCCGCAGGAATAACATTTCATTCAGGCATGGCAGTTTCAGCGAGTACAGACGACTCTGACAGTATGTGATCCACTGAGCTGCCCTTGAACGAGACAACACAGGCAGTGTTTAATGGAAGGTGTGTCAGCCATGACTAAAAGTCCAGCTTCCTCCACTTTATTAGTTTAAGGCAATTGTTTGGATTTTAATAACACTTGGTTTGTGACTGTCTGGTGGAATTTTACACTCATTTTTCTCCTGTTTGGGGAGTGTTGGTTTTGGGACTTCAGACTGAAACAAACGCAGAGCCAACAGAGTCACTGCACTACATTTTGTATACAGTCTCTGCTGGTTTTTCAGCTGACACAAGCAGTTATCAAGATAACTGAATTAAACATCCCCACCAAAGTCTGATCGGAACCTTTTAAGATAAAAAGCAAAAAGCTACTTGGATTACTTATAATTACAGTAAAGCTGCTTTCAGACATGCAGTGGACTCCAGAGATCCTCCATACTTTCTCTGGAGAAGGTGCATTTGTGAACGAAAATGTCAGAGTTTGACTAGTATAGTATAAAGTCTGTAGAAATCCCGGAGCAGTCGATGTGTGAACACATCAGCCCCCGGCTGGATTCACCACGAGCGAGTGGGGGGTTGATGACACGTCTAACACACGACAGATGATAAAATAGAAATTTAAAAAAGACTACAAATATATCCGGATGAATAAGTGGTGACACAGACATAGAAGACACCGACGAGGATGTCAAGAGAGTTTGCGGTGATTAGAGCTGATGACGGTGTCGGGTTGCTCCCGTGATCTACGCAGCAAAGTTAAAATGTGACTTCCTGTCTCTGTCTGCTGCACCCAGGATTTAATGCTGTTATGAACGCGTGTGTGCAGAAAACCTCCCACTGTGTTGTGCATGTGTGAAAGGCAAAGTCTGGGTAAACTCTGTAGCAAATTCTCCAGATTTTCATGTCTGAAAATGGCTTAAGAGGTACAAACTCTTGCTGTGTCCCAACCATGAAGCAGGTGACCTTCGTGGGCAACATATAGACCACAAAGTCGGAAACCGAAATGAGACGATCTGCTTTGAGCCACTGCACAACTGCCAGCATAGATAGCTCATTAGCTTTGTCACTGGCTTGCAATGCATCCTAGGATAGATTGCCTCGAGAAGTATCCCCCATTTGGATTTTTGTCACTCACAAATGAAAGGACACATTAGTCGCCCGCATCTTGAGGATATCTTAGAAATGGGACACCCTACTCGCACCACAATCAGTCTTCAAATGCATTCTCTGAAGGTTGTGGAACTGAATTAAGACACAGCTTCTGACTAAATGATTAGAACCTAATGTTCATTCTGTATCTTTACCTTTATTAGCAAAAAGCGAAAGTCCAAAAAGGTCTGTCGATACATTTCTAAATAGCTTTTAATTTCACGAGGCACTACTTCAATACACATTAACTTAAAGTTGCAGTGCGGTTTACGTACCAGAGAGCACCACCTCGATGAGGTCTCCTTCATGAATGTCTTCTGCAGAGGTCAGCCTCTGCAGGATGTTCTCGTCGTTCAGGTCGTGGCGGAACAGCAGGATCTTGTCGTACATGCCAAAGAAGCCACACTCGGGGAACTGTGGAGGAGATAGAGGTATGAGTTATTAGTTGTAGGCAGAGTGAAGATGCTAGTGAAACGCTGGGCCTGATAAAAACAAAAATGATAGCGGTGATGTGTGCAATTTAAGATTAAAACAAACTGTAAATCTGATTACAAAGCTGACAGAGTTTGTCTGACTCATATTCACAATCTGTGCAACAGAACATCCAGAAAATACACACAAGCACACACGTTACATCATATCCAGTGGCTTACATCACAAGAGTATTTTGAAACCTCAGGAAGTGAGCTCCTGCTAAGACCTGCTTTCCTCTCTCAGACAGTCTACAGCATAAAGTTAGAGGAAATACCACGAAAACAACCCTTCACTGACAACTGATACTCAATTTCCCTTCCACCATCAATATTAGTGGCCCACATTTATTTTCATTCGTAAAAGCCAGCTGCAAAGCATTATGAGCAAATCTTGAGTATGTTATTTCCCACTTTTCCATTAATACATTGATATCTTAATGCAAACCAGGAATAATCAAGATAAAATGCTTGAAATTTTTTTTGCAGTAAAGTAATGCATTCGGTGCACGTTTTAATAAAGGTGCACACAGAAAAATCCACTTTTGGCCAATTCTGGCACGTCCAAGGTCTTCGACAACAGCATCTGTCGCCGTCATTGCAGAAGTCTGGGCCAAACCAAACCGAGACAAACCAGGTCATGAACTGGAGCCGAGCGCACTGACGTAAAGTCATGTGACAGAGGAAGGGGGCGGGGAGGAGGGTGGGAGAGTGAGGCGTGCAGGAGGAGGAGGAGGTAAACATCCTGTGAGGAGTAGAGGAGAATCAGCGCACAGGAAGTGCAGCGCCAGTCAATACTGAGTCACTTCCTGTACTGAGGGCAGCTCAGCCTCTTGGAGAGCAGTGTTCTTGTCATAAGCATAGAGCTACTAAAAATGATGTGGACACATACTGTAGACAAAAAGTGTGTATATGCAAATATCAATTTTACAAATACACAAATTCAAGAAGAATGCCGTTTTGAACACCAGGGGAATCTTCTCCACACTCTAACATCAGTGGAGTGGAAAAAGCCGATCATCAGTAGATGGATGTCCTGAATGGTAGGAATTCAGGAATTGGGGCAGTGTAATTTTACACCAAAGCCCAAGCATCAGGATCAATGCCAAGCAGGCTGGTACTGGAAGATCTACCAGCTGTTTCCCCCTGAACACGGGTCACACACAATGGGCCACACAGAACAATGCCACTGCGGCCCAGGAGCCCTGAGGTTGGCGTGGTGTCTGTGCACGGGACGCAGAAGACACCTGCAGCCCTTTGACGACCAACAAACCCTCATGATGAAAGAGACTGATGACTCAGGAAAACACAGGGTATATACTAGACGACTCATGTCAGCTCAATCTAGAAATAAACAATATGTAGTTTGAACATCAGTATCTCAGAGTGGACATGATATACAACTGTTACACTGCAAAGGATGTGACGAGAATCCGATCCCAAAAAATGTATTGCACACAACCATAAACATCAGTGATATCACAGCTACACCAAGGGCTAACAGTAGGGCTGGGCTATCCAAACCTATTATCAAGACAAAACTTGATAAATGAATAAATAATAATGATAATAAATAATAAATCTGTCGATATTAATAATTATCATGATAAATGTCACATTATTATTTCTTTTACATTTAAACCCGACATGTACTCTTCTCGAAACGGCATTGTTAAAGGGATAGTTCAGGGGTGAGTAGATAATAGTTCCGATTATCTACTCGCCCCTATGCCGATGGGGGGATTGGGCGAAGTGTTGGAGTCCACAAACCACTTTTGGGGTTTCAGGCATAAACTGTTTACCCCTGAGACTCTAAAAGTGTTTTGTGGACTCAAACACTTCACCCACCCCTCCATCAGCATAGTGGTGAGTAGATAATGTGTGAATTGTCATTTTTCGGAGTTCAGTTCCCTAAATATGACAATATATAAGAAAAAATATATTATTAATTATTTCCTGGGCAATTGGTGAAAATAAAAAAAGCAATATTAAAAAAGTAAAAAGTCTCATTTTCTTTTTCTCCCCCAAAATTGAATGAGTTATATCTTTTACCAAGTTTTCAGGAAATCTGTTCAGTAGTTTTTATGTAATCATGTTGACAAACAAACAAGCAAATCAACTACCAACCAACAAACAAAAGGAGAAGGGTTAATACATAACCTCCTTGATGGAGGTAATTAGGCTATAGTGGACCAATCAGTCGGTAACCTGCACTATTATTTCTTAAAAACGCACCCCTGAAAATGTCAAATTAAGTAAATATATATCTTTAAATTCAATTCACCTCTTATCACATATCTCAAAACCAAAACTATCAACATTGCATGATTGCACTTCAGGCCTGTGGTGTGTTTTTGTGAGACATAAGACATATTTAATGCTACTTTATGTTAATGGTTCTGACCTCCATCGTATAAAGATAATTCAGCTGCTGCAGACACAAACAGGAGAAGGAAATAATTACACGGAAACAGTTTGTGAAGGAGAAAGTTCTGCTCAGCTCTGAGCACTCAACACCGAGGCACGTGGCTGAATGATGGAACGTTTCCAACTCGCCCACTGCTTCTGACACAGCTACATCCTAAATCCTGTCACCATCTGAGGTGATTGATGCGATGTGGCCTAAACCATCACCACCGCCACAGGCAAGGGCCGGGGAGGGTGGGTGGGCGGCGGGGAAACATCCTTCCTGAGGCGGCTGCAGTGTCATGGTGGGGTTTTCCTCCACTCTCCTGACATGCCTGCTCTCCTGACACACACACACACACACACACACACACACACACACACACACACACACACACACACACACACACACACACACACACACACACACACATATTGGAGCCCAGGCCCAGGCCCAGATCTTGCCAGCTGAAGTCACCGCCTGTTGGCATTTTGTGCAACACTTTCCAGTGAAGAGAACAGGTTCCATTCCAGAGCAGGAGCATCTGCAGGCCGGCACGTAACAACCTCGAGGCCAGAGGACACTACTTTTTTCCAAGGTCCATTAAAGCAAGAGGAAGGTACCAGAACAATAGATGGGCTGGTTGGGGGCACATTTTAACAATAAGTTGTTCAGTTCAAACGGATGAAAGTTATAATTGATGGCTAACCTGTGGGGGTATGAAGTAGAAATCCCCACATCAACACATCTCTCCTCCCTGCATGTAAAAACAAACCATTCACCTCCACCGTGCTCCCGTACACACATGCACACTCACACACACCCTCACCCGCACATGCTAGCGCGTTGGTCTCCAAAGCCCATAGTGACTAAGCATGTCTATTGTCATCTTCTAACGCAAATCCATTCAGAGGAGCAGCCGCGACCACACACGCACACCAAAGACCCCGGCCGCAGAGGAGCTGTGTGTGAGGTCCACAAGTCAGCCTGGAAAGACGAGTGGAAAGGGGCTTTGCTGTAGTAAGCTTTTGTTAAACGAACTAATCCTCCATTGATATGCTAAATCCTGTTATATGGAAAGAGAGTGAGAGGCAGGAGAGGAGAGGAAAAGAAGGGAGATGATTTGGGTTGGGTGGGTTAGGTCTGGTTTGAATAATCAAGTGTGCAGTTGATTGTAGCTGTTTTACAAAGCTCAAAATAATACATTGGAAAATGACTCATAACTTGAAATTGACATTTGCATCTAATGATAAATGTGATGTAAAAGCAGGGGGGAGGGGCTGCGGCTTGTTTTGAACTGTTCCACTCAGTTTCACCGTGAAATGTACGCCATTTCTTTAGACTTCAACGTGGCAGGAAAGTGTCCAGTTGTCAGACGAGTTCACAACAACAGGAAAATATCCAGAACGTTCAGGTGAGGGTTCCAAGTTGACACCTTCATCAGCGTCTTCTCCGTCTGTGGCTCCTCTTTTTCATCATTCTTTTTCTTTTTGTCCACTTGTGCGTCCGATATGTGTTGCAGTTAGCCTTTATCATCAGCTGCTGTGAATGAGCTGTTGAGTGCTCGGACATTTTAATAGGGGGCTGTCAGGTAAAGTTCAGGAAAACGTCTGGAGCAACTCATTCAGATATTTGCGTCCTCACATACTCTGTGTGGAGACTCTCAGTCAGAGGAGCTTGCGTTGAAAAAGAACAGCGTGCACGTGATTATGTGGTTTAGACATTTGAGTTTGATGTGTGTGATGTGTGGCGGAGGTGGGTGGCAGAAAGAGGAAGCGGCGCTGCGAGTGGTGCACCGGCTCTGACTAGATGACCATGTGATTACAGTGAGGAAAAGTATGCTGCCTGACCTCCGGCTTCCTCACACCTTTCTGAGTCTGGCAGCGGGCCACACACATGTGGAGGAGAGTGGCTATTGGTTTTAGTCTCTCTAAGGCCCCCCCTCCTGATAAAGCCCAAGCTGCTCTGATTGGCCAGCTGGCCCACTCTGTTGTGATTGGTCAACCCCTTCCAGCACGTGTACAACATATTGGCCTCTGCTCTCGCCATACCTGCCGATTGGAGCAGGAGCCGACATAAACCTGTGTCTACTGCAGAGTCATTTGACCTGGGACTGAATGCCGTTTGTATCCTATTGCAAACTAGAGCCAGAGGAACTCCCTTTAACTGCAGACTTTGAGCTTTTTAACTTTGCTACATTTTTACAAACACAAGAAACCTGTATAATGCACTAGAGTAAAGAAACACTGAAAAACAATCACACGTCTCCTTTAAAGAAATGACTGAAACAGTTAATAGATTATCAGAACAACTGCTCATTTCTCTGTCAAACATTTAAGTCATTAATAGACTGATAATTTGAACCCTTTTCTTCATATGTCCTCAGTCAGCAGTGCCACCAACAATGGAGCTTTTCAATAACACTCCTCAAAGTGGATGCATTTAAAAATGTGGGGGGGGGGGGGGTATTATTGTCATGTGATCATTGGCAAGTTGTCATCATGTGACTGGCTCACGCCATTTTTAAGTCTTGATCTGGAAATTATAATCAGATAAAGACAGAATTTTGTATATTTGAACAGATGCTAGAGTTGTCACTATGCAATGTGATGGACCTATATTAGGAAAACCAAACAAATGCGTTCCATCACGTATTCCATATAAGATTTAAGCATTTTGCTTTTGCCCTGGCATTTCACTGCAGACACCAGGAGAAATAAACCTGAAATGCTGGAGTGGATGGAAAACTTTAGACGTGTTCTTGTCCATGCGCCAGTTCGAATCCAAAGTCCAGCTGGGAAACTGTGCAAGTGAATAAGCAACAGACTTACTCAGCAAATACTTCTGATGTGCCTTTGAGCAGGCACTCAGGCCAGCACTGAAGACTACTGTTGTACATACAAAAGCAGAGGCAGAGGGATTATCCAACCAACCTCCCTCAAGAGGTCTGAACCTAAATATTTCATCAAGGTACAGAGCTCTTGTGAAACAGTCAGGAGGAAGGAGCCGCTGCTTTGTTTAGCTTGAGGTGGCAAGATAAAGACTATCATAAGATCCGAATGACACAAGGTGCTTTTATTCAGCGGATAAATAAGTCCATTGACTAATAACCCTGCGATGATTTAATAGTGCTGAGACACAGATCACACTGCTGCCCCATCATCAGAAGAAAGGGCCAATAAGAAGTGTGAAACAAATTACATATGTTACATTCAAACTCGGTTAATAACTCAGAGCATGACTGGATGACATTCATGCAGAGCAGATTTAATAGATAACATGTGCTGCGTCAACGTGCTCCTCAGTCACTCATGAAACCAGAGGTTCCACTGAGCTGCAGTGTGGCTTTCACAAATAGGAAAACAGTGTTTCGCGTCAAAACAATGGGGGAAACATTATTTGACTTTGAGGTGCACGTCGATGCCCACAACAGAGGAAAATCCACTTCAAGAACTCGTCAAACAAACGCATTGGAAAATCCAATTATGTGCTGCACGCGAACCTTGGGGGGGGAGAGAGCTGTGTAATTACTTTGTTCAAGTCACATCAAACACAGTGTGGAAAACTGTGTTAATTTATGAAAGTCAACTTTGGAATTGTATCTGTTTTCATTATATATTATTAAAGTAATGCGCAGCAAAAGTTTTTTCCACGCAGCGCCGTTAGAGAAACACATGTCAGCAACGGCATGTTGGAAACTCTCTGGTTTTCGGTCCTGCTTTAACAGTTTCCATATAATTTGGCTCCATGATTTCTGGATAATTCACATTGATGGTGCAAGTGTCCCCGAGGTGGAGTAGAAATGAAGCAAATTCAATATAATGTATTGATTATCATTACAACCAAAAGATATCTCATACAATTCAAAGACATTATTATAATTTTTTCCATCAAGAAGAGGTGATGTTCCAACTTAAAAGGGGCTCAGCAGTGAGCATATATTCTTGCGTAATGTCTTCAGGTACTGACATAAATACAATGTTCACAACTTCTGCACTCAAGAATAAATTAATACATGACTAACTAGAATGGCAGTAGAGTGCAATCCTCCACCACGGCCCAACATCCATGATCTATACCACAAATCCTTACCTATATACTGGAGCCAATCTCCTCTGACATTGGGTGAGAGGTTGGGAACCAGGCCAACATACAGTACAGAGACAAACAGCCATTCACCCTCATATTCACACCTATGATTAATTGAGAGTCTCCAGTTGACCTAACCCCAATCTGCATGTCTTTGGACTGTAGGAGGAAGCTGGAGTACCCGGAGGAAACCGAGGAAATGAAGAGAACTGTTCATCTTATCAGCTTCACACTTGTCTTGTGTATTGTTAAGTGCCCAAGGAAGTG
This sequence comes from Verasper variegatus, assembly GCA_026259375.1. Classification (NCBI taxonomy): domain Eukaryota; kingdom Metazoa; phylum Chordata; class Actinopteri; order Pleuronectiformes; family Pleuronectidae; genus Verasper; species Verasper variegatus. The sequence goes on from CM048049.1 coordinate 8,543,564, forward strand.
CAGTGTTGAATTCTGTGCCATCTGGACACAAGATATGTTCAGTATTAATTTCAATAAACGGACAGGAAGTGCTCTAGAGCAGCAACAGCTGGGACTCATCAACTTACTCATAAGTAACGTTGTTGATCACGACAATAGGCGTGTTCATAACAACCGGTTCTCCAGTTAGGGGTTCTGCTTACTGAGTCGATCTTCACTGAACTCTGACTAAACAGGTGGACAGCTCTTTGTGCAGCAGCGGGGGTGCAGCTTTCAGGGTTCTGTGGAGTTCTGAGTCCTGCAGTCGCTCTTTATTTGCTGCACTCTCAATTACTGCAGATCACTTTTACGTTCTCAGAAAGAAAAGCTGCAACCAGCACCACCACAGGCCAAACAAACAGACCATTCCAAACAGACTCAGGCCGGCCACTTCAATGCAACATCTGAAGCATGAAATAACTGTGCTGTTTGAATTCAGGGGGGTTTAGGAAACATGAAACTCACATCATGGCTAAATAGAGTGAAACTTTTTTTCCCCGAAATGTTGCACTATTCCTTGAATATCTGTCCCAGACCTAGTGCATTTTGTGTCTAGCTCTAATTTAAACAAGATCACCCTCGAAATAAAGCTGAATAAAACTTTATTCAGCTGCAACAGGTGAACAGTTTACAAATCTATGACCACATTGATTACCACAGCTCCCACTTTTAATTAACTCAGCAATATATTTTAGATCATTTTGCAGGTGGCCTTACACTGCTCAGAGAGAGAGAGAAGCAGAGATACATGCTTTATGTCAGTGGTACATTACATCAAACTATTTGCTCCTGCGTTTGCAGACACAGGCCAAGACAAACAGTCTACAGCTGGAAGAGGAAAGTCTCACTGACAAAGCACCACCCTCATGTGGGTTATATTTGAGCAAGTATCTTTGTACACACGCAGGATGAAGTATCCCATCACCCTTCACAAGACATTCATAATATGTGCTGCGCCTCATTCTCCTTAACTCAAGTCAGCTTCTTTTTCACCTCAGGAGGAAGACTCCACTAAAAGCAACAAACTAAAGCAGCAGAGAGGAAACTCATGTGGTCAGGAGTGCGGCGAGAGAAGCTGTGACTTTCTCACTCGACTCTGACTAACCCGTTTCCTTCCATGTGGCTGTACATGGCTCATTGCTCATTCATAGGTTGTTTTTTCTACTGTATCATCGCAGAGCACATCAGTATGTTCGTCAGGAGTGTAACTCCAGCGTGAATGATGCTGATACTTCTCAGTGAGTGAAATAAACCTTTACTCCAAATCCGTCTGGAAGCCTGTCAATTTCAGCATTCACGACACAGTGCAAAACCTTACTAAAGTAAATGTATGTAAATGTTATCAGCACAATGTAGCTAAATTATAAAAAGTAAAATTACGTACAATGTTTACCTATTCTATTTGATGTTTTTGGATTAATATTGCAGCATTAATGTATATGTTGCCTTTTAGTGCTGTGGTCGTTTAAGGTGGAGCTCATTTGAACTATTTTATTTAAAGTTGTTGCATTTTACAGCTAATTCAAGAGGCTTTTTAAAGAGTTGATTATGAATTTTCCCAACATACAAAGGAACAGTCCATTTTTCAGTTTATCCCAAACATTCGACATCAATACACCTGGAGATGGTTTACACTGACATCTGAAAAGTAAAGCTGTCCGACAAATGTAGTCAGTGGTGTAGTGCAGGCTGCACAACGTATACCCATCACCTCTGATACGCGCCATTCAGCAGTGTGCTGCTGCTGCAAGTCTCATTTTATTATGGGGGTGCAAAAGCAGGACCTGCCTTACACTGCGTCTGATTGGCTAGTGCTTGATGCCTTTGTTGGTTGGTCTAATTATGAGGAGTGGTGATTGGTTCGTTAGAATAGGAGTAAGCTGTCAGACAGGAGGAGTGAAAAAGTACATTTCCCTCTGAGATGTAGTGGAGTAGAAGTAAAAAGTTGGATAAATGCCCATACCTATGTTAAGTACAAGTACCACAAATGTGTAGTCACGTTCAGTAAATGAGTAAATAGTTACTGTCCATAACACAATGGAAACGCACTATCAAAACGTATTATTATTATTATTATTATTATTATTATTATTATTATTATTATCAATGCCACAGCCACTCAGCTGTGACTCTTCCTGCCAACATGCTGATTCTGCAGCTTCCTGTGAATAAGTGTCACCATCATGACAAAGCGACTTATTGTTTAACCAACACATGAGAGCTCTCAAGACAACAGTTGCATTTTTTTAATGCATGTTTCACAAAAGTACGAACACCGAAGTCTGGCCTGAGACGTAGTAAGATGAGAAACACAGGGGTCTGAGAAAATGCCAAGAATTTATATGCAATTAAAGTGTGTGTGTGTTTGTGTGACTGCAGCCTACGTGAACATGAGCACATCTACAGTTCTGGTGCAGAAAAGTGGAATCACGACTCTAACCACTGAGCTCAGGTCCAGGGTCACGACCAGACCACAGCATATAAGCAGGAGACTCTACACTTGTCATCCTAAACCTCTTCAAATCATCAGGAGACTCTAACAAAGCTATACCACTTACCCAATTTACATCCACCACAATCGCTCCCGGGTTTCCAGCCAAATTTCTCCGGGTTCCTACAAAACCCGTCGCTGCGAAGCTCTCCAAAGTAAAGCCCTTAATTATTTCAACAGGCTTTTTGATTATTTGGATCCAGGGAAACAATACTCCTCTGTGGTAGTTTGGCCTCAAGTACAGTTGCACTGAAGTGGAGTGGGAGGATAATTGTGGTGAGGTCACTTGTTGGTTACTTGCCACTGTATATCGCCAATGGAGGCCAGGTGGCTTGTGGCCTAATAGCTCTAATAATTTCTATTTTACACACATGACAGAAACTTACTCATCCTTCCTCGATGACGATGTGCTGCACACGTGTGGGTGTTTGCATGCATGCATCTGTGCATATACTATGAGTGTGTGAGTATTGCATGCAGTGTCCAGAGGCCAGGCAGAGGAGAGGAAGGCTGAGTCACAGGATCCAGAGCCTCTCAGGAAGAGAGCAGTGTGATCTAAGACATGCTTGCTTGGCCAGGCCCCCACACGCCGCTGATGAGTTATAGCCCCGCTGCGATCCTCCGCCAGGGCCCTCCACCTCAGAGATACACTTCATCTCCCCCTCTCTTTGGCCTGGAGTTGCTGGGGAGGACAAGCCACCAGATTCACTGCCACACGGGGCAAATAAACAAGTGATCCTGGGCGAATTTGTGCGAAATTGATGACGGCCCTTTCTCTTATTCTGGTGAAGCAGGAGGTCTGAGGGTGGGCCGTAATCACACAGATGCAGGCACACGCTGCTGTTGCTCCACTGAAATATTCATAATTGCTCTGCGCTGCATGTAATAAGTTGGGCAGGGACTACAGCCGCTTGAGGCTTTCTACTTCTTCATGATTAATAACAAGAACTTACTTATACAGAGGTTCTTTTGTTGAAATACAATAGCACCTACATAATAAAAAATTGTTTAAACTAAACCTAGAGTTCGGCCAAATTCCAACACCCAGGCTGTCACCGTCTTCAACACGGAGGCAGTTTCTCAGAGTGTTTAAACACACAGACAAGAGTAATTGCGAGTGCAGCGTAGGGAAAAGCCATTTGAACGCAGGCACACACACTGACTGCACAGGCAGCGCTGCTCCACCGACCACAGCAGATTGGAGAGCGGGAGCACAGAGAGAATATGGAAACAGGGAGCGGCTCTGAGGGGGAACTAACCGTAACGGCGGCAAGCTCGGCTGGAGGAAGACACACAGCGACAAAAGGGGTCATGCTGAGTGGCTGACTGTTTTGCTTGGGTTCAAAAAACAAATCAAACAAAAGCAGGATTATTACACGACTACTCTTCTTTCCAATTTGGCCGGTGGTGTTTTTCGTTAGGCTGCTTCTTATATGGCGTTGCCCTTTTGCACAAGGCTTCTTATTCTATCAACAACTTGTGGTATCAACATGTAATTGCACTTCCGCAACCCCACCCCCTGCCACCTTCCTATCAGTTTGACAGATCACCCGCTGCGCTGAAAAAACAGGAAAGGCAAACAGTGCTAAGAAAACAGCACGGAAGAAGACATTCTGCAACCTGCTCATTCTGCCGGGATCGATAATTCCACACATATACGACTGTGTAGCTGCAACACATACTACACGCTCTCCATCGCCGGACACTGGAAGCACTTGTAGCTGTTGACAGATCTGCTGAGGTCATGATTATAACATCTGTTTCTACCGGGCGCATGAAATGAAGGGGTTGTCCAGTTCAGAGAAGCAACATTAGTGATTAAAGGCAGGGTTGGTGAGTTGTTTCTGAAACTCTTTTTATCTTATTTGTTGAAATCCTCTTCACGTCCCAATCAATCAACCATAAATGGCACTCGCAGGACCGGTATAAACACGACCAATCATTTCACTGGACCGAACTCAATGATCGGCTGGCGAATCTGTTTTCAGAGGTGTCAAAAGTTCCCACATATAAGTACAAGCTATGAAATGTACTCAAAGTATAAAGTTTCCTTCTAAAGGCCATTTCTAGCATGCAAAGCAAACTGAGACTCAAGTCATATTAATATAATTCAAGATCTATTTCACTTGAACCAATTTTACTTTTTTTTGACATCCCGTTGCTGTCTTACCAAATCAGAACATTCACCCAGGTGACACATTTCCATTCCGATAAAAGCCTGTGTCTACTGCAGAGTCATGTGACCCGGGGGTGAATGCCCATTGTATTTATTCCCATTACAGACAAAAGCCAGATGTTGGTGGGTATTAGTGGTTCGTGGTAGTAGTTTGCTTAAGGGGCTCAAGAAAGGGTTCATATGGACATGTTCTTGTCATTAACCTCCTTCATTCAGCTTTTGTCATGGTTGAAGTCCTCCAAGTGTGCTGAGTTCGTCAGCAGAAGCAGTCAAGGTGGAACGAGGGGAAACTCAAGCCGTTAATGAGTAAATTAATAAGAGTAAAGAAATATCCTCTTTCAGCGATCCGTGTTGTGCCCATGGTTAGAAGCTTAGGAATGGAAACTGACGGTGGTCTCTCAGGAAGTACTCGGAAATCCCCACATGTGGTTGGCTTCACAAGGACAAAGTCACCAGAAATTACGGCTGCCTGCCACTTCAATATAATCACAATCAAAGCCCATTCACGTGGCATTAGCAGAGATTGGAGTGATGTGAGATTATCACCCGGCACTGGCTAAAGTCAAGTGTGCTGAAGGGCATTTCTGGTGCAACCTAGACGCGCAGAAAATCCAAAGCAAAGCGGCACTCGGCGGCAGGAGCGGCCCGCCTACTGATGGTTTTGGCATCAGACATCAGGAGTACAGTGGCCACAACCCCCCTCTGTGCCCCCGCACTAGGCCTGCCAATGGGGCCGTCCCAGCCTCCCCTGCCCCCTTCTTCTTCATCTCCCCGAAGGGGACCACTCTTCTCCACTCTGTCATTCGCTGACTCTTGTGGCCGGGGCCCTGCGTTCTGCCTTGCCACTTTACATTTAAAGGAGAGCGAGGCGGCAGAAATGTGCACTGCAGATGGTAGAAATTACTTTGCTCACTTAACTTCAGAGACATTTTTTTTTTCCTTTTCTTCTCTCTCTCTTTATTTCTCTGTTTTCCACAAATTACTCCAAGGCCGGTGGAAATTGATAGATTCCTGCAAGTAGGTCTTCTGAGTTGAACTTACTTTTCCCAATTGTGATATCAGAACCATCTAAGCTTGAAAAAGGGCTAAGGCTATAACAGTGCGTATTCAGAACCAACACCAACAGTGAATATTTTGATTCGGGGGTGACCTGTTTTTTCTTGAGAGGGAGCTGAATGTGCTTTCCAGGAAACGTCTGGCTCCATGTATATCACACATAAAGCCCTGTGCTGTTGGGACGTCCTCTGGGGTGAAATATGGCTGCCAGCTCCATAGGAACATGCAGATGTGGACTTATACTGTTGAAGGGAGGGAGCGAGGGAGGGAGGGAGAGGGGGAGGGAGATGGCTGTGATTTATTTCCCGTGTGCTTCAGTCCGCTTTGGTCAATGTGAAGTGCAGTCCCTCCATTTTCCATCTGCACCCTTCTTTCTTGCTATTTTCTCTTCTCAGCTTCCTCTCCTTGTAACTCTTTCATTCTCACTGGCTCTCTTTGTCTATAGACACATTTTGAAATTTTGGATCACAACCTCGAACACTGAGAGATTACAGTCAGTTATTGTTTCCATAATCACTAAAGTAAAGTTTTCTGGTTCAAATCACAATAACTTTGGCTGAAACAGCCTTCTTTCCTGTAACTCAGTCTAAATAATCTTGAAAGAGGAATGTTGAGCCGATCTCATTTGCTCTGCCAAGTGTTACCTTGCATCATGCAAGTGATATTACTTAGAGGTTCAGAACAATCCAAATACCTCATAGCACTCTGGCATTTTACTGTATGTTTCGGACTCAAAACTTTGTTTGTCTTAGTAATTCCAGAGGCAGATGTGCAGCCCTCAACCAGAGCTGGGAGTCACAGCACCACCGACCAGAGGAACCTGTGGCTGAGGCAGCCACCGTTCACAACATTTTCAGCTGCACTGACAATGCAGCAACATCCTATAAGGACAAGTACTTAAAGTAACTAGTAATATTTGAGGTTTAACCCTCTAACCACGGGAGGTTGTAGTTTGTATGATCCTGTTGCATGAATCTGAAATAACAACTAGAATGGTACTCAGTAGAGTTCATACCTCCGCCAAGGCCCAACAGTTCCCTTAAATTCAAACACGAAGCACCAAATTGCACACACACGTTTCCTGAGCATGCCAGATTGTTTTCATCAAGATCATTGCATTATTCTCTAAAAGATGTCCTATCTCACAATGTTCCTTGATCCGCTGCCTGATCCAGATCTGCACTGAAATTTTATAGGTTCCTCCCTGACCCAAACCACATCATTCTACTACTGTCATGGTAATCCATCCTTTAGTCTTTGTGTAATCTTGCTTACAAAAAAACAAACGGACAGGAGTGAGAACAGAACGTCCTTGGCAGGGATAACTACAATAGTTAGTAAGTTATTATTCAGTAACTTAGTTAAGACCTAACTTCTCTTTTTGCTTCATCACATTAAGCGCTCTGGATGACATCATCACATTACTTCAACCTGTGTTGCAAAATGTGTTGAAAACGTACGGAGCTGTAACAGGAGAGGAGCAGAGTTGCATGGGCATATCTCAACAACTAAAAACATTTACAGCATTCAAATTACTTTTGGAGTCTCAAGAAATATTTTGTTCATGTTTTTATAGATGTTTTTTTTGTACAAAATCTGAGGAAAAACATGTCTGATTTTTGTCTTTTTTACTTTATAAAATAAAATATAATACAACAAACATCATGGTGAGTACAAGGCACTGGCAGAACCAGAGTTCAAAGGCTTCTTGTTTTTTTCTACAGCCTGTCAGAAGAACTCTACATTTCTCTCTTCCCTATAGCTACTATTAAATACTGACCCATTAACAGGAAATATCTAACTGTTTAGATGGCCCAGTTGGCATTATAGCATCTATCAAATATAGCAAATCTTCAGTGCTACCAAAACAAGTGTTTAGCTTCAAAATATTTAAGTTTCCTAGCAGTCTAATCCCACCCCATCTCAAGCAACATCACATCATCCCCCAAAAATGCCTGGTTGAGGAGGAATGTTCTGTAGCTGGCCGCCTGTCCCGACTGACCGAGTTGCTAACTGGCAGTCACTCTCAGGGAGTCGTGAACTTTTGTCCCGCCAATGCTCCCTCACTGGCTGCACGAGAGGACTTGGGCGACACCAAACAGGAAGTGTTCAACAAGTGGAAGCTTTGGATGTTTATCTCGCGCCCATTCATCAAGCCCCCAAAAAACCAGACAGAGAAGTCGAAACCCCGACCGGGGCTGTCCTTCTTGGAGCCACTGAGGAGCCGTCAGCGGGCCATCATGGGTTAGATCTGGGCTAGATGGTACCCGACTGGGAGGGTCTCTCCGCCACTGGCTGGCCCCTTTCATCCTTTCTCACAGTCCTCAAGGAGCCAAGCCAACAGTCAGCAACCTTGTGCCAAGTGGTGATATCAAAATATTCTTTAGTATTCAATAGATTTCAAGAGCTGTAACTATAGTAGCTGCTCTAAGAGACTAAGCCTATCAGGATCAGGCTGTCCTGGACTAAGGTGGACCTTTACCACCAATGTTGGTGAATGCGGTCCCAACCACTGCTATCAAAACAAACTTCAGATAAGTAAGGGGGAACAGAGAGAAAGCAAATCTATTCTGCGGTTGAGGCTTTAGCAGGAAGAGGAATGAGCTGTACAGAAATCTATACAATACACAGCTATTACAATGGGCTGCATTACTCCCTGTCAAACAATGAGACCGATTCAAAACTAAAGGGTTCAGGAAAGATATGAAATGTCAACCTTAAAGCCACGACACAATATAAATAAAGAGAGCACAAGCAAACATCTGGAAGTTTTACAGCTGCACAACTGAATCCAGAGTGCAGCTGCAGAAAAAGGCTTGTGTTCCCGGTCTGCGAAGTTACTTCTCTGCAAGTAAAAAGCGTTTTTGATACAAAGGATCATTGGAAATTGGACATGAGTTGTTGATGTTGTTCAGCAAAAGATGTCACACATCTTATAGTTAAACCAGCGAAGGAACAGGTTTCAAAACAGGAGAATACAAACGTACCAACAGCAGCAGCAGTGCAAGCAAAAAAAGCTGACAACAGACTTTCTGTCCTTAAGCTATGGTCACAAGCTTTGAGAAGAAAGTGGAAGAATGAGATTGCAGATACAGGCAGGGTTGTTGTACTCTCTGAAATGAATCTTAAACTGGAATCATGCTTCTGTACAAAAGGGTTACATACATGCCTAAAGCAGCTATGTGCGTGGGCTCTGAGGATTACATCCATAGAAAGATGTATATAAAGATGGACGACATGCCTGCTCCATAAAAGTGAAGCCATAGCGTTTCAATCGACACCTGGTGGGCTGGCAGCAGTAAAGGTCATAAATCCTGCCTCCTCCATGTTAGTGGGTGGGACATGGTCAAAGTGAATGGTCAAAAAAACACGTCCTTTCTCAAAAATGTATTTTGTCATTACCTCCCCCAAGGAAGTTACGTCTTCATCTGCACCTGTGCTTTCTCCAAGTTTCTGATGCTGGTGGCGTTTGTAAAGACAACATTGAAGACACCAAAGAAAAGACTCCACCTGTTTATTACTGCAGACCTTCAGTTTACCACGGTTGTTCTGCATGAATCGATGAACTTACACACAGCAACTGTGAGGCAACAGTTTCTTAATCAGTAACAACACAAGGAAAAGTGGCCTTGATGTAACTCCAGTCCTGTGAGTATGTGTGAAGCCCAGCGTCTCTGTGTATCACAAAGTAAATGAAGGAATGTAAACACAGTCAGTGTGGGGAATACAGGCTACTTAGTGGACAATGCAGTCTGATCCTGTGCAGTACATTCATCCAGTGTTGGTAATATCAACAGCTGGAATCCAACGTCCCCACTATACATTCAGACCTACACAGATGGAAGCTATAGAGGGACTCTTGTGTTTAGTTAAGCAGCTTCACTAATCCATTTGGTCAGTGAGGGGTGAAGGAGTGGAGGTTGATTGGCTGTGTATTGGGAAAAACCCCAAAGCCGAGACAGTGCAGAGTGGACAAACTACCTTTCCATGTCGGTCCAAAAGCAGCTTGGGATCCCATGAAAAGAAATACTGGGAAAAGTAAATCTGGTTCACTGCTCTTGCTCTGGCACAGTGACCCAGACCCTGATTATCAGCAGGAAGATGAACTTGCTCTGCCACTGTAATACAAGGCTGAGGGCCAGCAAGGTATCAGCATGATAACTAATGTGATTTGCATACAAATAAATCCCACTGTGAATTTTCACAACAGCTGACACAGCGGAAAAGACCTGACACTGAACGGGCAGTTGGGGACGAGCATCCATGTTTGTTGCATGGCTGAGCGGTGAGTCACTCAGCGGAGCAGGCCAGCTCTCAGCGGAGGAAACAGCAGCAGCATGAAGAGGGGAATACACTTCCAGCCAGACTCCATCTCCATGCAGATATTACCACATGTGGTCTAAAAGCCCTTTTCCGTTCTCGCCTCTGCTGCTGACAGACACCTGAGGTTCTGCTGACTGGAGACATCCTGGGACGACTGTCAACAGGGCTGAGCCGGGGTCAGGGATCCTCAGCTGGAAAAGCTGTCCGGCATGAGAGGACTTTGTGAAAGGATCACCGTTGTCACACATATTTCAGAACAAGACAGAGAGGCAGGGCCGGATTGGAGAGCGCAGAAGGCCTCACACTCATATTTTCCATTGATATCAAAGCCATGTGGCTTGATTTCATGAAATAGCTGAGGCAGAACACTGCATTTGGCAGCGTTTAATAGAAGAAATGCACAATAATGTGGATGAACTGGCTGGATTTGTCCTGGGTTACTGATGTACAGTATATTATACACTATATGTGCAGATGTTTACTGTAGATATAGCCCTTTCAAAGTTCCCATGAATGTGGGCCATAAATCAGACAGCTTCCTGCCATAATTTATTGGACTCTAAGGCCTCTTTAGATTAATGCATACGATATGAAGTGATACACATTCATAAAGTTGCGATATGTGAATCCTGATCAGTTTGTGGCAGATTGTCAACAACCCACAGTGCTTTTCTTTAAAGTGTACCTTCCACAGTAAGTTTTGGCTAAAGTTCTTCTTCCTGGAAATTCAAAAAATACCTATATAACGCAGTGCATGAAGGCGGGGCTACGGTACACCTACCTACCACCCTTATCCCCCATACCCCATCCACACAGACATCATTAACACACACGCATACCAATTGCTAAAGCTAAATTATCCACTGTACGTCGTATAGCTATGAGCGACGACTCCGACTGCAGCACACACAACTCCTGAGGCTTCTCGCCTCAGGAGTTTCCTAATGGTCAAGACTTCGGCCGTCCCGAGCTGAGGCTCAGGAGAGGACTGGGGACATCTCTGAATGGTGGTTTAGGGGTTTGGTCTCAGTGTCGATTTGAAAATGAGCGCGGCTTTTCAGAATCCCACGCCCAAGCAGCCACTGTTGGCGGGGGTGAGCACCCACCTTGGATTAGAGGGTGTTAACATTTTCAAATATATATCAATTTCATGATGAAGAGACGTCCCAAATGGTTGACTCTACATTGGCATTGTTTTTGGCAAGTATTAAACACAGGTGGTGTTATGAGCCATGTTCAACCCATACATGTTGATTTCTTTTATAAATTTGGTAATAAATGTGGCATTAAAACCAGAATTAAAGTATTTCATCAAACAACAATCGTATAATTTAGTTCACAGCTCATCAATTTATCTGTGCAGTATCTCTAAAAGGGCAGTCTTCAATTCAACTCTTTCCCTGTTACAGATTCTTGCGACTGTGCCAATGTTACAGGATCCATGTAAATATGCAGTGATGAGATTTTCTGCTCTGCGGACCAGAACTGTTCATAACTAGCTAGTGAGAATCAGCAGACCTCGTAAAGAACAACAACATTACCGTGCTCCTCTGGAATGCCAACTTGGACAACATGGAACCAAAGGACACAGGCTGAACACAGACTGCTCCTTCAATATCCTCCACTTGCTGCTCTGCACAAGTTTATGCTTCATTCATTTTTTATTTCTCTTTTCCTTATTTATGCTTTCATCAACCTCGAGCAGCAAAAGCAGCTCTGACCGACCTAAATGTTCAGATCCTGGGGGGCTGATGAAAAGTGCTTTGTTTAATCACCCTCTTTTTTTATCCAGTCAATGATAATTACAGACACAAGTGGAGCAATCATCATTATTCACAAGAGTTTAAAACAGCGACGTGTGGATGCTCACAGGAGCCATTTCATTATTCCAACAGGCTTTACACACCATTAATCCCACACAGCTATGAAGGGCAGGGCCGATCCATGGGCTCAAAATAACTGAGTCAGAGGTTTACAGCACCGGCATAACTAGAGAAATATCTATCTATCTATCTATCTATCTATCTATCTATCTATCTATCTATCTGTCTGTCTGTCTGTCTGTCTGTCTGTCTGTCTGTCTGTCTGTCTGTCTGTCTGTCTGCCTATGTCATCCAACCATCCTTTTATCTACCTATCTACTTACCTACCTAGCTACCAAGCTAGCCACCCACCCATCAGACATTACATCTGTGCTGTCATAGCTTCACAGTGCTTATCATTATATGGGGCGTCTTTAAATCAGAAAACAAACATTTTAATGTTTTAGCCCTATTTTCACTTATAAACAGACACACACACACAGACACAGGCCACACTCAGCACCAACCAGCAAGAACATGCCAATTAAAGCTGGCGCCACTGATTTAGACTTAAAATATTCTCACACAGCCAAATACAAGATGGCAAATGATCTGGAATGACTCGGCCTGTACATGTGGTTAAAGCCACTTCTTATAGTGAGGTTGTACAACACATTATCATTGTTATGGAAAATGAAGCGCTTCCAAAATCACACAGGAGGCCGAGCAAAAACCACAGAGTACTTCTGTTCATGTGAGCTTGTATGCGAGCACTTGCATTATGTTAAGTCCAGCAACATTACACCGCAATGTAAATAACTGCGGCTACTACATGGTGTCCTGAGGAGCATCAGTGCTGTTGTGTCTCTTGCGGTATTTGAGTCATGTTTGGAGCACGAGGCCCAGACGTCTGCTCTGGAAACAAATCTTAACCGATGAATAGGTTAGAGGACACCAAAAAAAAAAAAATCAGTGCATCGTCATGTTCTGCCTCTGTTACCGTCACGATCATCTCTACAAACTGATTCTGCAAGAGAAAATGCTGAATCTTTAGGTAAGGGACAATATTTTAGGGGCCGTAATTCTTCTGGTTTCTGTTTCTAGTTTGATCAACATGTCGGAGCCGGCTTTGGTTTCCTGTGAGTTAACAGCCAAATAAGTGGAATACATTAACTGAAATGTATCGGCTATTGGATTTTTAGGCTATACGATACTTCTACTTTTTTGTTAGAAAACACATCAATCTTTGCTATGGATACACCCGGTGTTCACACTACTCCTACTAGAGCCCCTAAAAAGGCGAAGTTTGGAAACGCTGCTGGCCTGGTTTTACTTTGAAAAGTCCAGGGTAGCATTTTAGTCTGGACGGCAAGAAACTGAGATGCTTTGAAACACTTGCATTTGCTTCCTGAACAGGCCTTTTCGGTCATGATGTAGCTTTCGCTGTTTCGTCAGGATCCTAGTCACATTACCCAGGCATTATATATGTGATAAAGAAACTAGTTGGACTGTAAACAGTATTGAGCGAGCTGAAATCCCGACCTTGATATCTGTTGTCTACACCAGAAGCCCCACAGAAGAAACTTTGTATTCAAAAGCAAAGTAACTGTTGTGGAAACTGTGTCTTGTACAGTGTGACTCATAATAAAGGCGTCCTTACCTTCTGGTCCACTATGGAGCACACCAGGTCCTTCACGGCGGACAGCGACAGGTCACTGGCCTCCAGGTTGACCGTCTCTCTTGTCAGTCCGATCTGCAGCAGGAAGGACACCCCGTGGAAGGAGCTGCGGGAGTTGGTGGGGCTTGGGGCGCTGTGGCTGCCGTTGGACAGCCGTGTGTAGAGCGGTCCAGGCGACGAGGGCGGGTGGTGCGGTTGGAGAGAGTGGAGGTAGGCTCGAGGAAAGGACGGGGGAGAGGAGGCAGACATTGGGTTTCTTCCAATGGTGACGTGAACTGCTGAATAGTGGAGGATTCAGAGTGGAGATAAACTCTTGGTCGGGGGGAATCTTTGGTCCTCATCAGTCGCAGTGACTAAGCACTGGATGTTTGTTTTTTTATCAAAGTGACATTGTTTCGTTTAGAAACGAAGAGGGTAGTAACCTGTCCGCCCACCTGGGCTCACACACCACACACTCATTAATGAAGTGGGAGGGTGATGGAGGAAATGTCTCGGGACAATCCGTGGGCGTGTGCAGTAAAATCACCGCCACAAGCTTCATACCCTGCAGTGGTGTTCCCTCTCCTTACTGAAGTCAGTAATCCACTCTGACCACAGGAAACCTGTCACCGCAAACAAACACACACACAGGGACAAACACAGAGAGCTATTTTCACAAAGAAATAAACGATTCATCTTTCTGAATACAGTTGAGAAAGTGACGACTGGTGGAGCTCAGTTGTATGAATGAATCAGCTCTTTCTCTTCGCAATGTGAACACTTGTGAAAAACAGCTTTTCAATTAAAGGGTGAAAAGTGGTTCTCAAATAGGGCTCCCCGGATCCCCAGGGGTCCGTGGCACACTGCCACGGGCTCACGAAAAGTTTCCATTATAATTATCAAGATATATTCTAACAATTATAACCTCTCCCTTAAAGCACTTATAGGTGAAAATAGGTTTTGCTGTCCTGTGTTTTTGTTGTGTTGTTTTGTGTTGTGCTGTGTTAGGTTGTGCTGTGTTAGGTTGTGTTGTGTTGTGTTGTGTTGTTCTTTGTTGTTATGTGCTGTGCTGCGCTGTGCTGTGTTGTGTTATGCTGTGCTGTGTTGTTCTGCATTGTGTTGTTCTGTGTAGTACTGTGCTGTGTTTTGCTATGTTGTGCTGTGTTGTGTTGTGGCCTTGCATTGTTTTGAATGTGTGCAGGCCACCTCCAAGTGTTAGCTTTCAGCTAACCCATATTGCCTTTAAGTAAATGAGCCATGCTAAAGCAGCCTCAGTTTAAAGTGTATTATCGAGCTCTTAGTGACTTTAATAAACATGTCACAAGTAGAACTGCCACACGACACATGCTCGTGCGTAAAACATGACAAGTAAAGCCCCGCCGATGCGTAAAAGTTGACAAAGCGCATCTTTTCCTGTGTTTACACGAGGTCAAACGCCACAAACATCTGGAACCGAGGCTCCTCAACATCTGCACCCCTCCCACTTTCTATTGGGCTCCGCTGGCAGAAGACAAGCCGAGTGGAGAATGGCAGCAAAACAAGTTATACAAGCGCCCAACGTGCACATTCACTGGGACACTAAGTAGAAGTTAACCCGTTAGAAAAGGCAAAGCAGCAGACGTCGAGTGGGAATGATCCAGAAATGATACTTTACCTTCACAGTGAGCGAAGGGCGCGTTTCTCTCCATTGCGAGCGGACTGAAGAAACTTTTTAACTCCATCAACTGAGCCTGAACTTTTATTATCCTGCACTTTCTTCTTCTTCTGGTAGTATTACGCACGGAAAGCGCAGCGTCGTCGCTTACACGCAACAAACACCGACTTCACGCGCAGAGGAGAGCCGAGCCGTCCATTTATTTGCCTTTCTTATCTTTTTATTCCAGATTGTAAATTCATGCGCATCTTATTATCCTTCATTCCAGCTGTGACTACTCCCCCCTCTGCTCGACGAGGAGAAAGAGCCGCGGCCGTCGCTGGGGCTTGAAGTCTTTTTATTATCTCCGCATAACTGACTTTCCATGTGTGGGGAGGAAAACTTGAACTACAGTGCCTGTGAGGCAATGGCGCCTCCGATGGAGCTCCGACCAAATGCGCATGTGCTTTTCTTTTCCGTTATTTCAACTTGGTCATGCCAAGAAGAAAAAAAACTATCCCACACACGACCCGGTTCAGTTTGAAACACACAGCTTTCCACAGTGGAGTCCAGGAGTGTGCAGGGGCCCCTAAAGGGATCCAAAGGTGGCCCCTTGGATGACAAGAAATGCACTGATTCCCACATAAACAATAAATAAAGTAGGATTTTGATTTTAGATTTCACTCTACTGTGTCATCTATCATCCTGCAAACAGCTGGACTCTTTTTGTATATTTGTTTATTCATGAAATTCAATTTTTTTAACAACACAAAAAAAGACAAGACACAGATAACAAAACAGAAAGACAAACAAATTACCAAATCCACAAAATACACATTTGCATGTCAATCCATACCACATCCAAAATGTCCAGCAGTGGGTTCAACAAGGTTCTGGGCAAGACTCTTTTTTTTACCCTGATGATTAAATGAGTAAATTAGGTCAGCTGTCAGTTATTGCATCCAGAATATTGTCCTGTTCTGTGTAAGTGTAATGTTATACATATTCAAATAAATGAAGGGAAACACAGGAATATTTTTGCAAGGATGCTTGTGTGTTATCTCACTGCCCGCTCATGTTATTGACGACCTGACACACGGCAGATTACACAACACATTTTAGGAACAGGTCCATTGACGTGCTCGTTATGTGAGGTTTTGTAACTCGGCGATGACATTTAACACAATCTACCTAGAAGAAAGATGTAGAGGAGGAAAAAAAAAAATGGAAATGCAGCGATTGTTCAAATAAAAGTTTTATTGATGGATCAATACTGTGGAAATGTGGGGTCTATTTTCTTTGACCAGGACGTGAGGCCTCCACGGATGTCCTTCACTGTGATACTGTCCACTTCAGATCCACTCATCTTCTCCAGAAGCTGCACCGCTTTCTGAGAGTCGTTACCCAGCTTACAGATCACATACACTGGGGGCGAAAACACACAGATCTGTCACAGTCTGGTCACATTGATGGGACTAAATCATGAAGTGAATCTGCTTTAGATTCAACTTGCAAACTGGAAGAGCACAGAGGGCATGTGCCAGGGCTGATTGGCATCTTAACACTAATTCAGCATATTGAGATCAGATACAAATACCATGTACGTAGGAACCTCTGCAAACTGCTCACGTTAAACACAGGCTAGATTTGTTACAGGTGGTAACAGAATTAAAATCACCCCTAATAAAAATATAAATTTTAAAAGGATAAAATCAGGATTATTATTTAGATCCACACAAAATGTCACCTGTTCACAGATATTAGCACTCTACACATGCCTCAAGTTTTACATAAAGATCTCATTATTTCTTTAAAAAATTGACAAAAAAGTCAAAATGTTAAAGAAAGTAAAAACGATATTCCTGGATCTGCCACCTGATCCGGATCCGACCAATATTTAAAGAGTTCTTCCCTGACCCATTCTGCACCCTGGACAGAAAGCTGCACAAAAAATTCTGTGTTTCATTTATGAGCAGATAAAAGTTAAAAATAATAAAACCTGAGTTAACAAGATGTGAATAATTCATAATCAAGACTGAAGTATTAAAGATAAAACTCCCCAAACCTAAATTTAGCTCATTGATAAAGAAAGCTCCACACAGTGAATCCAGAGCACTAACCACTAAAATAACGTTTTGAATATTCATTTCTCTGAAGCAGGCCAGCTGCTCAGGTTGACCACTTGTTTTGGAAAAGAGGTCACCTAGCAACCTCATTACAACCTTCTACTGGGTGTCCAACATAAGCCTCTGGCCCGACAGTGTGAGACAACACAGCGGACAGTGAAAAAGACACAGACGTCTCTACGTGTCTGCTCATCTCAAACAGCACGTACGGAGCCTAAAATGGTGATTTGACAAGTTACCTGGAGGCCGGCAGTCACCTGCCGTCTGCTGCTTCAACCGGCTGATTCTCTCCTGGAATAACTGCATATGTTCACTCTCTCTCTCCTCTAGACTGGAGAGTGGGATGTCTGACAGGAATATAAAAGGGAAATAATCTAACAGAAAAAAAAGTGATAAAACATTAGAGCCTGACCAATTTGTCTGATTGACAACATTAACCTCTCAGAGTCGGGTCGGTGACAATTAACATCAGTCCGAATTTTGCCAATTTGCCCCGATGTATTCATTTCAATATTTTAATATTAATTAAAGTGGGACATTTTTTACTCCTTAATATAAGAATCAGTCAGGCTCTGATGAACATGAAGTAAAAGTACAGATTTATGACAGTGAGAGAGTTTCTTGTGTCTTCATCATCAAAAGGATACTGAGAGAGAAGGGCAAGTGGCAAATGTCCACCTCCACAAGAGGGCGCACGTCCAACAAAAGATGGGGCTCAGCGTTGTCCAATATCGATTGATAATCCTGGAATTATATTAAAACAGCTCAATTTAGAGAGGGAGAGGTGTGGCTTTATTTTTGGAAAAAGACATTGATTAATATCCACAGTTAAACGGGGAAACTAAAATTACTTGCAGCTAAATGTTGGATTTGTGGAGTAATACGAGCGTTTTAACTGCTTTTCCTTAAATCACAGGAAACAACACGGTTTCTGACTGGAGCCCCTTTGCTCAATCTCGATTACAGCCCAATCAATCATGATCCCCATCTCTGTGTTTAATGACTCAGCGGCTTTGAAAGTGCCAATTCTGCAGAAATATAAACAGATGCAATCCACCGCCGCTGCTCCTGGTGCCAAATGGAACATGTTTTTCTTTCCCATAGAAAATCTACAGGCACATTTTAAGTCATTTCCCATTTGGGGCTGGGTCAGCGCTGAGATGTAATCAGTTTATGAATGCAAATGAAAACTGAGAAAATTGTGAGTAATCATACAATAAACAGCACTAAATACAGGAAGTCACGCAATGGCCGACTGCTGCCTAGGATATACTCCCTACCTGTACAGTGATCCTCTGATTCCCGGAGAGGAGGTTGAGTTTGCGGCACTGAAACACAGGGAAAATGAGCAAATAGTTTTCTGATGATTAAGGGAAATACATGTGTCATATTCAGTCACATCAGTTTCATCTCTCATGACCAACCTTATCTGTGGCGGCCGACCCACAGAAGCTCTCATAGTCCACAAGCTTGGTCACACTGGGCTTTTCTCCACACACTGCGCAGCCAGCCTGCTTGGGCCGCAGCTTGATGGACCTGAATCTGGCGTCTTGAGCGTCAAACATCACCAGCTTCTGGCCGCAGGAAGCTGGAACGCCCAGTCAAAGATAAAGCCACTTTGTTTAGAGTATCCCCACGCAGCAGGCATGTGTCCCATTTGTGTATGAACACCATAGCAACACGTTGTATGAAAACAACACTGTACTGTTCTCCGGGCTGATGCATCAGAGCCAGGTGTTGGCGTGAGTATCACAATGCAGATCAGAAGGCCCGACAGAGTGAGTCTATTCTCTGACGTAAGTCTCCATATAAGCATGTGAGCGCTGAAACCACAGAAGCTTCATGAGACAATGGCCCATGAGTAGTGAGCGGACTCCACAGGAGGGAAACGAAAATATTCCTGTTTTTGTTTTGTTTCATCAGAGCGACACAAATCAGCACTTCTCATTACTGACTTCGATACAATGAAATCCCTTCTGGCAGTTGATGAGTGCTGTATCAGCGCAATGACTGAACAAAATGGTCATGGGTGGTTCTGCATGCAACGTGGGAGTGAGTGATGGAAAAGCAAAGGATACAGCCTTGTCCAGAGGCGATCTTCACGACTTCTAAAGCCTGCAAGCAGCCCATTGTCCCTGGAACTTCAAGAAAAGTGGAAAACGTTACTATGAACTGCAAAGACTGTGCCTTATATGACGTTAATGGCTTCTGGACAAGTAACGCCTGGGCCACACTGGATGCATGTGCAGCGGGTTCCGGCTGTATAGCTGATCTGCTGCGTCTCCTGCACATCTGTTGTTCACACAGGGAGCGTGTCTGCTACATGACTAGTGCGGAGTGGCTGCATGAGGTTTCTGGTTTGCCTACTGTATTTCTTTGAATATAAGTACTCAACAAAATGCCAGGACTCGTGTTTACAGCCGTGCATCTCCTGGTCATGCAGTATAAATAAAAACTTTGTTAAAACAAGTGAATGGATTCAGTCAATAGAAACACTGGAGCGCTTTTACTTTGTAACAGGTACAGCAAGTGCTGCAAATATTTGTGACACATTGGACAGATAGACATTGACACTGTGGTGAAAGATCACTGTCACTGTTCAATTTGCTGTGAACCACACGTGGTACGTCCAACCTGATAACATGGGCGCCGAAATGACAAGCAAGATGTTCCGCGACACACGTGCACCACTCACGCACTCACCCACTCCTAACACCCCTCCGTCGGAACAGTTGGTTACCGTCTCTGGGGGAGGGGGCACTGGGTACAGACATCTGTAGCAGGGGCCTCCGTGGTAATTATATACTGTCAACTAGAAAGACACACAAATTAATTTACAAATCAAAGAGTGTGGCCACTGTGAGGGCTCCCTGCCTCACCTGTCCCTCCATTCTCAGGGCGCTTGCTGACACCAGAGGTTTCCCACTGAGGACACAGGCGTCATTCACCAGATAGCGAGTGGGGACATTGTCTGAGCAATCGGCCACGATGTCATACATGACGTCAGCAAAGTCAAGGTGTCACCAGAGGTTGAAAATATACGAGATTAGTTAGTGGGTTTTTGCTAAATTCCGAAAGGAAACAATAAGTTTGAAATGGACAGTAGCGGATGGCAGCTGTAAGAAATATTCATGACAAAGAATTAGCCAGCGGCAGATCTGCGGAACAGATGTAGGTTGAGGACTTTGAGGCGGCAGGATACTGTTGGATGAGTTGCAAGGCGTTCTCCGACGACAGCTGCAGGTGGTAGGGAATACACTCAACAGTGGAGTTCAACCTGCAGACAATAAGTCAGATTCACAGAAGTCGGTTATGATCGTCTAGAATTGTCAGATTCAACACAAACAGATCAGGTATTATATTAGTACTATTTTACCTTTTTAAAAAAGCCCTTATCAGGGCTGTGCTGGTGTTTCAATTAAAGCAAGAACAGATCACAAAACAACAACATGTGAGCTTTGAATGGGACATGGGATCTGAGTCACATGACGGCCGCCTCGCTCCCCAACCCCCCTGTTTATCTGTGCTGTCCATCTCTCAGCTGTCAAAGAGGTGATGAAACTAATAAATGCTCTTGCACTGTGCACGCAGCTAAACTCATTAATGAACAATGAACAATAAAAGAAGGAATACTTTGTAGTGTACGTGTAAGGCAACACTGTACTTTTCTTTGCAAGTCAGTGAAATTACGCCCTCTTGTGGCTGTATGTCGTCACTGTGTGTGTGCTAACCACAGTAGACCGACTGTGTGGGAGAAAAGCTGCCTCTGAAATAACATGTTTACACAATATTTGCAGACTGGGGAGGAATACACAACCAAATATAATCTGTGGTGAGACTGGGGTGCGCCAGCATACATTACACAGCAACCCAAGGACATATAAATACACCAATTATCCTTGTTACTGAGCATTTACTTATGATATTTAATTTAGTAATAATACTTAAAAATAATGTTTAAAAATCTACTAGAGGATTGATAAGATTGACATCTATGTACTGTATATTGTACCACACTATGTGCAATTCGATGTAGGATAACTTTTAGAAAAGTATGCACGGGTACCAGTCAGTACCTTCTCACTGCATTGGCAGCGGACAGAGCCTTGGCCTGGCCCTGGTTCTCCTCCCCATGCAGCACCTGTCTGTGCAGGTTACTGAGCTCCACCTGGTCGTAGTCCAGCAGACCCAGACGCCCTGCAGAGACACAGAGGAACAGGTCAGGGAGAAATGCTTCAGAATTAATGACAAACCCTGATAATGCTTGTGAATCGTGACCATTAAATTCAAATTGAACAGGATGTGTTTGGCAGACTTCACTGGTGCTTTCTATCTATAGCACTTGGTCTTTGCCTTTTCATAGAATTTCGATGTGCTTACCAAATTCAGTGACTCTGTCCCTAACCAGCAGTTGTAGAGACAGTAATCAAACATTTTACTCAAGTAAAAGTACAAACAATTAAAAAATGTGCATGAAAAGTACCACATTCACTTTTGTACTTCTGTTAAAATATACTTTAAGTATTAAAAGTAAAAGTAATTGCCCAGAGTAGCTTATTTCCTAATGCAACACTCAGCTACATCATTAGCTGTGTCTACCGCATATTGTGTTTAATACTAGAATAACACAGATGTCATATCAATAAAGAATGCTGCAGATGTTGATACTAAAAATACTTCCTAAAAGCCTTTAACAAGTTTCTTCACCAGTGATGCTACTGCTGCTCTCGTTGAAGAAGGCAGGCTCTGATGATACCTGCCCACTCTGGTTGGATCAGTGGATCAATTCCCCTTTATCTATTGATTACTTTTAAACAATGTGAACATGTAACATAATGCATTATTAAAAGAAGTAGAAAGTACAGATATTTGCTGATATCTGTAGAGGATTCAGAGTGAAAAGTACCCCAAAATAAAACTACTTAAATAAAGCACAGGAAAAATGTTCTTAAGGAAAGTGAGGAGGTAAATGTACTTTGTTACATCCCACCCCTATTAGCCAGTATGCTGTTATTAACATAACTGTACACAAACTCCGACACAGTTATCCTCAGTTAAATAAACAGTAGTAAGTGTCGTTCAACGGCCAAAGAAAAACTTAAATAAATATGTCGTAAATTGGATACACTCTTATCTCTGTAGTATGTTTTCACAGTACACTAGATTTTATTCATTAAACAGCACTAAAATGAGTACTGGGATACACATCTTACGAACCTCTCCCTACCTAAGTACATTCATTTAATTTACAAGTCCCTGGAACCAGAATGCTAATTTTACATTCTGCTGATTCAAGACAAAACACTTGAAATCTCAAGATTTAATCACACCAAATGTACACATTTATTATAAAATGAAAATTACTGAAGGGTTAATGATTTAATCAGTTGGACACGATATCACAAGTAGACCACCTACCGATGCCTGCTGCTGCTAGGTACTGCGCCAGGGGGCAGCCGAGTCCTCCACAGCCAACAACCAGCACGGACGTCTTGGATAAGTTCAGCTGACCTGTGGACAGTCCAGACGTTATCTGTTGTGATGAGTACACACCATAAAATAGAGCTGACTTGACAGAGTGTTTACTCGGCTGTATCCTAGACACTGCATGTGATCGTCCATACCTTGTACACCCAGCTCAGGCAGCAGGAGCTGCCTGCTGTACCGCATTATGTCCTCGTTGCTCAGGGCCGGTTTGGCTTTCAGTGGGGTGAGGGGCGTAACTTTGTCATGCAGCTCCAGTGCTGGAGTATGACTCTGAAATTACAACGAAACAATTATTCGATAAAATAAAAAAAGAGACTAATTTGTTCAGGAGGTTTGGTCCATTTGGCATCAATCTACCTCTATACAAGCTCTATATCTACCTCTATACGAGCTTTGATTATTTCTCTCTTTACTTAGCTCTACAGCCAATATAAGCAGCTAACGGAGTGCTGTGACATCATAAGGGATATGATGTACTTACAAACTTCAAGATTGATCAGGTAACTGCATCCCATTAATTCTGAAATATCCAGTTTGGACTTTGGAGTCTATTTTCTCTCCTTTACTGGGCTCATTGTCCTCAGACGTCATTCATTATGACATGTGACGTCTTAGTCCAAACACTTTAAAGGTTCAGTGTGGAGAATTTAGTGACATCTAGTGGTGAAGTTGCATGATGCAGCTGAATACCCTTCCCCTCAACCTTCTCTTCCAAACAGCAGTGCAGGCAGAATCGCCTGCAAAGAATTTCTGCCACAGAGACATAAAAATGAATCTAAGCAAGCACCATTGCTATACATGATAACTAGCTAGCTAGAGTAGCTATGTGCTACTACACATAGGAGAACCTGGGGCAAACGAGCTGTTTTGCTAACCTTATGTAGCGTGTGGCATGTTACACTATTCAAATGATAGCACTAAGCTACCGCACTCTTGCTTATTGACATGTAAACACTGTTAATTTAACAAGTGTCTAAATAATGGTCATGAGGACACTTGTTGAAACTTCCATACCTTCTCCAGCTGAGCCAGCTTCTTCCTCAGAGCATCCAGGTCTCTCTCCTGCTCTCTGAGCTGAGCTTTCAAACAGCGCAGCTCCTCGCACATCCCTGCTGCTGCTGCTGCTCAACACGAGCACGGCACCTCTGTTAGAAAACTATCAACAACGTGTCACCAAGACAGACTTTATATG
Organism: Verasper variegatus; assembly: GCA_026259375.1. NCBI lineage: Eukaryota > Metazoa > Chordata > Actinopteri > Pleuronectiformes > Pleuronectidae > Verasper > Verasper variegatus. The sequence continues at coordinate 8,567,525 of CM048049.1, forward strand.
TTATTATATATATTTACATGTCAGAGTGTGGACATGTTGACGTGTGGAGCGGACCAGGCAACGTACTTCCGGGTTAGACCACGTGAAATGAGACCACGTGGTGGATGACGTAGAGGCGCTGTGATGGGGCTTAAACGGAAAATGTATGTAGGAAAGAATAAAATAATTTGATAAAATAAATTATTTCCATATATAGAACTTATTTGTTAGTATTGTTCATTTATTGTAGTTCATTTATTATAATTTACTGTGTTTTTCTACGTTTTCTATCATCATCGTGATTGTTATTTACCATTACATCATATTTACCTCACACACAATTGATGTTGATTGAGCACAAATGAGCCAAACTTATTCATTTGCTCGAAAATGACGTGATGTTGAATCAAGATTTAGTCGAATAAAGAAAAGAAAAGAAAATAGACAAAAAATAATAAATAAGTATTTCCAGTATAAGAACCCTCACAATTATATATGGCAGATATAATAGTAAGAAAATAGCATATCACTAAGTAATTAATTACTTGTTTTATTATTTCTATATATACAAAATATTTGATCAAATAAGTTATACATTACTTAGTAATGGGGTATTTGATTATTTCTTTATTTCCGAATTATTAGTCCGTAATTGTATAAACCTATTACTTGGTAAGAGGTTATTTAGTCAGTCAGTTAGTTAGTTAGTTAGTTAGTTAGTTAGTTAGTTAATTCTTTATGAGACCAATATATACATTCTTTTGTCAAATATTAAGGTCCCATTGTCCAATAATCAGAGGACATGATGAGTCTCATTGGATTATGTCCTTTGACCTACACTGTTGGTTTGCTGGTGAAAACGAGCAATTATCTTATTTTTGTATCACTATGTCAATATTGTCCCCCCCCCCCCCCCCCACACACACACACACACACAGAGAGAAGTATGGTGACGCTGTGGTGTAAAGAGCGTCAGGTCCTCCCTCTTGCTCTTCACATGACTGCAGCAGCCCTGTGAGCTCTCACACAGGAGGGAGAGGAATGTGCAGAGGAGCCACAGCAGCGATGGCCGAGCGGAGCCACGGTGCCTCCAGAATGCACACATTCTACACTGTGTTCATCTGCTTCACATTCATCCACTGCTCCACTGCAATCCCCTGGACACAGGAAAAGGTAAGACTTACTCTCAACGTTTTACCAGGTTCAGTCACATTTCTACATTGAGTCAATCAGATAAGTGTCTGTAAAAGTGGAGCCATTTCTTTTTTAAACTTGCCACAGTCAGTGTTTTTTACGAGGCTCATGTGATTGGTTGCTTGATTAACTCCCAATTATTAATTGTAATCGTTATTTGATAATGATATTATAGTATGCATCATACTATATCACGTATGTGTACTAAATTTCTTTAGCAATAGTATTGGGGAAATGTAAGGAATTTCAGTGTATATTTTGCCACTGTCTGTGCACGTTTCCTTTTAAGAGAAATATCACAAGCGCTTACTGTTATTTATTATAAAATAGGTAATAACATTTCTGAATCCATATTTTACATTAATCAAATATGAATATTCATGATATCCCAGCAGTCGTCTGCTCAGATTCTTGTGTAATCCTCCTGAGATGCACCTGGGGTACATGCCTGGCCACTCATGTTCCCTCATCTGTGTTTTCCTCCTCTTCTCTTTGCCTGGTTGCTATGGCAGCACCGTCCTCATCATTGATCCTCCAATTGCAGGTCTGAGGTATTTATAGACCTTTAAGTGGACCCCCCAATTTAACCCTCTCTGAGCTCAGTGAGCCCCACCAGCTCTTTGGATCACATGACCACATGATTATACCTCAGGCACCGTTCTTGTGCCACTGTGTGATTACAGGACTCAGAGTCAGCCAGTAGTGTGGTCCAAGTTTAGCAAGTGAGTGTTTATTCTGTTGTCAATGAACAGACTAAGGGAATGTGCCCCAATAGGTTAGTCACACCAAACTATAGGAGGAAGAACAAACGTGTATTACTGTTATTTCCCTTTAAAATAAGCTTATTTAGCTGACACACGTATCTTGAGCAGGGCTACAATGTGATGTCAGTTAATCAGTCACGTAATCAGTTCATTGTTGAATTGAATATCATTGTGTTTTGGACTTAATGACACTACCTGTGTGTTCTGGAAATATGCTAGGTATACTTTCACAGGAATGGTAAAGACTAAATGATTAATTGAACATGCCAATAATCAGATTAATCAATAGTATTCTTGGGAAATAAGTGAAAATGTCAAAAAACACTCAATGTTGAAGAAAGTGGAAAAAAAGTAGATCCACCACCTGATCCAGATCCACACCAAAATGTGTGGATCTGGACCCATTTCACATCCTTCCACCAAGCTTTGTGTAAATCAGTTTAGTTATTTTTGTGTAATCTTGCTTAAAAGCAAATAAACAAACAAACAAACCCATAACCAAACAGACAGGGGTTGTTAATCTGGATTGGATAATTCCACGATCTGTTTGTCATTTCCACCACTACTACCCAGAACTTCTGTTATCTGCGAGGCTGGAGTTGTGCATACACACACACGCATGCAGTGACAGTGCTCTGATAGTCACAATCAGCTCTGCCCCTCCCCCCCCCCCCCCCCCCCCCAGTTCTCCATCCTCCCTGTCAGTTCAGGTTGTTACCAGGACAACCGTGGTGCTTAGCAGCTGAACTTTGAGACCAAATGAAAACAGAGCCATGGGATCGAAGGATCAATATGTTTTTTTCTCTTAAACCTGTGACCGTAATCATGAGCACACCGGACTGATGCTCAGCTTGAAACATGAATCTGAATCCATATTGTGTTGCTTAAGATGCACAAATGCATTGATTTGCATTTGCAAGGGGCTGTGTCTTAGAGAAAAAGAGCCCCTCACTCTTCTGTGGATCCCTGATTCAGTAAAGCAGCCATTGTGCGTATTTGAAGCGACTCAATCAGCCTCAGTTCACATCAGCCACAACAGCCAATTCATCAACTTGAATTGGCTGTTGTGTCTCTCGCTGAGGAGATGTTAGAGTGAATTCTTATTATTGCGTTTTTTTAACATGAAAATACATCTGGTTTCTCTGCACATTGTTATAGTTGATATTTCAGTAGCCAACTGTAAGTAATTCAGTTTTTAAATGGATATTATCCTAAGATGTCACTATCAGATCATAAATACTGAAATAAATCTCCCCCTGTTTGTGGTTTCCTGTAATAAATGGGTGATTTGACTGTTGTGAGTCACTAACATTAGTGGTTATTCACACTATGTGTCATTCACATTGTTGCTCCCTTTAAATCCATAACAGGAAGATTTCCACTGCCCCTAGTAACAAGTTGTTGAACTGAACGCTGATGGAAAATAGTTGTAAACATGATCATGTTTTTATATAACATTGTAGCAGTGATTAACGTGATCACACACCACACTTTTACCTTCAAATAGTTCCTCTATATGCACCTGTATTTCCTCTTTAAATAATAATTGAAACCAATGCTACTTGTCGTCCATGTTGTCTCATTCTGGTTTTTTTTCTTCTGGTCCCGTTCAGCTCCATCACCGAGCAGTGACACTAACGCAGGATGAGATTCTTACGGGGCTGTCTCACACAGATCTGGAGCAGATGTGGCAGAGGGATCTGAGGCCGCTGCTGGTCACCAGGTACCCGGGCTCTTCGGGCAGCCAAGCTGTGCAGGAGGTGGGATCATCATCTGTAGGAATTAGACCACAACCCTATGCAGTTTGTTGTGAAAGATCTGTGGAGAACGCCCTATTTTACTTCCAACATCATGGCAACTTAAAGACATCAGATATCAGCTGATATCCTACTGTTTTATGTCTTATTGTTGTTTCAATAATCACAAAATGCTGTTTCGTTACAAAACACTACAGATCTTAATATGATTCTTCCTTTTCACAGGTTATCTGCCACAGACATACATCCGTTAGTTGCTCATGTGGTGATAAGTGATGGAGTACTCTTTGCTAACTAGTAATACATCCATGTGTGTGTGTTCATCTTTCTTCCAGCATATCAAAACCACCCTTGGTTCACTGGGCGCCGGCTGGGAGGTCACAGAGGACAAGTTTAGGTCACAAACCCCCTACGGCCCTCTGCCCTTCACCAACCTGGTCGCCACCCTCAACCCGTCAGCCAAGCGCCGCCTGGTTCTGGCCTGTCACTTTGACTCCAAGTACTACCCACCACAGTGGCACGGGAGGGAGTTCCAGGGCGCCACCGACTCTGCCGTTCCCTGTGCCATGATGCTGGAGGTGGCACGAGCCCTGGATGAAGAACTGAAGACTCAGAAGGTATCGTGGGCTAGCAATTGACTTACATATACAACCCCCTACAATAAGTCAAACATCTTTTGCATAATGCATTCAGAATGCATTAAATATTCAGTTTCAGTAACAGGCAGGCCAGGTAGAGGTGTGTTTTGTTTCTGTAGTAATAACTTGAATTGTAGCCATGAAACATAGCAAAGTCATACACACAAAGTCAACACCAGTAAGCTCTCGAATAACAAGGCCAAACATTGCAGACATTATTAGAACTGGGTGAACATCACTTTTCATCACGCAAACATAGGAAACAGCTTTCACTTTAAGCTGAGGACTAAGAAGAAGAAGGTGGTCCTTAGAAGACACTTTATCAGTGTTGCAATGAAAACAAAGTTGAGCTTCGTAGATAAGACCGTTGTTATTGCGGTGTTATTCTATATTTTTCTGCCAGTCACACAATCGTTGTCTGTCTTTAAAAATAGGTCACAAATATATAGCTTATTTTTTACAAAGGGCTAAGTCATTTACTTAACAACCTGGGAGTTGTAGTTTGTAGCAAACAGTACTCAAACAAGAGTAAGTATAGCACATTTATTTGGCACATCAGTTAGTATTTAAAACTGCAGGATAGTAATAATAATAATACATTTTATGATTAAAATGATAGTCCATGTCCCTATGTTCTCAGAAGCAAATACCTCGCCCCTTAGCCAAAGCTCACGTGGATGTTTCGTTAGTTTGCATAATAAAAAAAAACCGCAATGGAGGATAAAGCCACCGTTTATCAGGCTTCGGCTACAATGACAGTACTTGTTCCAAGGATCACTTTTGTGTTCAGGTTTTGACAAATCTTGTGGAAAGACCAGTATCGACAAAGAAAAAATATATTGACGATTAATATTTTTTATGGCAGGAAAAATGTACAAAATACTGCAGTTATTTGAGGGGAAATTTCATTTCACCAGCCTTATCCTGTAAGCATTTCCAATGAGTCACTCAATAAGAGATTATAGATTTTACTAAACAGGAAAAAAATGTTGATTTGTGTATAAATTTGATTATTTAAACAAACCTCTGTAAATATCCACACTCAGTCTCATTTTCAGTTGTAACACAACCCACATTAAAATTACTGTTTCTTTCTTATAGTCGTAAACATTTATTTGCCACCAGCAATATTTAGTAGTTGCATGTACAAGAGATGCAGAGGGAAAACACTTAGCATTCATGTAGCCTGCTGCCCTGAACTTTTCCCGTGTGACAGTTGAGAGTCTCGTCTATTGGGCGGACAGTGACAGAGTCTGTGACGGGGAGAACAGCCAAGGGACATGTTCATCGGCCTCAGCTGTCCTGTCACAAAGCTCAAGGAATAGGAATCCCTCTGAATACAAACACATCGGAGGAGGAGGACACGAGAATCAGTCTCAGCTGATTCACTACATAGGACACGTGGTTGAAATGGCATTACAGAGGCATATGTGTAACAAATCTTAAGAATGAAATCAATGTTTCACATAAAAACAACTTTTTTGTAACCCTGCAGCTGTTTTTTTTGTCGCTGTCAGTTAAATGGCCACTAGAGGGCAGCAATGGAATGTATTATAAACCGAACTGGTGCGTTTACAAAACAAGCTTGGGGAGGGATGTAGGGTTAGTACCACAACCCCATAATCTCAATGTGAAAAAGTGTCTCGATTTAATTTAATTGTGCGTTCATTTTGGAGGGGTGAGGTTGTGGTTCTGCAGGATTGTGGTGCATACCTACATGTTTTTTCACCACTGCATTTCAATCTGTAGGAACTGGCAAAACTTTTGCTAAACTAAAGCTGAATTGGCAGTGACCATAAGCCTCTAACCTCACCCCACCCCCCGAATGTCAACCCAAAGTTATGCCTTTGAAAAAACAGACTTAAATTGCATGTTTTTTTCTGTACAGGCTGTTTGGTAACACTTTAATTGTTATAGAAGGATATTGTCTACCTTAACCCTGTGCATATATATTGTATTACACTTTTGTGATTGTAACTAAATACAGCACAAAGGGCAAGATAATATTTCTGTTTTGTAAGGAGAAACATCTGATTCATTTTTGTGATTTCTACAAGAAACTAACTCTATTGATAATGATGTCAGTTTCTTGAAATCTCAATTAAGCTGTGGTGACATACTTCTTTGGGGCATTGCTCTACAACCTTTTTCTTTTTACCTTGCACTGTAGAGCTCCAGCCCCGACCTGACCCTGCAGCTGATCTTCTTCGACGGAGAGGAGGCCCTCTTCCACTGGACGCCCACGGACTCCCTCTACGGCTCTCGCCACCTCGCCCAGAAGATGGAGAGCACGCCACACCCGGCCGGGGCCACACACACCAACCAGCTACACGGCATAGTACATATCGCTTCTACTCATCCTTCTCTGTCTTAACACTTAATGACAATATCATCCCTTTGCTCACCCTCATCAATTTCAGTACAATCTGCTTATGCCTGATTTTCTCACACACACACACACACACACAAGAATGTCTAAAATAGTTGTGTGTTTTGAGGAATTCTCATAAGCTCACAAAGCTAAGCCCATATTTTATCATTTGGGAGTCTTTCTCACCAGCATGGCTCACAATCCTCCCCCCTCGACTCTCCTCCTCCAGGATCTGCTCATGCTGTTGGACCTGATCGGAGCTCCCAGCCCTCACTTTGGCAACCAGTTCCCCAGCACAACGCCCTGGCTCACCAGACTGCAGAACATTGGTGAATGATCTAACATTCTACTATTGCTGCCTGGCACAATGAAGATATGCCAGGCAGCCTCCATAAATCAGCCATGAGTCATTGTACTGTAATTACTGGTTATGAATTACCAGACATATTACAGACAGTCGTCAGTGTGTGGAGGCCAATGTGCCAATCTGCTGACAGTTCAAGTGTTGGAATTAGCCTGTAACTTTCCCATCATCCTTGACTGCACTAGAGACATTATATTTATTTTTATTTAAAATGCTAACGGAGCATTAAAGGGCCTCACGGCTTCTTTCTAAATTCAAATGGTTGCCATAATCAGAATCCTTTTTTTTATAAGTTTATTTAAACTTGACAGATTTTTGAATTAATGTTGTTTATCATTGCTGAAGTTCTCATTGGTTTGAAGCGGATAATGTCACATATTATGTGCACTAGAATCCAGCTGATATATAGTGTGTCCAATAAAAATCAGACAATACAAGCCTTATATCATATATATCATGGTATGAGGATTTTTGTTAGCATTTTGTATATTGAACAATGCAGAATACATTTATATCTACACTTTTTAAACTTCAAGTTCTATGTTTGGTTTGGTATTTGTGTTTTATTTTTCATCATAAGTATTAAGTATATGGTTCAATGGTAAAATGTAAAGACTCAATTACATTTCTTTTTCATATGCGTTTAATAACAACATCTTAGGGATCGTTGCCAATTTTCTTTTCCAAATATAGAAATATATCAGCTGATATATCAGATCAGAATTTGGTCTTGAATCAAAAATGTGCCTACTTTTGTGTGGGCTTGGATATGTTTCCAAACTGCTCAAACCAAACCAATAATGTTTTTTTTCATGAAACTAAACTTATAGACACACATTTTCACTATTTGCCTCCTGTATCCTCAGAAAAGCGTCTCCACTCCATGAACCAGCTGGGGGATCATCCTAACAGCGTGCAGTATTTCTGGCCTGATCGACCAGTCGGCCACATACAAGACGACCATATACCATTCCTGAACAGAGGTACACACACCCATTAACACAATCATTTAAAAAGGCGTTCATATCACGTGTAAAACCCGTTGGGTTCTCATCCTGTGCTCCTCTTTCAGGCGTACGTGTCCTCCACCTCATCCCCTCACCATTCCCGTCCGTGTGGCACACGTTCGACGACAACGAACAGAACCTGGATCGCTCCGCCATTCAGAACCTCAACAAGATCATGCAGGTCTTTGTCCTGGAGTACCTCGACGCCAGACCAGCTGTCCCTCCCATCACTTCCATCACTTCAGCACCATCAGTACCTTCAAATCCACAGAATGCTCCATAAAATCATAAAGTTTCTTTTGGTGTTTGAATGCAGAAAAGATCCTCAGCTCATACTTTATAGACATGGCATTAACTGCTCTTTAAATACCAGCACACGGCCGCCAACTGCATTCTCTAACACAGAGAGTATGTTTGTATAAAAACTCCTGTATGATTTCAAAAACCATGTTAAAGCTGACATTTTCTTAGTATATATGTAAGAAGTCTTTTCTTTTTCTAAATGGTTTCATTAGAGACTTTAAGATTTCACGGCTTTAGTCCCCAGCAGTGAGATGAGCACACAGGATCTTCTGTGTTTACCACACTGCTCTCTTTATATAAACCCCTCATTTACCCTGTGAGCAGGCTTCTTAGTGCCAATGCTGAGGCCTAGGATCAGGCATGAGGGAAGGTAGTTAAAAATAAATGATAAATGTTGTCTTTACTTTTCCAATTTCCGAGGAAACAATTTGAAAATATGAAAGTATTGCCTATCAAGTCCAAAGTGTGCTCTACCAGAATTGCAATGGAACAGACTGGGAACACTTGCAATAGGTCATTCACGTGACTTTTACATGTGAGAAATATTACAGTATGTGGCAACGCACATGTGTCACAAGGTGTGTCTCAGCTCCAGGGTATGTGACATATCTTCTCCTCCCTCCTCTGCTCAGTGTTTGGATTGTAAACCTGTCACTGGCAGGAAGTGGGTGTATTTGTATTATCACAACATATTAAGCACTTCATATCCTGTCATCTCCGATAGCGACGGGGATAACTTCCTGTGCTGATGTTTCACATGCCTGCCTTTGTTTATACGTCTCTGTATTAGCAGCGATGTTAAAGTGGTAGATCCCAGAATAATATACAATGCCAAATCTGGACTTCCTGTATTCCGAGGCTGAAAATAAATGTTGATTCAGAATACAAAGCAGATCATGTGGAGTTTTTGATCTTGAAGTGTTTGTTTGAATGTTAGTACACTGGGGGCAAAGACGCTGATCCTGCTCTGATGCTTGGTCGATACAGAGAGGTGACCTTTGAGGAAGTGTGACTGTTTTCCCGTCATTTTAACCTCATAGCATTAAGCAAGAATGGCCAGTACAGTTCCTCTCTCTCAGCCTTGAAGCTTTGGCCCTCTCTTCCTAGCAGCAGACCAAACAATCCCTCCATCCCTCAGCCTCACCTCGACAACAACAATCCCATGATTCACTTAATCCTATCAGGGAGGACCTCCCCTGAATTCCACACCACCCAAATCCCCTTCCATATCCAGCCCCCTCCCATGAGAACAGAACGTGGGTCTGACTCCCCCGTTTGCTGCAATCAGAAATCTTTATGAAGCCTAGAAACAACGCACACCAACATACAGTATATCTCTGTCTTGAAGGAGACTAAAAGTATAAGTACATGGTTCAACGTGTTGTGTCCATGCTTCCTTTGACTGGTAGAATAATGTTAGTCGCCTGCTTTGAAGCATTTCATTTCTTTATTTGAATCTGCATTTTATACTTCCATACTTTTGTGCCGATCAAACTCTTACTCCATTTGTTCTTGTTTCTTGTGAGTACAGGTGTTGTGTTACCTAGCTTCAACCTTTACCAGTTTTACCTTTGTCAGTCAACACCAGTGAGACTTGGCTCAGAGACTGTAAAGAAAACATCAGCTTGTCTATTTTTAGTTATTAAAAAATAGTCTAATTAACTTTAATGTAAGGCAAAGACCAACCAGCGGGAGGAACAGCGTGTTTGAACAGGGCCACATGTACTAGGCCTACACTCTATTGTGGCTTCCAGGACTTTTTGCCTGACAGCCAACTGATGCATTGCTCAGGAAGTTTAATGACAGCTGAGGTTTAATATGCAGCTGAATTACAGTGCAGCACATTCAGCTGTGCGGTGGGGGAGTCATGTGGAAGGGGCCGGACTCTCCCATGAAAGGTGTGTTTCAGATTGGTATTAAAAACACTGAGCCAGGAAAGGTTATTTAATGTCAGAAACCATAATGTAAAACCACTAGAAAGCTTTTAATAAAGACATCCATCTATGAAGCACTTGCAATTACTTTAAGTCTTTTATCATAGGATCCAGGGTTTTTCAGCTGAAGATCTTTTTATTTTCATCTTGATAGAGATTTTAACAGTTATGCGTTTTCTTGCAGCTGCTCCAACACCTGCAAATCCCTGGTTCGCCAACCATAGTCTGATACATGCTTTTATTTCCATAGCCTGCTTCACATATTTTTAGGGATAAAGAGGAGTTTATCTTTAGTTTGTCTTTATATTTTATATGATGTCAAAGAGAGTTTAACTAGTTTTCTTCTATTTAAAACACAATAATCAAGTGTTGAGCTTTCCAGTTGTCCATTATGTTCTTTAATTAGATTTAGATTAAGACAATAGTTTGTGTTGCTGTCACATTTGAATTTTCTCTTTTGAGATCAACAAAGGTGCATTTTATTTTAGTTAGTTAGTTAGTTAGTTATGGCAAACAAAATAATTTGGATTAAATCAGTTAATGAGAATGAATACAATGTGAAGTATTTTTGTGACTGGTGTGTAGCGGTGCGTGCCCTGACACCGACAGAGGGCAGTGATGAGTCACATTGAGTTAACTGGAGAGAGGAAAGTGGGAGAAACCAAATATGAACTGAGCTGCTCTTCAGTGAACACGCCTCCAGTTTCAAATGAGGGCGGTGGACACAGAGAAACTACCTTGATCATACGCTGCATTCAGGTGCTGCATGTAAACCCCTGTGTCCGTGTTTCAGCATGGTAAATAAACACTATCAGGCGTTTGTGTATTTTTTGATCATGAATATTTATAAAATGTGCATACACTTTTATAAAACTAGTGCAGTGCCTGTTTGTAATGTTCTGGTCTCCTGGCCTGTGTTAAGGCTGGAGCTACTTCAGAATTATTCATTGGTGAGTCCCCCCTCAAACAGTTCTACAATATACTTTCACTTTTTTAATGTTTGTGTGCAGACCTTTATATAAACAGTCTATGGTGCAGAGTTAAACTGAATTTTCTTTATTTCTGTTCACCTGTGTGGTTTACATATAAGTTAGAATGATTTTTGTTTTATTTTCAGAACATAGGACAAGGCGGTGAATATCCCTTACGTACGTTTGAGGGTGTTTTGCACTAGTTAAGTTGCCAGCTGCCAGTAGATGTTAACAGATGTTAGCAACCACCAGCAGATGTTAGGGACACATCTTCAGGTGTGTACCTGAGCGTTAACAGGTGTTGCAGGCCTTTTGATCACAAGACACCCCCTTCTCAGGCAGGCCCACCACAGGCTGATCACACCTGGGTGTGTGTCCCTAACACTTCAGTTGGGATCGCTGCAAAAAGTCACAACACATGCAAATACAGAAATTCCGCTTTGAATAGCGATAAGGACAACAGAAATGTTTCCAGGGGACCCAGACAAGTGAAATTGGGGAAGTCTGCTACTCGTCAGTGGTATTGGAACTTCACAAAGCATTGAACTACAGCCAGGTTTAACACATCTTTTTGTTTGTTGTTTGGCTTTTGTATTAGCATGTGTTTCCTTAATTTCCAGCACTTTGATCTCTCTCCGCCACTGTACATTGCTCTTATAAATCAGTCAGGGATTTTTATATTGCGTGTATTTGCACTATATTTATTGATTATCTGTTTTTGCAGTGATTGCTGGCTGCACAACAAATTGCCCCTCGGGATGTAATAAGCATTTCTTGTGGTGGACTTTTTCCCTAGCTGAGAAAAGCGAAGTTATCTCAACAAAGGTTGCCTGTGTCGTCACTTTGCACGCCAGTGGGGATTTCTCCCAGTTTTCCCGGCGGTGCGTGAAGGCAGCAGTGATCCCGGGCCGGGCTCTGAGGAGCTGTGGGGGATTTGAGATCCTCCGGTCACATGTGTTCTCAGTCGTGTGGTGGCCGCACACAAACAGACCAGCAGCTCCCGGCAGCCCCAACGATGTGACAGCTCAGCTTTACTTCTCTTTAATCAAACTCTCGTCGCCACGTTGGGGTTTTGTTGTTGTTTTGCCGCGGACGGTGTGTTGGAGAAACCATGGAGCCCATAACCAAGTGGACGCCGAAGCAAGTTGTCGAGTGGATGAGAGGTAAGACGTTCGGGAGCACTTTGTGTGTTGTGTTGTGTTGTTTTACTGTAACATGGCGCAAACAGTGGCTCGTTCCTGCTCATTGTCGGTCTTCTCCTCCTCTGGGTCGCTCCTCTCGGTTATCTCCGGCTAGTTTCGTAGAAACTGTGACAACATTCCTCCTCCTCCACGCAGCCTCACAACAATGGAACCGCATCTGATGTTGAGAAGTTTCCCTCAACTGTGTTTCCTTTCCTTTAACACCGCTGCTCGGCTGTGACGTGTGAATCATGCTTCCATGTTGACTTGACAAACAAACATCAGCTGAAAAAAGAAACTTGTTCGCCAACTCAAATAGATACTTCAATGGAAACACAGAGATTAAGTATGTTTCTTCAACTTAAAATGATTAGATTTGCTCGTGTAAGTTCACTTTACTTTGAAATGTGTTCTTGAAGTTATTATACAATCAATGTTTGATTTACTGTCAAATACACTCTGTTCTCTGTCAAAACAGGCGACATAGTCCTGTCTCACTGTTTTTCCTCTCACTGATGTTGAGCTATTCACATTCCACTGCTCAGCTGAGATGTTTATATCATGCTAACGTTTTGATTTGAGAGACAAGCATCAGCTGAACACTATATGCTGAAAAAATAAACTTCTTTACCAACTTTAAAATATACTATTATTGAAAACACCGATTCATTTGGTTTCTTCAACTTGAAATGATCACATTTATTACAGTATAACTTTCTAACTTAATTAATATTCGTGTTACCAATTGAAGTAATTTTTGAAGTTAATATACAATTTAGTTATTTTCCCTGAAAAGAAATGTTTGACTAACTGTCATATTTCTCTGTCACAAACAGGCTACTTAATCCAATCTCACTGATTTTACTCTCACTTCCTGATGTTGGGAAATTTTCCTCAGCTGAACTATCAGCTGAACACAATAAGCTGAATAAGCAACTTATAACAATACTAAAATTGGTAAATCACTAATTAATTAAGTTTCTTCAACTTAAAATAACATTTTGTTCATATAACTTGTTAACTTTGACTTTACTTTTTTCAGTTAAGAATTGTTTGATTCTTAAATAACTTCTCTGTCAGAAACAGGCAACATATTTGCCAGCCTAACTTCACGTGTATTAAAAATAGTGAGGAGTGACACTGTCATCAAAGTCTGTACACTCAATCATTTCAATACTGATTTCTAAATGAAGTAACGCTGATGTCCAGTCCATACTGATTTGAAAAACAAGTTTATTTACCAAAAGAACTGCCCTTATGTTGCCGGCTCACTCTTTCTTAGGAAGTCCAGTTATCTTAAACAAAACACTTTTCAGTCAGATCCCTTTTTGGTGCTTTTTGAGTGTCTGACACATCCATAACAAACCATTCCCATCAGGAATGCTCGCAATGGTAATGTCATCATTCCTCTTTTAACCCGAGTTCAGTCACAGCACAGGTATGTCTAGTGAGGGACAGCAAATGGTATGTGAAGTATGAAGTGGTTGCAGTGCTTCATTCCAAATCCAAACCACTGAAGTGTGTCTTTATAATGCTGCTAAATGAGTAATGTGCTGTTTATGTGTCACAAAGCTGTTTGTCTTTGCTCTCCTGTCAATGGCATTTTGACAACTCCCAAAACAAATTGTAGGTGCTTTCCTTTTTGTTTATCTCGTGAATTGAATTTCGGAGCTCTTTGGTCATCATTTGGATCTGTAGCAGTGTATGCAACTGCTGATTGAGACATGCCCTCCAGTGCTCATCTATAGCTGGGAGCTGAAGGGGATTGTGGAGGGGTTAGGTTCAATGTGCCTAGTGAGATGAGCCCAACCAGGGCATGTGTGGTTCGAGGATTAGTTGTCTACACAGGCCCCATTGCTGTCAGACTACTGAAAGTCTGACTCAGCGGTTGTCTGTGCAGCTCTCAACCACTGGATTTGCAGAGACCCCCCCCCCCCCCCCCCCCCTCTTACAGACACACATGGTAGGAGTGAACTATCTGAAATGACAGCAGAGCATTCATGGGAATGTTTCATAGATCCCTTTCACATACAAACCTGGTGCATGATTATGGACAACTTGGTCAACTTGCAGCTAACTATTTGTACCAAATGATCTCTTGCAGGGGAAGGTAGCAGTTCCTGTTGTCATTGTCACAATGTAACTTCAGCTTTGTTTTAGATTCAGGCAGGTGGATGATGCTGCTTTGCACGATTGTCCCTGACATTTAGGTTTTCCTCATTGTGGTCGAGGATGGCTGAATAGTCACTTGCTTGGGTTAGAGGTGCCGGCCATCTATAGATGTACACTACAATTACTTTGCAAGCTATTTGACCTGCGTTTCAGCAGGAAGAGTCACACAACATATAAAGTTCCTGACTAAAACTCAAAATGCAACAGAGCTTTTTGACATTGTCTATTAAACCATCATCACAGGGATAGTGTTTTTATCCCTTAGTGTCAGTTTATGCTCAAACAGTATGTTTAGTTAGATTGGTACAACAACACTACAACTATTGAAGATTCGATGACCTGGATGACTGAGATCTTCACAGATATACTTAAAGTTTTTGCTGTCAAAAACTGCAAAGTATGCAGCTAAGAATGGGCCAGAAGTTACCAACAGTTTCTGTGCAGTACTCAGCCAAAACATGTGGCATGTAACCACAGTCTTTGTTTTGTCTGAAGAATAGGTTGTGTAATCCTTCCATGCCAAAGACAAGCAGCATCACACTGTGGTAAACCCTAGTTTAGAGTAGGGTCATGGCCTCATGTTGACCTATTCACACCAATGGCAAACACGGGTGTTTCCATAGTTGTTGTGCCTGTGTGTAAGAAGTAAGTCCCAGTAAGGACTTTGTTTGTAGACCTTTGCACTTTTGGCCTCAGGTTGTTTTCCCGGGTAAGACAGGGACTTCTTGTGTATTGAGACAGTTGTTAATCACTTGCATTGTTCAATCAAATGGTGGTTTGTGAATGTTTACTGCTGGTGAAAGGGTTTTTTGTTCCTACAGTTTAAACACTGTTGTATTTTGTTTTTGGGGGACTGAAGATGCCCTGAAGCACAGAACCTTCACCACACGGTCTGGTCCTCCAGCTGGACCTGTGAGTGTCGTGTGATGGATGTGCCATATGTCATGTGCGGAACTACGTGCCCCAGGGGAAGTATGCACTTTTCTAATGACAGTGTAGATGGTACAACATGATAGGTTTGCAGTAAATGAATTGAATTTTCAAGTTGTGGTGTTGGCTAATTCAGCACAAGTTTGGGGTTAAGTTTGAAGAGCTGTGACATTAATAGATTGGCCTGCATACCCACGTTCACTAAGTCAAAAGTGTAAGTCACATGCTGCAAGTCATTTTCCAAATATAGTCCTGAACCCTTATGGGCAGTGCTTCAGCTGGGACGGACTGGCACTCACCGGGGAATGTTTAGCACCAACTCAGCCAAATAGCTTCTCATTTACTAAACACACTTTGTTTTTGTCCTCTACTCTTGTCCACCTTGTAGTTACTGAGAGTCTGAGTGCCAAGTTTTAACAAGGCATCCCAGACATGTAAACCCACGCAACTAATGCCTGACTAAATGGCTTTTATCCAGTTCTTTAACAAGCACTGGCTTTGTGGTTCACTAGACATTGGATGTCCTCCAATATTTTCTATACTTGAACGCTGAATAATCAAATTTCAAAGCCATGTATCTGGAGATGAATTAGACATGTGAACTTAACTGCTGGAGTTTATTTGGAGCACAAGGTCATGATTACAGTCCTGCTGGTCTATTTGCCTGCATCCATCTCATACCACTTTAAGACTAAACTTCCCTGTTTAGCACACACATCCATACAAGGCCCGACTCCATTGGCTTATCGGTGATGTGTGGGGAGCTACAGTTGCAGATGTGTCTGTTGTATAGGCCCATAACTTGATGTCTGATATACATGGTCCAATGCAGGGTGTTATCCCATGTGTGCTTGATGTGATGTGGTTGGAATATAAAAGAGTGGTAGCAATGGTGTATGTAGCTGTATCATGCCTCTCTAATAACACAAAGGTACCGAGTCTGTAATTACATTGTCGGGCTACATCCGCACGGATACATTTTTTATTTTAAAATGGTGTTTTAAAACTGAAACAATCTCTTTCCACTTGAGCTCCATACCAGTAATAATCCCTGTCCATTCTAACAAATATGTATATCACATGCCCATTTTCTGTTATGTTGTTGTTGTCACTACTGTATTGCTTCCATATTGGCAAATGGTCCTGCTTTATCTTAAATATATATTGTGTCATGATTGTTTTTAGTGGTTACTTACGTGTACTAGGGCTGTGCGACATGACCAAAAAGGAGGTTTGCATCATATTGTCACATTCAACGCATTAGTCTTTCGCTATTCTCTTTTAGTTTCTAACCCTTTCAGGGATCCAATTTGTCACCATTTGATTTAACGTGAATCGGTACTGATATAAAAGGTTTTTTTGGGTAGTTTTTCCTTACTCTTGTTGAGGGTTAAGGGCAGAGGATGTCACACTTTGTTAAGCCCTATGAGACAAATTGTGATTTGTGAATATGGGCTATACAAATACAATTTGATTAATCCATGTAAAAGTTCAGAGGTCAGTACCCAGCCCTGTCAAGAGAGGTGACATACATGTGTTGAATATGATTTTGTCTTTGACCAAAGGGCCACTTATAATACCATTGAATCCACTCTAAATTACCTCACTGATGGGTACTTTCAATAGGCTTATCTATACAGAAGATAGTGAGGTGTGGGCAATGATGGCCTGTGATTCTTATCTGGCTGAAACAGTGGCTCCTTTGACTGGAGTGTGAACAGACGTAATGCAGACGCCTCACCCTTATTAAGGCATCCACTGCTTCTGTTTTAGTGCTGGCTCTATCGAAGAAGTGGATGTCTATGTTTGGATAGTCTCCACAGGCATCATTAATCCAGTTTAGCAACCCTTATGCTGTAGAAGCTGTGTATATGCATCAGGGTGGACAGGTGTCAAAGTAATCCAGACATAGGATTTAGGAACAGCGGAAATCTGCATGCCCCTTACAGTGGCCTCATGTATACAAGGAAGTAGGGTTAGGTTAAGGTTAAATAATTATTCAAATGACAGGAATTCCTCCCTCAATGTTAAAACACCCTTCTTTGTCATTTACCAGTCACACAGCCATTCAGCCTTTAAAATTGACTTATTGTGTTGCACTGATGGGCAGATAACCGCATTACTTTTCCATAGAAAATGGCCTTTACAGTTCAGGGGAAGTGCTGTAAGTGGATTCCCCCTGGGGAGGGATGACTGAAAGGGATTGCCGTGGTTTTGTTCCTGTTGGCCCCTCCCCGGCCTGTTTCTCACACGGCCCGATGTCCCAGCCTCATAGCCTCAGGAGCTCCAGCATATGGGGACTTCTAGAAAAATCATCAATAGTTTATGTCATTGTTCTAGTGAGCAAGACAAAGCAAGAGTTAACTTGTTTCACTTAGTTTTTTTTATGTAAGGTTAATCGCTGCTACCCATTTGAGCTTCAGGTGAGTATGTTCGGCTTTGATATTGTGTTTGCACAGTACACACTAATGATCCTTCATGTGTGCAGACCTTTACAGGGGTTATTACTTTTATCAGGCAAACAATATCAGTTTGCATTGCCTGTGAACCCAACGGTTCTTCTCACTCTGCCAGTGGAGGAGACCGAATGCCACCTGGTACCCTTGCCAACCTGGGATAGACCAGTTTGCTTTTCATTCAAATCTAGAATATGCATTGCAAATCTCCCCCGATGATCTCAGCTTAGCAGGGCCTGTGAGCTATTTGGCCCTGCTCTGCTGTAAGAGCATTGCCCGACGAAGTGCCATGCTTAAGCCGTGAGAGTAAAAGCTCCAGCCTGAGGTGGCACAGCGTGTAAAGTGTAAATACGGGTCACATGCTGACTGACTGACCTCTCGTGCAGGGATGTCAAATGCATGCACCTGCCCACACCCGCTGGTTTATGTGCTTGTGTGTCACAATTATGCCGGAAGACTCGTTGTCACAGTCATTGTAAATTTTGAAAAGTTTCATCTCCTCAAATTGCTGCCACACCAGATCCGCGCTGCTGCACTGGTGAAGAGAACAAAAAAGGAAGCATAGGGCTTTGTTGATATTGCCTATCAAAGCACTGCTAATGCAGTAATGCGCAAATAACCACAGAACATGAGAGGAATGCAGCCTCCCACTTTTTTTTCCTCCCAAACTGCTCGGCGACTAAGCAGTCAAAACAGGTCACACATGTCCTTTGTTGCATTTGGGGCCACCAGTTGCTTTTAACGGATTTAAAACGCTGAACCCAGTCGAATTGATGGTCTCCCCCCTCGCTGACCAAATACACACAAAGCTCTTTCATCCTGCCACCAGCTTACGCTGTAATGGAGTGCAGTGTCATTATGATTATGAAGTAGTTTTATGAACTGTTACCCACTTGTGGGTTTAGCCGGGCAGTTGGGTAGTTGCCAGATCAGAGCTTGTTCATAACATGTCCAGACTCGTCCTTATTTTTTCCAGTCGTCCACAGAGGCTGACTGAATTCCTGTCTAGCTATTAACAGTTCTGAAATTGCTGTCCTGTGGTTAAACTTTAAAATGACTCTAACTTTCATGTTGCAGTCCATTCAACATTATATCATGTGTTCATATCACAAATGAACTAGATACAGGCTGTTATTGTTTGTAAAAATCCTTGCTTATGATTTCTCTTGCTGTGAAATGTCTTTTAACCCATCAGCTCTCTTGTTGACTGGTTACAGTAGAGAGTGTTGATAGAGCTGGCAGCATGTAATGGGCCAGTCTGTGTTTTCGGATGAGCCCCCAGGTCCACCATGCAACCTGCTTCACGCACATTGAGTGGATGGTGGGATGAAAGTATTATGCTTTTAACCAGGAAACTAAAACACCTGCAAGATTAAAGGGAAGCTTCATACCTTCTTTGTGATTATTCGTAGTACCACCGTGTTTTGTTGTCCACAGAGCACAAAGGCACATATAACTCTATTACAGAAAGTTTGAAAACAAAGAAATGGGTGAAACACTTGCCAAGTTTCAGTTTGTATTTGGTCCCCTTTGAAAATCACTGTTGGGTGTCCACAGACAATTCCACAAACACATTGTAGTGAAGTCATGGAGAAACTGTTTTACATCCTGTTCATGAGGGATTCCACATCACCATCCTACCTTAAAGAAAAACAACCATTTCCTGATCCTCTTCCAGCAGTCACGGCATCCAGCACGCAGGCCACTTATTGACAGATCCACCCTGACATGCTTAAATTGAAATTCGTTGTGACATCTCTCAACTCACTGAACTTAAAATTATCTGCCAGAGGCCAAAACTTGACAAATCTCATGTCGCATCTCAGCCACGTTGGACCCGAGGCTGAAAACATCAGCACGTTTCAAACACCAGCACGTTTCAAACAAAACATTTTTTCCCTCTTGGTCTCTTCTCAATAGGTTGTACAAAGGACGTTGCAGGAAAACATAGGGTTTGAATTTGTTTAAGCAGGGAGTGGTAGATCCTGGACCTGGAGAAACAACCATGGGAGAATCGAATGATTCTCCCTTTTGTTTCCCTCCGTGCAGACACCTGGGAAAAGCCTCCCACCTGCTCTTCTGTTTGTATGTGACGCCCTTTCCAGTCAACACCACATTTATTATTTATATAATGACTGTCCCTTCCTAATATGTCATGGCTGTGGGGAGACCCGCAGGTGCTGACAAGAATACAAACAGACCTCACCTGGCTGCAAAGGGGCAGTGTGGGGTTTTTTTTTGTGATTAGGGAGATTAGCGTGCTTGTGTAGTTAAAAATATATGATTTAATTTAGAGCATGAAAACTGAATGTAAAAACTTCAGCAGAATAACCACAGTGCAACATGCAGTGTGTGAATGTTTGTCTGCGTCATAGGTGCCCTGTCCTGGTGACACACTGTGTCGCTCACCGCTACCTTTCATTGAAGATGACTCACCCTCCCCCACCTGGAGGCTTCTTGCAGCAGGGAGAACAGGATCAGCCGCCTACAGCCTGCAGGCTGCTTAGTAATGTTTTATGTTGCATAATTTAATCAAGTGTTCGTTATATTTGCTCCTCGGTGTAGTAAGACGAGAAATTAGTCATTAAGACATTTCGGGGAAAGCTGTTGATGACTTGTTGCTTTTTGTTTTGGAATGCAGTTTGTGTTTTTTGAAGAGGCGTGTAAGTGTGCATGTGTGTCTTTTAGTTTTTCTCGTCTTGTACAGAGAGGACGGACAGACTAATGATGCTCTCAATCTTTTTGACCTCCTTCTCCTCCTCCTCCCCTGACCTGCCCACGAGCCAGCTATAAATTGTTGTCACGCACTCCTCCTCCTTCATTTCATCATCCTCTTCATCCCCCCCACCCTCCTCCATGGCTCTGTGCGAGGGTAAAAACGCAGGTAGCACCCTCAGATTTGCGTGTGGACAGCCTGGGCTGAGGAAGGGACATCCACTGTGCCAAGGTCACGGGTGGACCCACTGTCAGTTTTCATTGAGTAAATCCTCTGCACGGCTTGGCAGTAGAATCTTTCTTTCTGCTTTTTCAGCTTGGCTTTTTAACAAGATTTGAGCAGGGATTTACCCTCTGGGAGATTTGTGGCAATTAGCAGGTTCTTATCCAAAGATTATTATGGGGATCCACATTAGGACCAGAGAAAGTACTGCACTCAACCATATGAGCCACAGGGGCAATATGAACCTATCTTTGGTTTAATTAAAGGCTGGGTCATATTACTCCGTTTCATAAAAGCCAAGTCAACCATTGTCATGGAACATTAAAGTACATTGATGCACAGTTTTTTGAGTTGCAGTGTTACTCTGTCTACCAGCACAATATTCCCACGGCAAACTAAATGAGTGGGGCTCATTTCCTCTGCCAAACCTTGTTCATCTTTGTTGTGGTTTCCATAGGCAGCTATTATGGTGCTGGTTTAAATGGGTCTGTAATCAGCATGCAGGGCCACCCTGATCATACATGTGATGGGCTGAAAGTGCTAAACAGAGTTCCCTGTTTTTTCGCCACAACCTGTTTGTGTGTCAGTGGCTATGACTTTGAACGCAGGTTTAGTTTTGAAAGGGGTTGACACTTCTCAAAAGTGGTCATTTTTCTTTCTTGTCTTTCCTTGTCTTCTTCTGTCTCTGCCCTTTGTTCCTCCACTTTTTGCGTCTTTGCCTCCATCCCTGTCTGTTTTTCAGCAACTCCCTAATTATAGTTTTGTCTTTGGTAAATGATGCATAGGCTGTAGCAAAGCATGGGTCTTTTAGATGTCCTGTTGACACACAAACAGTGCTGCCTGTTATGCAACTCATCCCATCTTTAGGAGTGACTCTCATGGCCACACAGAGTGAATGTCCTCAGTGCTTTCTCGTTTAACATCTCCCGTGATTAAAAATGGAAAAGACAACAGCGTTTCCGGATTCCAAAAGTGACAGTCTACATTGTATCTTGTGTTTTTCAAGACACAAAGACTGTGACTATCTTGGGATACTTGTCAACAGGCGGAACCACGACAATAATCACGGACATTGGAGGGGCCAGGAAAGACGTAGCAGAATGTGGTGGGTGGGGATGGAGGAACAGGACTGGGAAGAGAAGGAGGAGGTGGGGACTTATGAGACATTTTTAGGGCTTTGTTGCTTTCTTTCGAGGGTGTTTATGCTAGTGGTAACGAGCTGCAGTGTTGCTGGGCGGTGGACTGACTATAGAGGGATGGGTGTTTACATTGTCCCGAGAGGTTATTGCTCCAACCCTTGCCCCTGTCCAACCCTCAAGGCCGGGCCACACTACCTGTGCATACTGTCGCTACCTTATCAGGAAAGACAGGGATTCTATACAGCTTTATAAACCTGACCTCAGATATCCCTGTACCTATGTCCCCATACATAAACTAAATGTCTGTCTGTGTTTGCCCAACTGTATATGATTTATCTTCCAGGCCTTTATCTTAAGCTACAACTGTTTTGGTTGCTTTCATTTCTAATTGCGCCTGCAGCAGTCTGTTTCATCTCTAGCTCCATCTTGTTTCTGTTCCATCTTCCTATCAGCTTGTGACCAGAAGTCATCATGTATCATGCATGTGACACTAAAATACCTGTCTTAACCCCCTGTGCTCTTCTGCTCGGACCCACATCGCTTCCAGAAATCCCCTCTCACCTCACTCCTGTCAGTATTAGCTGAACTACTAGAAATAGGAGGAATTTTAGAAATCTGACTAGTTACCCAGCATTGTGCCTGGGTTTCGTGGGCCGCTTGAGGTGAGGATTAACTGAGCCCAGGGGGTGGTACTCCCAGCCACGCAAACTTTGACCCCCTCTTCTCTCATCAGTCATCATCCATCACGCTGTAAGAGACAGAGCTGCCTTTGTCTGCCTGTGGAAGGACCGGCCTCAGCTGCTTTTTCTCACTTAAGAAGCCCACTCGGGATATGTCACTGCCATTTTGTAGTTGTCTGTGTTTTAGATCAGGGTACATGAAATTAAACAGTCTTTGTTTGCAGGAGGAAGCAATGATAAGATTAAAACAGGGGTCACACATGGTCACAGCCTGTTAAGCAGTCTGAAAAGTGATTAGAACGCGACCAACTCACTAACTAGCCCTAAAGACGAATTTACGGTCAACATTCGATATGTATACGGAAGCGGACGCAGCCCTCTGTCCGTAGTCTGCATTCATTTAATTTGTATTTATGCATGCTTTGTGAAAGCTGTGGGATGTAGATGAAACGCTGCAGTACCACCTTAAATCGTGGGGGACAGTGTATCCAATAATTCAACCAAAATGACCAGAAGACATGAGGTAGAAATTTCAACAATTGCATCTATAGCTGCTTTTAGACATGCATTGTACTACGCAGTACCACCGTATTTTCTACGGAGGAGCTGCATGTGTACAAATGTCCGAGTGAGACGCTCCGTTTCTTCGATTTTATCCGCCTGGCCTCCTAGTATAAAGTCTGTAGAAATCCAGGAGAAGTCGGTGTGAGAACACAGCAGGAGATCCCCGCTGGATTCACAACAAGGGAATGGGGGGGGGGTTGATGACGGTTCTAAAACACGACCAATGCAAAAAAGAAAACAAATACCTCGCAGTGAAAAAGAAGACACAGACAAAGACCTCAAAAGAGTCTGTGGGGATGAGAGCTGACAACGGAGTTAATACGTTGTGAACGAGTCTGTGCAGAGATCCTCCAGCTTTGTTGTGCATGTGTGAAAGGCAGACTACAGGTAAACACTGTAGCTAATTCTCTGGATATTACTTGTAGGTCATGTCTGAAAACAGCTTATATGATGTTATTTCACAGGGATAGTTGCTTTTAGGTACATTATCTCACCCTCCTCTACCATCGCATTGCATGTTGCCAACTCTCCACTTTGCGCTTCCTTCTAGTGGATGTATTGCTTAAAAAACATGCTAACGTAAACAATGCAGGAAACATACTATTATGTCAAGGTAGCATAAATTAACCATAACCCTGCCCTGTAAGATGCAGCATCAGTAAAGGAATGAAAGAAGTACTGTAGTCAGAAACCTGTGCGATTCTCTACTGTCCACAGATGAGAACACAACATGCTGATTGGCGAGATGTGGAGCGCCATTGTGTAACTCCTATCCCCAGTTCCCATTGGAAGGGCCTGTCCAGTGTGTGTACAGGCTTTGTTGTTGTCCTGTGAAGTCATGCATTAGAGGATAGCTTAGCAGTTGCCGAGAGGAGCTTTTTTCTTTCTTTCTAATTACAACACGGCCTGGTCCAGCCAGAGACCATTGTGCATGAGCGCTGTGAATTCCCACAATGGAGCTGCTCAGCAGAGAACAATGAGTCAAATTCCGCTCCATTCCCCACAGGTTCAGAGGCCGGGCTAACAAATAAAGACAGCAGAGTTACAGTGGCTTTGCTATTCTACACCCAGTAGCTTTCCCACTGGCCACCCCAGTGGGGATATTGGTTTGTGTTTGTGTGTCCTTGTTTGTGTGTGTGTCTGTGTGCATGTTTCTGTGTGTGTGTGCCTGTTACAGGGTGGCTCAGCTCCCACTGGGAGCAAAGTAAGGGGTTGAAAGATGGGGGAGGTGAAGAGGCGGGAGCTTTTTTTTTTGTTTTGTTCTTTCTGTAGGAGGCAAAAGACTGTTCACTCTTTTTCTAGTGTAATCAAACCCCTGAGAACGAAAAGTTGGCAAATAGAGGCGTGATTGAAGGAATTGTTGATCATTTTTGCAGATGACAACATTGAACTTGTGTAAAGTGTCATACCCAAACCTGTGGGCCGCAAACACTAAATTTGTCCTCATGTACTTTGCTGCATCAAATCTAAACCAAATCTGCAGTTTTTGTTCTTCTGGTGGGACGGGAAAATGTTGAGATGACAAAAATAGCTCAGACATTAGCAAACAGTTGCTGTTTTTTTACGTTGCCAAAAATGTGTGCTTACACAGCCTTTACGTAGGCTGCGGAGCTCAAAGGCCTCCAACAGCGTCTAGTTCCACTTGTAGCATCCAGACTGGGAATTATCTGGGATTCTTGCTTTCCCAGCTGTCCAGAAATACGACTGGGTCCAGGACTGTGCCTCCTACGTTCACTGAAACAGTTGTGTAGGTAACTTATTCTACACATAATCACTGTTTACTGAATGGGAGAGGTTGGGTGGTAGGAAAGACCCCACAAGTGAACGGCAGGTGCCATACTGGGACACAAACTGACATTTGCCAAGCCCCTGCTTCTCTGTTTATTTCTTGATCATCAATACTGAGCCAGATGCTCTCTTCTCTCTCATACTCAAGAAATCGCGTCATAATCAACTTGATTTCATGTAACTCCAGCATTTTGTTGCAGACAATGTATTTTCTGTTTGCTCATTCTAAATTTTTGTTAAATGTGCTCTTTTTTTACTCTTGTTTTTCTTTAACTAAGAAGCATGACTCAATTTTTTTAAATGCATTTCCTCAAATTTGATCCCAAGGTGTGACGTCCTTAAATCTTTCATCGAAGAAAGATATTAAGTTTACCGTGATATAAATCAGAGAAATAACAGTGAATCAGAGGACATGATAAAAAATATCTTTTCTGGTCATTAAAATAACTGTATATTTAAAGGACTGTGCATCCCTTAAGTATAAATTATTATGTTAATTATGTTGAAATGTTACATTAAAATTTAAAGTGTAGTATTTGAATGTGTTTCTTTTCAAAATATTTTTTGGGGGGGAAATCGTCAATTTGTGTCTGTTCCTCTGCGTCACAGTTACACCCACTTGCTCTGGTTTGAGGACATTTGCCAAGTGGTTCACATAGGCCATTAAACTTCTCCAAAGTGTTTCATCCTGCGCAGGCTTTTCAAAAGCATTCACACGGTCTTCCCTGCTGCCTCCCCCTCCCCTCAATTCACAATAACGTGACACTCTATCTCCTTTATTACTTTCCCTGCCCTTAATGAAAATTGATAGTCTCACACACATACACATGCACCCTAGAAGCCATTGATCAAGGCCCTGTAAATGTTTTATAAGCCCCACTGTAAGGACACCCCTCTTTTATTCAGAAGGTGTCGATGGTTGGGTCCACAGGGAGGGCTGGCTGTAGTATGTTCCTGTGAGGGCCACTGAATTCAAGGCATTTAGTTTCTAGCGCACATTTAGCCTTATTCTCAATCACTGCTACCATCTAAAGTGGTAGGTCTTTTTCCACTGATGCACACAAACACACTTAGAATTGTTCTATCTCAAAGGAAATGCAGATCAGTTTGGACCCTGAAGTGATCTCAAGTTTCTAAACTCACCAACGCCTGCACTACGATCAGGGACAGGAGCTGTGGGGATAACGCACTTTGCTAATGAATAAATTAAATTGAAAGCTGTCCAGAGCCAAGGAAAGACCCTTCATTCATCTATTAGTGGGTGAGGATTCATTCCTCACTCGTTCACCCTGTTGTTTCATTCCACACTGTTTTTCCCATGTCTGGTCTGCATGGTTTTACAACAGCCAAGCTAAGAAAAACACACAATGTAAGCTACAGCATGTTTTATTGTGAGCGGAACTGCACAATTCCCTTGTGCCCTTTTCCTCTTCTTCGCTTTAGTTAGCGTGGTGGCACCGTTCCACAGGAAATGCCTTTTTAACGCAGCAGGAAGGAGAAACTTTGTCCCTTCAGGATCCGAGTCTTTGTTTCCATCTAATCGCATTAAGTGACTAGCCTAGTGTTCGAATTTGGCTTGTGTTTGTGTCGGTGTGGGCTCAGACCAGTACTCGGTCCCTCTTACAATTCAGAGCGTACTCCTCTGCAGACTGCCGGCCCATCAGGGGTTAGGTTTAAAATTCCCAGCTCAGGAATTAACATGCAGAGGAATGAGAAAAATCTTATCAGGCTAACTGGACTTGACTTGTATGGCGGCTAATGGTTAACAAGTCATGATGGATTTTTCATTTTGATTCAGTGGAGATGAACTGAGCTCTCACATGTGTCTCCTTGATGCCATAATGGAATTTTATTGGATCTGAAGGGAGTCCTTTGTAGGTAGTTTAAAATCTCTGGGCTACACAGTGCAGGATATCCAGATGTATAGTGTCATTGTTATATGATTTTTTACTATTAGTGCTGCACAAAGGGCTGCAATTGTGCAATATCAAGGAATCATGAAACCGGGAACTTGACTCCTGTTCCAGCTTCTATCAAGTGTCGACTTTGCGCTCCAGGTTAGCCAGCTGATTCACAATAACAGCCTTCCATCCCAGAAGTCTGATGGAGCAGGTTTTTACTGTTAAAGTGTCTGAGCTTAGCAAACTTAAAGCCCCTGAAAAGTATTTTTCTTTAACATTAACAATTGAAAAAAGCTAATTTGCCTTAACAGGTATGTGTTGTTGTGGTTTAATCAGATCTGTTTTGCAGCGAAGAAACCACCAACCAACCATCAGTAGATTCTGATTCAAATATTGATTGAAGTATGTGCCATCGTGTTTCTCTCTTGTCCTGCCCACATCACATCAAAAATAGCACTGCAGTAAATAAAACAAAAACTGAGAAATCTGTATTATGAAATAACCAAAACTGTTCCAACTTTGGCAGAAATGGGTGTGTTTGTGTCGTGTACTCGTACTCAGATTTAGCTTTATTTGTCATTTCCATAATACACATTACAGCATACACAGGAGCGAAAAAGCCATACCCCACAGATCAGGGTGCAGGTTACATTTAAAAACAACATAAGACACATTAAGATACATTATTTAAGTAACATAAAAGGAACAGTGTTTTAAACTTAGCAGGCAGTCAGTGGACATTTAAAGTGGAATGCAAAGTTTGCATATTTAGAAAATAGGTTCTCAGGGCCTTAAAAGCCAAATAACATATATTTTGTATTTTGCTCTTAAAAACAGGATACCTAGAAGTGGAATCTGCTGTATTGTTTTAGTTTCAATAATTCTGCATCATGTCAGCAAAACCTACATTTGTTTTCATGTTAAATGCTTATAACATCTTGAGTTGGTGTATGTCATGTGCACCTTTCTATGTATACTCTGCACAGCTTGTTTGGTCAATATTCACTTCACACACACTCAACGCACCCAGCGTGTCTTCACTCACAACTACATGCTCTGCATTTTATATGGACGTTATTATCTGCTGTTAAGTTACATGTTGCTAAAAAATGTCAAGCCTTGAATATCTCAACTGAAAACGTATCTGCCAAATCATACAGGGGAATATTATTTGTGCAGTTTGTGCATATGTGTGTGTGTGTGTGTGTGTGTGTGTCTGGTATGGTCAGAGAGAGGGAGTGTGCTGTGCAGCTGACAGGTCTTTCAGAGAAACAGGGCGCAGGGCCATGTAGCTGCAGCTGCCCCCTCTCTGTGCTCTCTTTGATGGGGGAGAAAGGTGGCGTTCACTTCGGCGCACACACACACATTAACACACAAACACACACAAAGGCTCGTTCTTCGCTCAGTTGTCCCAACACAACTCAAGCATCCACCGAGGGACACATTGCATGCATGGGGAGGGTGTGTTTGTGAGGTTGTTTATTGCAATGCATTGTACATTGTGCTCATTCTGCAGCATCAGAAGAGCTGTTGCTTTATTAATGGGAGTTACACTCTTGTGTGTTCCAGAGCCGTTGGTAGCAACAGTCCAATAGTAGACACAAGCACGTTTATTGGACACACACGCATGCACACACACATGTAAATATAGCCCTCCATTGTTTAACCAGCAGTCTTAGGGGCCTCAACTGTTACTCTGATTATAATGTGTTTGTCTAGCGAGGAGCAGAGATAGAGGACCCACCTGTTCCTTATCTAAACTGCTCACGCACACACGCACAGTGTAGGGACACATGCTAATTACACAGACGGATACAGTTGATCTTATCTGATCTGTTAGCATTGTTTTTATAGGGGCAAAGATCTTCTGAAAGTGACCGTTGAACAAGCCTTTCAAAATATGAAGCTTTTTTTTGGTCTAATTAGTGTTTGTCGTTTTTCATTGTGTGTATCCAGGATTGGACGACAGCCTGCAGCTATACGTGAGCAACTTTGAGCGGGAGAAGATCAGTGGGGAGCAGCTACTAAAAATCACACATCAAGACCTGGAGGAGCTCGGCGTGGCCAGGATCGGACACCAGGAGCTTGTGCTGGAGGCTGTGGATCTTCTATGCGCTCTGGTCAGTACATCTCTGCTGCTGACATGTTTGTAGGACGGGATTCTACTGGAAGGTTTAGTAACAAACAATGAGCTCTTTTGGTCATTACCCCTCCCCCCCTCTATTTCTGCCCGTGTCCATATTCACTTAAGTCTCAGCCTGTATAGTTTCTGGTTCGGCAGCCAGTGGAGGCAGCGATGCATAAGGGCTCATCATTTCCCACACAGCTCAGCAGGGTGTGGAGGCACCACAACACACAAAGCGGCCTGAGGACTTTAGGGAACAGCAGTGTCACGTAGAGAAGAGACATTGGGTCAGAGGGGCTTGGGCTCGAATCATCAGGTTGAAGCAATGGGAGATTATTAGAGGCAGTTAATGGTGGCTATCATTTAGCAACAAGTGACAGCTTGCCCTCTCCTCACACTCTACATTCCATGTACATTATAAAGATATGTTTAGAATTTAGAAAAAAAATTGTTTTTCAGGCTCAATTATCTTGAGCAAAATCACAGAAATGTCAGTCGGTTTCATTCCTTTCGCTGCAACCTTCTGCTCCCCTGAGCCACCTTTCTCGGTTCATTCAGAGGTCCCCGTTTGGCTCTCATTAGTCACTGTCGTAGAGAACCACCTGACCCGTTGTCCATCATCACAGCCTCCAGAATAACTGCCAAGCAGAAATTCCTCTGCCTTCAACTAGTGAGCACGAAAAGAACGATGAAAACCATCCACACTCCAACATGAAGGAGAACCAGGTTTTCAAGCAGATGGGATCGATTTGGAGTTTTATCACTTCCTGTGCCATAAAAGTCCCAGATTGTGGTCGCAGTGTCAGCGTTTCTCTTTTTACATTTGCTTAAAATGCTTTACATTTATCGTTTGGGGCGGTTATTTTTACCCCGAAGAAATGTGAAAGGAAAATCCTTTGTTTCTCACATTAGACTTTATGCTCCATTGATGCTGATCTGAAAGTGGTAGGTGACAAATGTTTGAATCAACTTATTTTATTGATTTAATTTGATTGGGTCTGCTTGGATACTGAGTAAAGCAGATACAGATTTGATATATCTCTTATTTCTCCCATTGTTGGGCCAAGGTTATCAGCCTGTCCACTACCGGATTATAGTATCTTCCATACCTATAACCATTGGATTTGACACATGGAAGCACTTTGTGCATGAATGTGTGCCTTCTTTAGTTTTGATGGATTCACTCCTCATTGATATAATGTACATCCTGTGGACCATAACCTCTTTTACCAGCACAGTAATCAAGCCCAGATTCTTGTTCACCCTTTGCATCAACACAGTGAAATCTTCAGTCATTTTCATCTGGAGCCGCTTCATAAAAAGGGCTTCCTCAGCTTGGTTTTATTATTTGAAGGAAAGTCCTTTCCTTGCATGTGAACTTGAATCTCCATCCAAAATGTGCTGCTGCTTTCTAATACATTGTGTACATTTGTACTGTAGTATAATGCAATATATTAAGAGAGCATTTGGCATATTGCGCCGTCATCCTCTCTCTTTTTCTTGGAACTTACAGCCAGGAATGCTGGACTCTTAGCGACCTTTCACCTCTGGTTGCATTAGTGAGGAGATTTTTTTTTTCGTCCGTTAGAGGTTTCCTTATTAAGAACGAGGTCTCAACCTTTCTCAGGCCCCCTGGGAGGAAGTGAGGCCCCCCGATCCAATTAGCTTTAACTGTGGCAAGGTCACTGCTACCAACAGGACCTACAGGCCACAACCACTATAAAAACTACCACCACCCTTTTTTGTTTACTATTAGTTCAGACACTTCCTGTTATGTTTTTTTTTTACCTTGACTTTGAAATGTGTCAAATTAGGAACTTCCTGTTAGCAGTTTTCCAAATTGAATCATTGTGACCAATGGCCTTAGATACAGCCCCACAGCCCTTTTGGATGCATTTATACTCACTGCTTCTCTTTTACATCTAAATTAGTGCGTTTTTGTGAGTTAACCCACTTAAAAACCTGCGTCTGTGCAGAGAACCGCCCACTGGGTTGTGCATGTGTGAAAGGCAAACTCTGGCTAAACTCATTTTTACCTTCAGGTCATGTCTAAAAACGGCTAAAATGTTACACCGGAAAAGGTGCAGGGTCAGCGTCTTAACTGCCAAAAAAAAGAAAAAATAGCACATTCACCTGGGTGTTACCTTCCCATCACTGCTGATCTGAGCAAGAGCTGATAAAAACCTGTATCTACTGCACACGGGAACGAATGCCGACTGTATCCATTCCCATTGCAGACAAAAAACAGATGTTTGTGGGGTTTTTGACCAGTGGAAAAGCTTAAGCTATCAAGAGCAAACCTCTGACTTGGGACTAAGAAAGAACATGTTAATTTATATGACTGTAACGCTGTGATACCTTCTGCAGAGTCAATGTTGAAACCCGACACTTCTGTATTTGCTCTCAGACCCCAGTGACCCTCTCAAACACAAACCCCTCATGATAGTCACATGCACTTTTGCTGTGTCAACAGTGACTGAACACGCAGTATATGACAGATCATCTGGTCGCAGAGCAGCTGTAAATGTATTTTACTATTGCCTAGGGTCGAATCTAACCCAATATGTAACACAACACTCAACCTTTGATGGCACATTTTAGCAGATGCACATATAAACACACTCTTTGTCCAGACTACAGACATTTATATATTTTATAGTCAAGTCAGATCCATGTCATGCGTGTGGTTAGGGCAGGAAGTGCTGTGCTGTGATACCCAGTATCCACTTCTCCTGGGGACACTTCTATCAGTATATGGTCCCTTCAAAGACCTTACACGCAAAAAAAACATCCCTTCCATCTTGATTCTAGATTAACTCAGAGTCTATAAAAAGGCTCTGAAAGAATGTAAATGTGGCTTGAAACGTCGTTGAGAATGAAAAATTGTGTTTGATTGGAACCACAGATTTCTTTGCTCCGGCGTGGTTTTCAGCTCAGCTAGCAGTGCGTGACAAAGGCTCGAGCTGGACATCTGCACGCCCGCCAGAGCTGTTGTGACTGCTGTGTGATTGGCCTGCTAATGAAAAAGCCAGGAGAGAGGTTTTGATCTGGAAAGTCCTCACACTGCCTATTTGGGCTCAAAGTTTTCACTTGTGAACTGTGGCTGAATGAGAAACCATACCATCAAATGACTGTCTATATATTCTTTGATCAAGTTTGCTTCTCTTTAATGGTGTTTCAACATGCTATTTCATGTCATGTGTGGCAGGAGTCAAGTTGCCTACAGCTACTGTTTAACTAGTCCAGTAATTCCAGTGGTTCCTTGGGGACTGAAGTAAGTGAAATGATTTGTATGTTTTTTTGAGCACACGTTGGCAAGAGGCAGTGGAATAAACAGAGACGCTAACCACTTGCAGATCTCCCCTGGTGTTTGCCAACACATGCTTTTTTTTTTTTTTTACTCCTTGCAAAGCAGATTTAGCTACTGGAACATCACATCACACGTACAGCAGCACTGCTGGCAGCCATGCAACACCATGTAAACTGATATTCACCAGGACAAGAGCCTGGCCAACCCCTCTCCGTATTACCTTTTTAACCAACAATTCACTACAGGGCCATTTATTTAATGAAAACATCAATAAGTGGTCATGCTCAGCCTCAGACGGTCACGTCATCCTCCAAGAAAAGCCCTGCGTTAGTCCAGTTCATAGCTGGACTCTGCTGTTCTCAGTGACCCACGAAGACACAGACCTGTGCTGCCTTGTGCATGTGAATAATCTATAAAGTGCAGGAATGCAGAAGCAGGAAACAACCCAGGCTCAAGAATGCAAACTTTGCTCCCCTTCATAGGAATCATGGTGGCACGTGCCCGTCCTTGTAAGGGAGAACTGAGGGTCAATTCATGTCTTTGCTCGTTCTCAGATTCCAGTGCATTTAATTCACACATGTCAAATTTATTGTGCCGGAAACCACACATAGAGAAACTACCTCCCAGGTCTGGACTGTGAAGGATGAGTCCTTTTGATGTTGGCTTTTATTGGATTAATTGCATGCTTTTATTTATAATGTGTATTCGTTTACCGTTTCAGAACTATGGAGTTGAAACGGACAACTTGAAGAATCTGGTTGTGAGGATGAGAGCTGCCACCAACAGTCTGCACATGGCCACGTGTGATAGAAGGAAAAGCCCTGCGTATGAAGGCAGCACCTCTCGCAAGCCACCCAACGACTTCCTCACCTCTGTGGTGGAGCTGATCGGCGCCGCAAAGAGCCTCCTGGCTTGGCTCGACAGGTACTAAAACTATCACCACCACCTTACACTGTGTATCAGATCAGGTATGACAATAGGTTGACATCTGATCACTGCTTAAACTGGCTGCAACCCAAAGACTTTTGCATAAACACATGATTTGACAACACTGTGTGTGAGGTGTGGCTGACGGGCGGGTGAAATTAATATCTTTGTTTGGATGTGATGTCTGTATCCCCTCTGCTCTCCTGGTGACCCGCTCCAAAACACATAACACTGTAAAAGCAGAGCATATTAAGCAGGTTGCCAAGATTGAGTTTTAGTGTTAGCGGGCTGAAGTTAAGCTTCTCTTTTTGTGGCAGGCTTTGCTCATGTAGGTTCAGTGAAATCATGATAGAACAGAGAGCAGTACAACAGTCTTTAGAAGTGCTGTGAATTAGTTTCCAGATAACATAAATTCACATTTGTGATCTTTTTTTTTTCTTAATAAAAAGATGAATAAGAAATGTTGTAGTAAATGTAATTTGATAAAGCATTTTTCTCGTATTTAATTATGTGTCAATGTCAAAAATGTTAATATCAAATGCTAATATACTTTTATGGTGGCATTTTTGCAGCATTCCATTTACTAAATGGGGATAATATTGACTGCACATTGGAAAGATAAAGGCTTTAAAATTAAATATGACAGGCAGATGAGATGATAATTTAATTATGCAAATGTAACCATTGATTAAATAATTTTCTCATTTTGCCTAATGAATATTCAATTTTGAAAGAAGTGTAAGTCTGCATCTGCCAATGAGCCATCAGGCTGAGAGTAGACATAATAACGTGAATTTCACGACAGGAGAGACCTAATGTTCTCTGTAGTAAAAGAAAAAAATGTGTATATATCTGTATCTGCAATCAAACAAAAAAGTTGGCAAAAATCTAATATTGTGCATTCCTTTTAATTAACAAACCTTCATAGACTTGGTGTTGCAGCTGTCTCTGCTCAGATGGTCAGAACATAGAAATGTTTTTAACGTTTTATTTTCACCAAGTACGCAACAAGTTACGATAAACAGGCGAGTTCCACTTTCTTCACTGGTCCTTTACATGTCAGCCCTGCTGCTCTGTGTTGTGTTGCTAAAGCTTTAACTCTGATCTAATATGATGAGGCCCACTGACATATTTCAGGGACTGCATGGAGGTTTGGGGCCTGATGTTTGCAGAGCTATTTTAGAGTTTGTGCGTTTTTTTAGATGGTGACGTTCTTGAGTTACAACCTAGTCTGTCTGTGGTCAGTCACCCACACACAGTGAGCACAGCAAGGTGCATCTGCTGTGAAGCTTAATGTTATAGCTGACTTCATGTTACGACACAGTCACATATCCAGTTTCAGTTTTTAGTGTTTTACAACTTGAAGACTTCAGAGATATCAAACGTTGTTTTTCTGTGCATTGTTTTTTAAATTGTGCTGTCATGCAGTTTGAGTGAGATCGAATTTCAACACAACTCTTCAGTCCATCACTGGTTCCTAATGTTCTCCCTTTCCTTCTTTGTCTGCTTGCAGGACGCCTCTTACAGGGATCAGTGACTTCACAGCCACCAAGAACAAGATCATTCAACTGTGCCTGGAGCTCACCACCACAGTTCAACAGGTCTGCACGCCAGTTAGCTCAACAACACACATGTAGACAGCCTCGGGGAAACATACACACAAAGCTACACACACATAAAATAGCTTTTTTTCCACTGAGCACATACCAGCTCAGGGGCACAAATGTGCAGGATAAAGTGCAGGAGAAGAGAGTTGTGGGAAATGTGGTCTGGCAGCGATGGCAGAAGCCTGAAGCCAGCAGTCTCGAGCACATTATTGCAAATGCTGATGTTTTTCTTGGTTCTGTTTTCCTCCTCGTGCTGGCTAATAAGGACGACCCCCTTAGTGCTGGGGCGTTTAATGGTAAACGTTGCTTTTCTGCTCTTTTAGCGGTGCTTGACAACATTCCCCAGGCTGCTGTACTCCCTCAGCCATGTGGTTCCTGTTTTTGCTTCTCCAAGATGGTCTCAGTGGGAGACCAAACCGTATGAAAGCACTTCCTGTGTGGAGGTTTAACGCATGTATGAGGAGGTGGTCCATCTGACTGCCAGATAGGCAGCTAACAGTGAAAGCAGAGCAGCAGCAAACATCCACATCCATATATTTCAGACTCTCTGCAGAGAATTGCCCTAACATTGCATCATGGGTGTTTCTTCCGACAGTTTTATCCAACCAGCAGTGGTTGTTCATACAGTTTCTTTAAACAAAGGCAGCTGGTGAGTTTCCCTTTAGTTGGTATATACAATCTCTCCTCCCCAAAGGCTTTGTCTCATAAGCAACTCATTCTACACTGCCAGTGAAAGTGGCTGCTGAGACCACAGGTGTCACTTTTTAGAGGGTTATTACATCAAAAATAAATTCCTTTCCCAGAGTGCCTGTTTCCTCGCCAGAGTCTGGGATTTCACCACCTCTGGTGATTTACTATGGGTGTCTCTGTCATGGTCATCCAGTCGAGTGGGGGTATACATTTCCCACACTGCCACGTGAAGAAGTGGGGAGGTTATGGTGTGGAATAAACTACCGATAGGTGCTGAAAGAGCTTTGGAGCGATTAGTTTCCTCCAGCAGCTGGAGGGGAGATGTAGTTTGCTCCCTTATTCCCTAACTCGTAGAATTGTGTAGAGCTGCGGAAACACTGATGAGAGATGCTTTCAAACTAATACCGTCATTTAAGCATCTGAACTTTCGCTCAAAATTGCAAGATTCTGGACCTTTTCTCGATTCAGACCATTTGGTCTCCCTTTGTTTTCCAACAACACACGGGCAGGTATCTGAGCCACTTGTTCATAAAGTAGGTTGCACAGGAGACTGCCACAGTGATTAGTTTAATGATGGGGGAGGACTGTATGAGGTTCGCCCGACTCCTTCATGAACTTCAGACCAAAATTGGGGCTTTTCAGATGACACAATTTATGTGTTCTGCTTGAATGAAGCCTGTGTGTACGCACACAATGGGACACAGCCATAAAACCGTGGAAGCATCACCCATCTTGGCTGACCTGTCTGCATGGAGGTCATTATCTTTCAAAGAATGCATTTTTCATCGATTCCCCTGTGTGTCCACTCTTCCTACTCCTGAATTATTGGATGAGATGTGTAGTTTCTCACTAATATGTCGGCCAAACACTTAACATTTAACAACCTATCCGTCATATATTGATACCATATGACTAACAGGCCATTTCCAAAGTATTGCACTGCTTTATTTCTCTCTGGTGTAAAGGCAGCATCCCCCCAGATTCCAGCACTGTGCGACCATGCAAAATCGCTCTGGTGACAGATCAAAAGCCCAGGGAGCAGTGCACAGAGAGTCATCTGAGCCACACCGGCTGTGGGATCAAGTTCATGACGTGCTGGATCAGTACACCCAGGGAATTGTCCCTCAGCCTCTCTCAGTGCTTAGTTACGATCTGGCTCCTGTCTACTAGAAGGACTTTGGTTTTTAGCATAGATGTGGGATTATTTTGGATATCACGAACAGGATTATCTGCAATATTGTTTTTCACATGATTCGATGGTAGCGTGAAACAAGAGAAAGGTTCCTCAAATGTTAAAGCTTGATGGGAGATGTGCCAAGTCGTGTCTGCAGCACATAACAACGCCGTTTTTGTTTCACAACCTCTAAACATTAAAATATGTATTTTTAGCTCGTCCCTCTTGGCTCAGTTTGAAGTGTAGTCATCCAAACATGGGCCAGTGTCTAAAAAGGAAATATGCACTTGCATGTTTACACACACACACACACACGTAGCTAAATTCTCTCTGAAACCACCATATGTTCTTGGCTGAAAATATGTTATATGGAAACATAACTTTGGGACCAATGTACAGTATGTAAAAAGAAACCTATTATGATTCCTGCTCGATGTTTATTTGGGTTTTAACTTTCCCCCCAAGTGAAGGAAATATAGAAAAGCTACATGTGTATTACTTTACCAAAAGTCCTTCAAGCAGGCGCTCAATCATAAATCTAAAGATAATACTTAGGAAGCATAGGATGTACTTTGCCATGGACAGATGCAAATCTCGTCAATGCAAACAAACCAACAGTAATGACAGAATGCCAAGTGCATGTGAAAACAGACTCTCGCCTTTAGCCCAGCGGAATGTGCAAGCTATGGAAATATGGAAAAACTTGCTCGACCCCCCCCAATGGCTGTCTGCACAATGGATTTACAAAGAGCAACAGAGCAGGCTTTGTACCTGGCACATGCCCATGCACGTCCCTAATACTGCGAGGGCCACAGCACCCGTTTTCTCTTTATTTTGCCTCGACAAAAGGCTTGTGGCTTGCGCGGGCTCTCCGGAAATTTGCGAGTGTTCTCCGTGCTCTCTGGTTTTTGACAGAAGCGTTTCTCCTGTGTTTTGATGGATGATTTCCCTTGGGGCATCCCCACCCCGACCCGCATCAAAAAACACACAGTGGACTGCCCGTTCCTAACCAGGGGCCCTTTCAGCACCAACAACACAGTTGTCAGGGGAGGCTGTTGCCTCAGCTGTGTCCAGTCCAGCTGCAGTCTGTGAGTCCTGTGTCCGGCACGGTGGTCAGTTTCCCAGCTGACCTTGCACATTTTGTCACACTAAACAACCAAGATCACAGCTACTCGGCATTGTCGGACTTAGGAGACCCCTGCCCCCCATTTCACGCTCACTGTCCTTAAAGATGGAAAAAATACCTTTTAAAAGGGAGACCTGTCCCCCTAAATTCTTCCATTAAAAACAAAGCTTTATTTTGCATCAGGGCTTTCTGAACTTTTCCCTCACTATGTCTTCTGCACAATACTATATGAGTGTTCATATAGTTTACTGAACCACACTGGGCATTATGCAGTTACAGCATCCCCAGAATTAAGGCGAAAGAGGTCATTTGACACTAAAAGCTGTTTATTTGTGGCTGTTCTCCATTTTTCTCGGTTGTATATCTGGAATGCTGATTACATTGTGTTTACTCAACCCCTATACTTCTCTCTCCCGGCCTATCTAGCCATTAAATAACCTCTTCCCTGTTGTTTACTGCTCCCTCGTCTGATCTGTCATCACTGTCTTCTGTGCTACAGGACTGCAGTGTTTACGAGATGGAGGAGAAGATCCTGGAAGTTGTGAGTATACTCTATCTCTTCTGCTTTGTTTGCCAAATATATAAACTAAAGGAGACCTGGAAGAGCCTATTTAGGGGGTAAAGGGTCTTTTTTGATTGTTTGGATAAATGTCCTTTTTAGATTGTGATTGTGTGTCATGCTCACAGTGAATGGAGCAGACAGGTCTATAGGATTGCCAGTGGAGGAGGCGGCACTAATACGCCCCGGCTATCAATCAGCGTTTCCTGTTGCTGACACTCTCCAGACTCATTGGTCTAACACTGAGCTTCCTTTAGCACTGTGTCTCTCTCTCTCTCTCAGACAACCCAAGTGAAGTCAACTGTAGAGATGAGGATCTCTTTGTACCATTTTACATTGTCTCGCTCTCCTCTTTGTTCTCGTCTTTTTTGTTCCTAGACTGTGCTGCATCTTATTTTCCTCCAATTCTGTTATATA
Organism: Verasper variegatus; assembly: GCA_026259375.1. Lineage (NCBI taxonomy): Eukaryota > Metazoa > Chordata > Actinopteri > Pleuronectiformes > Pleuronectidae > Verasper > Verasper variegatus. The sequence continues at coordinate 8,606,491 of CM048049.1, forward strand.
AAATGTGAAGTGTGTTCGAAACAAAACACATGCGCCTAAGTACAGTTTTTGTACAGAAGCAAAGGATGAAGCAGACAGAAGGGATTTCAGTGCTCTGTGTGCACTGATGCACTATTGGTCTTTTATAGCCCATTAAACCTTTATCTAAGCATAATATCTTTATGTCACGAGATCCACGCGTTGCAGCGTAACCTGACTTGTTCTAACCTGTGGAGCACACGATACCCTTTGCAAACCACAGTGCACCATTATAGGATTTAACACGCCACTTATAATCAAAGATTAGCAGTCTTGTGCTTCTTATTTTACTCATGGGAGCGTTTTGTTTTTCGCCTTCTCCTCCACAGTCGAAGGTTTTGAACAGCATCTGCGATCAGACTGTGAGAACCACCTCTGACCCCCTGATGAGCCAGTCGGCCTGCTTGGAAGAAGTCCTGCTGACCAATATCAAACCGGGCGAGGGTTTGGTAAGGAATGCTTGGATATTTTTCCTTCTATCCCTGATCATGCTGTCTGCGTCTTGGCTTCGCAGGCCAGGAATGGCTGCAATGTGTGTCAAATTGTGACCCCCCCCCCCCCCCCCCCCACCACCACCACCACCACCACACACACACATATCTCTGTCATACAGTTGTCTCCCTCTGGGAATATTGTATTTTAAGCTCAAAGTTAAGTTGTGTTTTTTTGTGTTTTTTGTTTTTTTTAATCATAGGGGATGTACATCAAGTCTACCTACGATGGGTTACATGTCATCACAGGAACCACAGAACATGTAAGTTTAACTATTTGCCCCTATCTGGGGCTGAATATATTTTGTAATTGCAAATACATAAGGAGGTTACGCAATAACTGACAATTTAGCTGCTCTCAGACCGGCACTTAGCCCAAGAGGGGCTTGTTGAACACAAATGGCCGAGTAAGAAGCCAAGTAAGAAGCTCTGTGAGAAAACAGCAGGAGATTCTCCGGAGAGTGGGAGCGTTCATGACATTTCTAACACGCTACAGATGCAAAACTGAATAAAAGCCAAAAAGAAAACAAAAATCTCCGGTAATGAAAAGGGTGCCATACATAAAGAAGATGTCACCTCAGCAAGAAAACAAGATTCTAAAGTTTTTGGTGATACAGGCCAGTGTCAATGTGCTGCAGACAGAAAACGCATGAACTCCAAAGCAGAATTAATACAGCACGTCCTGCCTCTGCATGCTCTGCCTCCCCACACCTGCTCCTGAGATTTCTGTGTTGTTGTGAACACGTCTTACTGCAGAATCTCCTGCTGCATTCTTCATATGTAAAAGGACCCTCTTTTCGGTTCTGAGAATAAAAAACATATGATTTTCTTAGAATTTCTTGCATCTTACTCTCAAGAACAAGCTACTATTAGTTGGGGGGGAAATGAAGTGCTCTCATCCTCCTCCTCCGACTTCCTCTTCATTCTCCTCCTCTTGTACTGAGGGCCCATTGATTTACTGTATCCGGAGGAGTTAGGAACCACTCATTTGTTTATGCATTCCAGTAACAACAAAATATCCCAAACAGCATCCACAAAAATAAATCCCACCCCCCCCCACACACACACACACGGAGACAACCAGTTGGTGACTAATGCAGCAGCATGCCTGCCACGGTCGAGTCCTCACACCTCCGGTGGTTAATTGTGAATCAGGACCTGAATCATCACAGATAATGACGAGTTAATCCCGTTTGGCATCCCTGTGACATGAAAGACAATTGAACTGATAAACATCAGCAGACAGTGTTTGCACTTTCTCACGACTTTGAACTTTACAGTGTTTGTTCATCAGTTATTTGCTGTTTGGAAAAAAACAGCAGTTTCTTCTAATAAGGATTTGGTTATAAGTTTTGTGTTGGCAGTCGGTTCATGGTTGTATGAACGTTGTCTGTCAGGCTTTGACCTCATAAGTGTATGCTTGTTGTTTAGTCGCCTGCAGACCTGACCAGGAAGATCCACGCCGGTGATGAGGTGATCCAGGTCCACCAGCAGACAGTGGTGAGAACCTTCAATTTTATTGATACAGTATCTTCTGCACATATCTGACCATAAGTAGTGGTTAATACAGCACACACACAATGAAGGTAGTCCTGAGATATTCCAGAGGGGCTGTATGTGAGAACACAAAACTCTTGAGTTAGTTGGTCCCGATTTTTTTCAACTTTTCCGGCCAGCTCCCCAGTAAAATGTCCATGACCCCATGTGAAAATACAGCAGGAAAATTCACAGCGAGCGAGTTGATGAAGTTTCTAACACTCAACGGAGGCAAAACTGAAGAAAAAAAACAGAAAGAATACAAATATCTCAGGATGACAAAAAAAAAGGTTAAAAATAAATGATTTTTGACATTTCCGGTTGTTCTGATTGCGTCTGACTTGGACAATGTCCTGCTGCTTTTTTTTCATATGTGAAAATGGCTACGTTGGTAATTGAGGATACACACATAAAATATTACTAAACCTTACTGTGTATATGTCTCTGTGTGTTCACATCATGTCAACCAGGTGGGCTGGCAACTGAAAAACCTGGTCGTCAAACTGAGGGAGGACCCTAAAGGTGTGGCGCTCCTCCTCAAGAAGAGGCCCACTGGCACGACAGGTTTTACCCCGGCCCCACTTAAGAACATGCGCTGGAAGCCGCCAGTACCTCAGGTATAAACACACACACACACACACACACACGTTAACAAAAGCCTTTTTTCATTGTCAACAAATTATCCGATTTTTAGGGAGTTGGTTCCCGAAACAACAAGTTCAGACAAGTGTCGTGGAGCCACCCTGAAAGTGCTGCTGGCTTAATTGTATTTCCTCCTGCGTACTATCAGAGACAAACAGTAAATGTCTCATGATGTCATTCAGTCTCGGATATGAAGCTGTCAGCTTATAGTGTTGCGTCTGGTGAGACTGTATCTGGGTTATTAGAGACTATTGACCCAGATGTTTTCCATCAGATGAAGAACATAGGACTTAAGATGATGTCACTTGCGAGAAAACAGCCTAAACGTCTTTTGTTCAAAGACGGGTCAGAGGTAGCTGATTTAACATTGTGCTAATAAGGTTATGCAACTGTAATCCAATTTTCCTGTCTTCCTCATGTGAACACATTAGGCTTGGCTCCGCTTTTAACCACGTCTGGGCACCTGAGTCCCATTTGACAGACAGTGACGGAGACAATAAGCCTGTTGTAAGCTCAGACTACCAGAATTCAGCCCATTATCTTATCACGTTTTTGTTTTACAGCCTGAGAAGGCAAGACGAGAGGATATCAGATAAGAGTAGGTTTCTCAAAACAACAAAGATTCTCCCAACACAAAGGTGGCCAATGTCAACATGTCCACCAGCATCTTGTTTTAACAAGTAGTCCGAGGTATCACAGTTAACCATCTCGGCTATCTGTGAAAATAAGACTGCAGGAGGCAAAACAGAGATACATCACACACAGTGATTCAAGAAAGAATGGCACTGGCTTTGTAATGTTATACAGTTTGTGCACATGGCAGATATGTGAAGAAAACAAAGGATGAATGAATCATGAGATCCAACAGCAGATGTTAAGTTTGTCATTAATCTATCAGGTCTGCTCTACAGCTCTGCTCATCAGTGTATCATTTTGGTCTGATGAGACTGGAGGAGACTAAGTGTGGTACATCAAGTCAAGGGTGCGATGTTGTTGAGTGTTGGGAAACATAACTGTGGTAAATGAATACAGTTTTAAGTACATGTCTCACAGGCTATTCTGGACTTCACTTACAATCTTTCCGTACCTCAACCAAGAAGATTTATACTCGGGGAGACGCACAAGCACTTTAACCATCTCGCCACATCTGGCGGACTCCTCCCATTTACCAGCATTTTTCGATGTTTTTCAATCTTTTAATTTGGTTTCATAAAAGAAACTGTTCTGTCGCTGATCATTAATTGTGTGTGATATTGACATGTAGACTGATTCATTGTGTTTTATTTTCCAGAATAATTCCTCCCTGATCAGAGCTCAGTCTCCCTGCGGCTCAGCCAATGGATCGACCAAAAAAGAGAAGCCAGCCATCATGGACTTATACATCCCCCCTCCCCCTCAAATGCCATACACCCCACGGTGAGACATCCCATTTCCTCGGCTTCAAATAGTAGCTCGGCTTCTGCACACGTAAGCAGTTGTATCATTGTAAAATGCAGAATTTAACCAATCATTCAATTTGACCCAATCAGCAAGCAGTTGTTGTCGTTTCCAAACATCTCTGTTTCTGTCCGTCCAGACTAAAATGCAGCCCCAGAGCTTTCAAACTCAAATAGGACCAGCAGCTTTACGTTTCAGCGGCTCTAAAACTCCGGAGTAGTGTGGACGCCAGATGTATCCATATAAGAGTTGATGCTTTTTTAAATTAAAATGTAGAACTAAGTTTTATTCATCAAGTGGAGTTAAAATATACGCTATGAAACAACTCATAGCCAGAGGGACGGTGGCCAGATTCCACCCCGCAGTACGCGATGCAGTAACCCCCTCACTCCACCTTTGGGACCCTTATCGCCTTACTTCTTCTTTTTCTGCCTCCTACTCTACTTTCTGTTCTGCTCATCCTCAGCCCACTCCTCCCACCAGTCCCACCACAGATCTTACACAACAACTGCTTCATCCTCAACTACAGGAAAAAGACAGAGCGTGCCTGCTTTGCTTAAAATGCTAACAGGACTTAATTTTTAAAAAAGAGGTGTAGAAGCCTATTTATTTAACTGGAATAACACTGAGGCTAGTAACATAATATTATTAGCTTTCAAGTCTTCCTAATCGTGGTATTCTGGATTGGCATGTTGTGCCGTGACTAATCAACAAGCGGTTTGTTTCTCCCGTGCAGAGAGATGAGAACAGACGCCTTCTCCAGCATCAGTAAAAGACCAAAGGGCGCTGAGTCACCAAACTCCTTCCTTGACCAGGAGAGCAGAAGACGCTGCACCATCGCAGATTACGACAAGCTTAGCGTCGGCTGTCCCATCGAGGCCAACGTGATACAGCCCAGGATGAGGGAGCACAAGCCCTCACGTGGTCAGTACATTCTCACCAGGGTATCTCATGAATATTCTACTCATGGAAATGATAATACATTTTTAAAATGACATCAAATGATAACTATTGATTACTCTGGCCTGTAGGAAAGCCCCGACCTCTGTCTATGCCAGTGGATACTAGTGTTGGAGTGGTTGATCCCTACGCCAAGCCCTGGGCACAAGGAAGGAAAGGTATGGACACGCACATGCTTTCCCTGTTGAGTTGAATCTTTGTAATTCCAAGTCTTACCATGAATAACAACACCTCGATAACAGTGACCAAACTAGGAGGGTGCTCGAAGAGTGCATCCCTCCACCAAGGCTGATTTGCCAGATGTGTCTGATTTCAATGCAATATGGCGATTATCTGGATCCGCACCAAATTTCAGCTGTTCATACATATTAGCAATGCCGTTTTTTTTTTCTCATCAAGATCTCTGCATTATTTATTGAGATGTGAATTTGCAAAAATGTTGAAAAGTGAAAAATATCCCCCGATGTTTAAGAAAGGGACAGAAACTCCTGGATCCCACTGCTCGATTCCACTCCAGAATTAATTGGATTCTTTCTTGGCCCATATTATTTCTGTCATTTATGGTACTTCTTATCACACTTATTTATGTGCAATGATTTAATGAGATATTTAAAATTTTAATAAGAGAAAGTCAGCTGAGATGCTATCACGGCTCCAACCTTCGATCACTAGTGTGCAGACTCTGGCTCCAAATGCACTAGATGGCAGCGTTAGTATCAGGCCAAATTTTGGCTTCATTCCTGGATGTTGGAGGAATTGAAGCCACGTCGTCCATCTTTATTACATCTATTATCTGGACCCATGAGTGCGGATATTTCTTCTTTAATGCTGTTCATTAAACAAACTGTCTCTCTGCTCCAGGTGAAGAACTCCTGTATCGATACCTGAGCAACGAGAGGATCCCCACCATAGTAGAGGAGGTCCCCTCAGTGTCTCCGCCCTACAGGCCTGCGGGGGAGCGACACCTTGTCCGGGTGGACCATATCCGGGGCAGCCGCTACTACTCCAACACAGACCTGCACAACAGCGCCACCATCCCCTACCAGGAGGACATCAAGAAGGCCCCCGTAGCCCCCGCCTCCAAGCGCACAACAGCAGAACGCTCACTACTGGTCAGTTGGATCACGCGGCTTAAGCTATTGACTCACTGATGATGCGCTTCCTGTCCGGGGCTTCCTGTTCCTGTCTTGTTCTTCCTCAGTGCCTTTTTTTTTTTTTTTTTTTTAACGTCCAGCTGTGTTTTTCGGCAGCTTCAGGCTTTCTCACACTCCTCTACACCCAACCTCCATACTTCCCTGGTGTTACTACTACTACCAACTACTACTCCTCAACCCAACTTTGCTTTTGTAGTACTCACTACATTACGTCATCACCCCCTTTAACACTGCCCACAGCCCTCCTCGCCTCTGACCCCCGGTCCCGTCTCTGCCTCAAGAGGATTCATTCTGTTCAGGTTTAGGACACGTTGGCCTTGTGTTGCCGTCTCTGAACTCCTCTGTACATACTGTCATGTTTCAGTTGAAATGCTCTCTGGTACCATTATTTAACATTTCAGACAACTATCACTTCATCTATTTGCTGGGTTTGATTTTATTTGCATAAATAAGTTATAAGATTAAAAATAAGTGGACATATTTTGTTAGTAAAACTGTGCTTTTACAATACATGTTCTATTTTTTTTATTTTTTTTTTAATTCACAGTTTTGTGATCCGTTACATTACCCTCTGCCAACGGTTGCCTCTTGTAAGCTATGCATATACTTCAGAAGAATTTCTAAAAGTCCCTACAGTCGACAATGCTGCTTCAGTTTGTAAAAGGACCTTTATATCTTGTCATCAGTGAATATATGTGCAGGTTTTAAAGCTATGCACCCTGCAATCAACCACCTGAAGCGGCCTATACATGCAGCTGGTTGACGGTAATAAGTAGTCTTTTAAAGCAAACCAATTTTTGAGGACACACAGGTCAAATTTCCGCGTATTAGCCGATGCTATGAAAAGACCACAGATCACAAGAGACAGAATGACAGTATTATTTAAGAGAAATACAAGGAAGACGTGTCTGATGTTGCTTTATCTGCCTTTTTGTAAGAATTGAATAGCGTTTATTAAAAATTTCCAGTTACTTCAGTGAATCTTTTTGTATTGTCTTCATTTTACCATTGCGTGTGGAGTCACTGTAACAATTATGTAGCATGTTGGGCTAATGATTTCCTCTCTGAAAATTACAATGCTGATGCTATTTCAGTTTTAATTGATGGGCAGCTTTAGTTACTGACTTCCACTCTCGGGGCTGAATGCAGGCGCAGGCTCTCTGTAACCTACCCTGACCTTTGAGGCTGCTTCTGCTTTTTTTTTTAAGCGTGAACTGAAACAGGATAGCTGACGTCAAGATGCCTCTTTTCGATGCATCTCAGATGGTGATGGTTATGTAACAACTCCCCTCTTTGATGGACTTTAAATTCCAGCTGGACGACCATATGGTCAAAGCCGGTTTTCCTTCAGGAAACCTTATTCCTGAACATATGTTGCCTTTTAAAAAATTTAAACGTGAGGTTAGGATTACTCCTGCCTGACAGCTTTTCCCCATTTCCATTGATCTGAAGAGTTTGCCTGGGAGGGATCAGCACCTTCTCATCGCGGAGCTGAGGATCTAGATTGCTGTTGAGCGCGAGCGCGTCTCTCTGCATGATTTCCCTGATGGAGATGGGCCTCTGCTCTTATCTCTCCTCCTCCTTTTCCTCCTTCTTCTTCTTCGTCCTCATGTCTCACTCTGCCCAAGCTCGCCAAGCGTTAGTCGCCTGCGGTCTTTACTAATTTGCACTTTCTGAAAGCCTGTGGTCTGCTTAAGTACTACCTGCACTCTATTTAACCCACTGCTAAGTTTGCTAACAGCTAACATCTCATGCCTGCACATCACAAATGCTCACACAGGAATGAAATGCTGATTTATTAGTGGACTGTGCATGTAAAATGATTACTTGTTAAATTAACACAAAATCACAGACGGAGACGGAGATGTGTGAATGTGATGAATGTTTGTTCTCCGCTTATTTTCTTTCTGTGATGAAGATGATGAGTTTTTGCAGTAAAGCCTCACATGATATAAAATTTGTCTAAAATGTGGTTGCCTGCAAGAGGAGACGCTGCACTTTTACAATTATCATTAAAGTCAAAGCAAGAAAAGACCAAACACGACGAGCAGGATCGAGACCAACAAGCGTTAACACACAGATCTTTATGTATCACAGGGACCCGACTGGTACGCTAGCAGCGACTTCCTCAACCGGTGAGTCCCTCTCCCTCCCTCCCTCCCTCCCTCCCTCACACACACACACACACACACACACACACACACACACACACACACACACACACACACACACACACACAGTCTATAGGTCAGATGACAAACATAAGAGCAGGGTGGGTCTAATGTTTACAACGAGCCACAGGGTGCAGGGCGAGTGGGTGGGCTGCTTTTTATGATCAGGGAAAATATGCCATAGAAAACCCGGCTGCAGTTCATACAGGGCAGAGAGAGTCGGAAACAGATGGTGACAGCTGTAAGGTGAAAACAGCAGAGTAACCATGCAAGTGTGAAGATATAGAAGTAATCTGTTAATCAATGTTTGGTGTTGTAAAGAAGAAGCCAATACATTTCTTGATTTCATTGATTTTGGTTTAGAAAAATTCATGGATCTCGTTAAAAGAATTTCAGGCCTGTTTAAGGGACTGATATTTATGAGTGTGTACAATATTTAACAGATCCACCTAAAATTCTTTGATGTAGTGAACTAAATGTGGTTTGATAAGGGGACTGTTGGGCCTTGGCGGAGCTGTGAGCTCTGCTGAGTGATCTTCTTGTTAGGAACTGCAGCAATGTGAACTAGAAAATGAAAGAAAGTCTTTCTCTGCTTCAAAATACAGAAACAAATATATCCTATAAAATGCCACCATCTAATCACAACAAAGAACAGAAACAAAATGTCTTGGGCCATTTTCAAAATAATATTTTGAATTCTATTTTTTTATGACGGGAAATACTTGAAGTGCTGGAAATTTAGAAATCTACACCAACGCAAACAGAATTTAAAGTTTAGATGGGAAGATAAATTTGTTGGGTTTTGTTTAGTCATCAATACTTCTCGTGTTTGACCATCTTTCACCATCCACCCCCTCACGACACCTTCACATTCTGGTGGAATCTTCAGAAATGTCACTGCTATGACTAATCCTGATTCTTCTGCGCTCGCAACTGTAAATAACTTCCACCCCACTGCAATCTATGACAACATGCAAGGGATCGACGTTCCTCTTCTTGGATGTAGGGCCTGAGGAGGTGTGACTCCCCACATTAACACCGTGATCAATGACTAAACGCCTCGCACAATACCAACCCACCACCCTCCCTGGCATGTTCTATTCTCAGAGGCGCACACGAGCGCGTCACATCCCGCTCGATCAAAACATATTACTCTCATTCTAATTCATAGAAAGATGCTCTGGTAAATCTCACAGATAAGCAGTTGACTCATCGTTGGTGAGCATGTGACACTCAAGGAGGAAATGGAATTTGATCGACGGTGGATTTAATCAAGTGTCAAATTAATTTTCCCTCGGTGATCTGTAAAACCAAACCAGATTGCTTGTGACAAAGCGTAAAAAATGTGCATCCAATTCATTTCTGTGCCATATATCAAAACGTATAGGAGCTTTTCTGCTCGGTCGGAAGGCAGAACGTACACAAGTATTTGAAGTTGCAAAAAACATGATCAGCATCTCCTTCAGCAGACTAGTAATTTAACAGAGGAGACAAAGACTTGAAGATTTATGGATGACAGGAGGAGGAGAAAAATGTGAGCAATCGAGAGGCAGGAAAAACTAGCCAGAGACAATTTCATACCCTGAAATTGCAGGGTGAGGCCCCGGCTGAGGTAAATGCAGTATTTTGAGCATTGGGAACAAGCTTCCTGTCTTCCCATGCTGCGGCCGGGGCTGGTTGCCAAAAGTATTATCAGAACCACTGGCGACTAAATGCCAACCCTTTAACAGTAAGTCGTCACGGGGTCTGTTTTGTTCAGGCCAAATTAAAGTGAGTCAGATTGGAACGTAGATAAAGATAATAAACGGTTGCGAACGAGTTTGAAAGCGCTGAGTTATGTTGCGGAAAAACAATTCCGAGAGACGCCTTTGTCTGATCTAAAGAAGTGTACAAGACGACATGACTGTAAAACGACATGACTGTAAAACCCAAATTTAAGTGGGTTGTTCCAAGCCATTAATTTGTCGACTTCTGTGTTTCTACAGGTATAATCAGCCACATATTCGATCCTGGTCCTTCTCTCAGGCAGTAAGTAACTGTCAGATCCCACTGACATGAACATGAAGTGTTTGCATTCAGTGTGTGATGGCATCTGCATACACGTATGTGAGGAATGCCACACTGGCCTCAGTCTCTGCAGGAGGTGGTGAAATCGAGAGCTTCGGTTACAGGCCCATTACATCACACAGTGAGATATGACATCATGTATCTCTCTCATACACACACACACACACACACACACACACACACACACACACACACAAACAACATCACACGCATCATAATGTTGTTCTTTAGACTTGCTTTCATTTTTTTAATTTGCTCAGTGTTTTCAGTTTATGATCAAATAGCTCAACCACCATGACCAGTTTTAGGCCCAGTTTGACCTTGTCTTAAAGCAACACTATGTAACTTTTGACTGAGCAACAGCGCCCACTGTAGTCACATGTGATATTTAATTCTGTTGGGCTCCATGTCCGAGTGATTAAGTGGGTTTTGTGTTTGGAACCACTCACTGAACATTGGATATTTCCCATGATCCCCGGCTTCCCGAAAGCAGAAGAGCTCCCTGCTGTACCAAATACACCAAACTCTGTTTAGAATTCTTCATATTTTAAGTTTCTTTGCTGATTATTGGAGATAAACTCTGGTTTTGAATGACTTTTAACTCTGAGGGTAATGACAGAGGCACCATTCTCTCTGTACCAAGTCAGTGTATTATCAAACTAATTCTGTAGCTGCTACTTTCAGCTGCTCCCCCGAGTTGTGAAATCGCTGTTCCAACTTTGCTGTTTTCACGTGTTTCAGAATGTGGAAAAAACACTTTGAACTGAATGTATTGTCTTTATGTGTTTAGAGAGTTTAAACAAGATTTCGACACGTCTCTCCAATGTCTGCATGATAACAAAGAACAAAGAAAAAGGATCAGATGTAACAGGCACCTAATTAATTCAAAACATATTTTAATCATAAAAGCATCTGTATTGGCTAACAGGGGTGTACGGTGCTTGTAAGAGCAACAGTGAATCATTTGACAAGTTCACAGTCAAAGTTACTATTTAGAGCTGATTGTAAAATTATGTTCATTGGTTTATAAGTGAACCAAAATGTTTGCTCTAACTTGAGATGGCGCTCATGTGAATTTTCCCTCTAAGGAACTGATTTTCCGACTATAGAGCTTCCTTCCTGGCTGAAGGCTTTTTGTTACCTCTGCAACTTTCATAAACATTGCAACATTGGGTGTTTTTCAACATATTTGCACAGGCCTTGATTCTCCGCCGTTTAGGACTATTTTTAATGACTAATAAATTGTTTAGGTCATCGGACCACTTGCTTTTTTCTCTTATATTTCCACTGTAAGTACTAGACAATCATGTGTAGGATTGTTTTGGCCTTGGTGGAGCTATACTGGCTCCCATTCCAGTTTTCTCATTGAATGTGCTGCTAGCGGGAAATTGATCCAGCACCTATTAGCTATGGCAGATGTGGAAATGGAATGACCACAGGGGTAAACTAAAGGGCTGCTTTCCTGTCTTTACATACAGACCGTACACTACAGTCCCATAAGCCTGTAATAATCCTTCAGACCATGCAGGGTCAGATGGATTGAGCCCATAGTCAACTGCGGCAAGTGAACCAATCCCACTGGTTCAGATTTATGGTCCAGTGGTGACTTGTTGTTGTGGCACCAAACAAGAAAACCTTGACCTTGATGTCAGCGTGACAGAAATGGAGCGAAAGGGAGTATTTTATTGCTTTTGGGTTTTTTTGCACAGGAGAGAGCTAATTCATTTCAAATCAGATCCTCATTTCCTGATATTCAAAACTGCATTTAGAGATTTAATGATGACATGTGGCAAAATCTAATGTGAGGTGATGACCAGCGGCAACAGGGCAACGGGGCAGTTACCACCAACAGCGGAGGGAGGGCGGGGGGCTCTGTCAAACTGAACGAGCTCGAATCTGATATCATCCTGCACCCTTCCCCCTTTACGCTTTGAGAGATTCCCCTGCTAAATAATAGCCACTCTGTTTGCCCCCCCAACTCCCTCCTCTTCCTCACACACAAACACACACACACCCACACTCACACACACATACACACACACACACACACACACACACACACCCACACTCACACACACATACACACACACAGAGTTTCTGGGTGGGAGGGGGAGGACACTAGCTAAGTGCCATGACAATTCTCAGCATGGATCATGATGGGAGATTGAGCGACACAATGGTGTGACCAATCCGCATTCCCACGATTCCTTCAGGCCTTTGACACGAGTCGCAGGCGGGATTACCTCACTTCCACCAAAACTCACCCTCAGCGAAAATGCCCCCTTTAAACCATCCTGAAGTGGCATGCTGAGGCTTCCACCCCCCCCCCCCCCCCCCATTACACAGAAACAAGAAGAAAGTGAATTAGGTGGAAATGTTTTACTTAGTTCAACGCATTTAATTGAAATGTTAAAGGGTGAGGAGTTTGGGATGGGGTTTTTTTGGGGGGGGGGCAACACAAGGAAGTCACTTGATATGGATGAGCACGATAGGGGGGAAAATGGGCGGAGAGGCAAAGAGGAAGCGATGGTGTGAGAATGTGAAAGATATAAAGGGAGGAGGGGTCTTGTCTGCTCTCTGTAGTACAATAGCAATTGGGAAGAGAGAGCAGGCCCCTGTCTATTTAAGTAGAAATGGAACAGAGACTATAATAACGCAGGACTGAGGAATGTGTCTGCGGGTTCACAGCCATCAGACGCAGGCCAGGAGATCCAGGCAGCATCTGAGTTCAGCTGCAGCTCGAGATGTTATGGCTGCAAACCAACTCCTCAAGGAGACAGCTTAGGGTGTTGACAGCCAGGCCGCAGCTTCCCTGGGCTTATGAGCGGATTCTGTAACGTGAAACACTTATTTTTTCCCCTTCTTTTCCGAAGAAAAAACCATATGTATTTTCGCAAATAGATAATAAGAAAATATGCAGTGGTCGCACTCGTCTGGCTGGGTTCTGGCCTTTCCACACTGCAACAGTAGCTTTATTTCGATGAACGTAGAGGGCGCTCTCATCGTGACTATTTGACGTGGTGGCATGGTTCTGCAGGGGAGAGCAGGTGTTATAAATAACCAAAATAATTCTTTAGAAATAGATTTTTCATTTTTGTTATTGTTCAAAACCAAAGAAAGAAGATAGATATGTTTTTTTATTTTAACCTTTTTAATCCTTTTTGTTAAAAAGGGTGTGCTTATTTATCCATGAAAGTAAATTTAGTAGTAAAACATTTAGTTTGTTAATTTCTTTAAAGAAATTGCACAATATATAAATCCTAATTTCTAAATATAATAACATAAAATGCTATTTAAATGTGCATTTCTTTGCTTATATTTGTTTTTGTATTTTGTGAATATGTATTGTTCTCTCTCTAATTGAGAAGAATGAGAAACAATAAACTATTGTATTGAAACACCAAATTATTTAAACACAAACCCAATGTTTTATTCTAACTTAAAACAAACACTGACTTGTCTTTGAATGTTCACTTTCTGTGGTGACTTATAATATGGCAGTACAGAGGAGGGGATTTAGCGACACTTGGCGGTCATGCTTGGTCATTGCAAGTGTTTTCTGGAAAAAATAATTGTCTGATTAAAATTTACTAAGATGCAAAAAAAGGTTTCTCAAAAACTAAAAGTACCTTTTTTTTAATTATTTTTACGCTTTGTGAGATTGGGTGTTACTTTCCTAGAAGTGACGATAGAGGGACAGCACACAGATAAATCCTGGTCCTGACGGTTTAGAATCTAAAAGATATAACTTGAAAACACAACATTTCTAACCTTTTGTAAATGAATCAAACACAAACACAATATTTTTACTTTAAACAGAGTAAATAAAACACTGAATTTGTTCTGTCCTGAATGTATATGGCTCTTATATGGCAGCTACATAGCAGGGACATCTAGTGGTAATGTGTGGTCATTGCAAGTACTTTCTTAGAATTCTTTATGTGATTTTTTTTTATTTCGTTTAACTAAAATGACCAAGATGCAGAAGTGTCACAAACGGCTACATTTGAGATCAAATAAAAGTTGAACTAAATGTTTTACTCTCTGTACGTTTGGGCGTTACCTTGAAGCCTCAGTAGGGGGCAGCTCACCTGAAACCAGCTGACCTGAGTTTCTGCTTTGTTTTTAAAAGCCACATGTTCGCCAAGGTTTGGTCAGACTTTGAGCAGAGCTGTCGAGACAAACTCCTGTCTTTGGGGTTATGGTGGAAGGTACAGTAAATGTAGTTTATCAAATTACAGATATTATAATGTTTACTAAAGATGTTCAGCAATTTATTTGTCTTTATGAATTCTTAACACCCACAACCAAATTACCTTTCTCCAATTGTTTCCCTCTGAGGAGCAGCTTTCCTTTCCTTGTGTCTGGAAAAGGTACAAAAATAGATGGATAACGAATATATAAGATAGAATGTGGTTGCAACATGGGCCAGTTGATTTTTAATGTCACTTGTCTTAAAAAAGAGCACGTTATTAACTTAAAATGGAACTAAACTCAAATGACACTTTACACTTCATGTCTGCAGCGAAAAGCAGGAAGTGAGTTGCAAAACACACAGGCACTCTCACAGTCAACGTTAACGGGGTTAACGTGGTGACCATCATCCACAACCAGCCATTAGTGTTGAGCAAGACAGGACACACACACACACTGATGCACAGAAGTGTAGTTGAGATTAGAGCCGCCTGCTTGTCATCGTGTGTGTGTGTGTGGCGTGAGCTGTCTGGTGTCACAGAGGAGACTCAGTGTGAAGGTGTTTGGGGCCTGAAGTGAAGTGGGGCTCTGAAGTTTTAAAAGAGAAGCAGGTACGAGGCTTGCTGTGGAGCTTCGTAGAAGTTGAGTTTGTGGTGAGTGAAGGCGAACAACGGCAGCCGCCGCCACATGAACTCGGGACTCTGGTGTGCGTGTGTCCACTTAGGTGTTATGTGTGGTTTTCCTGTGAAATCCTACACCAATTTATTTTATTTTTTAGCAGTGGCAAATTCTTGAGAGTTTGATCTAGTGCGTGTGTGACGTTCTCTCTCTCTCTCTCTCTCTCTCTCTCTCTCTCTCTCTCTCTCTCTCTCAGGCAGCTCTGTGACTTTACAAATAAGGAACTAAGTACGCAGAGGAAGTGACAATAATTGCAACTTGGATTTCTCAATATATTTTGTGACTGTTTTCTGTGCTGCTAACATTATTTTGAGTTGTGACAACTGTAGAAGAATCAGATATCTCCATAGGTACTCTCAGTGGTGGGATGTAACAAAGTACATTTACCTTGTAACTGTACTGGTACTTTACTACATTTAGTTTCAGGTAATTGTCACTTTTACTCTGTGACATCTATCAGCAATTATCTGTGCTTTCTACTCCACTACATTTTTTACGATGCATTGTGTGACATGCTCCCATTGTTAGCTCAGCCAACAAGGCTACGTTTTCGGCTGTGTTTGTTTGTTTATTTGCAGGATTACGCAAAAACTGCTCAACCGATTTCCATGAAATTGTCTGGAGGGGTAGCTCACGACAAAGGGAAAAATCCATTACGTTTTGGTGCGTATCAAGATCACGCAGCAGATCCGAGAATTATTTCTCACTTTCTTAAAATGACGTTTTTTTCAAATTCATGGATCTTGATGGAAAAAATGACGCATGTTTAGGGCCTGATATTTTTTAGTGTGTGTAAGTCACTGCAGATTGAAGTAACTCTAGATATGGTACTTCGAGTTTTATGTGATGTCTATTTATTTGTGCCTTTGCATTAAGTAAAATGTTTGAATACTTCCTCCACGATTGGGACTTGTTGCATGGGTCAGATGAAAGCGCTGACAGTGACCCTTGTGCCACTGAAGCCGACTCAGTGCTGCTCATCAACATGGAAAAGATTCATACTTTATTTCTGACTCAGCTTCCAGTTGCTTTTAAAGCCTTATTTCAATTCACTTGTGTTTTGTTTTTTTGTTTTTTTAAAATGGTTGTAAAATAATCTAAATTAAGAAACATCGTCTCTGCCCATGACGTCACTTCCTCTTGTCACGCTGGAGCAACAAACTGCTCATTTCTGAACATGTATCTGTGGGTAGTAACCTCATCAACCCACACCAGTCAGTCGAAAATCTTCTATTCTCTTTCAACAGGCTGCCTTCCCCATATCCGTGTCCCAGTCTATGGCTGCCGATGACTATAACCCTGTGAGTGTCACTTCTGCTTTTTGTCTGTGTCATTTATTTATATAGAGAGAAATAATCCTGACTCTGCTTTTCAATGTTGGTGCCACTTCTGCTTCTCTGACTTTAACATGAAAAAGTTATCTATTTAAAGCAGCGATGTAGAGCTTGTCATTAGTCTAGTTCGGTTTCCTTTTCTAGTTTAATGAGCAATAGGGAGATAAAGCAAAAGACAGAAAGTCACAGATGAGGATGTTATGGACAAGTTGTGTGTGTGTGTTTTGTGTGTAAATAGAGAAATAGAGAGAACAGCAAGGAGAACATGTATCTGACATTTGTGTTAGAAAGAGGATGTTCCACACAGCCGCCTCCTCACAGCCATCAGGTCAGAGGTGTTATTCTTCTTCTCTGCAACCTCACGTTGTCCCCCCCCCCCCTCCTCTGCTCTCTTCCCACAGGTCTCCCTCCGACACAAATCCAAGAAGAAGAGCAGAGGAGGTGAGCTGTCACTTTGTCTCTGTAGCGTGCTCAACAACTATAATTTTGGCCTCTCTGTGGGGGCGTGTGCGAAGTGGAAGGACAATTAGCGTGTGCAGGGGCTTGTAGACAACACTTTAGTTTCACTTCAGCTCTCGTCTATTTTAGCTCAGTCTGGCAGCAGCTTGTGTTCTTCTGGGGAGCAAACTTGAATTTGTATGTCGATATTATGATCGCTGGTGGATCCGTAATAAGAACAAGTAGGTTCATAGTTCTTGTTTCCTCTAATGCAACACTTGAGCTTCATCTTTTTCTGTGCATTCATGTGTATGGGTATTTCTTTCTGCGTAGGAAATGGCACAATGAGCAGAAGACGGATCTCGGTCAAAGAGCTGGGTCAGCCGGATCACCAGGGCTGGCTGTACAGGAAGAAAGAGAGTAAAGGCTTCCTGGGCATGAAATGGAAGAAGTTCTGGTTCGTGCTGAAGAAGACGGCGCTCTACTGGTACAACAACCAGCTGGTGAGTGTCCTCTCTCAACCAGCTTTTCATCAGGGGAACCGTTTATGATGTAGAGTCGACAACATGTAGAGTCGACCGGTGTCAGAGCCAATCATGTGAGATGACTGTCGCAGGTCATCACTGGTACTCCAGCTCCTGCAGTTTGACAAATCCTGAGTTATATGGAAATACTAAAAATAAAACAAAGTTAATCTTTCTTTCTCTCCCTTAACCACTGCTTCTTACTAACCTGTCTGTCTGTCTGTCTGTCCGTCTCTCTCTCTCTCTCTCTCTCTCTCTCTCTCTCTCTCTCTCTCTCTCTCTCTCTCTCTCTCTCTCTCTACATTTTTTAGTAACTCATCCGAAAATCTTACATTTCAAATGGTACATTCTAAATTTACTCAAAATGTTTGGTTTTCTTTCACTTGCACTAGTTTGGTTTGCTTTCATCTTCAAACCACTGACAAACTAGTCTACCTTTGATATGTGTCATTCACTCACCATTCTGATAATAACTCAAAATGCGGTGTTACTTCCTGCAGTACAGTGTTATCTTAATGATACATCAGAGGCTGGGGTTACAGTGTGTTTCAACAATGCTTTTGCACAGATACAGGGTGTTTATAGAAATGACTTGCATTAACTTTCAATGCTTCATTTACCTCCTTTGCAGCAGGAAGACTGTTAGTAAATGAATATCTTCATCAACACAAAAAAGGACAGTTTTCTTTTACACTTATTTTCAGTTTTTAGTGACCTGTACTTTTTTCTACGGCCTTGGACAGTTTACTGCTTAACTTTGTACAATTTTAAGTTCATCCACTACTGACATTTTGATTGAAAATTTGGTCCATAGGTTAACTTTTAACGTCTACAAAGTCATACTGTAGCTGTGTGACTCTGAATAGTTATGATTCACTTTGGTCTGATCTGAGTCTGAATAAAAATTGTTGGAAAGGATTATGTATTGACGAGAGGAAATATTTTCTTCCTTGCAATTATTTAAAAGAATGACAAAAATATGGCCGAAATAAATTAAATATAAAGTATCTTTCATCGTATTTAAAAATCTAAATTGACACACAGTTGATAATGGTGCATTTTATTTACATGTCAGCACTGTAATTACACACAGCACAGAAGCAGTGTGAGGCACTTTGTGGCTGCACATGAGTCATACACTGGTTTCTGTCTACACGATTAGACAGTTACTGCAGGAACCACAAACCCCTGTCACCCAGTTTCCTGAATATGACAGTGTCACACATGCCCTATCAGGCCCTTGTGTAAGCAGACATAAGTGACATGTTTGATTTACTGGCATGATGACGTCGGCCATATCTTCTGTATGTCACCATCGCATGGTGAAAAGAGAAGCATTCGCCGACTGCAACACAACGGCAGGTGTCGTTGTCAGGAAGTGGTTTGAAATTGTCAGATACTCACTCTTGTTTAATCTGTGTGTTGCAGGCAGAGAAAGCTGAAGGCTTCATTGACCTCACCAACTTCATGATTGACAGAGCCATAGAGTGCAAGAAGAAACAGTAAGATCGCACTCTCTTCTCTTCCTGATTTATCAGATTTTAAAAACCACCCAGTCCTCGTGGATTCAAATTAAAAGGAACTATATGTATTGTTGGATTTGAACAATATAGAAAGTGTTCCCACACACTGATAGGAAGTGTAATCTCAAAAAAGAATCCATTTTAAGAATAGTTTCTTTTACTAGAGTTTAAATAGTAATTTGTTATAAAACTCAAAAAGTAAACTCAAGTTTATTTATAAAACACATTTAAAACCACCAGAGCTGAACAAAGTGCTGTATAATGAAAAAAGAATAGAAAATACAATGAAATAAAATACATACAAACACCTAAGGGCAGCCAGAGAGAACATGTGGGTCTTACGTTGAACCTTAAATATGTCTTTGGAGATGTAAAAAGTAAACTGTTCCAAAGCTTGTGCTTGACTGTCGTACATTACCAGTAACACTCAACTCCATGTTGTTCATTGTGACAAACTGAACCTCCTGAATTTCTGATCCTGTCTTAACTGCTCTTCACTCACTTTCCTCCTGCAGTGCGTTCAAGGCCTGTCACCCACAGGTCATGATGTTTTATTTTGCTGCCGAGAGCCACGACGAGATGAACTTGTAAGTCACATAAAAAAAGTACAACATCCCTTTTTGTATTTCTTGTTTTGTCATGAAGGTAATTGGGTTTTCATATCTTTGTATTTCAGATGGTTGAATAAGCTTGGGTTAGCCTCCATTAAGTACGAGCCCACAGAACAAAACCCTGCAGCCGGTGAGTTGTGAAAGCTCTTTATATCTATAATAGTCTTGTTTTTAACTAAATAAAAATGCTTTTTAAAATGTATTAAGTTGGTTTTGTCTGAGAATTGTATACACAAGTGAACTTAATTCTCCACTTTGTTGTTAAAAAAAATTGTTAAATACTATTTATACACATTTTTGTTGAATATGTCATATTGTGGTTTCTTACTTTGTATCCTACACACACACACATGTGGTTATGTAGAGTGTTACAGTGAGGCCAGTGACCATGAAGAGGCTGAAAGCACAGAGATCCCCCCTCCACCATACTCTGAACAGACGCTGCGGAACTCTGTGGATGCACCCGCACTGCCTGGCAGCACACATCAGGTCAGTCTTTATCTCTGGCTGCAACACTGCACTACCAGTCATTCAATTGTGGCCAGTTTTGTGTTTAAAAAGTACATGATTTATTTATTTCCAGATGTAATAGAACTGCCTTTGTCAACTAGAAAAATCAGTTTGACTCTCTGTTCGATTATTATGTGTGACCCTGATGTGTTTGTCTTCCAGGGTACCCTCCCTCCCCCTTACTCCTCCGCGGTCCCCAGCGAGGCCAACTGTTCGCTCTCGTCGCCCGTCAGCACGATGACGTCACAGAGCTCCGCCTCTTCGCTCGCCAAGCACCGGCAGTCCTGGCTGGACCTGGTTTCGCAGGCGTCTCCTCCTGCTGGGGAAGCGGCCGTGGTGTGCTCGGCTCAGGTACACTCGCAGCAGCAGCTTCCACGGGAGGAGGCAGAGGAGCAGGGGGAGGAGGTAGATGGAGGCCCTCAGGTGATGGAGGGTTCAGTTCACAGGGGCCCTTCAGACGTGGCATCTAAGGAGGAAAACACTGCAGCGGAGGGGGAGGCACAGAAGAAGAGTTCAGGTGCTCAAGATGAAGGTGAGACTTGGTTGTGGTATTGTTACTTTTATACTTTAAAAATCTGTGTGTAGCTGAGAAACGTAATGTGGCTTTTGCTACAGGCTTGTTGGGCCTTGGCAGAGGTATGCACTGTACTTGTTTTATTTCTAGTTATAAATAAAAAAGAAAACACAAGTATGACCATATTTATGGAACTTGAATTAAGAAAATATGTTTTACATAAAATCAAAACACAAAGACACATAATTTCTGCATCATTTTTTTTATTGTGTAAAATTAGGTTTTCATAAGGTCAAACATAAACGTTGAGAAGTCTTTCAAAGGCTCACATAGGTTGATTTTTATCACCAACCAATAATTTGGTCAGGCTCTACTGTTTCCTGTTTCTGGCATTATTTAATCCTTCAGATTTCCCAATGTATTTTTTACCCTGTCCTCTTCATAGCATTGCGTTTTGTCTGTGGCTCTGCGTCATCTTTGTGGCATTTATGATAATGACATGGTGTCACTTTGTTGCAGGGGATCATGGGAACAGCTCCGATGAGATGGAGAGGCTGTACATTCATCTAAAACAGGCGAGCCTGTCCCCAATCGGAGATCGCAAGCCCTCGACTAAAAGGGAATTCAGGGCCTCCTTTGTAAAACGCTGTAAAAACCATACTATCAATGATAAACTGCACCTTATCAGGACACTCAACAGCACGTTAAAGGTACTTTTTCTGTTTTATCCCGACTGCTTTTCTGCTGTTTTTCTTTTTCTATCTCTATACAGCACTGTTAGCTAAATAATTGACTTTGCACTCCTCTCTTCTGTCCCAGTCGAAGGAAGCAGACCTACAGGTAATCGAGCAGTTGCTTACGAAGCAGGAGCTCACATCGCACAAGTTCAGAGAGTGGAAGGAGGCCAACGGGCCCTTGGTGCAGGAGATCTGCTTGAAACTGAACCAACAGGTGGCGCCAGAGGCCACGGAAGCTGCAGCATCGGTCAGTGCTGCTCCAGTGGTGGAGACTAGTTTATAAAGACTCACGCACACGCACACACACACACACACACACACGCACACACACTGATGTTTTCAATTGAGACTACTGTTCCATTTTAGCCGACTGTCAGTGCCGTTCAACAAGTAACTGGATCAATGAAGAAAAGTGTTTTTAGTTTTTAAGTGGAGACAATAAATGAACATCAGTTCACAGTGAAATGTGTTTTTTGTAATACTTTTATCTTTTGACTTGTGAGATTAGCTCATTTCACTGGTGACTGTTTTTAAAATGTAAATCTGTGAACCTATGCATACGTTGTTTTGAATATTTGGAATAATGGAGGACGTTGAAATAATGGATCCGTTGTTCTCTGCATGGAAAACACTTGTTTTTACAGTTTGGTTTCTATTTTTCTTTTTTTTGTCTCTTATTGGTGCCATGCACCTATACTGCTGTTTCACTTGAGTCTCACAGAAACTGTTGTAAATGATCAGTGTGTGTTGTTCATCATAGAAAATGAATCATACTTTACAAACTGAGCTCCTCCTTTTCAGTAGGAAAGCCTAAACAATGAAGAATCCCAACCTTAATGACTAACAAAATATTGACTGTAATAGATAAACAATGTGAGAAAGACTTAATTACTAACAAAAGATTAGATTTGAGCCAGGAAAACACAAGATACATGGTGGATAATTCTCAGGAAAAACAAGCTGAAATTGTTTAAAATACTTGGCTTGGGCCAACAAACCCAAACCCTATATAGTTCCAGCTAAGCAGAGAATTAGGAGGTCGTACAGTAACGGGCATTATGTGACTGTGCCCAGCCACAGCTCCACAGAGCAACTGGTTCAGGAAGCTCAGACCAAGCAAAGTTCCCTGGCAGGAGCCAAAACCAAGCCCCAGGCACAAGAGATGCATTCTGAATAAAGTTTCATCTGTCGTGCACATTAATCATTAACTGAGTGTAAATAGTTGTAAATGGATGTTCATTCTTTTTGATATGTGTTCTGGTATGAAAGTCAGTGTGATTGTTTGTATATAGGGAAATAAACTGTTACGAAAGTGAATGTTTTCCACTGTGGCTTTATTAAGATTCATGCAGTAATGGTTGTACGCGACAGCATTCAAGCATTTTGACTTTTATGTTGCAGCTTTATGCTAAAATTGGACTTGAACGTAAGTATTGAGATGCTTAGAATTTAGCTCAGGTGCTTGACATTTATCTTGATCACATGTGAGACCGCTTCAACATTTTAGTTGGAGTCCACCTGTGGTGAATTCAGCTGATTGGGCAGGATTTGGAAACAAACACACCTGTCTATGTAAGGTGATAGCTGATAATGCACATTAGAGCAAAAACCAAGCCAGGAGTGAAAGGAACTGACTGCGGAGCACAGAGACAGGATTGTGTTGAGGCATAGATCAGGGGAAGGCTACAAGAAAATTGTCATTTTTAAATGAAGATGTTTTAACGGCAAAGACTCTTCCTAGAGCTGCTTATCCGGGGTGGTGAAGGGCCTTGTTAAGAATAGTGATCAACCCAATGGGCCCTCAAGATAAGCTCTACAGATGCAGGACAACCAGTATTAAGCGTCATGTCTGTAGGACACCAGACACCGCTCATCACCTGCACAACACCATCCCATCTGTGAAGCATGGTGGCAGCAGCTGCTCGGTTTGTTGGTCTGTTCTGACTGGAGACAGACATGAGTGTCCTCCACCAACCTCCAACCTGACAGAGCTGGAGGAGACTGGCAGAAAATCCTCGTCACAGAAGATCAGAGGCTGTAATCGCTGCCTAAGGCACTTCAAATAAGAATTAAGTGTCCAATGTCAAAGTTACTTTTTGAAATAAAATTGCAAAGTAAAAAGTTGTCTTTATCTTTATGGGCACATAAATACGGGGATGAATTCAAACTACAAAGAAAATGTTAAGTAAAGGTATCTTGATACTTTCTGAATGTGCTTAAGACACAAAAAGATCAGTGGATTGTGATTTTATTTTTGTATTTTTGGTACAACTTGTAATGTCCCCAGCCAAACGCTAGGAGTCGCCGCTCCCTCTGCGGATTTCGCACTGGGGCTCCTGCGCCATATTGGCAGTCTCCTCCATCTCCGCAGACGTCGAGCATGCACGTCTCTACCCGGTTACTGAGGAGATCTGTGTAAATACTCACAGCTTCCTGCGAGCCGCACTGCATCACCATGGAGGCCGTCAAAGCCTTCAACAATGAGGTTGGTGTGAAATGATTACACATGGTCGGAACTGTGGATGTTTAATTTTACCTCTCACTGTAGCTCGTTGGCTAATGTTAGCATCCAAAAAGGGGAGAGGGGGGTGGGGGGTGGAGTTTCGGACAAGGCCGCCATCTGTGCACAACAACACGGCCTTAACGATCAAATGAATCGGTGTCTTGTTCGTGTTCAGCTGTGAAGAAAACGCGTTTAATAACAACCCCACACACACACCATGTTAGCTTGTTCGTTCACGAGCGAACACTTTCAACAGCCTGGCGCTAAGCTAACTGTAATTAGCAAGATAGCTACAAGTTAGCAAAACCGCCTTAGTTGTTGCGTGCTAACTTGACGAGTTAGCTAGCCAATGTGGAAGCGGAGGGAAATGTCCTTCTGGCTGCCATTTCCCCCACCAATTATTTTTCACAATGTCTGAATTAATGTTGCATCTCTGATGTACAGTATGGAAATATATTGTGCTAACCTAGCATGCCCCGGCTGCTAGGTTAGCCGCTAGCTATCACAGCTAGTAGCGCAACCATCATTTGTCTGCAGTGACATTAGAGTCTGCTTAAATGATGGTGAAGTCAGTGTCAGTGCTGGACTCAACATCCTCTCACAGACAACACGGGACTAATTCAGATTTCGTTCCACAATAGAAGGCACTGAATAAATCAGTGGTTATTTTGTTTTAATGAAATCAGTTAATCTGAGGTAGACACATACCCACTACATCATCCTCATCATGATGATCTGAAACAATAATGGAGGCTGCTTTGGACCACTGCATGTCACTTATTCCCTGAATGAACGTCCATGTTAAATCTTTTAGTAGTTTCATTGTCTGACCAAAGATGTCCTCTCTTGTCTCCATCTTTTCAGCTGTACTCGCTCAACGAGTACAAGCCGCCCATCTCCAAGGCCAAGATGACTCAGATCACCAAGTCTGGAATCAAAGCTATAAAAGTAAGTATGCAGTGTTATAGGATGAGGCAGGTAACAGGGAATAAAGACCTGGTCATGAAAGAGAACTCTTCTTAAAAAAAAGAAAAGAAAAGAGAGATAGAGTGACGAAGGTGTGTCCATATGTTTTTAAAGAAATTGCGCTATATGAGAAATCTGCAAGCAAGATGTGGAATATTTACTTTTATTTCCCAACATAGATATTTAGTTAAGAGTTTCTTATGTTAATTTCAGTAAAAATAATACTAGTAGTGGATAAATTGTCATTTAAATGGTGAATGTGTTGCTAATGAAAGTCTAAATTCAAGCTGAAATAAGTGAATCACTAATGTGGGCTGATGTCAGTTACACAACACTCAAATCATGGTACCAGTGGCGGTATGCCCACATTAGCCAGTGAGTGGGTCCATTACTGAGCCACATCAGCCCAGATAAGCTCATCCACACAACCTGTCTCATATAGTACTTTTTTTAAGATCACACTTGTACCACGTGGTTACATGTGTAGAATTTGTATTTATAAATTATTTTATAGATTATTTAAAATGACACTTTTAAAGGTATGCAGACCGATAAAAGACCAATGTAAGCATTTTGAGTTTTGGTGACTATATTTTTACAAATATCTAGAAAAGTTGTCAGTACAAATCGTGTCGAAGTTTCTCTTCTGTAAAGTCTTGAGACTGAAACTAGTGTCAGACCAGCATACAGTCAGCGGGCTCACAAGTGACCAGGCAGTGAGAAAACCATGTTGAGTTAGTGGAAGGGGATTCAGATGACAAGAGCAATCCAAAACATGTTAGCATGATGTATAATCACCTACTTACTGTAGGTTTCCATATGGTACACCCATGCTATGCCCAACCTCAAGCACAGCTCTACATGTTGGCACTGCACAAGTGTTAAATTGGCTCATATGGGTTTAAGTCAAAGTTGTGGGCGGCAGCAAGACTGGAAAACTGAGATTTGCTTTTTATCTACTGCAAAAGTCTGCACTTACACTGAACTTCATGTAGGAATTTATTTTAGTCAAAGTTGTATTATAAGTGCACAGTGATGCACATCAGTCTGAAAAATCAGAAAAGAGACTGAGCTTATTGCATTAAATGGTGAGAAAAAACCATTGCATTTCTGATAAAGCAGATAAGTAACATTTTGTACAATCGATCTAAATCCTTCAACTGCAGTTAAATCAGTACCTCGGTGACTATTTGTGGAAAAGTGCAGATGTTTGTGATAGCGTCAATTATGGATTAATTCTGTTCAATTGCCCCAGTAAGTCATGGCTGTGACAGAAGCCCTGCATAAACGACACCATGACCTTGAAACCAAGCATCCAAATGGATTTTCAGCCATCGTTTATTTCAATTTCTTACAGCTGTGGCTTTCATAATGTATGTCCAATCTCTGTGCCATTTCCGAACACTTAATTTTAACTAATTGTTTTGAATTAAGTTTGATTTCTCTACTGATGAGCGTCTGCTTTGAAGCCATGTCAGAGACTCTTTTAGAACAACAACGGAATTTATTGTGCACGAAGAAAACTCTAAGCTATTACAGTATCACTAGATGTATTATAATAAGTTGCTTCAGTCCGTGAATGTGCTCAGCCTCAGCACTGGTAGACACTTAGTCTCATGTAAATCCAGAGTGATATGTTAGTCACTGAACAGTTTATGTAGACAACTATATTGATTTAAATAGAATCTGTTCTGCCAGACAGGCGTGATACAGTAGACTGAAAAATTCGGCTGAAATACATCCTGTGAAGACCGATAGTCTCGTCTCATAGCCATCATTAGCAGTGACTGCATTTGTACTGGAACAGTTGACCCACAGTCATCGGTTTATGAATGAATGTTGTGTTTTAGTGTGTATTTTAGATTTTTCTCATCAATAACTGCTGCTCGTTAATCTCTAACCGATCAGCAACATAAAATGTTACCAATATTTTACTCCTTCAGTGCGTCTGTGAAAGAAGTAAAACAGAATTAATTATACCAATAGGGTTACCCATTAATAACACCCTGGCACAGTTTCATGATGATCCAAAAGTTATTTTACTCTTCTCATCGTGGCCTTAAAACATCTTAACTTGGAGCGTAATGCTGTTGTTTCATTGTAGAGCTATGTGCAGTGCTCTTTGCCTGCTGTCACTAGCTCACGCTCCCACAAACCCACTGACCGTCTGTCACAGGCAGCAACGAGATCAGTCCCACCGCATCCCTCAAAACACCCATATAGTTTTGACCATTCTCGACTGGCTGTGTGTTATGCATTAGGGCGCACTGTTGCACATTCAGTTGGAAATCATACTGATCTACCCCTGTGTAATGGTGTTAGTCTGGTGCACAATCTATTAACTGTGCGACCCACAAGGGAGATTGTCTGCTCAGATGGTACTGATGTCCAAGAATAGCAGAGATGGTGCCAGCCCTGAGAAGATAAAAATAAAGTTTAAATGATAGTATTGATCTGTCAAATTACTTGTAAATTGTTAATTACATCCATAGTCTGGGTATTGGAGAAGGTTTCAAAGATCTTAAAAATACAAATTGTAAATCCTTCGTTCTAGTGTCCCCGATTAGATACTTTTTGTAAAACCTCTGTGACATGACACTGTGAACATCTTTTAAAGTTTAACATAAAGGTTCCTTTAGTGACCTAGTAGACTGCCTACAATTTCAAAAGCAGCCCCCCGCTGCTAAAAAATCCTAGAGGAAACACTGTAGCGTGATGATCTGGTTGATACTGTCCAGCATCAGGAGAACTGTTAAGCCGTTTACAGATATAACCTGCGTGTAAAGTCTGGATTTGCCTGCAGTTTGCTCTGCTCAGATGCGTTCACAACAGCATCAAATCCTCCACATTATTTAGAGTCGGTGCAGCAGGAAGTGACTTACTAACTTCGCTGCACAGATCATGTGATTTTCTTGACAACCAATGGTGTCGGCTCTTATCGCCACAAACTCCTTTTGAAATCTTTGTCGGTGGTCGTCTTTTTTATTGAGATGTAAATGTAAAATTCTTTATTTAATAATTGAAAATTCCATAGTTTGTATCAGTTATTTGAGCATTTACTTCATATTTTAACAATACCTCAATAATACTGTTAACCGTGATAATTATGTTTGCAGTATTTTCTAGCACATGGAAAATTCAAGTCAATTCAATATCTCAGAAGACCTGCATTGTTCTCAGCTTTTAATATTGTCCTGAGCTGCAATAAAAAATATAATTACGGAATGTAGCTAAATTTTACATAGTTTAATATATTTTTTAAGACCTCAATGTCATGCCCCCTTTTAATAAGGATTTGTCTCTATTTTGCCAGAAAGACCTGTTGTGTAAATGTGTCTCCAGTGTATCAAACTAGTGGCTGGTTTCCTTCACTGTGGTCCTATTAAAAGCCTCTCAGAGAAAAATGCTGATCAGCAATCACTGGCCAAGTCTCTATTTATACATCTTTGCTCTTATTTCATTAATCCCAAAATTGCCTAGTGTATTTTCTCTGAGATGATGCAGAGAGTGGGGATATTAAAAAAAAAAAAAAATATATATATATATATTTTTGATCTATTATGAATGTTTATATTCCATGAGAATTAATTCAAGATTAGAAGGCTTGAACACAAATCGAGGACACCAGCCCTTATTGAAAATGTATTAGCGTGTCTTGTTTGTACTCTTGTTTCTATAGGAACTACTGTGCTTTTGGTGTTGCTGTGCCTTATGCCACCTGAGAATAACACCTGTTTCCCCTTCCCTCAGCAGCTCTCCCAGCTCCCCCAAAGCACTGAAAGTGAAGCAGGAGGATGGGGTGGAGAGAGTTACAAAGAGATAAGAGAATCCCTAACCAGCTTAGGTAGGAGTATGGGTTGTTTCACAAGGAAGATGGAAAAAGACCAATTATTTAAGCTTCATTTGCTCCCACACACTCAGAGAAGCACAGCTTGTTCTGCTGCCACTGTGGACTCTCTTTCTGGTTGTCATGGGGTGGTCAATGTAGGTTTTGTGGCTTTGCTGGTGTTTGAGGGTGCAGCCTTGTTCATCTTCGTCTTGAATTGTCAGAATATGTTTTTGAATTAGTTTTGTACTGATGGAGCTTGATCACTTGGAAAATGGACAAGTTTAAATTGGTTTATAAAATGTTGACCTTGGTTATGAAGAGCGATATTCTTGTGCTGCTTCGATACCAAATACGCATTTCAATAATTCAGCACTCATTGTCAACTCAACAGGCATCCTATGTTCTCACACAAATGCACACACACATTACAGTTGATTTTCAGGTTAGGCTGGACATGTCTAAGATGGATATTAGTTTTATGGTGGTCTTCTAAAATGCAGTTGCAGAATCTTGTTTTAAGAGTAAACCACTTTCAGTATCACATTAATCTGATGGTCCTCAGTAAGATGGTAATTCCGTACATCCCTCTGGGAAACCCTGAATGTTTGTTTTGACCGAACAGCAGTGAGTCATGTCTTCTGCACATGCAATGTGGCTGTGTTTGGTTGTTGGTACATGCAGCGTAGCGTGAAAAGACCTGGAGGATTTAAGTCTGTTGATCTCAGTTTTGGTATTTAAGATGCAAGTATGGATTTAAATATCAAATGTTGCTTTTTCAGGCAGCTAATGGATGAGATTTTTTATGAGTGGGGTTGAATCCAAAATGCTTCCACACATTACCTCCCAGGAAGCTCGGTATCATCTATTCAGCTGATGCCAGCGAGTGTCCTGTTGGAGTGTCCTCCCTCCCCACTCCTTTGCTGGCCTGTGCTCACTTTGCACTTAACAATAAACACCAACACTAAAAAGTTATTAGGACCCGTCCAGTACTTGAAGTTTGCTTTGTGTGTCTTTAGAGCTGGGCAATATAGCTTCAAATCAATATCCTGATTATTTCAAACTTTTACCTTGATTACGAGGCGCATTACTCCGCACCAGTCAACAAGTGACTCTGCTCCTCTGCTCTATTCTAATCACTCACACGTAGAACTGATCTTTATAAAAACCTGCTGAATCCATATTTATGTCCCTGGATGGGAAGAACTTCTCTACTGTCTGCATGAGTGAGTGTCTGCTCCTCCCTGTCGCTCTTCACACAAACTGACCATCACATTTATTTAGTTATTAATGAATGATGTCGATCATGAATCCTGATCGTTCTGGCTGTGTGCATCTCGTTTACTCTCGTGTTCTGTTTGGCATTTGATCTGCGTGCGCACAAAATGTTGGGCCTTTTTTTTCAATGTGTTAAAATACGTGTCTCGTCCTTTGAGCGAATCAAACAAACACAAAGTAAACTTTAAGAACTGTACGTGTTGGTGTTTATTGTTGAAGTGTAAAGTTAGTGCAGGTCAGCAGGGGGAGTGAGTAGGGAGGAGGGAGCTACATGCAGCAGGGAATTTAGCGGAAACCCGACAATTCATAAATGCACGCATTATGGAAAATATTAACCAACATGAGCAAATTAAGGCCGATTACAGGTTATAAATGGTCAATTTCAGAAGGAGCTAGGCCCCGCTTATCCAGGAAAAACATAAATATTAATTCACAAGGTTACTATGAAGTTCAGCTCCAAGTGTGAGTCAGTAGAAAAGAGCAGAATCACTTGTTGACAAGTGCAGAGAAATGCACCTGATACAGTAAAGGCTGTTATTAGTAAAGTTTTTCAGACCAGGACTCTTCTTCTGGGCGGTTGGTGGGGGGTATGATTGTGTGGAATATTCTTATGTTTCTGTCTGCAGTGTTTCCACACAGCACGCCTGCATAAAACCTTTGTTTCTGGACTTTTACATTATGGCAAAATGTTAAACAGTCAATATCCATTATTGAACTGAGGACATTATATGAACTTAGGGTTTTGGGGGGAATCATTTTGTTTGTATTTGTAGTGTTAGGGTAGGTGTGTTGTAGTTGCCTCCCGACTTTTGTTTGCATTATGCCGTCGAGGTGGGACAAGTGATAATTTTCATGAATAGATGCTGATATTTGCAGGATAACCGTGTCTATTTCGTAAATATACATTGTGGTCATATTTTTTTGGGGATATAGAGCAAACTACGTTGAAAGAATTGCAGTGGTCCTGGGCATTTATTTGCGTATATGGTCGTGCTTTTAGTGGAAGAAATACTGTGATCAGAAATCTCATGAAGCAACTCCAGTGCAGGCACGCAGGCAGTGTGGCCCAAGCGCAAGTGTCGTATGTTACCATATTAACACTAGTAGAGGTGGAGTGTGGGTCTCTAAATTGGAGGAAAAAAAATTCCTTTGGGTGATTGATGAGTGGATGAATCAAGCATACGTGCATATTAGGATGATGTCAGAGGCGATCTAAAGATCTCAATGTAAATGCAGACCGTAGAGACAGTTTAATCGTTCATGATCTAATATCGTCATATCGCACACCCCTACTCCGGGCAGGGAACTTAGCACAATTTAAAATAAACAAATATGTTCAGAGACTTAACAGAGCTCAACTGAAGAAAGAGCAAGGATTGTATTAGACCTTTATTTCCTCTTTTTTCCTCTAAATATATTTTGGAACGAAGCTTTCCTTTGTTCGGATGTGTGATAAATTTGGTATCAGTCATTCGCTAGTCTACATGTGATGTCTGTGACTAGTCTTTGATCTCTGATTCATGAAGGACATTCTGATGGGCCTGCCACATTCTACAGTAGTGTTATCAATTGAGCTAACAGCAGTGATGAGGTGCATCTCTCTCATCTGTGTTATGCAATTTGCTGGCAAAAAATGAAAAGCCTTGTGACTCATAATGATTATATATTCAAAGAGCAATTATTGATGATTGATATGGAATTATTGGTTCCCTCCATGGGTAAACAGGCAAGTCCTCTCACTGAGGACAGCTCACAGTAAACATCAGTCCATGATAGGAAGTCAAAGGACGTCCCTCCCCACACATTCTCACTTATTTTAGCTGATTTGACAGTTATTGTCTTAGGACCATGTAAGACTAACTCTCCTGTTAGTGAGGCCAGACACATTCATTTCTAGACCTAGCGGTACGCTAATGCACGGCTGTATTTCAACAGGAATCTTAACCTGGAGAGTTTGTGGTGATAGGAGTTGACGGTCGGGGTGCTGTAAACAAAATCACATGATCTACGTATTGGAGTTAATGTCACTTCCTGCCTCTGTCTGCTGCGCCTGGCTGCTCCACTTCTCGCCTGAATAATGCAGAGGATTTGTTGCTGTTGTGAACTTGTCGGTGCAGAGAACCTCCCACAGTGTTGTGCGTTTGTGAAAGGCAGACTCTGGGTAACTCCGTAGCCAATTCTCTGGAGTTTACCTGGAGATCATGTCTGAAAACCGCTTTAGTGGGATATCGTTTTTCCTTATCCGTGTAAACGACTTAGGAGTGATGTCAGTTTTGGAATATCAAGTGCCAGATCAGACAGAATTGCCATTTTTTTTAATGTTAACTACACCTGCGAAATGCGTGTTGTGAAAGACAGTGATGGTCAGTTAAGTGTTTGATATAGGGCTGCAGCTAACGATTATTTTGATAATCGCTTCATCCATCGATTACTTTTTTGATTAATCAATTTTAATTGGATAAACAGACAAAAGCTAGATTTGACCCTTTCCAGCAGTTTATTCGAAAAGCAACTTCATCTTCTTGTACAATTGTTTTTATATGTATTACAGACATCTGCAGCTTTAATATGATAATTCCAGATTAATATATCTATTTAATTCTGACTATTCAATTCAAGTTCAGGATATCTACAACACCAAGTTCAAACTTAATTTAAGGTATCTTAAATTGAGGCCAATTAAAGATACCTTGAACTGCAATTAAAGATTATATATATATAATGAGCAATCAAACACACATGAATAACAATAGTAGTTTGAATCTTAGTATGTAATTACAGATGTTGAAAAGGTTTGAGTAGGTAAAACGGAATGATGTTGTATATATCACTAAGTCAAAAGGAAGTCGTAGATATTGTAAAGTTATCAGAAAATACAGTACATTAAAGTATGTCTTGTGTTTTTGTTAAACTACTTCGGTGCTCCCTCTCTTCATTCATCTTATAGGTCTCTTGACCAACTCTTCTCTCTCTCATTTAGTCGGAAGTGACAGTGTGTGAACATGTTGTTTTTACACCTCAAAACTAGGGCTGCAACAACTTATCAATATGATTGATTATAAAAAATAGTTGGCGACTATTTCAGTAAGCGATTACTCGGGTCTGATATAATGCACAAAACAAGTCGTCAAAAGTGTGAAAACACTTTACATTAAAGCCATCATTGCCATTATCCCTGCAGTAGTTTTGAACCTTGTTGTTGTTTACGATCCTCCAGTAAACCGAGAGACATGTATTTCTGTTCAGGTTCATACCACAGTGATGTTGTACTGCTCTTCCATGTGAAATCAGCTTTACACAGTGTGCAGCTAATGGTCTCTGATGGCTTAGATGTAAATTGTTGTCACGCTTCTGGCGACTTGTCTCTGCTGTGTCTTAGCGGTGCTAAGTGTGTCAACCATTTTTCAAACTAGCTATGGTACTCTCGTACATCATGCTTTCAATCGTACCTATTCTATTTCTGCTTGAACCAAAAGAGGCAACAGTTTAGGGAAAAAAAAAAAACTACAGTACACAAACGTCAGTTATTTTTTTTACTTATTTTGCAAACCATACTGTAGAATTTATGCTTTTTTATAGTTTGTTAGTTTTCCAGTTCACACCAACAGAAGTGGTTTAGCATGGAGAAAAAGCCCTTACATTATCCCAAACTTAGTGAACATGAAGAAGTCGTCTCTTGTGACTCTAGAACCACTACTGACTTAACTGAGGCTGGAAGTACTTAGTTCTGTGTGAATGCACTCTCACCACCCGGCCCTGGGTGCTAAGTGAATACAACTAACTTTCTATTTAATGTAATGTAACCAATATCACAATTGTTTTTATGTAGGCTTGATTATCACCGAATTGGAAACTTTTTTACAGTTTTCCCAGTCGCCAGTGCATCTTGAAAAATGTTTCCAAATGTTTATTTGGTTTCAAAGGATTTACGGATTGACTGACCAACTTATGTTGAAGGGCTTTCAAATCCAATGTCGTTTGTCATTTTAAAAACTCAAGCAGTGCCCTTTTTTGGTTTCACATGAAATAATATCCTAACAAATGAGTAAAAGTTTAAGATTAGGGAGAATCCCACTTTTGTTGGTGAAGAGGGGTCCCACCAGTATCTGGACTATTGTCTTTTTTCTTTTTAATGCACCTAAATACAAGCTTAAGTTAGCAACGGGTTTCTCAGTCTCTGCATTATGCAGTGATCAGTTGCTAAGAGAGAGGTCCACACTGCAGCAGCAAGTGTATAATTTGTTTTTATTCCTTGGAGCTGAACTTGTTGAATATTTAAGGCTGGAGAATCTCATGTTTGGTTTTTTGATTTAAACTCAGCATGCTGAAAATCTTTTCAGAATTATTTTCAGTCTATCTCAATGTTTTTATTTCCTTTTCTTTCGGTATAACCAAATTTATATTAACACGTAATAGACATTTATCATCAAATAAAAAAATATTGGTATGATCCTGTTCCATGCGAGAGAGTCTGCAGATTCCCTAAAAATATTCACAATATTTTTGGTTTTGCTAAATAAAGCCAGTGAAGCTTTTATCTTTAAAAAAACAAGCTCCTATCATTTCTTCCACAGAATTCACTGCTTTTCTCATTTTCTTATCCATTTTGTCACTTGATGTGTATACTTACACTTAATGTCCCCATGAAATGTAATATTTTCCTAGTTTTAACTTGGTGTCTCTGTATCAATTGTTTATTTATGGCTTGTTATTTACCAAATACATGTAAAAAAAAAAACCAACATCATAGTAGTTTACATATTTTCTCTTCTAAAACGGTTTCAAATATTTGGAGATTCGCGGCCATTTACTAATTTGGCATCCAGCCATAATCCAATGTCGGCTTCTCCACACACATATATATATAGTGTGTGATATATATATATATTTATTTATTTATTTTCTCACCTTCAGCCAGTTGGATGCACCCTGCCTATAAATACAGTACACAGACACAGCAGCTTGATTTGCTTTTCTTTGGTTTAAACAGTCTGCACCTTACCCAGTTGATGATTATCTAAACTGGGTTGTGATCTTTGTCTTTCTTAGAGATACAATTATCATTAATTGTTATTAAATCTTTTGAGACTGCTAATTGATTTCAATGCTCAAACCGTACAAATTAGTTTTAAGAGCAATATACACACAGACAAAGTTGAATACAGGACTTTGTTTTTGACACTACTTTTGTTTTCCACCTCTTGAGTGATTTGAAACTAAAAAACTAATTCCACAATGACGGTTTAGATTATTCTGACCATTAGAAAAATGATAAATATAAATGCACCCATATCAATCAGCTGGCTAGTTTTAACTAATTTAACCCTCGTTAATCATTAACCCACGTTTGATAATTCTGTTAGCTCTGTGTGAGGTCCAGTCTGCTAGCTAAGATATTCTGGGCAACAACAGATAAAGTAGGAGCTGGGCAGTTGACAACTGTGCATTTCTCCACTTGTATGTCATGGACTTGCTTGTGTTTCTGACCTTGTGAAAGTCTTGTGGCAGATGTGGCAATGAAAAACTTTGACAAGTTAAATTCAGTCTGCCGTATATAAACATGTGTGCTACACTGAACTGCAGCGCACACAGTCTCAGAGAAGGAAAATAGATTTTTCTTCTTGATATAGTACAGCAATATTATTATATATATATTGTTATATTATCATATGCAAAGGTCTAAATCCGAAATGGAGTTAATGAGAGAAAATTGGCCTGATGCATTAGGTTGTCTCTGTCCCTCATCCCCAGATTAGACTGGGTTGGCTTTTCAAATCAACTTAAGCCTGTGATATACTCTTTTTAATTAGGACACATGTCACAACATTGTAAAATCCCCATTATCAAGCTGTGATGTTTTTTCCTGTAAATACTGTTTGTTTTGAATATGATGTGGTAATTGGCTTGCTGGGGACAACTCATAAAGAAGGCATCTGTCGTCTCTTAAGTATTTGGTCCGAGCCTTAGATCTTTTATGTGACTGGCAGCATTTCAGGCTTTAGGAGTGCTGCTGCTGCTGCTGCTGCTGCTGCTTACTCGTTTCAATGATAACTGGCTAATATTGTTTTGACACAAATGCATTTCATATTTTATCACTTGATGCCTTTTTGTACACCGTGTCAAATGGCATAACAAGTGAGATGTTTTCGTTTTACCTAGGCTGTGTTATCCCCTGGCATGTAATGCTCAGTATGTAGTGATCACTGTCTGTTGATCCGTCTGTAACCATTTAATTTCTGGAGCAGAGCTTTGAAAACAGGAATGTTTTTCATGCAGCTTCACAAACATGTTTATCCTGTAGTGAAGGGTTCCTTTTTGATGTTTTTCAGTTTGCTTGGGGTTATGTTTGGTCCTAATGAACCTTGTTTTTTCTAATTGAAAGCTAATACAGTACAACATAATTGTCTGATGGAGGTAATAGCTAACTAAATGGCTAAATTATCTCTATAAACATCAGTTAATGTTTAATTTTATTAATGAGGAAATAACCACAGTCCATTATTTGTACATCTTGAAACTCCTCACCAATTTTGAAGTTTATTCATTACTGTCACCAGTGTTTTGTTTTCCTGAAACATTTGCCAAGGTTATCTTTGAGTATGCATAGTTACACAAGATAAACCATTCTCAAATCCCAGTAACATGGCATCGTTTAACCTTACTCATGTTATATCTATGCAGTGTTAGTAAAAAAACAGTTTACATTTGTAGCTGAATCACGCTGCTTTACCACTTAAAGTGAACTCACTGCCATACATTTGATCCCTATTATTTAGTTTTGACTGTGCCTGCAGTTTATTTCTCTGAAGTGACCATATTCCTCTATTTGCTACCTGATATAAAGAATTCTAAACCATATCCAGTCAGTTGCTTGTACTTTGACTCCATCTACTGGATGAAGGAAGAAATTGAACATATATTCATAAATGTTGACCCACTTTACCGGTCAGTTTTAAACTTTGTGCACTAAAGATACATTTTTGTATTTGCTTGTATCCAGATTTATATGCTGCAGCCAT
Organism: Verasper variegatus; assembly: GCA_026259375.1. NCBI lineage: Eukaryota > Metazoa > Chordata > Actinopteri > Pleuronectiformes > Pleuronectidae > Verasper > Verasper variegatus. Next base: position 8,643,622 of record CM048049.1, read on the forward strand.
TGTGTTCCAAGTCCTTGAGGGAAATTATCTTTTCCCCTGTAACATTAAGAGAGTAACTGTGAAAGCCTTTCGGTTTCAGTGCCAGAGTCAAGACATTTGATCCACCATTGAGGCGTGAATTTCAGTACTGTGGTACATCACCATACATAGTTTATGATCCAACATGGCAGATTTATGGCTTCAGCAAGTCCAATAATGTGTCTATCTTCAGCCTAAGCTTCACTCACTGATGGACTGTGCACAGAGTTAATGTTAGTGTTGTAACTTTTTATTGTCATTTGCATAAAGATAAAATATTAGTAGCAGGGGCACAGACTGTATACAGCAATCAAGTTGGTGCTGTGGAAAACTTTAGCCTCATCTCTCCATCCATCGGTGAGCAATGGTTTCAATCAATCTTACAAAAAGTACTTGTGCTGTTGATCTTGTGTAGACAGCCAGTGATGGGGAGATCACTGGACTGGATTTATTGGTATCCACTGTACATGGTAGGAATTTACATTACGTGATATATAACAAGTCTTTTATAGACTTTGGCTGGTTTTCCTTTTGTGTGTAGTTTGTAAATAGAGGCAGCAATGCAATTTATATTTAGTAGTCATACAAATCATTCTTAAGTCATACAAACTACATACATGTCTATTATCCTTACTTGATATACTGTGGTAATGGTTCTAATACATTTAAAGAACTGTACACTTTTGCACAAGTTTATAGATTAAATCAGGTTTTCATTCTCCAGGTCGTTGAAAACAGCTCAATAATAATTTTCTATTTTTGCTGTATTCAACTTAAACTACTGTTTTTCTTCTCAACAGTATACCACATTTTAAGTAGGTTATTATACTTTTCTACTCTTTTGGTTGGTGTATTATAGATGCGCTACCCAAACAGTCATATATAATAAATGCTTCGTGCCAGTTGCATCAGTTGCACTGGAACTTCCCAAAATGACAGCTGTCATGTAATAGCTGTCTCCTCGCCCCTCTGCTGGCAGGTTGCCTCTTATTTCGTAACAGTCCTTTACAACTACAGACCAAATAGACCGGCGATTCTAGCCAGGCTCTATCCTGAACAACACATGGGAAGTGATCATTTGTGACGGGTGGTCTGGTCGTTAGTTACGTCTATTGAATTTTGATGCCTTTTATCTCTGTTTATCTTAAAGCACACAGCTTGAAGTGCATCAGAATTAAACATTTATTTGTGTTAGTTTGCTTGTCTTGCTTACATAGATATTAGTGAAACTCTCGACCCTTTTTCTCAGTTTCACCCTACAAAATGACAATTTACCTCCACCTTTAACGACAGTCAGTCATAACTGATAAGTCCTTTCAGCGGCACTCTAACGAGGAACGAAGAATTGGGAGAATCAATAGACATTACTGCTGTTTTCACTTTCTTGCACATTATTTCATGAACCGAGCAGCCAGGAGACAAGTCAAGTTTCATCACTACCCCACTGGGTCTTCACTGTCAGTGCATGGTGGGGGTGTTTTCAGGGGATGTAGAGAACAGATGGTGGAGAAATGTTCGAACAAAAAAGGAGAGGTTAAAAAGAAAATTCCGAACACAGCCCAGTCATGTTTCATCTCTCCCATTTCTTTTGTGCTGCTGCTTTTTAAAAGTTACCTATAATATTGTCATAAATTTGGCTTTTTCCCAGCAATATTGCAATTCAAGTTATTTAAAAATGTTTGTTTCCTCTGCTTCTCTTTCAGTTCTACAAACACGTTGTCCAGAGTGTAGAAAAGTTTGTACAAAAGGTGAGTTATATTTTAAATCTAGAAAAAACTAACAACAATCCCAAGTGCCCTTACGAGCCGAAGCATAAATATTGCACATGATTTTTAAGGACATTTGCTCTTTTTCAATAAGTGTGATGATGAGGCAAATTTATTTAATTGTAATCTGTATAGGATGTCAGTATTTTCTAATCATAATTGCGTGAAATGGAATAGTAGGTACATTTAGTATTGTGTAAAATGTCCCAGACAGTAAAATCATAGATTAATTCACAGTTTTTATAATACCCTAACACCGGCTGTTTGTTTCTGTATCACAGTGCAAACCAGAATACAAGGTTCCGGGGCTGTACGTCATCGACTCCATTGTCAGGCAGTCACGACACCAGTTTGGCACGGAGAAGGATGTTTTTGCCCCACGCTTCAGCAAGAATATCATCCCTACGTTCCAGCACCTCTACCGCTGCCCTTCAGATGATAAGGTCAGGCAGATTTAATTGCTTCTGTGTTCCTCTCTGTGGCTTTTCATTTTTGTGGCTTGTCATGGTTTAATGAGTCGATATTAGACATTTGATATATAGCATGCATTACTTGTACAGGAGTAGGTGATTTGATGTGTAGATCAGGGTTAGGCTATGGATTCATTTCATTTTTACTACAGTGGCTGTATATTTACCACATTTACGTCACTTATTTATCTAACGTGTTTAAGTTTGTCTTTGTCCTTCCCTCAGGGTGTCTTTGCCCTTGTCGACTTTTTTCACATTTCACTGTTTTAATTTGTCGTCTGTGTTGTTTCCAGAGTAAAATTGTGCGAGTGCTCAACCTTTGGCAAAAGAATGCTGTCTTCAAGAGTGACATCATCCAGCCTCTATTGGACATGGCAGCAGGGATTGCTCCGCCGAGTGTCACCCCTGTCATGTCAAGCAGCGCTGCCAGCGGTCAATAACGCTACACCTGGTCAGTCAGAGCACACATGCCCTCGGATACTGTGGTCAGATCATTCGTTTGACATCATGCTTTAAAATACAACATCTGTGTCTCTGTGCATCCAGGCACCCCAGCTACCCCAGCAACCCCAGCCAACTTAGTCCAGGGTCTGCCAGACTGGGCCTCTCAGATTAACAACACAGACACTGTGGCTGCTGTGGCACAGATCCTACAGAGTCCCCAGGGACAACAGGTTAGTGTGCATGTCCACTCAGTGTCTTCGTAATTAAACTACTTAAGTTAAGGGGTTTGATTATGGCTAAATAAGATCTTTGTCTCACACTTCATCCTTAAGCTTCTGAGTTGCCTTTTGTTAGTGGTCCGATATTTCACACTGTAACACTCTGTATTATCACTTGTAGCTGCAGCAGTTGGTACAGAGTCTGCAGATGCAGCAACAGAAACCCCAGCCATCCCTGCTGCAGGCCTTGGATGCCGGCCTAGTGGTGCAGTTGCAAGCTCTGACTGCACAACTCACTGCGGCGGCTACTGCCAACAGCCTCAACCCCCTGGAGCAGAGGGTCTCCTCCTTTAATAAAGTAAGGCTGGAGTCAACCGCTGATGATTTTCTTATGTCTAACTACATCTAAAGCCTCATGTAATTATGTTTTGTCTTCACTGCAGAAACTTTTGGGTCCATTTGACTTTGGGAATGATTCTGAACGTGGCGAGGAATCTAAAAAGGATTCTTCATCATCTCAACTGTGAGTTCATTGTGTTTTAACATGACTGTTTTTTTGTCTTGCATTAAAACTAACATGTTAACATCAGATTCATGCCCCTGCAATGTTTCAACTACATCTGCCAAGTTTTTATATCTAATCGAGCTGCTGAACACTTCCAGACCTATGGTGTCCGAGCCGATCAACAGCTCCCTCTTCCACCAGTTGGCGGAGCAACTGCAACAACAGAACCTGGAGCAGTTTCAAAAGCAGCTTATGGAGCACCAGCAGAAGGTAGATCTCAAAGACACACACTCACCCTGCGTACTGCTGTTGTTCCCAACCCTAGTTTCTCAAAGTTCATCATTCTGTGTAGTTGGCCTGGGCAATATGCCGAAAAATAGTCTTACAATATTTTTTCTTTCATATTGATCTATTAATACTTGGATGGTTATTATGCAGCGGCGGGACATCGCTAAATAAATGAACGAAGCGGAATACATAAACCGATTCTGTTCTGTCCACATCCGCATCGCAATGCAAGAATCAAGAAATGTCTCCCCCTCTAGTGTGTGGGTGCTCGCATACAAATGATGCTGTATTTGACATTAAAGGTGACTTGGCGATAATGTTGGCTTGAAAAGCAAACATTTAGAAAGACTGTTTGAGGATCTGTGCACACCTACTCCAATGGCAGATTCCCTACAAGTTCTACTTCTCACCCTCCAGAGTCGACAATAACACTGCCATGATTAAGTCATGTGATGGGTCTTTTGTGTCTTGGGGTCCAATCTTTTTCAAAGTGAAACATACATTTTCTGGACATATGGGCAATGTTGTGCAGAAAAAAGATACCAAACATTGAAAAGGTAAACATTTTTTATTTGGTATATTAAGACAAAATCACAAGTATTCAAAATAGCCCAGGACTCCTAAGGGCTACGACCCATATGCTCCACACAAAGGTCTTAAGTTAAGAAAATGGATCGGGTACTTATCATTGTCAAACCAAGTTTTCAGCTAATGTACAGAGACTCACCCGTTTAGATATTAATAAATATCCTGCACTTGTTCTTCTTCTAGGCCATGAGCATTGAAGGGCAGGATTCAATATTTGGGCAGGAGAACTCTGCTGCGACTGCTCAAAGCATCAGCCAGCCGCAGCTTCCTGATTCCGAGAACAAGATGGACGACTCCATAGACAACCAACAGCAGGTGAGTGTAGCACGAGGACCTCACAAAGCAGTGTTTATTTAGCTATTGGCCCTGATCTGATAATTACTGCTGTTTTCTGTGTTACTTTGTATTGTTGTGTATAGAGGTGCTGAAATACTATTTTTCTTTTAAGGACATGGACCTGGACGAGGGCCCAGATGGAATGGAGGAGGAGAGCTTTGAGGCGGAGGAGAAGAAGGCTGTTAGCACACGCTCCAGAACACGCTCAAGGTCACGCTCTAGGTCAGGCCCACTTATTTCAGAAATCTCATTTTGTAGTTGAATTTACTCAATGTGCCTGGAATAGTAATGGAGAAAGAAGCAGAGATCCTTTAGTCTTGATAGAACAGAACTGATTGTGTTGCCCTGAAGGTCAGATGAGTCAGTATTGTTACATGATAACTGTTAGCTGGGTTGATACTGAGACTTGGCTTCTTGTGCTTCTTACCTCAGAAGACACACTCACTTACCTGTGTTTTCTCTGTGAACCCACTCTATAGATACAAGTGTTTTTATTAATATTTTTTTAGCAGGAACAAATGTAGGCACCAAGATGGATTTTGTGAAGTTCTGTGTGTTGTTAACTTGAAAGAATGTGCCTGACTGTATTTTCGAATAAAGAAGTGAGTTTGGGCAGGGATTATACTCATACAAGCTTGTAATATGAGCTTGCATTAGTCCTTTAATTACAAACACTAGCCAGTAGCTCACAGTGTCACATTTTTTTAACTGGACGAATGTTAAATAACATTATGAGCTGGGAAAATGGGTGTTGATGCTCATAAATAGCTCACCTCTGGTTTTGCAATGATCATGTCAAAAACAGTCAGAGTCTGGGAAGTATCTCTAAAGGTTGGTGTCCCCTCTGTAGGTCTCCCAAGAGGAGGCGATCTAGGTCCCGCTCTGGTTCACGGAAACGTAAGCACCGCAAGCGGTCACGCTCACGCTCCAGAGATCGCAAGAGGAAGTCATCACGGTCTTACTCGAGCGAGAGACGCGCCCGAGAACGAGAGAAGGAGCGGCAGAAGAAAGGACTGCCTCCCATAAGATCCAAGACACTAAGTGGTAAATGGGCGTCTTGGTTGATTAAGATTTTCTGCTTCCTGCCAGTGGGTTTTATTACGAGTAATATTTTTTCATTCTCTTGCCTAGTTTGCAGCACAACTCTGTGGGTGGGCCAGGTGGACAAAAAGGCCACTCAGCAAGACCTCACCAATCTGTTCGAAGAATTTGGCCAGATTGAGTCTATAAATGTAAGTAGACTTCTCCTGCTGCTGAGCCTCTAATTTAGTTACAGCGTGTCAGCCAGCCCTTTTATCGCCAGAATCTTAACATGAAAACTGGTAAACGAGCCACAGTCTTTCTTCACCACATTGTGACCTTAAGCTGCTGTTGTTTTTCTACCACTGTCCTCCATAGTTTTCATGTCTTTCTGCTTTATTCATACTCTATCCGACTCCCTTTCTCATATACACATTTCTCATTAATCACGCAGTCCTAGTCATCCCTTGTTTCGTGGTCATGACGTTCCCTTCTCCTATTTCATGTAATCTGTGTCTTTGCAGATGATCCCTCCCAGAGGCTGTGCCTACATCTGTATGGTCCACAGACAGGACGCATTCCGCGCCCGCCAGAAGCTCAGCACCGGCTCCTTTAAGATCGGCTCCAAGGTCATCAAGGTGCACATTACCTTTAGAATTTAATTTATTATATTCTCCTTCTCCTTGTGGTTTCCTCTAATGTAATTTTCCGTTGACCTTTTTAATGCTGTATCCTCAGAGCTTTCCAGGCACATGGATTCTTGTATGCTCCCAGAAATTAAAAATGCTGTCTCTTGACCTTCATGTGTGTCTGATCCAGATTGCGTGGGCTCTGAACAAAGGGGTAAAGCAGGAGTACAAGCAGTTTTGGGACGTGGATCTGGGTGTCACCTACATACCCTGGGAGAAGGTGAAGCTGGATGATCTAGACGACTTTGCTGAAGGAGGAATCATTGACCAGGAGACCGTCAATGATGGTGAAAAGAAACATTTATACTCAGTAACATCTTCCTTTGAACAAATACACAAACACTAGGTCTGTTGACTCTGTAGCAATGATTGTTTAAATGTAAATAGGACAGGCAGGTTTTGTACACAGTTGTTGGCATTTGATCACATAACTGGATTTGTTTTCTACCCATTTCCCTCAGTTTGTTTTCTTATGGTAATACACAAAATCCTTTAAGTAATTCCATTGGGAACCCCCCCCCCCCACCTTGATAAGAAGATGAAGACAAAGATTTAGTGTGTAAATTAGAGTTAAAGTCCCTCATCTAAAAATGTGTTTTGAATGATTTGTCTGTTTCTGCAGAGTGGGAAACAGCCAAGAGTGCTGAGCCAGTGAAGGAAGTTACGAGTCAGCAAGTGAGCGCTGAGACGACAGCTGTATCGAACTCTCAGACTGAGGCATACAACCAGCAGGTTACCATGATGCCTGTACAGGTACTGAAGAGCGTCTGTTTTAATCTGTGGGAAAAATGTAAAGAGTACAGGGACAGACACACTGTTTTGATTCATGCAAAGTTAAATTCAAGTTAATTTCAAGTTTCATATAGATTTTAATCCAACCTCTTCCTTTTTAATGTGTTTTTCTGTCATTATGAGATTTATGTGTCAGAATGCATCTATTTTCATAGAAAGACTAAGACTATCTTGATCTGCTTAACAGAGACACAGGACTCAAACCCATTGATACCTCAGTTCCCAAATAAAAAGGCACTCTAAAACCTGATGGTTTTCTGAAGAGCTGACAGCATTGCCAAAGTTTACAAAAACTTTACAAGCATGTAAGACAACCTGTGGCAGTCTTCAAAAAGGTGTTTAGTTTGTCCAGTTTGGACAACTGTAAAAAAAAAACAACAAAGCGGCCCCTGTAGAGAGGACCTGCTCCCCATGTAAATATAAAGGGGCCCATTCTAGGATAGAGAAGACAATAATTTGTACAATTCAGATGAAACACTAGTGAAAACATCACTAGGATTGTTTTATATTCAATTTCTGCCAATACATCCCTTTCACCTAAATTTCACACTCTGGACTTTTAAATTTCTCAAGCAGATAGAAACATGATCAAACATTTGATAGCTTAAACATTTCACTTTGATTGTAAAACGTTGCCTTTTCCTGAAAGTTCATGAACATTTTTTAAAAACCAGTAAAGCCAGCAAACTCCCAGCACGATCCCCCTTCTTCCTCTTCCTTGAATACTTATCGCCTGAGCCTTTGCCAGCAGGAATAACGTCTGGGTCTGAATCTTCAATTTCATTTCGATCCATGAAACACTGCAGTTATCTGCTTCTATAACGCTCCTCTCTGAAATGCACTTTAAAATAAGACTAATTGCGTTGAAAAACAAATTACATTTTCCATAATGCATTTTGCCGGAATGTTTGCTTCAGAGAGCAGGATTGATTGGTTAGGAGATTTTGCCGCAGTCTGTGCTTTGTATTATAACAGACCTGACTAATCGATGACTAAATTAGTTGCCAACTATTTTAATAATCTATTATAATCGATAAGTGGTTGCAGCACTAGTTGCAACGTGTCTTAAAGGAAGCTTTGCCAGTTACTTTTGTGTCACATGAATTAGCCATTACACTATTATCTCACATGTGTCTTGTGTGTCACATATGTCATCCAGCTGCCAGTTCCCCAGGCGGTTCCCAGTGCCGTGGGTTTGGTACCCCCCAGCTTCCCAGTCCCCATGGGTATACCCCCTCCTGGCTATGGGCCGCCACCACCCTTCTTAAGAGCTGGCTTCAATGCTGCACAGCCTCCGCCAGGTAAATAACGCAAACTTATGTCATATGAAGATTCGATCCAGAGAAATTTACAAGCTTACACACGCTGTTCTGTTGTGCAGGTTTTATGCAGGCAGCACAGACCGCAGGCATGGCCTCAGCTACTTCTTGTAAGTATTTATGATGCACTCCTCCTAAAACTAATACATGCTTATTGTTTTTGAAAATTGGCAAAGTGTCCATTCACATCAGTTGCCTGGAATTTATTCTTTTTTTGATTCAATTTGATGTTTCTCCTTTAATTACCTACAGCTCTACTGCAGCCGTCAGTGGCCACCGGCCAAGATGCTGTCAAGGATTCTCTGTTCGGCGCTATGATCCCTCCGACTAGCGCCATTCCCGGCAGCTTCATGCCCTCAGCCCTCCCTGGAGCCGGTGTGTTCAATCCAGTGGGAGTCCAAACTCAAATCACCCATGAGAAAACGGCTCAGTCAGCAGAGGGACTAGATGCCGCTGCAGAGCTCACACTTCAAGGTGAGGCACTACTGTGTTTTAAGTGAGAGACATGTATTTCTTCGGGTGGACAGTAGATCACATCTTGAAGAGTACTGTAGAGTCTTTATTAGGAGATGTAAAGGTTAATTATGTTTTAACACTTATTTTTGTCATTGTATTTTGCCCCCAGGCATGCAAAATGCAGTCCGGAGTGGGATGGGTCTCCTTGGCATGCACCCTTCGGCTTCCCTCACACACCCAATGCATCAGTCTGGTCTCGCAGGGCAGAGAATGCCCGGCCTGTTGCCTCTAGATGTGCGACCCAACCTCCTCCAGCCTGGGGCGGCAGCCCGCTTCCCGCTCCTCCTGCAGCACGGCCCCACCCAGCAAGCCGTGGGCCTCCTCGAAAGTTCTCTCCAGGCTCAAGCTCGTGCCAGGGCTCCTTTCTCACAGCTGGACCCCTTCAACAGGGCCCCAAATCTTGCCAATGAAAATGTATCCAAGACAGAAGACAAGTCTTCCTCTAATGCTGATGAAGGCAAAGACCAGGACTATCGCTTCCCCCCTATGGAAAAGCCGAGCACGGGCCTGCTGAGGACCCCTCCACCAGACCATAGGGAGACCCTTGGAGGTGGAGCAGCAGGCGGAGCAGCAGGCAGACCTCCTTTGCTCCAGACCCCGGGGACTCAGCCCGCCAGAACCAGCCTAGTGGGACGACTGCAGGCTCTCGCAGGCTTCACTCCTGATAACCGCTGGAACCAGGCCAGAGGGGACTTTGATGAACGAGATGGGATGCGAGGAGCCCCACAGGCTCCTGGTGGTCCAAAAGGCTTCCAGGAGGAGCGCCCCACACCTGGACAAAGTTTCCTCAACCGCTTTGACAGCCGTCCTGGGGCAGCAGGAGGGGCTGGGGTTCCTGCAAATGCTGGTGCTGCTGGTGGGCCACAGGCCTGGAACCGAAGTGGTAGCACTACAGCGCCTTTTGATAGCGAATTACACCAAGACTTAGACGACCGAAGACGCCAGTGGGACAGGCAAAGAGACAGAGACGAGAGAGATTTTGATTTCAGGAGGGAGATGAATGGTTACCGCCACAGCCACAGCCGAGAGAGAGAACGCGACAGGGACAGGGAGAGGGAGAGAGAGCGTGACAAAGAGAAAGACCGTGAGAATCAACGTGAGCGTGAACGTGGGGGCTGGACACCTCTCCTTCCTCTTCCTACACCTCTGCTTCCAACTCCACCTCTTAATCCTAACCTGACCTTGAACCAAGGTAAACTACTGGCACCACTCAAGTTAAACCCCCAGCTTCAGCAACGATTCCAGTCTCCACTCCTGCCTCAAGCTCAGGGCAAACCCCCCCTCATGGGTCTGAACCAGCCGCTCCCTCAGGTTCAGATCAAGACTCCCCCTCCATCACAGAGCCAAGCAGACACGCCCGAGGGCCAGTCAGAAACACCAGCTTCGTCTGAGTCACCTCAGGCGCAGTCGCCACCCTCAGCCCAATCACCTGAACCGTCACCTGATGATAATATAGGTCAGAGCCCCTTGACTGACGCTCCCATTCAGGCCAAGTCACCACCACAGTCTGAGACCCCTCCACTGTCAGAATCCGAATCTGAATCACTATCCCACACCACAGCCCAGTCCCCCTCCAAGACCACTGCTTCTCCAGAAACTGAGAGCCCAAACCAAGCCCTACCTTTGGTTGAGGCATCACCCCAGTACTCACCTGTGGCCTTCACACAAGCTGTCAGCCCCCCCGAAGAGCCGACCCACTCTGTGGAGGAGCAGGAAAGCCCACAGAAGAGTGAGGAGGAGGAAGATGAGGAGGAGGAGGAGGAGGAGGAGGAGTCACAAGATAGTGCCTCCTCAAGTCAACCCCAGTGGGTCAACGGACCTGGGATGGACAATATGGATGTGGCTGACCCCACACCCGAGGGCTCTCCTGAGCCCACTTCAGAGCCCACCTCAGAGTCTGTGCACTCTGAAAGTGAAGCGGAGCAGCTTGCCTCTCCTAAGGACGTAGACAATGAACAGAGTGAGCCCATGGAGGAAGCTGCGAGTCAACCAGTGGTAGACACTGTCACAGACACTGAGGGGACATAATCATCACTCAGTAGGTAAAAGATCATTTTGTAAAGTTGTCTCTTCTTCTCTGTACTCATGTCAGCAAACCTCCACCACCACACGGGACATGACGAATACTGACTGATAACAAATGATTTTATCTCTCACAAATACCAGTGTACTTAAATAGAAGGCTCGTTAGCTGTTTTATTGATAGACATTTTCTTTGTATTTTATTTCCGGGTTTTTTTAAAGTTGTAATGCCACCCCACCCCATTTTAATCAATTTTATCAAATTTTACTGGATTTTATCAAAATGCCTGCCAAAATGTTTTAATTGTATATGGGGAAAAATAAGCTTTGACCTTCCTATGGAAGAGAGTAAGACATCCTGGCTGTTCAACAACGGATTGAAAACAGTTCAACACAACACTTGAATGTGGCAGTTGCTGGCCCTGTTTCTGTCTCCTCTTATTTTAAAAATGCTGCTGCAAAGTTTTCAGTGAATGCTTTTGTGGTGTCCTTCAATGCTTTCTGTTTCCAAGCAGAACAAATAGCCTCCGTGCAGTGAGACCAGTACAGCTGCCCATAATTGGGAAATAAATATGAACATTTTTAATATGAAATCATGAAAATGTTGTATCCCCAGAATAAATGTCTGCAATTTGTTTCTAACTATCTCGTAAACACAAACAGCAAATGACATGCCAGGGGGGAGAAAAAGAAAATGAACAGAGGGATGTTCTCATGTCAGGTGCATATTGTTTTAGTTTGAAATAAACATGCTTTGTCTGTTCTAAAACACATGCTTTAGGACTGTTTTCTGACCCAGGACCAGTGGAAAGTAGGACAGATTGGTACACATTGTGTGCTGTCACTGCAGTTGATTTGACGTTCTCGCAACTCAAGTTGCTGCTGTACCATCCATCCACAGAGCACTTTGTTGGATGCAACCGTGGGACGTGTAGTTTTTTTAGTTTTCGGATTACATCAGCCTGTATGTTTCCTCCTAAGCTTTTGCTGGGTGACTGGTGAGAATGGGATTGTGCCTTTTTTTGACTGGATTTTGTCGTTCATGATGCGACCCCAACACTACTGTGTGACGTACACCAGACAGCGTACGACTCAGTTTCAGACAGCTCTGTGAACAGAGCTCTCTGCACAGAATTGACTGTCCTACCGTTTGAATGGTAGCTGGGCAGTTTGTACAGCACTCACCTAGAGGAGGACGATATATATACTCCCATTGTTCCTGTGCATGCAGGCCTGTAGCCATGTTTTAACCTTCTTGTCTCTTGTTCATTTCATAATTGTAGTTCTTTTTCTGTTGAGACATACTACTAGAAACCCATAGTCTGCTGTTCTCTCAGACCAAATGTCTACAGGAGTTGTGATGTTGAATAAAAGTTGAAGGTGCATCATATTTTTCTTTACCGCTCTTATTGTCATGAATCACCAATTCAGGCCGATCGGATGAAGTTTGGCAAAGACGTCAACACTGCAGCTTCGAACTCGAGCAGGATTCAACTGCGATAGCTAATACTTCAACTCAGCACATGTGAATCTAGTCCAATACAAATGCAAAAATGACATATCTTGTAAACAAAGACAGACAAACAGACAATGAAAACTTCCTCTGCGAAGGTAAACATTGAGACTGTAGACTGACTTTTAGGTGCTTCTTAAAATTGACATTCAGCTACTATAAAGGGCAACAATATCAACAAAGCATACCTGTGTCGTAGGGTACAAAAGCCTCCCGAGACCTGCGACTCTGAATAAAGGTCAATTCCACACTGTCAAACCACTAAAGTATTTATGTCACACCTAGCAATAAAGGTGTAGAAACTACAACCAAATGCCCTCACCCTGAAGTAGCCAAGTTTTCTGCTGAATCCAATGAAAAGTGCATATTTCTCCCAGGAGACGGTTATAAGTATTAATAAAAATGAGGAAAACATAAAAAGCGGCCACAGAACTGAAGGGGGGGAGTAAACTGATGAGGGAGATAAAGAAGAGGTGGGAGAGGATACTGTCTACATTATCCCCTCATTCTCACACACACACACACACACACACACACACACACACACACACACACACACACACACACACACACACACACACACACACACACACACACACACACACACACACACACACACACACACACACACACACACACACACACACACACACACACACACACACACACACACACACACACACACACACACCACCCTGCAGTGCCAAAGACCTGGCTGCTACAGCTGCAGGAAGTGCACACTCAGCACACACCATGCAGCACCTCTCTCCACTAACGTATGGCCCAGCAAACACAAGCTGGGGGATTTATTTAAACAATCACCTACATCATGGTGTCTGTTGATGCCATTTCAGCGCTTTGTATTTTTAGCAGAGGAATCAGCGAGAGAGGAGCTTCATTGCAGCAAAATGCCTTTATCCCAATTACACCTGAGCTTAACCTGCTTATCCAAGCATTCACACACAGATTAAAGCAAAAATTACAAATACACATTTCACAGGTTCGGATTTGGATTAAGCATCTAGTGTTTGTTTTTTTTGTCGGATAAATCGGAGCGTAAAAATATCCACTTGTGCTTCTTCTCTTATGACTCGGCCCTTAACTTTCCAGTTCCCACCTGGCTCCCAGAGGCCCCGGGCAGCTGGCCAAGCCCCCCCCCCCCCCCCCCCCCCCCTCGCTCCCACACACAGATTTGACAGGCCTGAGACTTTGAATCAACCACTATCTGCCCTGTAACAGACAAACGTGTACACAGCAGTTGGCTGGGGCTCCCGTGGGCAGCAATAAAAATAAATCCTCTCTCTACAGAGGTCCAGCTTACCTCAGTTATTTATCTGTGGCAGAATAAAGGCCATACAAAAATAAATAACTTCAAACAGGAAATGCAAGAAGGTGAAATATCTACATTTTTATGTCGGTTTCAAACGGGTTTCAGGAATAGATTAGCAAATAATTTTGTGCTTTTCTTTAACTGCTAGCTTTACATCAAAGCCAGCATAGCCACAGACCTCACGGTGCTCCTGTGCTGAACCATTTGCACATAATTGTCAGCTTATACTCAATATACACCCCATGCCAAGCCCATGGGAACGCACTGAAGCAGGCCTGACCTTTAGCCAAAGATTACCCCAGCATGGGCAACTAATAAGAGCATCTAAACTGTAAAGGCATGGAATAATTATACACTGGTAGTTAATCCTGAAATGCTAATGTGTGTTTTTTATCATAGATTGTCTCTGCTGAAAGAGGAAGCTAATTAGACAGTGCTGAGTTAGCTTGTAAATGGTTTTACTATGACGTGAGAGAATCATAAAATCTCCCAGTCTGATATGAACTGGAGATGTCAAACATCGAGGCCCAATTAGCTCTGAGAGGCAGCAGGTTAAAGTAGTTGTAGTTATACTGAAGAGTAGTGGTTCATTTCCACAACCCTGTGCAGTGCTCGTGGTGACAATACAAGGACAAATCAGTGGAGCTGTAATGTCAGTACCATGTCTCACCATTGGAGGTCAGTGTGGTACTGCAGCGCTCCTCATTATGTGCTCTGTGCAGATTGGCGTCTGGTCGTGCTACAGCTCAAAATCTGCAGTGCTCACCTCTCACAGACAAATAAAAGCCCGCCGGCACCAAGTCGAAGTACGTCTAACGTGAAATGAAATCCCAACAACAATTTGGAAGGAAAAGGGGGCAGAGAAAATCGCTGCCATGCAGGATCTTCACGGTGCCACCTCGCTGAAATTCATCCCTCAGATACCTCTCTCCATACCTTTACTCAGATCGATACAGGGGAGCGGTGTGATAAATGGAATGAGCTCTTTCCAGTGTGAGATTTGGCCTTTTTCTGCAGGCCTCTCGGTTGCTGCATCCTTAATTGATTAAAGCTATTGATTAAGGCCCCTTAAGCCTCTAGACCAAAATCAGCCATGGCCAGATACGCAGATATCATGCACACGCTGGAGTCTGAGCCAAGTGCTGAGAGACAGAGTGTCTGTGTTCGTCATGAGCACCAGAGAGCAACTGAGACTATTTTTCACACAACTAGTTATGCAGGAGAGGAATCCCCTATCTCAGCTCGCACTCAGCATCCACAGTTATTACTCACGACTGTGTGTAGCTCTGTTACCAGGGCCGGCAGACTGCTGGGGGCTCGGCCGAGGGGCCCTAAAGTTCCCCCTCACCCTGGAGCTTAGCCTTGTCAGGAGTTCAGCGACCCAGCTGCAGGCCGCACCCCGCTGCAAACTGGCTTAGAGAGGCAGAAAGGTCACTGGGTTGTCCCGTCGCACCACTGGGAGGTGAGAGTGCAGAGAGTTAGAGCAGAAACAGCCGGTGGTGGTGTTTTGTTGTTTGCTCGAGGGCACTTCAACCTGCCAAGGGGTTTATTTCTACTTCATTGGATGATTGAAACGTCAGCACACCTAAAAGCTCCCAGTCAAGGATTTCTTTGCCATTTATTTATGATATCGACAAAATGATTGTGGGTATTTAAGATGGCGACTCCGTTCTTTATCAGAAGTCTGCGGAAGGGCCTCATACTCAAAACGGCAAACTGGCAAATAAAATAAATCCCTTAACGGACGTTTTGGGGGTGCAGATTTTCTCTTTTTCAAATATTTTGTTATGTTTTGTGAATACAGCACCCATCAAATCCCCATGAAAGGTCTGGGGATCAATAAAGTCATTAGGATTCATCCTCTGTGGACCATGAATCTCTGAACCGTATTCTGTGATCGTTACAGTGACGTTTTAGTTTAGACTGAAGTGGTGGACACAGGCCAGAGACTGATTTTGTCATGGCTTAAAATGAAAATGTGTATTTCGAGTTCATTATTTCCGCCACGGAGGTTTAAACCTTGTCTGTTTGTCTGTTGGTTGGTTTGTTGAGCAGGTTTACGCAAAAACTACTGGAAAAAAAAATACTGAATTGATTTCCACAAACCTTGGTGTAAAACTGGGACATGGGCCAAGGCAGAACCCATTCCTATTCTTTTTTTCCCACCAATTTCCCAGGCTATATTGAACGGATCTTAGTAAACAAAATGTCTGACATATTTAGGGGACTAATATTTATGAGAGTGTGGAGTGTGGTGCGAATAAGGGAGTAGGCTTTTTTCCCAGCTGCTACACGGTAACAAATAGGCCTACAAATCAGTAACTACCACCCGATGTGATGTGGATCCAACAGTTTACATTTATCCTCAATAGTTTTAGAACTACATCCAAACAAATATGACAGATTTGGTGCAGAACTTAAAGGGAATGCTGGGCCTTGACATGGCTATGCGCTCTACTGAATGCCGTAATAGTTGTTGCATCTTTGCTCAACAAAAATGTTGACTCGTTCGTAGTAATGCCTCACATGTGTGAACACACGCAGCACGGAAAGCCTCTGGCAAAACTTTAACACTTAACCACAAACAAATGTTGGACCACAACTTTTATTACAACAGATTTATGAGAGAAGTTCTAGAAGTAGTATTTCTCGACAGTGTTGTGATTGTTCTCCTCTGCAGAGTGAGCGTTGCTTTACTTTTGTTTTTTGAAGGCAGCAATTCTCCCCCTCAACTCTCATATGGACATTTTATTTAATCTTCTCCAAACAATTTGGTGGCAAGAGTTTTTTTTTCCACCGCGCCAGGAGCAGGAGATAAACCTTGTATTTGCCGAGCTGGTGTGTATTTGCATCCCGAGGAGGTGTGTGTTTGTTATCACTGTTCTCCATGCCTGTCACTGAATACCCACACTCGTAACTAACTGTGTGTGCATTGGCGGCGTGTCAGCCGTGTCACAATGCGACTGGAATTAAACCTATTAGTGCAAACATGGTTTACAGAGGCAGAGTACGCAAATTAGACGTTTCACGATTGATGTCTACAACCGATGTCCTTTTGTTAACACTGTTAGTCCCTAATCTTCCCTGTGAGTGGCCCCATGTCGAAACACAAACACCAGTAAACATACATCATCTGTTTACATGTGACTATCTGCACCCGAAAAGGCCTGTTTTCCTAAAGTAGATGGGCTCTATCCGTGCTTCTGCTTCTTGTCTTCAACTGTCCACACTCATTGTAAGTGGAGTGCAGGGTCATCAGAGCGAGGGAGGTTAAAGGTCGCCACTGGGAGGTGTCTGGGAAAATAAGGGAGTTGTCAGGAAAAAGTGGCAATGAGCAACGAGCACCTTTTAAAATTTTCGGAGAGGATCCAGTCATGACTCATGTCAGGCGGGAGTGTTGTGTGTAATCCGGGTGACGGTGGGAGTCTATAAAGGGGGAGGGTGATGTGTAACGGGAGATATGCAGGGGAGAAATCTGGAAACACGGCTGGTGCGGGCCGTGGCCTTCTGCTGTGGGTCCTCCATCAGCGCTGCTCTCCACCAGTGTCCTCATGCAAACATCTCTCGGCCTCTTCTCGTTGTCGCGTTCACCTGCAGCTACGGAGGGTGTCTGACGAAGCCTCGACACACTCAAACACAAAGCCTTATTAATACGCTGCAGACATTTCACATCCACTTTGTTCTGATCCGGTCTGTGTCGCCTCCTCTCACGTCTGTCATCGTTTGTAAAAGAAGACCTTATAAAAGCTGCTTATTAAAGGCTGACTCAGCTTCTTCCTGCAGATGTGACACCTGGTTCATCAAGAGCCAAAACAAGCCTCATTGTTTCCATTAAGGGCTGCAGTGTTTTAGTGTGTGTGTGTGTGTGTGTGTGTGTGTGTGTGTGTGTGTGTGTGTGTGTGTGTGTGTGTGTGTCTGCCTGCCCACACATGTGAGTCTGCTCTTACGCTCCCCCTGTGGTGTTTGTCAGAGGCATCAGCCACTATAGCTGGTAATTAGCCCCGAAGGCCTCCTCCTCGTTGTCTGCGTGTTTGTTTACGATGGTAAGAAGCAGATTCCCTCATGAGAGTCTGAGGCGTCACGCAGAAGAAGTGTGCACGAGAGAGAGAGAGAGAACGGGAGCAGACGGTGTCAAATGAAAGAAGATGGGAAATTCCTGAGTCACCAGAATCGTGCGGTTGCGTGGTGGGGGGGGTAAGAGACAGACAGATTTGTAAGGATCAAGGTGCTGTGATCAAAGTGGCGGCTGTCGTCTTAAAAGCGGATGTTTTTTCTAACCATGTTTATCACATAACAGCCAAATAGAGTCTTTGAAATGTTTAAAACAGATTTGAAAAAAAGCAATTTTTTTAGGCCAATATTACACAAAATCTTAGGTCAACAACAAAATGATATTGACTTGAACTAGTCCGGATCTTTTCTCATGCTTTGAGTTGAATAGAATTATAGAATTGATAAATTACTTCAAAATTAAATTAAAACGCATCATCAATTTCCAAGAAACAATGTCTCAATTACTGTCCCAAGGACACACTGGGGTGTATTTCCTCTTTAGAAAGTAGTTCCAATGAAAATTGTTCATGTTGAGCATGAACTGAACAACAAATTAAGAAAACATTCAGGGAAATGAGCACAAAATATTCTGGACACAAGGCAAAAGATTCCACAACATTGTACTGTCAAATTAAAGTTCCTTTTACATGAGTAATAATTTAACTAAAGTTATAAAAAAGACTGTCATCATGTTGCAGTTTTATAGTTTTTAAAAATAAACCTGGTTTTAATCCTGAAGACCGAAATTCCCATGCACGCCCATCATGTCAGTGACAAGTCTCAGTGTCTATAAATACAATATAAATATTTGAAAAACTAATATTTATTCTCTCACTTTTTTAATACAGCATTTCTTTTGTTGAGATTTACGTTTTATAGAAATTTAGGAGAACATAAACAGGCATACAAACAAACTTTAAATACCTATTATATTTATACAACTTCAAACAGAGGATTAGGACATAAACTATAAAAGGGGGACAAAGAGTCATAATGGGACCAAAGGAACGTGTGTGTGTGTGTGTGTGTGTGTGTTAAAGAGAGTACAGATTATACATAGAGGGGGGGCTATTAATATAGTGATAAAACTGCTCCATCCTGTCCAGCAGAGAAAAGGAGATGCGTTTGTATGCCACCCCCCTACCAAGCAGTCTCCTACCTAACATGGTTTGGACCCATTCAGTGTAAATAGAGGGAATTGTGTCTTTCAGGGTGGATGGGTCCCTGACCAACAATTCTCTGTCATACAATCATGAACTGATGTCAGTAAGTCCCCGACTTTGGGACAATACCATATAACATGGGTTAAGTACCCTCCTCAGGGCACTTCCAGCATGGGGGGGTAACTCTTTAGCTTAACCTTAATATATATTGAAACCTAGTGTAAATATTACGTGACATGTAGAATTATTTTTGATTATAAAGACTAATTTGGCGAATTCTTTTTCTGTAAATGTGATTCCAAAATCTGTTTCCGATACAACTTTTGGAAAAGATTGGTATATTTCTGCAAAAGCAAATTAAGCTTTTCTAAAGAGAATAACTACAATTTATTTTAATACGTCACTATATCAGCCAATGAATCCCAGAAATCTGGTTTTCCTGGGACAATTGAGAAAACAAATTTTGCTCTCACTCTTAATTCAAATCCCGTTTCTGTTTCAAGATGTTCTGATAAGGTTTCCACTGCAAGGGGGGAATGAACTTTGCTGGAAGTATCCCACCCCAGGCCCATTTTTAACACATATCCTTGTCTCAACATCAAATAACTGCTTCTCGTGCAAACTCATGATGAATAGGTTCATTAGAGCCAGACAACACAACACTGTCTGTAGACACATGACCAGTCCTTTATATTGACATTCATTTTAAGCTTTGCATGTAAGGAATATTGTCCCCCCTCTCACACATAGTTACAGTTGGTAGTTAACCTCGTGGTGAGCCTCTCAACCCTCCCTCCTGCCGCTCCTCCAATCTGTCGAGGGTGTGATTGTGTGTGTGTGTGTGTGTGTGCGACTATGTCAATATCACCCACGAGGGTTCCCCTGCCACCCTGCTGATGGGGATTAAACTTTCATGATCATGTTTATTAATGACCAGCAGGCAGCAGGGATTCCAGGCTGTCACACACACACACACAATACACATTTTGTCCTTTTTAAACCCCACACAATCTTTACACTTCCACTTTGACACACACACACAAACACACAGAAAGGCAAACACACTTGCACAAAAGTACCTTCATGAAACACAATCGTGAATTAATCTCCCTCATCTGCCTTCATGCTGTATGATTTGGTGGCAAGGACTGAAGAGAGAGTGAGGGACAGTGTGTGTGTGTGTGTGTGTGTGTGTGTGTGTGTGTGTGTGTGTGTGAGTGTTTGTGTGTATTTCTAACTGAGGATCCGAAAACCTGTTAAATAGAAAAAGAACAGATTTCCTGTCTCCGTGTCTCTCTGGTCCGCCGCTCTGAACTCTCCCAGGGGTTGCGGGGATGGACTGAGGACCTTGCTGTGAACATCTGTGACGGAAGCAGAGAACTGCAGTGTGACAGGGCCCATACACACAGCAGATGTCACACCAGTGTGTGTGTGTGTGTGTGTGAGAGAGAGAATGTGTGTATGTGTTTCTGTATTCGAGGTTGAGAGGTCCATGACCTAGAGAAGATACGAGGAGAAGCTCTCACACTCTTCCCTCCTGTCCCTCTATTCATGTAGCCGATACTTCCTGGTTAATTCTTGGAGATGCAGTAGTAATTAATAGGTTTATAATGACTGTTCTATATTAAAAATGATGTCGAATTTGTATGTGTCACCAGAAGAAATTTGGCTGCAGTTCTAACCTTTCGTTTTTCCTTCCTCATCTCTTTTCCCCTTATCTCCCTTTTAACTCAGACTCCATTTTCCCTCCTCTGATGTGATATTACAGCTAAACATGCTTTGTCCGACAGCCCCCGCAAATGAAATGAAAAATGAGCGATGAGCACAGGGGCGCTGATGCTGCACTCCTCACATCCAACACATCGACGCTTCCTGGTTGACTTTCCCCTTTCCCCGTCTTTCCTTCCCCCACGTGCTGTTCCCTCATTATTCTCTCACTCCTCTTCCCCCTGCCTCACCCCTCCTCTTCTCTGTCTCTTATTCTCTGCTCTCCATCCACTCTGGTTGCTCCCCAGTGAAGATGTAACAGTCTGGTCAGATTCCCTGGAAACTGAGCCTCGCGGTGGGATCTGCAGCCTGGATCGTAAAACCCACTAAAATACTGTTCTAATGTGAAAGGTTATATTTAGCTTCAATTTCCATCATGTCCAGAGAAGCTAAAGAGCAGTAAATGACCCTTCAAATTCAGGGAATTCACCTCTATTGAATTCCCTCGTTTAGGGGTTAATCGCTGGTTAGTCGGTCCCATCATCTGTTCAGATGAAAACATAGACTTTACATTGATTTTTACCATCTGCCATTTTACACCTTTGCCTTTTCTATGTAAAGATCATAGGCATAAAGATAGACGACATGACAGCTCCCTAAAAGTGAAGCCAAAGCGTCTTGATAGCTACCTGGTGGTTGGCTGCAGTATAGGCCATTAACCCTGACTCCTCCATGTTAGTGAATGGGACATGGACCAAACTTAAAAGTAAATCTCAAAGACGGTTTCTGTCAATTTAGTTAGTTCTTACCTTACCGATGTTTGTTCAAGTGCTCGTTTTCCTTTAAGTTTGGAATCAGTTATTTGATGCTATAGAAACGTGGTGTCACGTCATGATTGACAGCTGAGACTGACTCACGATTGGTCAAGTGTGTGTCAGGGGGACCTCGCTACCCGCCCCATTTCCTGATTGCTACTGCACCTTTAATGTACAAAATGGCGACATTTGTATCTGGGATATTTAGGCAAAATTTGGGGATAATAATTATATAATATACTTACATTTTTACTTTATAGCACTTATCAAAACAGGTTACAAAATACTTTACAAAGTACATGGGAGTAAAACCGATAGTGGGAGGAAGTGGAGACACCTTGTCCATCTTTATATATAATCTATGATTAGGATCAAAAAGTGCTCACGATGTTTTAGTAGCTGTTTGTGGAAGATCTGCTAAATTTTGCAGTTTTGAATTGTTTGGGAAAAAATCCCTCTGCTGTTTTTTTCTTCTAAATGTGTGGATATGTCTGAGGAAGCCAGTTTACCTGAGTACACACACACACATCTCATTCCATCTTTATTAAAAATAAAACAAAAGCAGCTTTTATGCTGCTAAGATGTCAGTTGTCTTACTTTGATCTCTCAGCACGGTGTGCGCTAAAGAGAGAAATGCCAGAAGTAATGATATCACCAGAGAAACATTGACAGGTAAAGATTGTGCAACGATCAGTGTCTTCACAGTATAATTCAGTACAAAATCCCGGCAACACCTGCTAACTGCTATGAAGCTGTATATGTTCAGGTTAGATCAGAGGAGTGAGGCAACGTTAACATCAGAACATTATGATCCTGTAGCTGACTCTGAACGTGTCAGTGCTTGAAACAGAAGCTAAATTCAGAACAGGAACCAGTAATGACCTTGGTGGGAAGCGAGAAGACAAGGGTCAGGGACGGGTGTGGGAGGTTTGACAAGGTGAAGGAGGGAGTTGTGACTAATGAGTGAGAGGACAGTCCGCTCCTCAGCCAACCTGTGTGGCCTCCACCCTTTCTCTCTTTTCTTTCTTTCTTCCTCCCCTCCTTTTATCCCTCCCCCACCTCTCTCAATCTTTCACACTCCAAGCGTCACATGGTACACCAGGGAGAAAATGAGAAACATGGATCTGTGGTTCGTTTTGAGCGTAACAGGAGATAAGCGTGGGTTGGGTCGGTCCATACCACTCTGAGATGGGATGGGGGGGTTGAAAACGGAGACTGTGTCTATTAGGTAAGCTGCCAGCAACAGGACGGAAGCCTGGGCAGAGAGAAAAGATGTGGTTCATCTGATGAACTGGCTTTTATACGCCAGTTAAAGGATAATTCCACTTTACTACAATCTTCTTTTCATGCCATCAATACACAGCGAAACATTGGAGATGGACAAACATTATACATGAAACAAATAACTTTCATTATCATATCATCATAATTACAAAGTCACCTACACAAGCAAAGTAACCACTGCACCAATTAGTGGTGTGTGTCAGCTGTAACAGGGTTAATCACCCTTTAATAAGGGCTTTGAGGGTTTTAATACGTGGGTTGTGCATTTTTAATTTTCTATAAAAGCCTCATATAGCGGATGTAGCCGCTGTTTATATCTGGAACCGTTTCAAGTCAGTAATGACATACTTATCTGGTTTTAAGTGCAACCTCTACGAAGAACAGGGACAGAACAAAGATAGTTTTAAAGTAGAGCAATGTTTGCATCACGCTTGTTTTTTGGGGGAATTTAACTATATTTAATTTGAGTCCAATTCAAATGGCTTTGTGTAATCTGCTCAAGTGTTAAAATGGAGCACTACAACCATATAACTTGAGTGGGAACATAACCCGCAGAGAAACTGCCAAAAGTGCTGCCAGCAAAGATCGACGAGTCAGACTTCATCAACACGGATGAATGAATTCGTGAAAAAAACAGAAATCTTACCAGAGAGTTACTTAAAGGTTATTAGTTCATAACAAAAACAGGTCGAGGCAGGTAATGCAGTGGATTTGCAATGAAAATAATGGAACAGATTAACTTGCAGGGGGTGGGGGGTGGGGGGTGGGGGGGGGGGGGGCTCAGGACAAAATATTTAGCTGTTGGACCCCATAAACCTCCAGTGTTTGTGCAACGTGCGCAGTTTTCTGACCCCAGGTTTGCAGCGAGGTTATTAAATTAAACACATTAGGAATGTGCAAATCTGAAAATCCTACAAAACTAAAACAATGAAAGTCTTCAAACTAGACATTTTCTTAAGTGATGCTGCACATAACATCGGCTGCAGAGTGAAACCGGGGAGCTTTCAAGGCCACGTGGGGCTCTGACGCCCTGTGGCAGTTGGCAATATTGCCCCGTTGGTAATCCAACCTCGGTAATGTATGAGCCATTTTCATTAAATGATAATTCGCACAGCTAAACAAATTTAAGAATCAAATGAACACTTGGATGAACTCAAATTGCTTCCCATGACCTCCCAGATCACCAGACCTAAACGTCATTAAACCTGTCTGAGATGCTCCGTGCTCAGGATTTGTTTATGAAGCCGCCTCTAATGGGAAAACCTCACCTCATCATAAACTCTTTTTCACTTACTTCGTCCATTACCTGTACATGCAATCCACACTCCGTGTTGTCTTCATAGTAACACATTGTAAACACACACACACACACACACACACACACACACACACACACACACACTTTGTTGTCAAATCTGACATGCATACGCACATGCAAACACACACACACACCCACATAAACACACACACATCACAGCACTCAGGAGAACAAATCTAATTTCACAGGCCAAATGAAAAGAGTCTCACATGCACCGATCCATTAGCTATTTTTAGCCAAATAAGCTAATAGGTAAACACACCCACACCCACACAAGGGCTGCTGCAGTGTACCCTAACACCCAAGGAGACCTGCTGCTCTACAAAACGGAAATGTGCTGAGTGCTTTGCTTTTGTTCACAGCTCTGCCGTGCAAATACACACAACAGTCCAGAGTGCATGTCCTCTGAAATGGATAACCCGACCTTAACTTACGTCCTTAAAACTGAACTTTTCCAGCCTTTCATTTCCTCACAAACTCACTCATAGGTTGATAATTGTTGTCATTGTATATTGGACTATTTGCTATTTATGTATTTATTTGTCCTTTGTTTATCCACCCAGGTGTAAGCCCCATGCTTTCTATTGTTGAATGGCATATAATCCTTAGTACTTTTCTAAAACAAATTTTAATTTCAGATTGTATTGGCTTAAATGGCAACTGATGACGTATCTAGCCAGCTAATCAAGTTAACATCAGGTCCATGAACCAGATTAAAACACTTTGACTGACTTTTTAATGTTTACAGCTGACTTATCTTAAGTATCATCAACATTTCATATAGTTCTAAAAGATTGCTAAAGCTACGTAGCCATGTTTGTGGCTAGAATATAGCAAGATTAGCCAACCGACTCGGACATTCACGTTCTCTCATACAGACCCTCAGCACAACTTCATGTCTGTACTTCCGTGCATGTCTGAAAGCAGTTTATGAATGGACACGTTTGGCAAAGGGGTTTAGAAACTGAATCCCTACATTTTGCATTATGAATAGTAATTCTACTGAAGTAACCAGATTTCTTTAAGGGATTAACTGAAATTTATCTCCAAGGAAACATTTAAATCTGTTTATGAGCCTTCATCATTGCCATGCCTCCATGGGACATGTAACCATACCAGTCCAGACAGTTTGGGGGGGGGGGGGGAGTATCAGCTTTCCATTGACAGTTATTTCCTGCTTAGTTTAAAACTCGAGCTGCCAGACAGAGAACCGCCTCGCTTGGGTTTTGGTGCTTTCTGCTCCGCTGCATCGTACTGGTAGGTGATGATTTTGTGGGAAAGACCCAGAGCAGCGTGAGTGTTTCTAATTAACAAAGTGAAATGAGTAGATTTTAACAAGGTCATTTTAACAGCCCCGTGCTCTACTTCCTTCACACGGGTGTGAAAGTGTTTCTCAGCGGGGAGTGGGGAGGTAATAGATGTGTGGGAATGTCACCTTAGTGGGCCGGCTGAGGGACAATCACGGTCCTGATGGAGCAATAACAGCACATTTGTTTCTGACACCTCCGACTATCGTCCATGACAGTGAATATCGCAGTCATAGCTAGAAAGTTGTTGCAGTTAAAGAACGTGATTAAAGAATGTAATTAACACATTTGTCATTCTCAGCCTTTAACTCTCTGCTCCGGGTTGTTTGTGTCTGAATCGCCTGGCTTGTTTTCAGTTTGTCACCCTTATTGAGTTACAGTGAGCAGAATTTATCCTCGGCGTGGCCCAACACAAATCAGATTACACTTCCGAGTGAGCGATTGCATTTGGCTCATTGGAATCAGTTCTTACCGTTTACTTCACTGAATAGAGAGCTCTGTGTATGCTTGTTGGCCTCGTAGCATGTTCTTCTCATTTGACTCGATTTAAGCTTATGATAACTCAATCAAGTGTCCCTATGTTTGCTGTGGATTCCCCTCGGCTGGCCTCTGGCTGCGGGGATGTGGTTGTAGTCATTTGACCAGGAGTGAAGAGATTTGAAGGAGCTTAAACTGTCACGCCAGCCCAGAGCTACAGACTGCTTCCTCATTCTCTTTCAGTGGGAGTCCATAAAAGACAAGACTTGTCCAGTCCTGCTCTTTCTTTCATAAAGTAATCTCCCCACAGTCTCTCAATCATTTATGTCCTCCCCTCTCTCCTGTGGGTTATATTTAGCTACTTACATACTCTCTACTTTGTCATTGTCAAATCTGCCCCATATTCCGTTGAAGAAAAGGTAAAAACTTTGTTTGTCTGTTTTCTTTAGGTGCATATTGTAGATCGAGGCCTCGCGTCACGCTGAACCTCATGTTTAGCTGTCCACTACCAGTCCCATTCAGTCACATTTTCTCCCTCCGTGTTTGGACATGGCACGGTGACAAACATGGCTTTTTAGGATAAGCAATTTTCTTGTCAGTCACTGCAGAGTGAAGATTTGCAGCCAAATGTGTTTGACTTAATGTAGGTGGTGAATGTTCCCTGAGAGGAAATTGAAAAAAGGTAGGAATTCAGTTCAGATACAAAAAAATTGAGACTCAGTTTGTAACTTTATAAATCAAATTTCATACAGACGCTCATATGCATACAGAAAGCTTATCTGAGGGAGAAAGCAATCAGTTATACTGTGAACTGAATTCACCCTGTGGTAAATACACATATGTTGGATTCACTCCGTTTTTGAGTGTGACAGTAAGAAAACAAGGATTCCTCAATCACCTACCTTGCTGATCATGGTAGAATGAATTCGGTGGTATAGTGCATATTTGCATTATGCGCTTGTCCTATCTTTTGTGGGGTATCACTAGGTTGTTACTTCACATGCATGTGAGGTTCCACAACAACACCAAAACTACCCTATTGTTGCCACAATAAATGCACATGCTGGCTCATGTACTGCATGAAATTCTGAGCTAAAGGTGCGCAAACACATGTTTATCTAGGAGTAGCTGAATGAGTGCACATGAGGATATTTGTCATTAAAGTCAAAATATCCTGCGGCAGCTTTGGCTAGTAACTAGTGTTGTACAGATTTACTGCTGTATGTCACTTGCAACAATGACTGTATAATCCTCAATGTTAACATCCTGCAGCTTAGCATGGTTTTATTTTGTTTAATACATTGTGCGAACTGATGTTGCACAATTTGGAATTTCTCTAAGCAGCTCAGCGTAATCTGGAGTAATCTTGAACTTGTTTGCCATTTCTCAACACAAACGGCCGTGATGACCAAATGGCACCACAATGCTGTGTTGATAATCACTGTTTGATGGGGTCTGAGAGGTGAAGGTGTCTGCCCTCATAAGCCTCTTTTCCTCCAGACAAAAAACCCACTTATATGTGGCTTTTGTCTGCAATGGGAATGGATACAACCGGCATTCACTCCCGGATTCATCGGCTCCAGCTCTGATCTGCAGTGATAGAAACATGAAACTTTGGTGAATGCGTAAATTCTTCTTCTTCCTCTGTTTCTTCTTCATTTTAGTAGTCAAGACGCTGATGCAGCACGTTGTTTGCGTGATGTTATGACACACATTGAACTTCCAGACTTTGGCACGTAGACGTTTTCGTATTTAGTGATTTTTTTGTATTTAGTTATTTTCTCTGTCTTCGTATTGTGCAAGATGCAACACTGACAAAACAGCAATGTGAGAGAGCTTCTCAGTATGCGGCACATTTGTGACATCGAACACGAGTCGCCGGGGGGGGGAAACATAAAGGCAAACTCCTCTACCGGCAATGGGAAAGGACTCCATCGCCTTGTTATTGTAGGTTTACCTGTGTTTTAAAAAAAGTGTGTATGATCACAAATTTTCACGTAAAAGACGCATTACTTTGAAATGATTCATTTGACCTGAAACATTCATCACAAGTGGATTTTGTTGACAGTTGAAGACCCACTAAAGAAACCACACCTTAAAAAAATGAGCCTTTTGCTTAAACCTGTAGAGTTTATATTTGATCAGTTCAATAACAAGATTTCCGGGTTAGTCCTTCTTGCAGACACAGTGGCCTCATGTGCAAATGTGCTCTTTCATTTACACATTCCCAGATGTACTTCCCACAGGTGCAGCCTCACTTTATAATCCCATTCTTCTCTTTTATCACATCTCAAATCTTTTCTCCAAATGCAGGGACACAAAAACCTAATTCCGCCCCTCATTCTCTCACACCCTTGTGACACTTTCTTCACCTAGAACTCAAGTAATCAACAGCTGAGGGGCATCCATCCCCCGTCCCTGCTCTGTGTTGCTCTCATTCTTGTCTCAGTAATGACATTTCCTTGTGGGAGACGGGCAGCCAGTCAGATGCCCACATGAGGCATCTTGTGCGGAGCAGATCCATCACATGCTGTACATGCGGTTTCCTACACCGATATATCCATAGAGGTTTAATATGTCCTTTGATAGCAGCGCAGACAGCTGCTCTATCAAGAATCAATCTGCTCGATCAGCCATCGCTTTCAGCTCCTACTGCTGGATTTATTTCATCTTGTCGTTGATGTCTCTGTTGAGTCATTTTCACAGATCGAGGAATTCATTTTAAAAGCTTTTCTACGGAATCACATTAAAAGGACTGACTTTTTTATTTAATGCTAATCAACTCATATGTAGCGGGAGATGAATCTCGGGCTTTACAGTCCCCATACTGTCCAAAGTCCTGAATGAAACTGGCACGAGAGGTTGGCTGCTGTGACACACAGTTCACTCGTTGTCATCATTGATTTTTCATTAGTTCGACCCTTAAGAGCGAGCGAGCTATCACTTGGATCGGACCTGTCGTGTTCAGTTAAAAGCTTTTCTAAAATAGCCTTTTTTTTGTCTTCACCTGTGCCCTTCCACTGCCTTTCCCTGCATAAAGATTTCCTTTGTCTATAGTGCGAAGCCGCCGCAGTCACCTCTTTGTGGCGGTGGACGCTTTAATGTTGGTGGCTGTATTTAGAAACAAGAAAGGAGTTGTTTCAGGGTGTGGTGTGAGAGTGTCTGATTATAGCCCTCCCTCTGTCTGTCTCACACACGCACACAAACACACCTTACGACAACTCTGTCATTGTGTTCATCCGGACGCTGCCACGTACGAGCCCATCTTCCCGTGCAGACAACCGCGGAGGACCTGCCGCACCAGCCCGCGGGCCCTTCCAAACGACTGTATAAGACAATTTTCTCCCAGCTGCAGTGAACCATTACAGGCTACATGACAAATGAGCGGGATAATTACATGTGGACACTGAGCAGGCAGCTCAGCACCTCATACAGTGGTAATGATGGCTGGATCACATTGTACAATGGGCAGCAGTAAGAAGGGTGAGAAAAAAGACTTTCCCTCCTCTTCTTTCACATACAGTAACCCCCACACTCTCACACAGGCATACAATTGCTATGGCGACCCTATTAGAGAGGCCATAATGGCAGAGCAAAGCGTTGACAGTCAGCGTGGCGGGACCGAAGGTGTTGAGAAGGCTCATTTAAGGGACGGAGGAGGTGCTGAGGTGTTGATAAGTGTGTACAAGTGTGTGAGTCCATATCTGTGTGCGTATTTGTTTAGCGTCAGCACAAAAAAAAAAAAAAAAGCACGAGCTGAGTTCACAATTTTTCTGCTCCCTGTTGTGTTTTAGAGCAATGAACTGGCAGGACTGACATTTCATCTCTCCTTGGTTCTTGAGTCTTTTCTTTGCAAGTTCATGGAGAAGGCACAGTCAGTCAGGGCTGTTGTCGTGTGTCAGACCAACAGACGGACAGAAAGGGAAGACGGGTGGCAGGATGTCCGTCAGAGTCAATTATATCTAATGAGATGCGGAGTGACCAGAAACTCCTGGTGGCTGCCAGACGACACAGAACCTCAGTGTGGCTTTGAATGATTCCAGACTGCATGCACTGAACCACATTACATACAGGGCAAGGCTCTGTGGCTCGTCACTCATGCTCCTGATGACATTTTCCCCCGTGGATCAATTGCAGTGATGGTTCCTATGGATGTGTTCACGGCCTCATTTGTATGCATAATCCCCTGACACTCCTGAAGACACATCATTCGATATTTGGATGAATGCTTTGGCGAAACTGGAGTTGAAACCAGAGTTGAAAACTTGCCGAGGGGGAACGAGAGGCTGCTCGACGTGCAGACAGATCTTGATCAGCCTGTGATGAAGGAACAGAGCGTTACAGTATCTGCTGCTACAATGGGCAGCAGGCAGATAGGCATCTCCAATCCAACTCCACTGTAGCAGCTGTAAAGAGGCGGATATGCAGATTGCTGTAGATGGGTCTGGCTAAAGCGCCACATTACGAAACATGAGGTTTTATACGAGCATCGCAAAGGAGATTGCAGGAAGGAAGGCCTGCTCGTCGCAACAGGGAGTACAGAGGCATTGGAATGAGGATGAGAGAGAATGACAGAGAGAAAATGAAAGAGAGGAATGTGCACATCGGGCCTGAGAATAACAATGATCTTTGTCTTATCTTGAATGCTGTGTGATTGTCTGAGGAGACCACACCTGTTTCCTATCTGTCAGCTTATCAGTTCAGTCCATGTGACGGACAGGGTTGCTGCTCACCTTGTTCACCTACAGACAAACAGCTGGGTGGGAACCTGAGAGCAGGAAACCGTTCAGGCCAAGGTCTACCAGACAGATTCTCACTGGAGTTGATCTTAAGTTGAATATTATTCTGTCTAAGGATATTCTATATTGCTTGAATAACACAATATCACATTTCATTTTTTTTTCGTGGTGAAAACTTTTAATAAATATAAATAATAGGTTCCGAACATTATCTTAAGCTTGATTTATTGTTCCCGCACCTGTATGTCTAAGGATGTCTGCTAAAGTCATCTGCCCTTGGCTGCAAGAGTCCACGTGGAACATATGGCACAACAAACGTGTGGACGCATCTGTTAAGTAGACATGTAAACACAATTGTGTCTGCTTCAGTTTTTGCTCTATTTCGGTGTCTTAAATGTTTTAAATGTACTCTTAACTATAGTTTTTCACCACCATTAAATTGGATGACTGACAAGAGAGACAGTAAATACTAATTTTTTAATCGAAGCAGCATAGGTACTAGTATAAGTATTAGTCCTTAGTATAACTAACTATAACAGAGTATAAGGGCCATATTAAAGAAAAAGAGATTTTGAGAATAAAATTATAATATTATGAAATTAAAGTTAGAATTGAGTAGAAAATTGCGATGCTACGAGAAAAAAGTAGTAATTTAATGAGGGAAAAGTCACAACATTATGAGAATAAAGTTAAAAAAGAAAATAAGTCATATTTCCAGAAAAAGAAAAAAAAGACACATTTTGTAATATTATGACTTTATTCTCTTATTAATGTGACTTTATTCTCTTAATATTATGATTGTATTTCTTGTGATATTACAACTTTATTCTGGTAATATTATGGCTTTATTTCTCGTAGTACTGCACTCTAATGGCGTCTTTTATTAATTCTCCCCTGCCTCCTAAATGCCCATTATCTCCAGTTCATAAAACAGGCTTTCTGTTAAAAGTAATAAAATAATAAAAGCATCAAGCACATAAAAGTGAAAGTAACATGTAAAACCAGTGGAGGGGAAGTGCCCCTTTAACGAGGATGAAGCAGACACATAGATGACCTTTATCTGCCTAGGACCCTGGACACGTCCCTGAGGGACCTCTTTCAGGTCCACGAACCAGGGTTTGGGTACACGTGCTCCACCTGTTTTACCCTATACTTAGATCTACACGTCACTATTAATCCCTGGACACACAACCACCTCCACCCCCACTCACTTCTCCTCAGTGTCCGTGGGAAGGAGGAGTTTAACCCCACAGTGTCTGGGAGGAGTCCGCTGCCTCTTGGCGCTTCGTCCCATGAACATTTGATCCGGAGACGAGAAGGACCCGTGGAAGTACTCGCTCCAACAAAGTCGCGTGTTTTTACGTTTTCTGTCCAACGCAACCTCGTTATATTCCGCGGCGGTGAAGAGGGAAACACGTGCTCACTTCCCCAAGTCCGTCGCATTAAAGGAAACGTCCGCCGGTAAGTTGCGAGCGAACTTGTTCTCCAGTCAAAACGGACTCTGCTCATCTCTGTGCGCGCTTTGTCCGCTTTTACGCGTAGACGCAACCCCGTGTTCACCTCAAATGTGTCCGGCAGACAAAAGTTGTGAGGATGTTTGTGTTATATGCTGAACGAATCCCACCAGGGTGTAGTCGGTGGTCGTTGTGTGTGTTGTAAATCTGTGTGGGAACATGCGGGTCCATGGCGCAAAGGGGGTTTCAACAGAGGACCCATCCATCTTAGATTTATCATCAATGAAAACTAGCAGCCTGGGAGCTTATTTTCACTTTTCATATGTCATTAAATCTTTTCTGGGGGGAAATTGATTTGCTATGATGAATACAATAAATTGCGTCCTATCATTTCCCCTCCATTCTCCATACTAAGGGCAGAGGCTTCATTTGAGTGTGCAGATGTTCAACATGCAGCCCCCAGCAGGGTCATTGCTCCCCTTTCTTTGGTCTGATTTACGAACTGAGAGATTGCGAGTCATGATCCTTCCACTAACTGTTGGGGTATGTTCTGCTGCTGTTGTGCTTGGATGTGATTTACCCTCCACTTGTGTTATTGTTGGGCCGTGTGCTGGGGTGGAAGGGCTCCCCGGCCACATACAGAAGCAACAAAAGGGACCCTGAGACCCCTGGAGTGAAGGGGCCCACCCAGTGCAAACAGAGGAGGAAGGGTCAGGGAATGCCTTTTGGCAAGGTTGGCCCTCTGTCATGGAAACCCTCACGTGAAGGCGTTGCCCCTGCTACCTTTGCCACGCTGCAGGGGAGAGTTGTAATAATAAAAACTCAGGCTAATGTTTGACTTGGAGAGGCTGGCCTGCTCATTGATCTGTCTGACAGCCGGAGTCTGTCTAATAATCTCGCAGCTGTGGCTGGTGACGTTAAGTCTTGAGGAAATGTGACATATCAAGATGTCATTAACGTGATTAACGGTTATTGAATGATAGATTTGATAAGAGGATGCACAGTAAATTCTTAGCAATCATTTACTGGGAGCAGGATTTAGACTCGGCCCGAAAATTAGCCGAAGAGAAAAGACGCCCAAGAATGTGATCTGTTTATTTTTCTGAAGGGGGGAAGGCATGCTGTGTGGTTGGTTTATGTTTCATCAGCCGTTTCAGCTCCCCTGCCTGTTTAATGGACTTGTACTTTTACATAATTGCTGTTGTCCTCATGTGTGCACCCTGGTTCTTTTTTTTTTTTTCAGTAACAAAATCGCCGGGTCAGAAGCCGTGGCTCTGTTTGGATACTCTGTCCTTTGTGGCTCGCATATTTGTGGCAACGAAATCCTCAACCACAGGGAACATTATGTTTTTATTATTCTGTTTTTCCCCATCGGGTTGGGACGGGGGTCTGTCTTGAACCAAGAGTGATATTGATTCAGTGTGGTCCGTAATTTCCTTCCCAGTGGAACATATGTGATCGCTTTGCTTGTTCACTCTCTCCTCCGGTGCCACGAGTTGCACATTTTGCAGGAGATGCCACTTGTCAAAGTTGTTTACCAGTGACAAAGGAGAGGTGTAATGCTACCCCCCCCCTTTCTGGGTGGCACGGAGTCACTTCACAGGCATCCTCAGCTCATTGCTCGTCTAATTTAAGATGAAGTGCTCGGTAAAATCATCAGACGGTGACATAATTACCACAGGAACTTCCCCTTTTGTGAAACGGTGTGTTCTGAAGTGACTTGATTTACTGTGTGCAACTTTGTGGAGTGAAAAAGAGGAATTGTCTCACCGATGTGGAAAACTCTCTTCACTTGTCTTTATTTCCTTTTGATGCTCTGTGCGAACAACTTTTGTAGAGTGAGAAAGTGATTTGTTCTCTTCTCCAGGCCGTGTCGTTATTTCTCAAGTGCTAGAACACTGGCCGAGAAACACCAATGTTTCACGTCTTCTCCCCCAGCAACATTTTTCTCCATATAAGGTGGCGTGCATGTGACTTATCATGCATGGGTAACATCTGTGCTTATTGTCACACGGGGATGAAGGCCTGTCTCTAGGTAGAGAGGCGCTGCAGGGGAAACATGACTGCTGCATCTTTCCAGACAAAAGGATTTGAAGTGGATCAAATCCAGATCAACAAAAACTTGAACTTTTTCCATTTCGCCACATATTCACTCTGACTTTAGATTATAATGAAATGCCCTCTCCCTGCTTTTATTCCAGTTAAAAACAGCCCTGTCAGGAAAGTATAATAGTAGCTTGTATGCTTCTATTTTTCACTGCTGCGGTTGAGATTATATTTGGCTTTCGAAGTGTTTGCTGGTAGTGCGCGGCCTGCAGCGTCTGGACTGTCTACTATAAAAAGCTTGACGGACTAAAAGCTGGTGTTGACAGCAACTTGGCCAAGACCTTTCATTTGCTCCCGAACTCCCTGAGAGGCACATTGCTGGTTTTGACCCCGTCCTGGTGCCACCAAGTACAGGTCAGAGAGCCTTTACCACTACAACGCTGATATTCCCAAATTCTGTCACGTAGTCGCGCTTTTCACAAAAATAACAAACTACTGAATCAACTGAAAATAAATATTTTGTATCATTTGTGTTTGCAGCACAATTCAGTTATTCTTAATTTAACTTGTTTGGTTTTTTTTTAGCCACTGAACAAAAACACACACACACACACACACACACACACAATTAGCCCCATCCACTTTGAGAGATTTGTTCACTCGGATGCGTTTTGTGTATCTGCTACAACACGAGATCCGTTGCTCTGCTGCACTCACAGGAACCTTCTGTCCAGCCCAGCAGAGCGACGTAGCGCCATCCAGCTGAACCCATGCACCCATTCACGCTCTTTGTGACCAACCGGAACTCCACTGCCTTTGAGAAGATTAATGTGTAGGTCTAAATTGAATTGAACCACTTCTGGGTCCCCTGCTCAAGAATAGCCCACACGAGGTACACACACACACACACACACACACACACACACACACACACACACACACACACACACACACACACACACACACACACACACACACACACACACACACACACACACACACACACACACACACACACACACACACACACACACACACAAAATGAAGATTAAATGGTGACAGGAGTTTTTACAATGTGTCAAACGGTATCTGATTAAGAGTTACCTAGCAGATGATTGGGGTGTAGGTGAACAAGGGAGCAAGGTGGCTCTTAAGTGCCTGACGACTTCACTATGTGATTCAGACTTTCATTAATCCAGAAAGAAATAACTGGAAGACACACCATTACCATTCTTTTATTGATGGTCATATAAATCATATGGCGATTGGTGTACATGAGACAAAAGGCCCCCATGGTAGCTGTTGAGTAGCAGTGCGTGTAATTCCTGTGAGCTCAGACGACATAAAATATTTCAGTCTGGAAAAGGTGCCGTTACAGCACTTTGAAGTCATTTATCGCAGTGGACACACATGAAGTAGTTTGATTATCAAAATATATGAACAATGGCATGGAGAGGACAAGGAGGTACAGAAAGTACTTGCTGGTATCCATCTGTCTGCTATGGAGAACCCAGTGTGAGCGTGTCTGATCCTATATTCTGAAGGTGTATTCTTTCAGCACATTGATGCTGGGTAAAATCCAGTTTGAGCCTTCGAATGTGAATTCAAGCTGGTAACTGTCAAATTGCATCATGCCTATGTGCAATGCATTTTTTATATATTTTATTTCGGATGCCTGCTTCAAACGGCAGCATGTGTTGCCTCATTGTTCGGACAATTGGCAGCACTCTTTGAATGAAAATAATCCATTTTGCACCACACACTCCCCCACTCCTTCCTTCACCGGTCAATCCTTATAACAATATAAATTGGGATTGATCTGCCCTACCCTGGTCCAGTAGCCATAAGGTCTAGCTCGCAATCCTTGCTCTATTGGAAAGGCAAACACAGCTGGTACCACAGGCCAAAGTGCTCGGTGCTCTGATGTTCAGTTGGTGCCATGTGTCTTGTATTGTCCTCCATGATGGATGGAGAAAACTGTGGGTACACATTTACTCCTTCACGTCCCATCTGCCCATCAGTGGGTGGACATTGATTGGAGATTGTTTTTGATGAAAGGTAGGAGACCTACCCTCTTATGTCTTTTGTACAGCTCATCAAGTGTGGCAACAAATGGTGCTAATACATTCAAAAGTAAATGTCAAATAATTAAAGCGGTGATTGATCACCATGGTAAGATGGATTTGCTTTTCATACTGAAATAAGTTTACACATCTTTCCACACCAAAGCGTGTACAATATCTGATCATAATATG
The DNA here is from genome assembly GCA_026259375.1 of Verasper variegatus. NCBI lineage: Eukaryota > Metazoa > Chordata > Actinopteri > Pleuronectiformes > Pleuronectidae > Verasper > Verasper variegatus. The sequence continues at coordinate 8,680,074 of CM048049.1, forward strand.
ATCTTCTAAGTAAATGATAAATCATAGTACAGTAAGTTATAAAGAGCAAATGGGAGAGAGAGTTGCGATCTGCGCAAAATCCATTACTGACCACACATGGATCCAACTGTATCTAATCGTCCATTCATCACTGTCTTATCTTTAGCAGCCATATATCAGCCATCTCAAAACGAAATTTGCTATAAATCTTTAGTCTCATAAGATATTGATGTTGTTTTCCCTTTTTTTTTTGCTTGCTCAGTAGCTCGCTCCAGTGAGCTGCGTGCACACTATGTGACCTTATCTGCAGACTTTCCTGGGCTTTGTGACAGACGTGAAGTGCTTTGGATGGTGTTTGGCAGCCAATGCGTTTGTGTTATGTTGAGGAACATTTTCAGGCTCATTAGTACTCCTCTTCCTGTCCAGCCCCATCCCTGCTTTAGCAGTCGGTGGTTTGATCTCCGAGCAAGATTAGCTCTCTTCTCCACTTCAGTCTCCAGGCTTTTGTCATGTTGGTTCAGTCATTTGGCGCTTGGCCAGTGTAAACAGAGAAAGGGTCCTGATTGCTTTAGGTCTGTGGCAACCCTGGCAGTCCACTAAGTGAACATGCTCAATTAAAGCTTTCTCCAAAGAAGTAAATGTATCCAAATAACCTGTTTCCCGAGGCGATATAATCTTCGAGGCTTATTCGTCCGACAAGTCTTAGCTGTCAAAAGGGAAACGCATGTGCGAGTGAAGTAAGTTATTGCAAAGCATGTTTAGATAAGAGTGAGGAAACAGTAGTAGAACATTTCATAATTTCATCAGTTTTTGCAGTTTATGCCTCTGAAATAGCAGGGAAATGGTGTAAAATATGCATCATGCCATCAATCTAATAGAAGCAGCGTGGTGTATTGGCCAGGCTGCAGCAGACAAGCCTGTATTGTACCTTCTTCGTGCCCAAAGATTGACAATTCTTTTCCATTTCTCACTACAGTTGACTTGGGTTTGCCCCATCTTCCAGAAATTTTCAAAAGTCTTTTCTCTGCTCTACTATCGCCAAGACATGCTTTCTCCTTGGCTGTTGCATGAGCTGTTTAACAGGGTTCACTCTCTCCTACCCAGGGGGACCAAATTGCCCATGCTGCCTGGTTAGTACTCCATGCCACCTTGGCTGCACAGTCCACAGCAGGTGTGGTTTTCACAGTTTGATGGAAGCAGGTACAAAAAGAAAAGAGAAATCTTCCCGACTTGTGTACCTCCAGGTTCAGTCATGTAGCACAAGATTGTGTCCAGGTTCTGGCACATTTTTCAAACTGAATCACTGTGATCGAATAAGCTCACCATCAGCACACGAGAGTACTGTATTATACAAAGTCAAGAAGTCAGTATTACTGGGAGCTGGTTTCTCCATCGGTCAGTGCCAAGTCAAGCAGATTACGAGTGCAGGTTGGTGCTCGGCTTGTTGCAACCTGAGCAAGTCCTGCAATATTAATGCAGCATTCTCCCCAAACGGTGTCATGGCAGATGTCATGACTCTCATAAATGCCACGTTTTTAAAGTTTAAGCAGTCTAGCCGACATCCGATCTCTATGAAACGAGACTGAATCTCTGAACCTTACGGCTACTGATCACCAGGCTGCAGTTAAAACAGCAGGCATGTGTTTGCTGTGTGTACATACAGAGGCTATATCAGAGGCTATTAATGGTGTTTGACATTCAACTTCGTCATTGGAGAGGCTGACTCGCAAATTGTCTGCAGCTCAATCCTAATGTTATTAAAGGTGCTGGAGCCAAGAAAGTGACCCGCTTAGGTTTAGAGACTACCACTGATCTGGGGCATCTTTCAGACCCCATTTTGCGTGTACACCACTTCTCACGCAAACGTTGGGATCTATAAAAACAAAATTGACAGGAGAATGTGTGCACTTATACGCAAACTCTGAACCATGCGTACAAACATTTTGGAGACGGGATAGTGGTGATGCAGACATGGGGAAGTGATCTTAAACCAGATTATAGATCCACTTCATCATTAAAACCAACAGCGTTATTTGTACTGTTCAATTGTAAAAGACACATGAAACAAAACTAGGGTAAAAATAGCAAAGAAGTTACATAATAGTGATTAATAGTTTTATAATATCTTCTATAACACTGCGCCTTTATCACCAAGTACGACTGTAGTTTTCATGCGTGTGTGTGTAAAATTGCTGCAGAGAACTTATCTTTGCTGTCAGGCGCATGGAGCGCACATTTATTTTACAAAAAATAAATAAACTGTGTTCAACTTTAAACTTCCATTTCCTAATGATGTCCCAGAGTGGAGGTTAGGATCCCACTGATACACACTGTATAATTTTTACCTCACTAATTAAAGCCCCTTTTGGGAATAAAATTATTTGGTTTAATTTTATAGTTTGGGGAAATCACAGCTGTCTCTAAATTGAATTATTCCTGAAGTTTGGGATTATCAAAAAACGTATTAACGAAACAACAATTATGTTCTGCCTCCACCTTTTAAATCTGACCACTTTTTTATTTCAAACACTGTCCCCTCTGTCGTATTCACTCTCATTCACTGCATTAACAGCAGCAGCAACACGCTACCACTTAGTGCATTTTCTTTTATTTAATCACTGCTGTGGCCACCAACAATCAGTTGTTGTTTACCGTCCACCTCAGGAACAAACACCTCAATGTCGCTGTCAGAAAGTTGTGCTTCTTCTTATCATCACATGATTCACCGTAGAAACCCGTTGGTCAGCAGGATCATTTAATATTCATTAGGTGATTTGCATCGACCGTTTATGGTTGAATGTTCGCGTGTACAGGGGGAATATGAGGTAGATCCACGTAAATCCTACGTGCTTTTTTATAAATGAGGCCCCTGGTCCTGGTTCCTCTGTCCAAGCACTAAACCTCCAATCCAAGAAAGCTCCTCAGACACAGAGGGAAGAGCAACACAACATAGATTTGAAGGTTTGATTTGTTTATGCTAAGCTAAGCTAACAATCTCCTGACTCCAGCTTCATATGTACCCAAACATACACCATATCACTCTTCTCATCTTACTATTGGATCAAAAGCAAAAAGTGCACCTCCCAAACTTTTGAACTATTCTATTACAAAGATGCTTCATGAGCTTTGCTGCACAGTGATCCCACCTCTTTCTATTCAATTCAGTTCAGTTCTATTTTATTTGCATTGTAGCAAATCACAACACGAGGTCAAGCCCATACTACATTTTGTCTTCTCGTCTTCTTGAGACTGTATGACATGGTAGGCACAGTAGCTAGTATGGGTCGTCTCACTCGACCCCACAAACCTCCCTGGTTTGAATTACTCAACTGTTGGCGTTTTCCAGATGGATCTCTCTGGATGTGGTTGTGAGAGCAAGTCGTGTACAGTTTGGACTGTCTCTCTGTGTGGTCAAATGGAAACAACTGACTCACAACTCACAATGTGCATCTCCTGTGTGCGTGTATATTGCAAAAAATCACTGCTGAGGCGTGCGGGGGCCACTGTGATGCACGTGTTGTATAGCAGCTCTTCTGGTTGCATTCTTTCTAGCTGAGGGTGACGTGTCTTGCTGCATAATGACCTCATAGCCTTTCGCCATCCGCGTTGATGGAGCAGCTGTGTGTGAGCAGCTTGTTGGCATTTCACACTGTGGAAGATTTGACCTGTAGCTCATCTGCTTTCATGGCAGGAATCCTTTTGCCTGCTTATCAAAGGAGAAAAAAATGCCCCTTTCACAGATGCTTCACTTTTTTTCTATATCTACAGCAACCACCCTTTAAAATACTCATTGCTATTCACCCTGCATGTGACACAATCTGGTGTAAAGTGAATGCGTACAGCGTTGAAGTCATTCATTATAAATTTCACCCTTTTGAAGGGTGAAATCCTTTATTCACAGTTTTATGAGATTAGTGATCCGAGGAGGATGTCCTGACTGGTGACTAATAGGTGGTGGATGTTGTGTCACTCAACCCACTGACATGGATTGGTGTGTGTGTGTGTGTGTGTGTGTGTGTGTGTGTGTGTGTGTGTGTGTGTGTGTGTGTGTGTGTGTGTGTGTGTGTGTGTGTGTGTGTGTGTGTGTGTGTGTGTGTGTGTGTGTGTGTGTGTGTTTTACTGGATTCCATATTCTCCATCAATACAAAGTGCTACTAGAAAGATTAATTTCACTTTTCCTGCACTCAGGCTTGGATCCACCATGACACTTTTCACCAGTGATTGCCAATTTTCTCAGTCCACATGTCTGCTCCTGCCTGGCACAGACTCCGACTGTAAAAGAATGACTTTAATAACCCGTCCTACTTTCTTGAAGCTATTTTAAAAAACCATCCTTGTCTCTTTAGGCTCTCGTCCTGCTCCTCAGTAGTAATTTTGTGTGCTTGCGAGCGAGCGGTTTCGCCTCCATCGACATGTCCTGTGGTCGACTCGCGTGGAGAAATCGGCCTCACTGGAAACTCGTGGTTGACTTCCTTTCTAATGCTAATAACGACATTATACAGAGCGTTGGTTCGTACCGCCATACATAATAATAACAATGTTCAGAAATGCCAGGAACTGGTGTTTCCTGACAGTTGAGATGATTGTTGCAGTTCAAGGAGCTGGGGAGCTGCTGTATTATTAGTCTCATGTATTAGTTCCCTCTTCCCTTTGACTCTGTGAATCATGGGTCCTGTATGTGCTGAGATTTGTTGATTAACAGATTGAAATCAACACAACTCAAACTTGTTTTTCTTTGGCTTTTTTAACCAATTTTTACAGTGTGTGTGGGTGTGTGCGTTGTAGACATGCTAATCCTGCTATCATACATGTGCCGCAGGCTTTTTTTTCTAAGCCAACAAGTATTTTAACAAGCTAGAGGACTGCCGTCATTTTTTCCAATCTTTTACCAGCATCCATATCGTCATGTTTAATGCCTGGGCCTTTTTTGGCAAGCCATGTAATACACTCTGGCTAGCCACAGGAGACCAAGGCCAAGACGCATCCATGCATAGCGTGAAAAATCTTCGATGTTCTGTTTTCAGAGGAAAGTTTGAGCCACTTTGATGTGATCTGAGACAAAACAGTCTCACAGATGCTGCAGACAAGTCGGATCAGGTTAGATTGTTTAAACCACGATATGCCTCTGTGGTCATTATTGCTGTTTAAAGTGGGTTACAGTGCATGAGTCTTGGCAGCGGGTATTATTCTTTTCAGTTACTATCCAGCCTGGGTGGCAGCGCTTTCTCTTGATCATTCAGGAGTCACATAATCTGTGAATATCTGGGTTTTGAGTGGGTGGACCACTAGCTGTATCTCTACCAGCAATGAGAGAAACAGTGGATGAATTGTACAGAGCAGTTTGCCTCTAGGGTTAAGTATCCATCTCCATTCCCTCTGGGGCCACCCCTACTTAGAAGGAGAAGGCTGTGAATAAATACCACCCTTGTCCTCTCATAATGGAACAGCTTGACCCTTCGTGACCTCTGCTGTTCGGAGCATCTGCCCATCGATTCCTCCAGCCCGTCCTATGGGACATCACCAGGTTGTCACATCTGCCTGAGAGCAGTAATTCAATTGGTTGAGGAATTCATTTTGCAAGATAGAAATTAAGGACTGGCCTATCAGAGCCCGAGTCACAAAAGAAACCCTGCATGATGGAATACTTCGTAGATTTACAGTCTGCAACTGTAAATGGAAAAAGGGCTTGTTTCCTTGTGCATGACGAAACCATAATGACTCCTCATCGACATTCTTCCGCCGCCCCTATATGGATTGCATAATGATGAGTTTGGCAGGGGCCTTAATTTAATCACGTCGGTAAAAGTGGTGCACATGTGGCACAGCTGCTAGCGCTTAGCCGAGCCTTGCCATGTGTTAAGGAGAGGTGCCACTGGGTGCCCACAGGGGCTTGTTTCGGTGTTGTCACGTCTGTTTGAACCGCATTCCTTCATGAAAAGGCCTTTGCAGAGCAGGACAAAGGAGTTTGTTTTGCAAGGATTTGTCTCCGCTGCAGTCGATTTTAGCTCCCTGTGCCTCTGAGTTCGCGTGACTCGAGAAACTGGTTTAGGTATTTCCCTCATCCCTCGCACAGGTCAGTCTTTGTCGTTGGGTTTATTTAACATTCCCAGTTAAAGCACAAAGCCGCTCGGGTGCATTGTCGAGCACCTGTGGTAGATTATAGGTCGATAACGGCTCCCAGCTAATTTCTTATGATAATTCAACGATGAAACCAAATCTCGCCACTTTAGCTGTGAGCCTCTTACAATATATTCCACAGTGTGAGGAGTCAAAATATGTTCCTACTCTAAATGACAAATGTATAATTCTCAAACGTAAACACTTAAACACACACTCTCATACAGTTGGCCAAGCAAATATTTTTCAACAATTTATACATGAAGCAGTGAATTGCATTTGAACCTATGACACAGTTTTTGGACAGAAACTAGGTCATGTGTTTTGCACTGACTAAGCATCTGCTGGAAAAGAGACAAGTAGACATTCTGTGACCACACTCAATCACTGCAGGTGTTATACCTGTTTGTGAGTATTGAGTTCCCTTCTGCAATAAGAACCTGTGTGTCCTTATTCCACTCCAAAAAATATATAAATTAGGTCATATGTCACTTCTCACCACAGATCGGTCATGTACTTTTTTATTCTGCCAGGTGTGGCTGTTTCTTGGCTATTGTAACAGAATGATGACAGCAAAGACTGGTCTGAGGCATAAAGAGGATTAACACTAATCAAATGACGTTTGTATCAACACAAATAAAAAAGTGTTTTTGACATTATTGTCTGTGTGATGCGCTTGTATTTACATGTAATGGCTTCTCCATATGTTTGCAGATAGATGGAGCCTTCTGCATGAGCAGAGTAACCCCAGGCACCGAAAGTGGTGGCTGTGGTGATGACTCCATTTTCTGTGTGTGTGATGGTGTGTGCGCTCGTTTTTGTTACCTCTTTAGGACCTTTTCCAGCTTAAACACTGATCTTGTCAGGACCAGTAGACCTCATGGGGAAGAAGCCCAGGCCTAATGAGGCAAAACATAATTCCCTGAGGTCCTGTTTAAGGTTAGGAGTTTAATGTTAATTGTGGTTAGGTTAGGGTTAGGCATTAGTTGGTCATGGTTAATGTTAGGGATAAGGTTTTGGTCAGACTATCTGCAATGAAGGAAAGTCAATGCAGAGTGTTGTGTGTTTGTGTGTTTTCCTGGCTCCTCACCAGCTGCCTCACCCATCAGCAGTGCTTTTGGGATACAGAGCAGACACTAGTCCAGCTCAGATTTCCCTCCTGTGCTGTGGACAGTACATGGTCACAGATACTGTTATATCATAACCAGCTGGGCCTGAAGCTGCAATAAGAACACAATATTTGGTTAATGATAAGAGGAGCAATATCGTTTCTGCTTTCCTGTAAATGTGAGATTGCACTAAGCTTGTTTTATTCCATAACCCGTTTAATGCTTTAGAAATGTACCCACCTTTTGATTAACGGCCAGCTCAGCAGAGATTGTTGGTTGTATTTTGCTCATCTGTAGAGAGACAGTAGCTGTAAGAAACGTTAGAAGAAGGCAGATTTGTGTTTACTAAAGTGAGGATACGTCCTTATTACAGGCTACAGGAGTGTTTCAGGACATCTATAAACTATATGTGCATAAACCTGCATTAGTTTAGACCCCATATCAGCAAGACGTATCTAAACAGGGCTGATTTCACCTGATGGATAGTTCATTTAGCTGTCATCCTGTGTTTACAGACCTCTGATGTAGGTCCACAACCTGATACTGACATCTCCAACCACTTTATCGCACAATCTACAGCCGGCTGGCCAGCACCACTCAGCCGAGCTAGACACAAGGATGTATGCTCGTCAAACAGAGGCTCAGCAGCGTGACGAGAATACTAAAGCTTCAATGGTGAATCATCATATCCAATTTAATTGTGAACAGAAACATATGTCATCCAGTTGCATTTGTGATGTGATCCAAGCTCACAGCTGGAAAAAAAAATCAGTCAGCCCTAATAAGCGAGACAAGAAATTAGCTTTAAAAAAAGGTAATCCTCCTCTTTGGCAGAGAGGAGGATTATTCTGCAGTTAGTTCTTTTTCACTTGTTTCAGGCGTTTCTTTAAATGTCAGCGGTTTTGAAGCGAGGAAGAATAAAACGGATCAGGTTGGCTCTCACCAGGTAACGTCAGTCCAGAGCACTTAACAAAAGCAATCTGTCAGTCCTGCTAATGTGAAAAGACAGGCTTTAATGCAAACAGTAATTGCCTCAGGTAATGGCCTCTAATGGCGAGCTAAACATCAGCTCCTTTGTTATATATCTTAACTTTGATCATGATGAGAAGGCCAACCAGGCCGGCCCAGACTAGTCTAACCACCCCTAATAATAGACGTAAAGCATCATCTTGGCTTTGGCCTGTCAGTTTACAGCATTAATTGACATGAGTGTGATGGATAAGTGTTGGTAAAAGTGCTGAGCCGAACACCAACAATAACCGCGACCCAGTCGATACATCATTTTGTATTTCTTGCCGACTTATCATTTTTATTGGTTTTGTTTTGCAGGTCACTGGTGTTATCAGTCTGACGTTCTGACAGCATGGTCAAGAGAATAATGCTAATGAATTTGATCAGAACGAGCTGAGTGATTCATGTTCTGTTTGGCCTGACTACGATCTTAACTTGGGCCCTTAATGGGCCATAAAAGGACAGACTCTGCCAGTTGGAGTGCTGGTTTACCATGAACATATGCTCTAAATTGGCACAGGGAGATAACGTTTGAATTACCATATCCATTAGGGGCAACCTGTCCTCGGGCTTCCCTATGTTAGTGATCCATGAGCTCACACACACACAGATTTCTGAATGAAGTTTTGGTCGAGGCAGAGGGAAAAAAGTTTGCTCTGGGGGCACAAGGGCAAACTCCCTCCCTGGCGTCAGAGCTCCTCAAGAATGCAGGGAGGGATTACTGCACGTCTGTGGCAGTGATGGATGTGAGTAAGAGCCACACACTCATACACTCGCATACAAACCCAGCAAGCATCTGGATGCAGACGGTTTGGCCCTCCGCTGCAGCAGTGTGTGCCAGCTGAGCAGGTGTGTGTGTGTGTGTGTGTGTGTGTGTGTGTGTGTGTGTGTGTGTGTGTGTGTGTGTGTGTGTGTGTGTGTGTGTGTGTGTGTGTGTGTGTGTGTGTGTGTGTGTGTGTGTGTGTGTGTGTGTGTGTGTGTGTGTGTGTCTCTGGGAAGAAGCCAAACTTGCATGTTGGCCCCACTACCCAGATAGAGCTGTACTCACCAGCCATATGTTATTTTAAATCAGAAGGCGCAGACTTTATATGCTTGATCATGACTGGAGCACTTTGAGAGATTCAATTGGTCCTTTTCAAATCGCAGATGAATCGATTTCCGCTCCCTCGATAGATTTTTGTTTCCCGTTGAGTCCAGTGATTGATGCTGCGTGTGTGTGTGTGTGTCACTTCCAATGTGTGTGCGACTTTTACTGTACATGCACTCGACTCATCTACCTGCTCCCTAATCCCCAGTAACTCATTGTTTCCTCCTGAAACCTCTGGTGATTCTGTGTGTGACCTCTAGCAGCTGGCTTGCTATGACAGGTATTGTACTGCAGTTGTCAATGATCTCTGATGGATCACCTCAGGGAGCCCAGAGTGTGTCTCTCTCGCGGCTGCTGCAGTACCAGTACAGTGGCTATTGCTATGGTAATTAGCGAGGGAGTCGCTGGGTGATTGTATTAATCACTCGAGCTCGCTCCACGCAGCGTGTGACAGATTATCCCGCGGCACACAAATGACAGCCACAGCCAATTCCAGTGGAGATAATACAGTTTGCAAATGAGTTTAAAGCAGCTGTGTTATACAGGCGTTCTCGCTCATATGTGCAAGATATGCAAAGCAACTGCAAACCTTGCACTGATGACGCCCGAAATTCAAACTGACCTTACAGAAGGTTAACAACTAATGTTTACCTTCTCTCCACCTCAAAGGCACTTTTCTTTCTCTATCTCTTATCGGCAGAGAGATAATTAGGTATCTGTCCTTCCCCTTTGTACAAGGAAGCCGTCGCCATGCTTGGCCCCGTCTTCCTGGTCATGGCTGGGTGTGAGATTGTTTTTCCTGCAGCCTCCGGGTCTCTTATCTGACCACTTGGCTTTTTAAGAATCTGGTTCCCACTTGTTTCGTGTGCACGGACAATCACTCCTTCTATTACTTTTACCTTCGCTTCCGGGTACATTCCCTTTAATTGTGCACCTTAAAGATAGGGGCGCTCAAAGCTCACTTTAATTAGCTTTAACACTGTTAAAGACATATACTGTCCAGTCAGCTGAGTCCAGACGTCTTTTTGGAGTTGGCCTTGTGAAGAAGAATATGTGAAGAATGCAGTAGGAGATTGTCTGAGTCGTTCACAAGAACAGGAAAATCCCCGGTGCATTCAGGTGATGGGTGGTGCAGAGCATGAAGGAGACTGGAGGAAATGTATAATTTCCACTGTGTAAATTGACATGATTTTACAGTACATCGGTACAAGAACCGGCCCTTAGTGTCAAAAGCTCTCGAATCACTTTCTTTTCAAGTTGACATCTACTTCTATGTGTTTTCATCCTGAGATATTTGTTTTCTTTTTGGGGGGTTTTCAGTTTCGCGTCTGTTGCTGTGAGTTTTTACCAGGGGGGTCTGAAAGGAACAAGTACAACTACATTCTGACTGTGTGTGTGTGTGTGTGTGTGTGTGTGTGTGTGTGTGTGTGTGTGTGTGTGTGTGTGTGTGTGTGTGTGTGTGTGTGTGTGTGTGTGTGTGTGTGTGTGTGTGTGTGTGTGTGTGTGTGTGTGTTCTCCTCTCACAGATTTAACCCTAAAATTGACCTTCCTATGCCCATTAAACTGCTTAATTAGCAGAGAAGCTAACTTGCACCTGTAGTCTTCCAGCTGTTTTCTCCAGCTCACACACTTTCCATCTTTTTCTATGAACGCTGCTAACCTGTCCCTCCCTCTGCCACTCAAAATACACACATGTTACAGTGCATAAACACAAGGAGGCAGCAGACGGATACCGGCACCCCCTTGAGGTGGTTCTGAGTCATTGTCTCCTTTAAACAAACCCTCCGATGACTGTTTACACCACATTCACTGCTACTGCCAGCAGAGAGCAAACCCTCAGGCGTTGTCCTCACACACACACACACACACACACACACACACACACACACACACACACTGACACTCAACACACACAGGCACCCTTCACCACTCTTTTTGTTAGTTTAGAGTCTGCACGTTGTGACACATCTCAGTTAATTTAAAGTCAGTGATGGACTCTCTCTGTTGTGGGCTGCCCCGTCAGACAGGAGCTCTGAATCTGTAGAAAATGAACTGAGCTGACGGCAGGGGAGGCTGGCAGAAGATGGAGATTTCACTGTATGAGACAGAAGGATGATGAAGCGGGGGATGAGGGATAGAGGTGAGATAGTAGGAGGGATAACCTTTGGAATGATTCAAATGTCACAGAAAATCTGAGACACATTTAAAATGTTTGCATCCCCATTAATTTTAGTTTTTTAACCTTTTACCGTTCAGGTGTAAGAGTACATTTTTTTCTGCTTAGATTAATTAACTCTTTACTTCACCTCAGCCAAGGACATTTTATAGGTTTTCACCCCAGTCTGTTTGTTTTTAAGCAAGATTACACAAAAACACCTCCACGGATTTCCATTCACACTCGATGGGACGTTACCTTTGGAGGAATCAATACAATTTTGGTGCAGATCAGAATAAAGGAGCAGATCCAAGAATTATTCTTATTAACATTGAGACATTTTCCAAGTCAGGGAATAATGGATTTTAATGTAAAAAATAATGTAAAGACTAATTACAACAGAACTTGGTAGAAGAATGCAGTATGGGTAAGGGAAGAACCCATTTTAGTAAAATTGCGATAAAGGGCATCTTTCAAGTGAGCAGTCCACTGAGTGCTATTCTAGTTTAAGTTCAGTTTTATAATATATTTAGATTCCCCCACAATAGTTTTAGAGTTGTTAGAGAGGTGGGGTAGGATTGAGGGTCAAAGCTGGAGACCAAACAAAAGACTTGACCTTTCACCCTGACTTAGAGCATCCCAACTTAAGTAAATTCCATCAGTCTACACCCCTGAATTCCTCAGACACCCTTTTTTCTGATGTATTTCCAGACCCCTAGATAATAAGGCAGGGGACTAATCTCGACCACAATGAGCAATTAAGATCAATTTATTTCCCCCCATGGATGTTTTGTTTGCGATTTGCCGCAGACTGCATTCCCCAGCGAGCAGCATAATCGATGTCATCAACCATAAACGGCCTCCAGCCACGAGAGTGGCTCCATCACACTGTTAAGGGAAGGAGACAAGAAATATTAGCACACTGACTGAATACTCATATTTCTCCCTCTGACTTCTCCCTACAACTCTCTTTCCCCTCATCCCCGGTCTCATGAGCATCACTCGACCAGAAAGAGATTTTCATCAGCGATTGCAAGTACCCTGTCTGCGATTAAATGTGACATAGTTTATGTACTTTACATTAAAATCGTAATGTAATGGCACCTTCCTCTATCAGTTCAGCACAACTGGAATGCATTCATCTGAGAGGCTGGAGCCAATGTGCTGTATACATGTAGAATCATTCTCTAATTATTTCATCCTTCTAAGTTAAACAGTCCATGTCATTGCATTGTTAACTGCACAATAGGGCTGCAACCCATGGTTCTTCTCATTTTCTTAGATTGCTTTTGGTCAACAGATTTATTTAAAAATGTACCAAGAAACTAAATTGGCCATGAAAAGAACCCACAGCAGCAGTGGGACATTTTCATATGTAGTTTGAAAAGATTAAAACAGCTAACCACTGTGTCAAATGAGTACAAGTGAGAGGTTGCATGGTGCAGGAAGACAAAAGAAGTGTTCTAACCACAGAGGCTCACCTAACCTCACCTCACCTGACTTCCCTTCACTGTCTACTGTCGTCCATATGTTGGTTTAACTTGTTATTGTGGACGCAAATTAGAGGAGAGGATTTTTGTCTTTCAAGGGTCATCTAGAGCTCAGTATCAGCATCAGTGGGAATCCCTGGTGTTTGAGAGCATTGATCAGCAAAGCTGTGCTGATAAACTCTTTGGAACCTGTGTCAACACACACACACACACACAGAGTAATACTACTGATTATCTGACATACCTTTTTCATGAATTTCTTGTGCTGCACTTAATGTTCCTGAGTAAGGCCACAGAGGCAGAATATGACTAAAGTATTTTGTAGAGCTCGACTGATATAGATTTTGAGGGGCTGATACTCATGGCGATAATAAGTACAAATTTCCCATACAGATATATCTGTCAATAAATTTACATACGTTAAATAAAAATTGCAATGATTCCAAAAATATCTTTATCAAATACCTATGACAAAGACATTTATTTTAGGCTTAAGAAGTTAAACTTTATTTTGATTAATTATAACTAAAGACAAAGGCAACCAAATATATAGAACTTGGGTTGAGAAAAAAAAAGTATTGACGCATATTAGCTATCATACTATGCAGATATTGATATTTTAGTGAAACCTCATATCAGCCGACTATTATAGGCCAACCAATAACCGAGCTCTAGTATTTTGTGAATGGGTCATTATCGTGATCTGGAGCATCGCATTCACCTTCCACTATCAGGTCAGGCATTAGTTCAGCATTTGAAGACATTTATGGGATCTACGCTGAGATGCATGCCAGACTTGGAGGTCCAGATTTTGGGATATAAAGGGATTTACTTTGGCTCAGGAGATCTTGTTGGGGCCTTAATTGATCTTAATTAGAGGTCAGACCATTGGCTGGTTGAAATTACACCCACCACCTGCTCTATATGAATATGCATCCCAGTGGTCCAACTTGCTTTTCCTATTTTTTTTTCTCAGCCTCTGAGCGTGTTTGTCCACCAGCCTTTTAGCTGCCTGCATCTCCAGCCGGACAAAGGGCTTTGAGAGCAGCTCAGACTGGGCTACAAGGACCATTGTGTTGTCAACAATGTTGTTTAGCCCTGTTGAACGCTGCTGACATTGTGTCCTGAAGCTGATGTCTCTATGTCAAGCAGAAGGCTGATGAAAGGCTATTCCACAGCTGCTCGTACAGCGTGGCATGGACATGACTTTGAATAGCTTTTCATACCAAGATGGATTTCTAAAGGAGGAAACCCCATTGAGCATTCAAGTTACACACTCAGTGTTTTTCCATTTGTACCAGTCACTGTGTCCCTGAACACCAATAATGTTCACTCGGTTGCTCTGGCGAGGTGGGAGCAGCTTTTGGGGCTGTCTGGCACACTGCGTCCGTCTCTGCTGCCGTGTTGCGTTCTGGTGTGGCTTTCTGAATGGGTCCAGTTTGACTGTGTGACCACAGCTATGTGAACCATAGACAAATGGAGGCGTGCGTGTGTTTTTAGAGTGACGGCGGTCTCTAGTTGTCTCTGCTGGGATGTAACTTAGTCCCAACACTTTTGAGTGCGGTTCAGAAATTCTAATTGCATTTTCCAGTTGTTTTGATTAACTTCTCCTCAAAGTTAGATGCAAATTTGCCCTCTGTGGCCCCTAGAAACGTTCACATAGCTCAACCATGTCGCCAACCCCGTTTCCTCCTGTGTAGTTTCCTCTGTCGCTCTGCTCTTTCTCACACCAGCCCTCTGTCTTCACTTACGAGACTTTTTTTTCTTATTCCCTGAGTCACACTCACTCATTAATACACACATATAACAAACACACACACACACAAACATTCTCTGTCTCCCCAGTAGCCGACTGCCTCCCTGGCCTCCTCCTGGGGTCATTGTGGTATTTAGGGTCAGACAAGAGCTCCAGTCATTGCGCCCTCCCCGGTGCCTCCCAGGCAGCGCGCAGCCAGCTTGTCTTACCCAATCGCTTCAAACTGCTGTGGAAAACCGCCTTGGCTGCAACAAGCCGGCATCCTCCTCCTAGCCAACGGAAAGGCAGGATATAGGAAAAACAACACAGTAGAGTAGTGGAGCCCTTTTTTGCAGTGGAGACTGAATGGATGAGCGCTATAAAACATCCTTGCTTCTCTTTCTGAGAGAACTCCTCTGTTGAAAACTTCTTGGTTTTCCTCGCGGCTCGCTGGCGTTGCCTCTTGGTGCTCCGTTACCCAGGGTTACCCCAGGAGGACTGTGACTTGCTGCTGCCGCAAAGCCTGGAGGGAGTTTCCACATGTCCTCCAGTGTGTCTGGGGTTGTGAGTCAGATGCAGCATGTGCTCTGCTTTAAGACTCATCAAGCCTTTACAGGGAGAATCCACTCTGAGATCTGTGAACACCAGCTAGACTTCTCCTTTGCAAGGCTGTTCAAAGAGCTGATAGATTAAAGCCGGGGCCACAGAGGTAAGGGATGTTGTGCGCTTTGTGTTTTATCCTTCTCTCCCTTTGTTTCTCCAATTTGCTGCAATAGGAGTGGGTCAGGGTGAAGAGGTTGCGTTGGGTTTCCTGTTGGGATGCACAGGTGTGGGTGACACTGTGTGTTTGCATTTGTTGCACCTGTGTCCATCAGATAGCAGTTTGTGCTTTATTTAGTTTTTATGTTGTAGATGGAACAAAATGACCTCTTACAGTCTCAGCTTTTATCGTCTTTTCCACTCTGTGGTTCAGGGTTGTCAGGATTTTATTTCTGACTAACATTCCCTCATGAGCGTATCTGAGTATGACGAGCTCACCCACCTTGTCTAAATGTTGTATCTCGTGCTGAAGTTGCTGGTTGATTGCTCTTACGGGACCAATCGTACACATTTTTTTTTTAAATGCACATTTTATTTTCTTGGCATGGCTCTGGAATGGCATACGTGTATAAATCTTTCAGAGGGCTGCCATGTCATTTTTGGTCAGGAGCCAGGCGCACAGCTTTTAAATGTATTATGAAAAAGCCTGAAAGACACTTAACAAGCACTTTGATGGATGTTTGGTGGTTTTGGCTGAATCCAGCGCACTGTAATATGGGCTTTCAGCAAGTGATTCATACATGGACGTTCCTCCTCATAACCAAACCACTGCTGGATTCTTTGAATCTGGTTCTTCTGGACAAAAACTCAGCAGGGGATGTCCTCCAATAATTGTTCTCTCTTCTTCTTCACTTCCTGTTGTTGCTCTTATGTTTAACCTTGTTAGTGGTTTTTCACAAGTTTGAATTTAAGTTGCTTAAATGGGCACGCTGCTCCTTTAAGAGCTCAGTTGTCACGGCGCCAGAGGAAAGTGATAAGAGACCCATGGGGTGTGATTTGACAGGAGGAAGGCAGCACCATTGTATTAACATTAACAAATGACCTCATAATTTCTAGTTCACAGCCTTATAATTAAAAAAATAATGGCACCTCGTTGGTACTTTATATTGATGTGAGATTATTTTGGCCAATTTATTTTCATTTTTATTTTATTTATTTATAATTTATTCTATCAAAATCTTGTGTCAACTAAATATTATGCCATTTGGTTAGACTTTATATTGAGAATTATTGCTGACTGAATGTTCTCTTTTTGGACAGGAATGAAAAGGTCCAGCTAGATTTCTGTATCTCAAAGGTTTTATGGTAGCGTGGCAAAAAAAGAAAAACTGCACTAACAGCATCATGCTGTTACCGTGTGCCTTGGTTCTCTTGGGAAATCACTGTGTGGCTCACACTGCTGTGTCAATACTTTGAGCTTTATTCCTCAAGTTTAGATTCAAGGACACAAAGGTCAGAACTGCAAGCAGAGTTCTCCTACCTCTGCCTTTGTGAGCAAGAGGCTGTAGCTCCTGTTCCACAGATGCTCAATGGTCCTCATGAAGGAAAAAGATTATTTCCTTAATGCTTCACCTACCTACAGTGTTTATACCATGTCGAGGTGTGGCCCATTCCTCACCGTTATCCCGAGCTCCAGACCCAAGACGCGCAACTAGTGCCAGACTAAACACGGAGCTTACGTGGGAGTCACCCAGGGGCAACCTAAGAAGAATGCCAGGTCATAGGGTGTGTTGAGGAGCGATGGGGTGACAGTGGTCCCTTGGCCCCTGAGCAGATGGTCTGTAGGAAACTCATTGACTAGAACAGAGGACTGAAGGGGAAGAGGGAGGGAGAGGTTCAGACTTGGGCGTCAGTGGTTTGCAGCTAAAAAGAAGACTTGTCTTGTTGTTCTCCCAAAAACAGCCTCACAATACTCCGGTTCAGCTCGCAGCAGAAGGCAAACGTGTGTGTCTCTGGGTTTGTGTGTTGGCACGCCTTGAAGCCTTTTCAATGTCGGAGCACTGCTCTGCGTGAATAAACTGTGCAAAGAAAAGCATCAGTAGTAGTGTTAAAAGAAAGCAGTCACTGTGACAAGTTCGACAATCAGCTTTATGCTGACTCCTGGTGTTGTCAGCAGCTGCTTTGACTGTCTTTTACTCCAGAAAGAGCATTGTTGAAGTCTCTCTCCATTCATGTGGAGGCACTTCTCGAATCATTTTACCTCCACTTTGCTCTGCTTTCTGGATTCATTGACAGATGCTGATAGAAGTCAAGGGTATGGTGGTGTATGCGTGCTGAGGATTTTAAACAGTGTGAACCAGAAAAGTGGATTTTTTTCCGCATGCGGACCTAAATGCCCAGAATTGAACCAACCAGTAGTTAATCACACCTCCATTAGTGCTACTGACTCTGCTTTGACCAAGGTCCTTGTGAATCGTGACCCCAGCTCAACATGCATGGCAAAGATGAACACTTTTTTCTGTGTTCTTGGCAAAAAGCTCAAAAGTTGGAATAGGTGCGTTCAGGTTCAGGATCAGTGCTGTATTCAATTGTATTCAATGTCCTATCCCTCTGGTTCACCCTGAAACCCGTGACGAGTGAAACAAGTGTTTGGTTAATCCTCTGATCAGCTCAGAGTTAGAGTTCAAGTCCATTGCAGGCCGTCCAAGTTTCCACTGCACTTTCAACTGCTCCTTTTTTTCACACTTAGTCTAAACAGTTTAAATAATGAGAGAATAATTCCTTTGTGTGGCTTCTTGTCATGTTTAATTTTCTTTGTAACATTAGCCTGGATCTCTGCCCTGGCCTTGAACCCCAGGATCCAGTGCCACATGTGCTTTACACTTAAATCGTTCGAGTCCCATGGAGTTTTTTTCTCAGCTTCATCTATTAAACAAATGCTTTTACAGAAGTCCATTTACTCAGTCAGCCAAACACCATAATCTCAACTCACAGTCAAGGTTCATCCAAGCAGGAGCTGATAAACTCTTAATTCTGCAGATCACTTAAGCCTGAAGGTTAGGGCTTTTGGCAGCGGGCTGTTTACACTGTAACCTTATATATGCTGTACGTGTGCTTTGAGGCTTAGTAGAGTTAGCAGTATCTGAAAACCTTCCTGGAGTGTGAGCTAAATGCATGTAGGTGGGTTGTATTACACACACACAGGAGACAGTCACACTGCCTCTCAGATGATGCCCGGTGCCTCAGAGAGTGTGCTCCTCGGACGTCTCTGGTTTTGGATCTAACCCTGGACAAATTTGGCTGTGACAAGTTAAAAAAAGAAAAGAAAAGGGGAGCAAGCAAGCTAGAATTCCAAGGTTTAAAAATAAACAGACGGTCAAACTGTAGCTGTATTTCAAAAACTTTCCCAACTCTGATCAAAGACGACGTCATTTAGTTGTGGGGAGGTGGAAAAATGTCTGACTAATGTTTGGTTTGGATGCCTGATTGAGGAGAGTTAAATTTGGGAGGTGGAGTGACATTTTTAAACTGGTCATACTACAGTGCCAGGGTGGCACTGATCTACTGTGCTGTCTTGTTCCTTGGGACTGCTTGAAACTTAATGGCTGCATCTTGAGAGGAAATATTTATCTGGCTGTATCATTTTTGCAAACTTGCCAATAAGTTGTTTTCCAGACATGGGGAAATCTCTGACTACATAAAGTAAGACAATCTCAGATAGTGGAATGAGCCTTATTTCTGTTTCAACTTCACACTAGCTTTGTTTATCCCAGTGAGAAACAAGTAGTGCTGCCCACCAAACACTATCCCCTCCCAAGCGCCGGGGGGATTAAGATCTGCTCTTTAAATGCTCACACCTGTTATCAAACTCAGCGCTCATTGCATGAGGTAAACTACAGTGCTAAATACTAAGTCGACCTCTCGCTCTATGTTTCAGATGAGCCAGACGACGAAGGGATGAGTTTATTTTAAGCAATGAGGCGGAGAGGACCGAGCGCAGGAGCTCCAATCTGAGACGAGACTTTCAGACAGGTGAGTCTGGGTTGTCTCTATTATTATGCTTGATTATATTTAACCCCACCTTTTTAAAATATGTCCCTATACACACATTACAATCTTTTAAAGTCATTGTAGCGTTTGAATACCAGTGGGTCTTACTTTGTCTTCAAATATATTGGTCCTGTTTTAAGTGATGGTCATTTTTAAATGTAGCCACTATTACCCCTCCACGTGTTAAACAGAGGTTTGTTGTAGTTGCTAATCTACTTGATGTGAGAATTCAAAGATTTAAAGACTGTAGAAGTTATTTACCTTGGCCTATTATGTAATGTCCTATAGCATCAAACGTGTATGACATACAGAAAATTAAATGTCTGTCTGGTCAGTCTGGAAGTGTTTTTTTTCCTAAACTCTGTCACACATAACAACCATGAAAGCCAAAAATCCTGTTAATCTGACTTTACTTTTCAAGAGAAATAAGGTGTGTCGCAAAAGAAGAGGGGGCCCGACCAAACGGGTTGATGACCAGATGGGAATTACTCACAACCATTCTTTTTGAAAGCCATAAGGAATATGTTAGACCTGCTGCTGTTTTATTCTCAAACCAGCCTCTGCAAATGAAAACGATTATGTGTGTGTGTAGGGTTTTATGGGGTGTGGCTGTTATTGTTTGAGTAATATGTTCATTTTATGCCTCTGGTGACCTGGCATTATCTCATACCATGTCATTTATGTTATACTGCCCATATGTATAAGTAACCATTTTTCCAGGATAATGCCATTGACGTTATGGTTTTGTTTTCCAGACAGAGATGGGAAATTCAGAGAGCCAGTACAGCATCCAGGGGCCAAAAGGCGCCAGCATCGTCTTCCCTGGGAAACAGAAGCCATATTCACTGAAACTCCGTTCAGCCAAAGATGATGCCCTGTCACCACATACATGGTGGAAAAGTGCCCCAGTGGGCTCAGGGTACAAGGCCAGGTGTGTTGGCCGTGGTTGTTTGTCCCCTCCTAAAAGCCGACAGCCATATTCCGCTCGGCACTATGACTATGTCTCCAAGGGAGCGAGAAGCAGTCCGAGTGAGCATCGCTGGCATCGCTCGCCTGGATGTGGCATACGAAGGCGTCACATGTCAGATGAGTATGAAGATAATCCGTACGGGGCTGAGCTCGGTGGGAATACCCAGGATAGACACAGTGATGAACATGAGGTTTTAGAGGAGCAGAGCAGCCCGCGGGTGGTGATCAAGAAGGATGGTAGTCTCAGAGTGGAGTTCACCAACACTTCAGGAAATCCTCTCCTCCTAAACGAGGCCACTGGCCCTGTACAACTGCTCAAGTTCTCCCCCAACCTTGAGTCTGCCTCCACTCCCAGTCTGCCTGGTTCCAGTGGTAGTGGACTGGATGGCCCCTGCAGTGGCCCTCCGCCGGCTTCTACCTCCTCCACAGCCAGGACCAGCAAGGGAAGCTCTCTGAGCTCTGATGGTTCATGGTATGACTCCCCCTGGGGGCCCAGCACAGAGCTGTGTGAGCAGGAACAATCCTGCTCTACAAGCAGGACTCTAGTTCACTCGCCAATCCACCAGCTTGACTCATTTACTGAGCAATGCCCCCCTGTGTCTATCACAGACCTCTACAGGGAGCCCTCAATGGCTGCTACCTTCCCCACAGCGAGAGACCTGTCCTCCCAGTTACAGGATCCTCCACCAGGCCAGAGGGGACACCGAGCCTCCTTCGCATCAGTCCTTGATGCTCCCTTAGAGGAAGAATGCCCCGATGTCCGGCAGTACTCATCATACACCCTGCCCTGTCGCAGGCCCAAAGCACACACCATGAGTGAGGAGTTGGACCGTTACCCTGACCAGGAACAGCACCAGGAGCAAGGTGTGCCAGATTTTGGCGCCCCCAAGAAAGACTCCATCAGAAACCGCATCAGACGCCTCAGTGACTGGACAGGCAGCCTCAGCCGCAAGAAGAGGAAGTCTCAGGTAAGTTTGGCTGGGATGGGTTTTCAGAATCACATTAATTTTAATCTACTACTTTGTAGCTTTCGTCTTTACACTGCTTTATCGCTCACAGGGTTCATTCAGGAATCATATCGACATGGTATGTAAAACATAAGGTCACATAGCTTGTTTGTAGTCACCCTGTAACTTATAGTTCTCTTAGTTTAAGCTCACAGTAGTTACATTCATGACTTTTTTTATTGTGGTCATCTGTAGTTCTTTCATCACAAGCCTTACAGTTACAGCTTATTAGACAGGAGAGGGCCACGCACAGACAGTCGTCTGTCTGGCGAGGTTTATTTGATCATGAGCAGCAGTGGTTGTCCTGGGATGGTCAATGAGCAACCACCGTCCTGTGGTCCTTAGCGCCACAACACAAGCAGTTTGAGGACAGGGTACAGTGGGGTGACACAAAATGAAATTTGTAAGGCCAGGAAACCAGTGCTTGTTTTTATGAAGAAAAAACACAAATACTAAGGGACTGTATCGGGGTGGGTACATGTGAAGTATTATTGCATACTGACTGTGTGCGTTCATAGTTATGAGTGTAGTACCCATATTTCAAAGTTTTGTTAATAGTCGGGTAAGGATGGATCAAGAGTCTAATTTTTAGTCTTAGTAGTCATTAGTCCAAGATTTAAATTATATTTAAATGGGTTTTGCAGGTTTCAGTGTAGCTGATGACTGATTGAAGTGCATATAATTTTTGGAAGTAGAACAAGCTGTTGCAGTGACACATCAGGCAGCTGATATATACAGTATAAATATGTTTTCCAAGTAGTAAAACAATACTTGTGATACGTACAGGCAAGGTTCAGAGGAGAGGTTGGAAATAACCACAGCTTGTCTGCATGTTGTCTGCCTGCGCCGACCATGTAAACCTTTCTCCTACAACCACTCCAGTCTTAATAGCTTTAATTTGACATGAAACATTTGTTTAAACTCAGCCTGAACTCATGTCCTCCTCTATCTTGCAGGCTTGAAAGCAGTTGTTTTTGCATTAATTCGTTTAGCTTTGCCTTGTAAAGTTTTAAGAACAGTGTTTAGGCACTGCCAAGAGAATAGCTCTAAGCCCCTGAGAGGCTCCGTTAGAGAGAAACTAAATC
This sequence comes from Verasper variegatus, assembly GCA_026259375.1. Taxonomy (NCBI): domain Eukaryota; kingdom Metazoa; phylum Chordata; class Actinopteri; order Pleuronectiformes; family Pleuronectidae; genus Verasper; species Verasper variegatus. The sequence continues at coordinate 8,702,408 of CM048049.1, forward strand.
CTAGCTGGAGATTTAACCCCCACCCCTTCTCTAATGTTAATGAATGACTTACGGTTGTTCTGGCTGTTCTGCAAATTTTTGGGCTCCCCTCTCAGTCTTTAGAGAGTAAATCTGCTTATCAGGATTGGTGTTCAGTCAGTTGGGTCAGACAACAAACCAAAGGACACAACAGAACAATCATTGTATTCAGATGACATTTTTCTTCTTCTGAGAATTTGTGAGCTTCGCCTTGTCCTTAAATAGCAGATGTTGCTGAGGGAAATATATGACGTACTTTGCCTTGACACTGTCACCTGAGTGTGGAGTGACAAACACCCTTGTAGACAGACAGTAATCATTCTGAGCGTTCCACAGCTTTCACTTTACATTAGTAATGTCTGCCTCTAAATCTCCTGCTTGCCATAATGCCATGCTAATCTATGGCCATTTGCGGGTACTTAGCCAGTTTGGGGGCAGAGCCAAGCACCCACACGTTTACTCAAGTCTGTTTCCTGATTCAGACATAAATCTAAAAGGGCATCGTGTCTTACCTGAACAAATCCTCAAGAAACATTTAAATAAGGTGTGTTTCCTCAAGGAAATTACAGTATAATGCCAGCTCCATGTTTCGCTGACAAATTCTAACAAGCAGGGCTCCTCACCCCTGATCTTAACCCTAATACTATTGAACGCTAAAGGATAATTCAAACAAATAAAGATACTAATAATAATCATTTGAGGTAATGACAAGACCTGAAACAAGCTCATATTAAAGTGGTGGTGTTTTAAAGGTGCAATATGCAAGTTATCTCACCTGCCATGTTTTTCAGGGATGGGTGGTGGTAACGGTCACTTGCCAAGAGCTTCAGCCATTGTTTTTATTTAGTAAGACAGAGTTATGCCCTCTAAGCAGTGCTACTTCTTCAGGGCAGCAAAGACTGGAGATGTGCATGGCCTGACTGGAGCTAGCTGATTAGCATGCTCACTTCAGTAGACGCATGATGGAAACAGAAGCCAAACCTGAGTTAGCATTGGCGCTGCTTCCAAATGAAGTTTGAAATTTGATGCACAATTGCAGAAACAGCTGTTAATGCTAATGTTGTCTATGTAGCGACAGCAAAGAAGCTTGTCTGCGGAATAAATTTCCTCTTTCCTTTAGGGGCCATTTTGTTGAATGCCAAACCTCCGCGGCATACGTCTCCACAGGCTGGTCACGTTGCCTCCTTTCAGTTGGTCAACCAAAATCAGGAGCACCTCCAGCTCTGGTTTCCCTCCACTTGGGCTCCAAGGCTCTGTTGTGGGTTTAAAGGTCAAATTGTGACCCTGATGCCAAAGACCAAGAACCTGCTCGTAATGAAAGGCAGCTGGAGGAGGGAGACAGTGGATAAATTTGGACTGTGCCCGCTAAAGGAAAGCAGACGTAAACCTTCCCTGTACACAGTGCACATTTTCCTACGGCTGTAGCATACCAGTGCTGGGGCGGCAGTTGTACATAATGGTCAAACAAAGGCAGTCTTCAAGTGAGAACACTGTGGGCTCACAGGGTTCATTTCTGCCTTGTAGCTAAACAGAATCTCTGGTCTGTCTGGTGAAAGGATGTGAGAAGACTTTTTTGTTAACTATTAAATAGGGGGTGGAAATAGCACAAAATAAGGATAGGGATAGAGAAGACATGGATAAAGCAGAGGGAGACACACAAACAAACAAACAAAGATGGAGAATGATCGCTGTCATGACAACACATACTGTGCGTCTGCATGTTGAGAGCACTCCGCTATGTTGCCAGGGGCAGAATCGATGCTGCAATCTACTCAAGTAGTAGGCAGGCTGTCATTAGCCATGAAAGAGTGCAGTTCTATCAAGTGTTCATTTGGGGAATTGGGAAGCCTAGGCAGACCTCAAATGACGTGAAATTGTCGAAGCCTGGAGGATTCCAACCTCCCAGGTGCCGTCGCAGGAAAGTGTCCCACTTTCTCAGCCGTTTGAAAAGATTTGCAGACTGAAATGCAGACTTTGAAGTGGGTTCGAGTTTTTTTTCCAAAAGTTTCTCCTGCAATTGTGCAGTGCCCCTGGGCTAATTGAAAGGTTCCCCAGTATAAGCTCATAGTGCTTGTCATGCATATATACAGAGCTGTTTATGTCTATGGGCAAACATGGTTTATTTTTGCATAAATATAGGAACTGGAACAATGAATCTGTGAAATAAGTTTTGAAATTTTCAAACTAGTCCAAGGCTAACTAATCAATAAAACTGATCACTGTAATGGAAGTCTCATCCTTCCCTTCATCCTCTGTCTTTCATCTAATTAATAGATGGTCATCATGCCTTTCTTACACCTTTTGTGCCTTATCAGGAATCTCAGTGCAAGGACTTGAGTGATGCCTTTGACAGTGGAGTCGACGGCCTGACTGCAGGACACCAGCTCCCCCTCCCAGGTCTCCAGTCTCCTCTGGTTCCCAGGAACGTCCAGGGCCCAATCTTCAGGGGCCATCCCCCAAACCACCAGCGATGTCCTGCGTCAGAATATTTATGAGAATTTCATGAGGGAGCTGGACATGGGCACAGGGCAGGGTGGAGGTGGAGGAGGCGAGAGAAGAGACCCGTCCACTGGCACCGAAGAGGGGGAGAGCAGCAGCGAGTCAGCAGAGGGCTCTCTGGAGGAGCTGGACCTGCTGTTTGAGAAGGAGCAGGGGGTGGTCAGGCGGGCCGGCTGGCTCTCTTTTAAACCCCTTGTCACGCTGCACAAGGACAGGAAGCTGGAGCTGGTGACCCGCCGCAAGTGGAAGCAGTACTGGGTGACCCTGAAAGGTGATTTTGAGTCTGTGGATAGAGGAGGTGGTTTTGACTTAATAGTGTAGAAGATTATACAAATTTAATGTCTTTTAAATTCAGGTTTGAGGAGCACAAATGCTCCTGTTTTAATCTCAGTGTTTTTCCTTTTAACAGCAGTTTTGTCCTTTTGTCCACACCTGACATTTACTGTTTAAAAGCTCACAGGGAATTCTGCTCATAATGATAAAATCCAGGCTAAATGTGTGTATATCCACAAACTGCTTTTAAGTGTTGCAAAGTTGTATTATTGTTTATCTTCATATCCATCCACAACTCCCAAGTCCATTATTTATTCTATATATCTGTGTGATAACCTGCTCTGTGGAATGTCCCCTTTATCCTTGCTTTATTGTTTATTTTTGTTTTGTCTGTATTGTCTCTTTTTCAATTCCTGGAATTTACACCACACATGTATTTTATAATAATTTAATACTTGTATGGCTTATATTTCAGCCCTTATCTTTACTCTATATGTAATCCTTGTGTGTTGCCTTATTAAGCTTTCTACAAGCTTGCTCCACACTCTTTATAACTGTTCAGTGACAAAAAAGATCTCTTCATTCTTGAATCTTGAAAAACAAAAGGTAGAAGCAAGGACAGCCTTATCGCTTTTATGATTCTTACTTTTGGGAGAACAAATCTTTTCGCTTTTATGTTTCAATGCTGCTGCAAATATCCCAGTCCCGCTGAATACATTTCTTGGATGTTTTTACGAGGACATTTTGTCTTTAAAACACCCAAACTCCAGACGAACACTTTCTTTTTGCCTCACTTTCTCATGTAAATCTATTGTCGTTTCTATATCTCCACATCCTCATTTCCAGGTTGTACGTTGCTGTTCTATGAGACCTATGGTAAAGGTTCTCCGGAGCAGGAGCTGTCGCCTCGCTACGCTCTCTTGGCCGAGGACAGCATCGTCCAGGCCGTTCCTGAACATCCAAAGAGGGAGAATGTCTTCTGCCTAAGCAACTCATACGGAGACGTATACCTCTTTCAGGTAAAGCATTTCAGCTGTCGCAGCTCTCCATATATAACACATATTTGTGTTATTGAGATTCAAGGGAATGATTTTTATCTTTATCTGCATTTAAGTGTGAATGGAATGTTTTGGTGATATGTGCTAATACCAGACAAAGAAGGAAATATATAGGGTATACATAGCAGCATGCAGTACATGATTTTGGCTGAATTATACCTAAGAGGCCTTCAGGTCAAGCATATGAATTGAAAAATTTTGGCCTGTTAGGTCTTGCAAGCAAACGGCCCAAACTTCTCAGACAAGTTGTTCTGAGTGCACAGCCTATTTGCCTGTTGTGCTTACTGACCTACATATCAGGACCAATTTTATTGTCTCCTTCCATGTAGACTCCTCCACTCTCAAAATTACAAGTTTCTCAGATTGCACTATATTGCAGTGTCCAGACCTACAAATAATAAAATGGTGTTGCGCTGACAGGGCCCCAGGGGGAAGAATCGAGAGAAATTACCTCTGCAACATAACATTGAGCCTTGGTTTCTTCCATTTGTTTCCACTTACACGGCCTGTTGAGCATGAGTCATTCTCATTGAAAAAAAGGGGCTTCACAACAAATGTTCTGCTTCCAAATGAATCACCCTATAAAGACAGAGATGATCTTGAAATGGCTTATTAAGAGGGAAAAATGTATGTTTAATTTCAGCAACAGTTCATAACCTGTGGTTTCTCATAGAGGCGCTGCAAATCATGTTTTCTTTTATTGATCCAGCGAAGCCCAAGTTACCACCTAATTATATTATTGTGGTACGTGATAGAATAACACAATAATGGTGCACTGGAAACTCTAGGAGATTCATAAGGGCAGATCTTTGAATCTATCTTGTAACAAGAATATTGGCCTTACTGCCTCATCAAATCTAACTCCCTGTGTCTCCCTGCCCCTCCAGGCCAGCAACCAGACCGACCTGGAGAACTGGGTGACGGCCATTCACTCTGCCAGCGCCTCACTGCTGGCCAAGCGTCAGGGGAAGGAGGACACGGTGCGTCTGTTGCGCAGCCAGGTCCGAGGGCTGCTGCAAAAGATCGACATGGACGGAAAGATGAAGAAGATGGCCGAGCTGCAGCTGACTGTGGTCAACAACCCAAAGAACCGCAAAGCTATTGAGAACCAGGTAAGGCGATGATGATGATGGAACTGATACTCAGGCATGAGTTGAATGTGCTGGAATTAATACCATCCACACTTTCTGGTGGCTCCTGTTACATCATTTGCATGACAACAATGCGTTTTATGGCCTCAGGAGAAATTTCACTGCAAATCTGTTTTACACTGTTGATACATCAGCTGCCTAACATGTGCTCTTGTCATACTTAGTTTTGATTTAAACTCCTATGTGTTATTATTCTGCACGATACATGTAGCGACCACATGAAAATTAATTTCCCTAATTTTGTGACTGCAGCGACACGCCGTCGCTTTATTTTTGTCTGTGGGTGGGTGAAGTGGCCTAAATGCACTGGTCCCCGAACGCATCGCGAGGGGCCCAGGGGAGCAGCTCTCTTCCCCCAAGCATCAGATTGGGATTCCAGATGTTTCCTGGTAATGGGCTCGCAACATGCATTATCCTCTTCCTCCTCCTCCTCACTGCCTAGAGGAGAATCCCAAGCGCCCAGCACTGTGCCGTAGCCTACATGCAGCAGATTACAGAAGGGGATAAAAAAAGGCCCATAACCGAGAACACTCGGTTATGGGCCTTTTTTTACTTTTACAAGAAACAAGTGTTTGTTGAGGAATGAGGGGAAAATCATGGTGCTGTTTTTGTACCTGCAACTCAGGTGGTCAGAGACTTAAAGGAATAGTTCACCCAAAAATTGAAATTCACTCATTATATCCTCACCACTATGCCGATGGAGAGTCCACAAAACACTGCAGCCAAATCCAATTCAATTGAAGTAAATGGTGATCAATTCTTCAAATGAAAACAAAACTGCAACTGTCCGCTGTTATCCTCCTCATAGTTACTACTGCTACTACTTGCGAGATACTCAAAATCCACCCCTCCATCGGTATACCGGTGAGTAGATAATGAGTAAACTATCCCTTTAAAGTGTCTTCTTGAAACTTATGTATATTTCTGCATAGCCACAAGGGTCCACATTTGGCCAGTGACTTATGCATTTATGTGCTAGAATGGTTGCTGTCCATTATTTGGTCTTTCGTTAAAGCAGTGAGTGGAAATAACTCTGTCTAAGTTGGACAGTTCACTGCCGCAGTGACCAGTGGAGATGTCTCCTCCTGACTACTTGACCGACTTTGTGGATCTGTTTCCATTTAGCCAGTATGCCAGTTCAGTGTAGATGAGGAGACAGACGGGGGTTTGGAGTCAATGATAGGGTCAGAAGGGTATGGGACAAGACTCTGGTACAGGCGCCTGGAAGCTGATGCTAGATTTAAGGTTTCGTTTGGGTTGTCTCACACCAACAGGGCACTACTTTGATGTCCCCGCCCACCCCCACCCATGTTTTCAGAAATCAGTGCCAGCTGACCCTCTTTTGAAGTCTGCCTTTATCCACACACACACACACACACACACACACACACACACACACACACACACACACACACACACTGCGATCAAGTTGCATTCTAAGACTTATTATGCATTAGGGCTTTTACAGAGAGCAGGGAGCAGATGTTAAAGAGGGGAAAGAAGAAAAGATGAGAATCAGTTAAAGAAAGGCTCATTTCTGCTGAGCTTAATGACACTGCAATGGATGTAAATAAGTGGCGCACGCAGACCAGACGGGTCCAAACATGCCTTTGCTTTTCACTGAGGTCAGTTGATTGTCTCACTGCTTTGATCCAACCCTGCTTGACTCGTGAAGCAGTCGGCTGCTTACAAGGCTTTGCTGTTCATCAGTGAAACACCCTGGCATGAATCGTTGAACTGAATGTTCTGCTAAGGTCTATTTTCGTTCATCTCTGAATGAAAATGCAGATATCTGACTGTTGACAAACACATCCAGATGGCGTGTAAATCAGACTCATGCTAGGATCTAGTGTGATGGTTATACATAGACGTGAGGTATTCTAAAGCAGCCATTCTCCTAAATTTGTCTGTGCTTTTGAGGAAGGAGCTTATCCGATGTGCTTAGTAATGTCTCCCTCCCCTCCGAGTCATCCTCAAAGTATTCATTGGAATTAAGTTCTAATTAAGAACACTGTATATATAAATGGTTAATGCTCTGCATTTATATAGCACTTTTCTAGTTTTGATGACCGCTCAAAGCTCTTTACAGTACAGTTTTTTACCCATTCACACACACATTCATACAGTGCATCGATGTGCAGCAAATATATAAAAGTATAGCAAGATGAAAAATGTGTATTCACAGGATTCGTGGACAAGGCCTTTGAGTTCACATTCAGCAGAGTAACGCTGTAATCCATGTCTCTGAGATAAATATTTAGTGTGATACTAGGGTGAAAGTTGGCAGATAGCAGTTAGCCAACATCTATATGCATCTACAGTATGTATATATATCTATGTCCTTGTAAAGTTGATGTCAGATAGGCACTGATGTCAAAACATCCACGTCCTTGTTTTAATCAATCTCTGATTTTAACTGTGCTGATTTCCTAGAGATAGATGATGGCACTGATGCCTCACTCCTCAATTATGTAGAGATCTGGCATGCCAGAATGCAAGGTCATTTTGTACCCAAAGCATGTGGACTCTGAGCTGCTGGTCTCATGGTCTGGAACGGGAATAATTGCTGAATGTCATTGACTCGTGACTTGTTAACCGAGGCCACCTGCACAGCTACAGTCACAGGCGCTTTCATGGGTTCAGCAGATAACATAGCTCGGTACGGTCCCTTGGTGATCTCTGTGTAAAGTTTCTGTTGAAGTTGTTTAACTGTGTAAGTCAGAGGTTCATAAAACAGCAGCCTCCCGTCCCTCCTCAGTTTGTTCCCGATCCTACAGAATGCCATTAACGTGAAAGAGACCTAATGGGACAACGCCATAGGGTGTATTATTGTAAATGAACTCGCAGCGCAGACGAGACCTATTAAAGTCAGTTGTTATGGAGGGTTGTTTAACTTGAGTGTTCTCATTAAAACGAGTCTCCAGCCAACAAAATAAGCGCTTTCTCATAGCTTACATAGTGCAAACAGGGACGGGGGGGCATGGAAGGCAACTGTAAATTGTGTGTGTATGCGCTCCGTGTTTGTGTGCCGGTCCGGGTTTAACGGGTGGTCTGCGCGACATCACAGTCCTCTCTAGACTTACATAAAAACGGGCACTTGGATTTACTGCACACACACACACACACACACACACACACACACACACACACTCCCTTGCTCGATACACACTCGCCCCTCACTATCAAACCTCCACCAATTTATGCCCTCACCCTCCACCAACATCTGCAAGCAATTGCAGCTTGATGGAAAGCACTCCGCTGACCTTAGATCTCCCTCATTGACTCCCCCTCTCCAAGCCATTACCTCCCCTAAATTCTCTTTTTCACTGCCTCCACCCAAACGCGTCCATCGAATTCACTTGGACCCCGTTCAGACCTGGTGTTATCACCCGAGGGATCCGATGACAAGTGGTCAGCGCTAAAGTACAGGTCTGATCAAGCTCAAATGCGTCGATACTGCATCTTGAGATCCGATCACTGAGACCACATTTTGACGTGGTCTGGGACGCATGTGGTGCCATTCTTTTCACTGTGTGAACATGAATGCATCCTGGCCCCAGCCCACGTCCTCTGTGAGTTTCACAACAAATTGGATGAACTTTCAGTGTCCAGACGTTGAGTTGTTTCTGGACACAGCTACAATATCAACACTGACCGACACATTATGATTGATACTATTTTTCAAATTGGTAAAATCTTTCTTCATAGTAGATCTGTGCACTGCTCATTGACCTGTTCAGTCCCTTCTGACTCTGCACTATCTCTCTCTCTCTCTCTCACTCTCGCTCGATCATGCCAACACACATTAACACACATGCATATAATGTCACAGGACACATCTATACACTCAGACTGGGTTAGAACAACAACATTTGGTTTTCGCTATCACAAATGGCGTTCATGATTAGTAAGTGTGAGCAGGGCTTCTAAAACCCCGCCACCAAACCTACCAAAGTAACCTTCTTCCTTTTGCCTCAGATCCAGCAGTGGGAGCAGAATCTTGAGCGGTTCAACATGGATCTCTTCAGGATGCGCTGTTACCTTGCCAGCCTTCAGGGTGGGGAGCTGCCCAACCCAAAGAGCCTGCTAGCCATCGCCAGCCGCCCTACCAAAACCACCCTGGGGCGCCTGGGGATCTTCTCTGTCTCTTCCTTCCACGCACTGGTGAGGAACTCTTAGACTGGGGCACGACAAATGATTGAATGCTAAATAAATAATCCGAGAACAAACTGTATTTCCTGTTTGGTTGCTCTGTGGCTTCTCTTTTTGTTTTGCAATACTTCACTTTCAATTCACTTGATGTCTAACAGCAACCTTCAAATCCCTTTTAATCATTCCAAAACTTGTCCTTTTTGCATTACTGGAGGAACACAAACTTAATTAAGATGGTCTGATTAGATGACATTTCTTTTGGTGAGCCAGATAATTACAGTCCCGTTATTGTGCAATCTGTTCAGATCTGTTCCCGAGATGAGGCCACTCTGAGAAGGCGCTCACTGTCCCTGACTTACAGACAACACAAGAGAGGTCTATTCTCTTCGCTCAAAGGTCTCGACAACCTCACGAAGAGAGGCCGGGACAAGAGGCCCTCTGCATCACAGGTATTATTGAGCCCACAGTTACATTCACAGAGATGGGTGCTGTTAGGAAAAATACAAATTAATTTCAAATGCTGTAAAAACTCATAGTGCTCATTATCTCTCTCATATGAACAGTTTAAGGGCTGTAGCAAAGCCGCTTGGTTAAAATGTCAAATATCTTGATATTTAATTCAGATTCAGAATCGTTTATGCATATATGTAAAACGCTGCAGTAAAAATGCACTGCTGTTGGTGTTTGTCTTTGTAGTCAACCTCAGTACAGCTGTCTTGCCTTAGGATAAAATTGTGCACTGCAAAGTGTTTCATGTAGGTTCAAGATGCTGCCACACTTTGCTGCTATTTTCCTGTCACAAAGATTACTGTGTTCTGTCTCTGTGTCACTTTGTAGAGGTGGAAGATTCTTTGTTTTTCATATGTGACTTGCAGCGAACCCATGAGCAATCACTTCAATCACAAAATCAGAGGTGCTAAGATGAAAGATTATATAAGAAACAGGTTTTTTCATGTTATTTTGACTTCAGCACTTAGACCTCGAAGTGACACTAACTAATCTCATCTGAAAGGAAATAAAATGCTTCAGGTGGTCTGGATTAGCAGATTCCTAATGCAGGATAACCTGCCCTTTACGCAGCGGCGGGAGGGGGCACATACACATCATATGAACATGCAGGGTCGATGCCCAGCTCCTCCGGTCCGCATGCTAAACTCACTTATTAAGCCCAAATTGCCCCTGACGCTGACGACAGCAAGTTAATGGTGCGTGATGGAAAAAGTGCAGCATATACTGTAGGCCCTGTTCAGACCTGGAATTAAAATTTGCATTCACACAGTGAAAAGAATGTGGCCACCTCCGAGTGAGGTCTGAGTGATCGGATCTCAGGGCGCATTGAGAATGCATTAGGGTTTCTTTCAGACTACTGTATTTACAGTATTATGGGCAACACTTTTTCTATGAGAACGACACAGCCAAGGTTCATTTTCTTGCCCAAGGGGTACTTGGGCATGTTGAATGGGGAAGACTGGGATCAAACCACCGACCCTCTGATTAGAGGATGACCCACTCAACCCTCCTTAGCCCCCACTTGTGATCGGATGGCTAAAAATGGATGTTAAGACCAGGTCTGAATGGGGTCATAGTTGCGCTCTAAGATCGTGTGTGTGTGAGAGAGAATGGGTAAACGCTGCTTTTGCTGTAAAGCGTTTCGTGTGGTTAAGACTAGAAAATTTGCACCGTATAAGATCCAGGTCATTTACTAATCCTAATGTTCAAAATACTGAGAGAAACTTTCAACTTGTACGTGAACAGGCCTAAAAACATGTTGCCTTATTGCTTACTCACATGTTCAGTGACTGCGCCGACATGAAAGACCGTGAGAGTCACGCAGCGCTTTCAGCACATTCCCCCCCCAAAGGAGAGTTTATTAATTAGAAGCACATAAGCTCATGTCACTCCCCTCCCCCGACCCACCCCCTTTCTGCTTCCCGGTAAGTTTGAGTGCAAACCTCCCATCAGCGTTAAGCACAGGGGAGCATTCCTTATCCAGATGCAGACGGAGGAGGGGGAGTGGGGGTCTAAAAAGTCCTCTCAGGTTAGTAATTAGACTCATGCAGGCTATTTATTTATTGATACAGAAATCCACCACTCTGTGCCCTAAAGGTACGGCCCTGGAGAACACTCTACTCTTGGTGGTCTATTTTAGGAACAGCCACAGGAAGTGCCCATTTGCGCGAGTCGTCTTTTATGGGCCTGTGTTCATTAGCTGAGACTGTAGGACGAGGAGAGGAGACGTGGTTTTGATTAACACAGTTAGCGGTGTTGTCAGTATGGGGCCTGAGCTGTTAAGAGCCAGTCATGTTCTTCAGCTGGTGAGCCCTGATCTCTTCGACTGCTCACAAAATGTTCCCTGTCCCGTTTCACTCGCTCTTATCTGGCTTATCCATGCCACCACCTGCTCTGTGATATTTGTGCATTTGTGCACGTCTGTCAGCTACTAGGTACGTGTGTGTGTGTGTGTGAGTGTTCATGTGTATTCTTTTTCTGGGGAACTCCAGCCGGCCGGCCCTAATGAGGCCCTGTTACATTTCACAGTGCAGAAGGCCGAGGTGGCGCTTGCAGCACACACATGAATTATTAAAAGCCATATGTGGTAGATGGCATCCTCCACTCTTCCCTCAGCCCTGCAGTCATCAGCAGATGGTCGGTGTAAAGACGCTAAATATTAAAGAGCTTCCCTTTATTTATTTTTTCCCCCAGGTCTCTTACTTTTCTTTTCTTTCAAGCTCTTTTCAGAGTCTTTCCTTTGTCTTTTTTCTTTACATGGAGGCTAATGAGGAACAGTTAATGGCTGTCAGTGATTTTCAGAGGGTGTTTTTGTGAGATTTCACTGTAGTGTTAGTTTCAGTTTTCTATTATTCTTTGTGGGGAAATTCAACCAAGGCCATTTTGAATCACCAGCTCCTTAGTTGTTCTCACACGTAGCCCCGACGAGACATGTGTTTGCTGGCGAAAGGATTTGGACAGCGAGGCCGGTCTCCGTAGCCAAACTCCTCGTCCATGCACTTAATCAGTTTTTTACCTTCTCAGGTTCTCAGACTGAGCTTCTCTCCAAGATCTCCAAGATAGATCTTCTTACTTTCCCACCCTTTTCTTCTCCATTTATCTCTCTTCCTACAAACTCAAATCCACTACGTTTTCGCTTCTTTCTTTTTTCCTGACTATTTAATCTCCTAAACCTAGAGTTTCATCTCACTGTCTTCCCCAGTTTCTCCCACTATATGTCTTTTTCATTTTTCCCTTTCAGCCTTGTCCTCTCTCTCAAACCCCCCTGGTTCTCAAAGCATAAACATCAGAGCATTACCCGGCGGTCTTTCTCCCACAGTTTCCATACTGACTCATCTGTGTTGACTAAAGCCTAAATCCCATTTACCACTACGACGCTGCGCTTGACAACCTTGCTCCTAAGTCAGGCAAGCCCCCCCCCCCCTTCTCATATTCTCATCTCTCATCCGCCTTAGCGGTGCTGTGTATACAGTAAGGGGCTGGCCAGCAGGCTGTGGGAAGTAGGCCAGAAAGGTCTGAGGATTTGTGGGAGAGTTTGTGGAGCTTTCTAAAATTAGTCAGTTTACGGTGAAGCAGCGCTGTTTACAGCCACTTTATAATGTGCTTGTGTTGGGGAGGGAGAGTTACTGTAGTCTGCTGATCGGAGGTCAGATAAGGATTCTTCCATAACAGGAGCTGGAGTTTTTCTGGTTGTAAAGGAGATTTATTTTCTTGGGATTGTTTTTGGAGGAATGGGGATATTCCCTGCAAGTCTTCTCCGTATACTGATTTCTAAGTGTAGTGTGCATATCTTTGAATAAACAGTTCTTTGTGCAACAGCAGTGGCGCAGCTTCGGGGTCGATTGAGCTCTGCAGATGCTCTTTACTTGCCATAGCTCAATTACTGCAGGTCACTTACAGTTTCAGAAAGAAAGCTGCAACCAGCATTACCACAGGCCAAACAAACAGCCCAGTCCAAACAGGCAAGTTTAGAATGGACACTGCACTAGTAAGAGGGAAATTTAGCAGGAAACTCTGCTTCATCTAATTTAATTTCCCAGCAAAAAACAAAACCACCTGTGAGCTTGTCTCAGACCCATTTTTAGGAACAAAACGCCCTATTTCTGTCAGCAGCGATGCCACCCATCATGTCTCCGACTGCCCGGTGTCAAACTATCTCAAAACCTGATAACTGCGGCCGCTTGGAGGGAGGATTGGAGTTCCACCTTCACATAATGGATAGTTCTCTGTCACCGCTGTGTTATAGAGTTGTTCAGGCCCTCTGAGGCCACAGAGGTACCTCCAACTCAGAGGGCTCAGCCAGACGCAGCGTGCCGTGCAATCACAAGACGGGAGGAGGAAGATGGAACGGAATGAGAAGTGAAAGATTTCCACAGTGAAGGGGGGGGGGGAGAGAGAGAGAGAGAGAGAGAGAGAGAGAGAGAGAGAGAGAGAGAGAGAGAGAGATCATCCATCATCCATCTACACACACATTTCCACGACTGCACCTTCAAAGGCCACAGACCCCTTGTGGAATCCGTATCAAAGCGCTGCACTCGCTACGCATACTTTTTAATTAACTACATAATAGCGCCGTATGTGTCGGATATTGTATTTGCCGGAGTTGCCGGCCACTTAATTGCCTGTGACTCGATCAGCGCGGTGCCCCGCTGTCTGCAACTCTGACTGTTTGTTCCTTCATTTCAGATCTTTGAGGGCGACGCTGGAGGTCAAACCTACACAATGCCTCCCAGGAGCACCGAGGTGAGTCATAGCGTTTGGTAACTCTGTGCGTCCATTATGGTTTTCTGGATCTGTGATATATCCTTTGAAAATTCCTCTGCCATCTGTCTCATCCATCCTGTGGTAGCGTTTTACATGCTGAAATATCAGTTTCAGCGTGAAGTGGCCACGGCTGGGATGGGTCAGCTTTTGCTATGACCTCAGCTGTCTCTCCTGGCTTTGATTGTGGGCCATGTAATGATATTTGTCAAGGATGAAAGCAGGGATCCCTTTCATGTACATCTGCAGGTGTCTCCCAAGATAAGCAGACTTTTACTGCGGTGGGACTGTGTTAAACTCCGCTGTGGACACGGGTCCAGATTCACACCATAATTAAGTTAATGGAGGGTGTTGGGTTGAAGTGTTGGCGATTGGATGTGTGAGTGTATGGATGGTAAAACGCTGTTGAATGATGAGGAGTGTGAATTCTGTCCATCTGAGCAGCCACACATTGAGACGTTAAGCTGCAGCATGTGCAGTTTATCATGTATTTACATGCCTGCATCAAGGAAGCGTGGAATATTTCTGTGCGCTTCAACTCCAAGCATAAAGACTGGAATCATGGGAAACAGAGTTGGCCTGCCTCTGTCCAAAGGTGACACACTTTGCCTACTGGCGCCTCGGACGCCTCGTTTCCACACAACTCTGTGTCTGAATGCGAGTAAACCAGGAGCGCATTCATTGCTATGGCAACCTCTATAATAAATATAAACTTGTTGAGCCAGTTTAAAAGATTATGAATTTCAATAAACTATGTGCTTTAACCGAAAATCTTGATAGATATGTTAATGTATCTCTTAAGATAGAGACCAAAGAGGCTGTTTGATCCTGTGCATGGAACATCATATAGGTGCCGGTAGTTTCTTACTAACTCGTAAAGTCTCTCCACAAAAAGAGGTTCCTCCATTGTTGAAACGTGTTCCTCGTCTCTTATGGTAGTCTCGCTTGAACTACTGGCTATACTGCCTCACGAGGATTTCCAGTGGTACTGCTCCGTTTTGTCCATATCCAAAAGCTTTCAGAATACCTGCACAAATATGGACAAAATGAACGCAGAGGTGACGGTTAAAATGCTATTTTGTTTGTTTAAGCTGTACAAAACTGAAGTGTGAAGTAAATAATATCTTGGCCTGGCAAAGTGAGGGTAAGGTTCACGAAAGTCCTCTAGCCCAGCACATAACCATTCCTAAAACAATTTGTTTTTTTTTTACGCTAAGCTTTTCATATTAACTCCAGTCTAACCTTTCCCCAATTTCTCTGGTCTTTATGAAGAGATAAGCTAAGCTCCTGCTGGACGTAGCTTCATATATATACAGTATATATATATTAATCTTCTCTTGTAACTGCCATACAGCAGAAAATAATATTTCCTGAAATAGCAAACTTTTCCTTTTAATAGAGAATGACTTTGACATTACTGTCCTCCATGTGAAAAGGAAACTGGAGAATAGCTGTTTGTCCCTCAAAATAAAATCTCATCAAAGCCTCGCCGGAGGAGCAGTTGAAGGCTGGCGCAGACAGATGAGCATAATGGACACATTTAGACGGAGCAGGACGGGTGTTATGAGGATCACTGTTCCACAGGATGCAGTGATTCATAGTGTAAGGCTGTGGTGAATGTGGCGAGTGTTAAAACTGCCCTCATTAAGGGTTTAGAAAATGGACTCAGAGCAGGAAGTGGTTTGGGAAACAATCATGGCCTTCATTGGGTCAGAGCTTAGATGTTGCTTTAAATGTATCGGCATCCCTTCGGTCGAGTGTTTGGATCCCTCCGAGGTTTTGAATGTGGAAAACAACTCGTCCCATGGGTCCATTTTGATTAATGGGGATTAAGATTCTTCTGGGTGAGAAAAAGAGGAGTTCAGCACAGCTCTTCAGATTTTGTTGCCAACACGTACATTTCTTCACATCTGTCTTAATAACTTCCTGGTTCCTCGAATCCTGTGAATCTCTCTAATAAGCAACCATCTCCCTCCAACCCTTTTGAAGTGAAGGGCGTGTACCTGTGCTTTGTTGTAGTATGGCTCGTGCGCTCTTGTATAGCATGTGACCGTGTGTGACCTGTACGATTATTAACCATGCAACGATACCAGGAGTCTGAGGAAGTGCCTACACTGTGGCTTTGGATCGTGGCATAAAGCAGAGAGACATAAACATCTATATGGGATATGTGACTGTAGCAGCTGCCTTGGCCTCCGTTCGAAATAAAGGTCACGCTGAACCGCTTGGTTCTGCTCTTCAACTCCTTCATCCACCAGCTTCTTCTCTCCAGCAGTGGAGAGAGTGAATATGTTCGATTGCTAAAAATGTTTTATTTTACTTAAACAGTTGTGTTTTTTTTACTTTATGCTGCAGCAATTCACATAAGACGATTTCAGACATGATCTGTGGGTACAATCTGTAGAATTGGCTACAGAGTTTAGCCAGAGTTTGCCTTTCACACGTGCACAACACAGAGGGAGGTTCTTTGCACAGATGCTTTCACAACAGAAACAAATCTTTTGTGTTATTTGGTTGAGAGGTGGAGCAGCCGGGTGCAGCAGGCAGAGACAGGAAGTGATGTATTAACTCCGCTGCGGAGATCACGTGATTTTCACACAGACACCGGTGTCGGCTCTTACCACCACAAACTCTCTTCACATCTTTGGCAGTGTCCTCTATGTGTGTCCCCACTTTTTCATAGGGAGACATTTGTTACCTCCACCAAGGACATTATGTTTTTGCCCGTTTGTTGGTTTACACAAATACCACTTTCTTTTCATATTTTTGGGGTCTTTTGCTGTTATTGAGAGGACAGTGCAAACGTGAAATGGGGAGGGAGAATGGGGGGAGACATGCAGCAAAAGGCCAGGTCAGAACCAAACCGGCAGCCGCTGCACGAGGACTCAAGCCTCCGTGTGTGTGATGCCCGCATCCACAGGTGAGCAAGCAGGCGTTTTTCCGCGAAACTTGTTGGAACAATGGGGCGTGGGCCAAGAAAGAATCCATTAAATGTTGGCGTGAATCCAGACAAAGGGGAACATCCAAGAATTTTATTTTACTATCTTTAATATTGTGGCATACAGTGTTTTTTTTTTGGTGCAATTTGGTGCAGCTTGATTCAATTTAAGGGGACTGTTGGGTCTTCATGGAGGGGAAGATAGGGGAAGACCTGCAGAAAAGGGTGAGGTCGGAAACCAAACCTGCCACTGTAGGAGTACTGAAGTCCCCATATGTGTGGTAGCCGTGCAAACCGGGTGAGCTAGTAGGCCCGTGACAGAACCTATTCCAGAGAAACTTGGTAGGAGGATGGGACATGGGCCTTTTAATTTTGCCATAGATCTGGACATTTTTTCTTTTTCTTTTTTTACATGAATGCATGAATCTGCATCAGACATATTTAGAGGATTGATTTAGCAACCTGATTGAATTTAAGGGGACTGTTGGGCCTTGGTGGAGGTACAGATTCCACTGGGTGCCCTTCTAGTTCAATAACATAATGAACAAATGCCTGCTTCATTGAGTGTAGTCCAGAGGAGGGTTGTGGAGATATTTTATTGGCTCGTGATCTCCACCTCGCTGCTCTCGTCGTCCCTGACACCCTCTTTCCGTGTCGCCACACTCCACTATCCACTAATACTCATCCCTTTCTGTGACTTTGAGGTCACTGCTGAGGAACAGGCACTAGTTGTAGCCAGTCTGGGTGGCAGTTATTGTCACCTTGTGTGTGTAATTGTGAAGAAACGCGTGTCACAGCAGAGGAAAGAGGAACCCTGGGTGGAGCGAGAAATGAACATTAATACTCTTTTAAAGGATATAAGTGAAGCAAATTTTCAAAAGAAATTCTGCTTCCTCTTCATGGTCAAAATATCTGCCTGAGTCAGTGCTGTGATATTTTTGTTACTCAGTTGCTAAGTGGAACAGAAAGGGTGGATTTGTGCGGCGGCCACCAAACCGTCTGAGTGTATTCTATGTTTGGAAGCGGCAGGGTGGAGGTTGAAAAACAATTTCAACACTCAAAAGGATAAAAAATGGCTTGAATCATTTGGCCGAATGCAAATGTAAATACGCGCTGTCCACACAGAGCACTTGTTGAAGACCAGCGCGTGCCTGGACTGTACTCTTGGCACTGGCTCTCGGAACGTTGACCAGGCAACAGTTACAACCCTCCCTTGACCATGAATGAGTGTACAGTGTTAGTCAGCCGCCAGTCAGGTCAGCACAGGCGACCAAATTTTAGTTTTTCCAGCCACCCCATATAGCTCGGACACATTTTATTTTTTTCATCCTCAGTTTGTAAGCATGACCTCACATCCCTGAAGAGGTGGGCGTTGAAGTGGCACCTTGTTTTCCTCCGTCACCAACAACTGAGGGAAACATTCTGGGATAGGAACATCGGCTGCCTGTATTTCCGCGCTGATTCTTGAAGTTAACGTGTCAAGGGCACGTTTAGATGGAAAACAAAGTAAATGTTTGTGCGTTTTAAAGTGTTTTTTCTGAGCCAACACGGCTTCTTGTGTGCACTTTTTCTGTGTGGAGCTTAGTGATGCTGTGAATCAGAGACATCAGCTCGTCTCTTTGGGCTTTTTTGTCAGGAAGGGGAAAAAGGTTATTCATTAAGAGCAAACATCCAGCTTCAGAAACGGACAGAACAACTCACACACACACACACACACACACACACACACACACACACACACACACACACACACACACACACACACACACTCACACAACACACAAACACATATGCACATCAGACACAAGGCCTCACACACCACTCTCCACTTTTATAATCCCATAATACTTTGCTATATAACCCAGACCTACTCATTAAGGCAATTATTCCTCTTGGTCCTGTCTCTCAGTTTATAACTTTGTCTTTGTCAGAAGTGATGAATCACTGGTTTTTCTGTACATTTGGTGTGATTGAGCCCATTCCTCCAGATCTAGGGTCTTGATAATTGTGGTCTTCTGCTGCACTGTGGCCTCTCCCGCAGCCCCACAGCACAGCAGAGGCACTTTCCCCCTCCAGAGACACAGAGTCGCAACCAAAACCCACGAAATGGCTGCCTGTGAGGCCGAGCAGAGGGCTTAATACCCGGTTCAGACCTCGCCGTTAATGCCACCAACAAATAGTTCCCTTCTGTCTGACTGACTTTAAATAAATTGCCCCTACACATGTCGCTGAAGTCAAAACTGGGCTTGTGGCTTTTCCAGATGGAAAAAGTCCTGGTGACGTGCACCGATATCATCTGGGTGTCTCGACCTCTGCCAGTCATCTTGTGTACACGGCCATTACAATGATTATTATGTGGAGCAACTGCTGTCTATATTGTCAAATGAATTTCTGAATGGCTAATTGTATGACATCTTTGCTTTGCTGCTTGATCCACAGCCAAGCATTTAGACTAATGGGACTCTATTGATTCGTGGGCTGTTACTCAAACTCTCCCTCTCATTCATTCACTCACTCTCTCTGTTTATTTCCTTCTCCACCTTATTTTCCCCATTTACTCTCTCCCTCCATCTATCACTGCTCACCCACTTCCTTGCTTTTTATTTATTTTTTTTTTTTAAATGATCTCTCTTTACCTTCCCCTGTTTTCCTCTCCTCCTCCTACAGAGGCTGGATGTGCTGACCAGCATTTACTCCATGTCGCCCCCTGAGGTTGGTGTGTGGGACAGCATCAGCGGTGCCACAGACGAGCTGACTGGCGTCTACATGCCAGACGGCCTGACAGTGCAGGTTCCCGTCAGGAGAGACCAGACGGCTGCCGACCTGCTCTCTGCGGCCTGCAAGGTTGGTTTGGCAGTTGGTTTCAGAGAAATGATTTCATGAACAGCCTTCCTGAAAGTGACAGTGAAAAAGACTTCACACAGTCGCCGACAAATGACTGCAGATGGACACACACACACACACACACACACACACACACACACACACACACACACACACACACACACACACACACACAGTTTTTTTGTTTACCAGAAATTTCTCATCACATAGTGTGAAGTCGGTGAATAATTCACGCTCTGGCCACACAGCAGCTGTCAGATGAAGCGTCGTGCGTGAAATATGTGCGATGACTTTCATTCAGGGGCTCTTGTGTAAACAGGTGAAACAGCTGGACCCAGCTCTGCACTGCCTCCGACTGCACCGGCGAGCGGGGCAGGACGTGGAGGTTCAATGTGTGCCGTCCGGAGAGCTTGTCAGCGTCATGGTGAGGAGGGTGTACACAGTGCACAGTCACACACAGATACAGAGTTGTAAACTTTCACTTAATGGGTATTGATTTGTTTGCTATCACCCTGTAGGTCAATGATCAGCTGGAGGTTTTCCTAGTTAATGTGTTTACACTGCACATGAGCAGGCCGAGCAGCACCGCAGACTTTGGTGAGTCTCAGCTGTGGATTGATTTTTGCGTCTGTAATTTTCTGCACACCTCATGATCCTTGATGTAATCCTTCTCTCAGTTTAACTTTGTTGACTGTCTGTCTGCATCTTTGTTTCTCTTGCGACTCGCAGGTTTCGCAGTAACAGGACACATAGACGCCCAAAAGAACAGTCGCATCTTTGTCAGCGAGGTGCTTCCTGATGGACTGGCCTTCAATGAAGGTGATCGCTTATGTAGAAATGAGGACGTTTAACCTGAAATCACCAGGAACACTATCATGTGCAATCTGTGTCGCCTTTGCTCCTTTTTCTGAAATGTGTGTTTGTGTTGGCAGGTTTGCGTCCAGGCGACGAGATCTTGATGCTGAACCGTCGGTGTGTGTCGGGTCTGGACCTGGCGTTGATCCAGACGCTGTTTGCCGAACAAACTCTGCACCTGAGCCTGAGGCGGAATGGGCCGCTGCCACCAACTGTGGCCCCTCCCACCAAAATCGACCAGGAAGTTCGCGGCAAGCACCACCGAGCCAAGTCCTCCTCAGGTGCTTGAATCCAAATAACATAAAAACACACACAAACCACAAACCAGCACCAAACCTGTAGCTCTAGTCATTAGAGGAATTACTGTTGTATCAAGGGGAGACAGAAAAGAATGGAGGTTCTTATTTCATGGAAACACAATAACAATGAAAGTGAACACACACACACACACACACATATTAGGCATAGCAGTCAGTCTGTGCTGTGTTTTATTTTAGTACTTACTCTAGACATTCATTTTCTAAGTATCTTTGTCATTGTGGTGTTCCAAGGAAGTGTTGTTCGTGTAAAACCTAAAAGGTCATCAGTTGCTCACATTAGCCGTTACTGCTGAGAAAAAAGGTCATTTTGTCACAACCGCCCCTTGTCCGAACATTGTACTTCCTCAAAAGAGTCACTGTCAAAAGTTAAAGGCAGCAGAGAGAGAGAGAGAGAGAGAGAGAGAGAGAGAGAGAGAGAGAGAGAGAGAGAGAGAGAGAGAGAGAGAGAGAGAGAGAGAGAGAGAGAGAGAGAGAGAGAGAGAGAGAGAGAGAGAGAGAGAGAGAGAGAGAGAGAGAGAGAGAGAGAGAGAGAGAGAGGTCTCATTATCGCTGTGAATGTACAACGTTCTGTCGGCTTGGTTCAGTTTTAATGTGAACAGCGAGGTGTCAGAACTGAAACTACACTACATGTCGCTGCACGGCTGACACCCAGCTGGTGGACAGGCATTTTGTTTTTGTTTGAGACTCGCTCTAAAGGTAAGGGAGGTTCCAAGAAGAACATTCACCAATTGAAATGGTCAGTAAATTTTATTAGTAATAATGTTTGTTACGACTCAGATTTTTTGTGTTTATGAGGAACTCACAGTAAACATTGTTAACTGAGTAGAAATTAAGATTGTGACACATATATACATATATACACGATATATGAACACAGGATATTATGGATTCCACTTAACCAAGCAGGAAAAACCGCTTAATCTCTGCAGCTGGCAAACACATGCTGCCTTTTTATTGTTTATTCCATTGTTTTGCATCAAAAAAACATTCAAAACAGAGAGTCACTTTCAGAGAGAGTGTCATCTTAATGATACAAAGTCATTATTGTTTTCTCCCACTGCCATCATAATTGAACCCAGAGGGCTTAATGACTTAAAGGCCTCATTATAAGAAGTAGTGTTATCAAAGTTCCTGCAGTTTTCTTGTATGTCTCTAGAGGGCGTATTATCTGCAGGCTGATAAAGAGGCTGGGAGACAAATGCCGACAGTGGGGGAATTAACGCTTGTCTGACACAAAGGACAATAACAAAGTCATTTCATGGTGGTAGTCCTAGAAAGAGGCCGTCTGTCATCTGTCTTCATGCAGCCTGATGCAAACGTCTAAGACAAGGGAGTCAAATTCAGATGACTAGATATCTATAGTAACTCCCACATTTGGTTGACGTTATGATTGCCAGTTTCAGTAAGAGAAGCTCTGCTCCACGGGAGGTCCAGAAGTTTTCTTTTGTTTCCCTGCTGTCACGTTGGCCTGCCTCCCAGGCTACAATCCGGAGAAAAGTCTTTTCATGTGCCAATTGCTGGAGAGTTTGTCCTTGGGTCCTTGAATTTAATGAGGCAGAAAATTTTTTTTAAAACAATCGGTTAATGTGACAATATCATTATCAGGATGTCAAAATACAGAGGGATATTCAGGAACCATTTTTTTGTTTTCTAAATCAGGGTTGTTATTTTCTTTCTTGAAATGACCAAATGCCATGTGGCATTTTTTCTGTGGAGACATTTAATTTCTGTGCAACAACTAGCCTGCATTGTGTGTGTTTTGTGGTCAGGTTGTACAAAAAAGACTATTGCACAGATGCAATGATGAGTGATGAAAACATCTGTCATTGACACACACACACACACACAACCTAATTCTGACTGTTACCTCTGTTTCTCCTTCCAGATGTGTGCACTGCAGCTGACGGTGTTGCATCCCTGTGCGTAGGACTGGAGAATGGTCACTCCCACTGCGCACACAGGCCTGTTCAGCACAGCAAGGTGGGAGGGGTGAAAGAAAGTGTGTGTGTGTGTGTGTGTGTGTGTGTTAGAAAGTATTTTTGTCATGTTATAGATGTACACGTATTGAACACCTCTCTCCTTCCAGGTTTGTTTGCGTGAATAAAAGTGTGCGAGTCGCAGAGTGCGTGTGTGTCTGTGCCCACTCACAGTGGCAGCTGTGGGGCTGTCAGAAACCAGACTGGCTCCAATCCTCAGCATTACCATAATTAGGATATTTCATCATAGCCACCGGTACAAACACAGCTTATTACTGTCATGCAGACGGGATCCAGATCGAGAAAAGACGATGTGTAACCTTCCCACCGCCTCTAGCGTACACACACACGCGCGCGCGAAAACCCACACATGCGTGGATATATGCACATGAATACATGCATCCCCCACAGGCAAAGCTGAATCTCTCATATGAGAAGCTGTCGAATGTGTTTCTGTCATCCTCACCTTCACTCAAACATATATACTAATCAATCATTGTATTGTAGACATGCAGACACGTCTATGTTTGTCTTTGCTTTTAGACCCTTCTCTGTCGTCTCAGTACCCTGCAATTAACTCGACCCCTCTGTTTCAAACCAGTTTTATAGGAATATCTCCTCTATAAATATGCCTTTGCTTGTCTCTCATGATTTATGGCATATTGCACACCTATTTCTGTGCTGCCGGTCATTGAATTCAGGTTTTTGATATGTAAACCAACTTTATTGAAGTCATAAAACTGAGCGGGAACTGGTCCCTTTGGGAGTTAACGCCTCAGAGCGGCCTTAACATGAAACTGGAGGATCTGCATGCCGGTGTTTATTGAGAGCAATAGTGAATGTGAGTGGTCACCATGTGTTTTATGGATGGAAGCCTCTGAGCGCATGTGCACGCATTCATGCTAATTCACCCCCTTTTGCATTGTTCGGCTGATATCTCCTTTTAAAGCCGCGTAGTTGTTATCTGCGGCGTGAGTGCATGTTTGGCACCCTTTTAGCGAGCTGCTCGTTATGCAATATCAGCTCAATTGGGGAAAAAAGGGAAATCGTTTCTAAATGCCGCTGCTTTATTCTAATTGCTTGAGTCAGAAAATGCCGCGCAGTGTTTGACCCGAGGTCAATCCAGGAGGTGGATTAGTGAGGACAACTTGCCCTTTTCTCTGCTCTCTCTCTCTCTCTATTCTGGCTCTATTTGTCTTCCCTTTTTGTTTGCCCGGCGACATGAGTCAGTCCCACTGCGCTGAGATCTGCACTGCACCACTGCTGCTGCTGCGCAGCTCCCTGCCGTTTGTATTTCACTGAGTGAATGAAGTGTGTGTGTGTGTGTGTGTGTGTGTGTGTGTGTGTGTGTGTGTGTGTGTGTGTGTGTGTGTGTGTGTGTGTGTGTGTGTGTGTGTGTGTGTGTGTGTGTGTGTGTGTGTGTGTGTGTGTGTGTGTGTGTGTGTGTGTGTGTGACGGAGGGAAGGATGTTATTGAATGTGTGTGCTCATACGTGCGCATTTAAGGCAGGGAAGGAGACAAAGCCCCTCTCCTTCCATCAGGGAAACTCAGCCACTGTGAAGGCGGGTTTTAAAAAAAAATGGTGATGGTAAATCTGATTTTTTTTTTTTCTCTTTGACATCATGAAATGAACGGAATTTAATCACCGCACGGCCATCAATTTGTTCACTGGGGCGGGGAGAAGGGGAATCGAGTCACCAAGTAGAAAATCAGCCATGTATCAGCATATAGGGGCACAAATGTGTGCATGTGGGGTTGTGGAAGTCAATAGAGATGGATGGAGGGGAAGGAGTCATTTCAAGCCTGTTGTCACGCGTTGTAATCGGCCTGCCTCCCCAGACTGACTACCTTTTGATTAATTGGTCCATTGCATTCCAATTTGTGCTTATTGCACAAGAGAGATTTGCGTGTGTGTGTGTGTGTGTGTGTGTTTGAGGTGAAATGCTGACTAGGCACAGTTGACAGTGTTGTTTACCATCAGGCTTGTGCTGCCTTTGTGTACGAGTTACTTTTACCACATTTGGCTGTAGTGCACCATAGCAATTGGTTTAACACAATGTTGTGGTTCCATTATGAGCTTAACCAATCGATTGCTGAAGTCAACTGAATTGGTTCCGGATAACTCCCATGAGGCACCTGAAATTGAATTGATTTCACATGCATGCATTTGTTTTAGTGAGGCGATGTGTGTCTTCAAATTCAAAAGCTGCAGCTTCCATTTTGTTCATGCCACACCTCATCTCCAACTGTTTACTGAAACTGAGAGGCTTGGGGCGAATTTTTTTATTTGACTGGCAGGTGATCCACACTTTCTCATGCGTACACATGAACACACACACACACACACACACACATCTAAAGCGTAACAGGCGATCGGAGTAGACAGATGGAAGGACACGGGAAGTAATCTTGCATGGTGTGGTGTCACCACATGGCACCAGTCCACTGTTGGGAAGTCACACTCGTGTATCAATGCACACGCAGATGAACATACCAGGATGTGCAGAGAATTACCCTCACATCCCTGCTTCAGTGAACATTTGCTGTGTTTCTTAATCTTCCATGAAAGTAAACTCAATGCCTTTTGGTTTTTGAAAATGTTTCACTTCATTCATTAAATTATATAAACCCAAGACCTTCCAACAGTTGAATAATAGTAGGAATCATTTTTCGCAATCATAGTGATTTCAGCCATAGACTGTAAAGATAGTGCTCCAAAAAGTGAAGCCAAAGTGTCTTGGTTGCCCCCCAGTGGCAGGCTGCAGTATAGGTCATAAACTCCACCTCCTCCATATCAGTAGATAAGGGGTGAAACATCATGATTGACAGCTGAGACGTACTCGTGATTGGTCAAGCGCATGTATCAGCGGGACATCTGTACCGTGGCTCCATCCCATCCAATTATTTAATAAATTATTGTATTGATACTGATTTATAATATATATAATTCAGCCTTAGTTTCCTGTGTTTGTCTTATGTTGTGAAACCCACTAAAGCAGCATCTTATTTATTGTGCAGACTCATCTTGACCTTGCTTGTAGATTACAGCCATGTCACTTTAATGTCAAATTCCATTACGTTATTAAAACTGTGACTTTGATTTTAGGCCATAAAGAGAAGTAGTATGTTTGGTCGGTCATGTCTTGTAATAAACCAAAGGTTAAACAGTGGACAGACATTTTAAGCCTCTTTGCTTTGGTCCAGACATTTGAGTAAGAGCATTTAAATGGTCTTGTGAAAAAAGACTGGGGCCAAACTTCTCTGTGCTGTTCAGCTTGATTCACTCAATTGAAACAGTGATGTTATTAGGCCTCTCTGGATGAGAAGAATGTATATATATCTAAGTAGACTGCAACATTTGTGCCTGCTTCCTTACTTCTTCCTCTTTTTTTGGTCTCGACCATTTTGCTGCACGTCTCAGTAGACAAGAGGAATTAGAAACGTGTGTTTAGACTTTATATAAAAAATGTGTGACTAAGAGAGAAGTTGAATTATTCAGTTTTGATTCTCATCTCTTATTATGGTGCTGGACTTCAAAAAGATTTGGTGATGCCTACGGATATTCAACTGTATCATCTTCTTCAAACAAGATCCCTTCTTCCTTGCAGCTACAGCCATCCCCTCCCTAAACTTTGCAGAAGCTCCTTTACCCGACTGGAGTGTGTGTCTGTCTGCGGGATGCAAGTTTTGGGGTTGGGGGGGGGTAATTTGGAGAGTCTGTGTGTGTGTGTGTGTGTGTGTGTGTGTGTGTGTGTGTGTGTGTGTGTGTGTGTGTGTGTGTGTGTGTGTGTGTGTGTGTGTGTGTGTGTGTGTGTGTGTGTGTTATGACTAAGCCCATCAGCCGCCATCTGGCCGTGAGCAAGCTAATAATCTGAGCTTACTGTCGTCAGTGCAGTTAATGCTGGCCTGCTGCAGTCAGTCCACTCCACTGTAAACAAGTTGGAAAGGCAGATACAAACTGAAAAGGAAGGAGCCCAGGAGCGACCAAGAGCATCCAACATGAAGCAGGTCTGGCTAGGATGACCACAAAGGGGCTGCCTGGAGCATCCATGGCAGTGGCCATACCTATTGTTGCCCCACCGGTGAGCGATGAAGCTCCCCGGTCAGTGTCTCTACCTCACCACCTTCATTGAGCTCTTCATGCGGGACCAGTCGCTCGCTCAGGCCCTGTGCTCGCTCCTGTCCATGTGCTGGTTCTGGCCGTCCGGCTGCGAGGCCGAGGAGAAGGACTTGTTGCTGGGCTCGGCGCTGCTCAGTTTGGGACGGCTCCTCAGGGACAAGCTGGCCTGCCTGGCTCAGGACATGGCCGCCTGCTTGTCCTGCCACCGAGAGGCCAAAGGGGAAAAACAACCGGTAACTATTATGGGCTGTGGGGAGGTTTTAGCTGAAGAAGCTGAGACTATTAACACTTGAGCTGCAAAGTTTCACACAACTCCCACAACCTTCTGTGAACATATTTTTAGAAAAATATCTCCACAAATGCGAGTCTGGACTAGCAACTAACAGTCGGAGAATTAATTTGCTTTTTCTTTTGCATTTATTTAGCATTGTAATATAAATTCTAAAGAACAAAAGAATTGTAGTATGCTATGAATGCACAATATATATAAATTATTGTTGTCCCTGTCTGCTGGTGGGTTGGTTGGTTTGTTTGTGTGTAAGACTGGTAACAACCAAACTGATTTCCATGATAATTGGTGAAAGGATGCAGTATTGGTAAGGAAAGAAACTATTGAATTTTAGTACAGATCCAGATCAGGAGGAAGATCCTGGAATTTGTTTTCACATTCTTAACCTTGTTAGATTGGATGTTTTTCAGCATTTTCCAATGGAATAATTCAAAAAATATCTGTCCCATTTAGGAAACTGATATCTATGAGTTTGTCAAATTTGGTGCAACTTGATAAAATTAGAGGGGGTTGTTAGGCCTTGGCTGGGGTGTGTGCTCTACTGAGTGCCATTCTACTTTTTAGCCATGCTAGTAGTGTCAGGTGGGCGGTGATGGTCAGATGGTTTTGGTCCAGATCATGGGATGGATTGCCATACAATATGGTACAGATGGCACCTAGAGGAGGAAGTCTGACCATTTTCATCTGAGACAGTTTTACTAGAAAACTACAACAGTTTTAGTTTTTCCAGGACAGGTTTATATCCAAATACTTGCAAAATGACCTTCCCATCAGCCCCATGGGACATTGATTTTAGTGCTAATTAGAAAATGTTCATATGCTAACACCAAGACCGTAAGAAAAGTAAACATCCCCTCCTAAACATTAGCAGGTTAGCACATTGTTTGTCCCAGCTAACCCTCTCCACACAGCACTGTCCTGGTGATCTTTAATGTAAAGCGTCCTCTTGCAAGGTTTATGGTGTGGCCAGATGGGAGCAGGTCAAACGGTCACAGTGTTGCCGCGTCTCTTTACTGTCATGATGTTATCTCAGCAGTATGGGCTCTATTAGAATTAACTGCATCGGTTTGACTAGCAGTTATGGTCTTTATGGGCATGTATCGCTATCAATAGTCACCTTGTGCGCTCAGCAGATGTGTTATCTCTTTGTGTCCTGTCCCCTTGGCAGTCGTGTGTTGCGGCCCGTCCATGTTGCATTGTTTTTCCCTCTGAACCACCCAGATCGAGTGTTTTTGGGGTCAGTGTGGGGACTGGGGGCAGCACGGGGATTACCATTAGTTATTCCAAAGACTTGTTTGTCATCAAGCGACTGTTCAATATTGGCAACAAGCATTTCAATTGACCTTTAATTTACTTTCATTTTCATTTGCTATTTCAGAATAGTGTATAGTTGCTTTCAGTCCTTTGCCTTTGCAGTGGGGTCGTGCAGGAGTGGGTCTGAACAGCCGAGGGGACGCGGTAGAATGGGTGCTGTTGTCTGAAGCTGGTTTCATTATTAAAACACACTCCTCTACCAAAGCCCTCTGAGACTTTGTGGAATAATATTTGTTCAGGATGAATAATAAAAGGCATAAATGGGCTTGAGTGGAGCAAAACGATATCAGCCCTCCCTCTCGTCTTTCTCTCTCCTCCCATCCGCTCTGTTTGATTTATGTGCACGTGTCTTCTTTTATTGGGCTCTCCAAAGAAGATGGCATCATGGCGCGATGGCCCACTAACATGGCAAATTAATCACCAGTCTGCCTACTCTTCTTCATCTTCTCCCTCGTCATGTATATTTGCTTATTTCTGCTACGATGTGGCCTCTCCGCTGGTAAAGCGCACAGCTTCTCCTTTGATTTGAGCAACATTTCATCGGCAGAGAAAATAATGGAACATCAAATGGAGATGGAGACTGTCACCGGTGGCTGACAGTCATCACAGTGTTTCCAGCCCAGCAGCCTGAGTGCACAGCTTTTTTTCTTTTTTTTTTTCCAGGGCTTTTGAAAATAATGTTTTAAAGGCGGGAGCTCTGCTTCCTTGGGAATTCATCGCCTACACTGATAGGAGCTGCTGTTTGGAGTTGGGCCATATTACAATTGTTCTTGTTGCCCTGATTTCCATCTTTCCTAATGCAATGCAGTGACTAAATGATAATCAAGCTCTCTAACATAATCCAATCAGTAGGTACAGAAATTGTTTTCAAATCTGGTTTAATAACCAATATAATCCCAATTTCGCAAAACAAGCATAAAGCCAATAACTCATTTCTTGAAAATGGTATAGGGATTAGGTTAGTACCTGGAGACAGTTGGAACATTTTAACATATCACCCAACCCTTGCAGACAAATTGACACTGTACCCTGTCTTCATACAGGAAACCAGATGATAATGTACCTGAGACTAAATGTTCCCATGCAAATCCTTACACCTTCAATCAGCTGACTATCCTCCCAAAGAATAAGTGCTGAAAATGAATGATAAAAAAGCAGCCTTCTGTTTATTTATTCCATGTGTGATACATGTCACGTTTTATTCTTGTGCGAGGCCATAGTTAACATTCCTGCCCCGTTACCCCCACCGGCTCAGAGCCTCCCATTTTTGAGTCAGCCATTCCTCTGTGTGCGGAGGTAACAAGCCAGAATAGTCTACATTGTACTGCCGCTATTGAGAGACTGGACACTGATACAGCCCCCGGCCTCTCCATTCAGCTCTCTGGAAACCACGCCAGAGAGGTCACACAGAGCCGAAAAGGAGAGGAAGAACCAGCAGAAGAGGAAGTAGGAGTGGAGATATCTGGTGGCAAATGGGCAGAGAGATGGATGGCAGGATGTAGAGGTAGAGACATGGGCCGACCAGGACTGATGAAAAGAGACAGATACGAGGGGAATTATCCCCCCCTGTATTTGCACAAACCAAGTGGCCAGACCGTCCACTACTGATTGATATGCAAAACAAGCCAGCAGCAAGCACTTTTTCTCTGCCTACGCCCACAGAACGGCAGGACGGAGGATCAATGGCTCAATCCCCATCAAAGTCCACTCTTCCCCAGAGGCAGAGGTTTACTCCAGACTGGGGCTTTTGACCCCGGGCCTAAGAGAGAGAGCGGAGCAGCTGCGAATTAGAAAGAGAACACAGGGAAGGAAGAGGGTGAGGAAAGTTGAAGAAGAGGTGTACTGACCATCAGATGAATAGTAGTTGTGGATGGAGCGAGATCTCAAACAGAGTAAAGCCAACTCCTCAGTTCTCCCTCAGATATTTTCTCCAGTTTGGTCAAGTGTGTCGAAACAAGCGGCGTCTCTGGAGCCACGATGCCGGCGTCCAGGGGGGGCAGGCTGCGTAGGAAGGGCTGCTCGCTGGCCCGGAGGACCAAGCGTCAGGCCACAGCAGCGTGGAGGCTGCTCTACAGGATGCTCTTCATGGTGAGCAGAGGACCAAGAAAGCAAGTAAATATTTAGGAAGATTGACACTGTGAAATTTGATTCAGTTTTGGAAAAGCGCCTCATCAAGAGGAACGACAGGAAGGCGTCTTTACCAAACTGGGTTAATGTGTCAATGTGGTTTAATTTCAGAGGGATGGGAGGGAGGTGTACCTTGATTTATGTCATAAGAATTTCTTTGGTCAGTTTGGAATAAAAATGTGAAAACGATTTAAGAATTAAGATATTTATTTGGCTCCAGCAATGTGGAATGAAACCTTTCACTTTGACATCTAGCTAAAGAACATGTTTGCTTGTATGAAAACTGGCTGAAAATGAAGGAAATGCTGCTGGAGACAAATTGACTCAGCAGACTCTCAGGTCTTTTTTTTTTACCCTGCAAGGGTTGACGAAGACTTCTTTTCTTAATCGACTAAAGGGCACGAGCAGCGAGAGGAGGTAGAAGTGCGATGCAGAGCTGACAGCTGTCAGGGAGAAAACCTGAATATGAACCCCGTCGAATCCACTCGTCTTTCCGACGCTCGCAGGCTTTTCTTCAACCTCTGCTGACATCCTGTCCTCGACTCTTAATTGCTTATTTGGGCTAGCTGCCGGGCTGTGTTGGTAGGATTGTCGTAAGGCTATTGCAAGTTCCTGAGTCATAACAGTTTGTAGCCCCCCCCACTCCTCCTCTTTGGTTCTGCCTCCTCTCGTCGTGCTCCAATGCAGGTTTCTGCAGTTTGCCGTTGATGAAAATCGTATTTACTCGCAAGCATATCTGTTCAGTCTTTCCCCTCCTCAACTCTGTGACTCCTCCATCATCTTGTTTGTATGTGTTCGATGTGAACCTGAGCCCATATCCTTCCGGTGTGTGGGTGTGGATGAGAATTAACTCAATTGTGGGTGTGGGTGTGTGTGGGTGTGGGTGTGTGTGTGGGTCTGTGTGGGTGTGTGGTACCCTGGCCAGGCCTCCTCTTTCTGGGGGCGCCTATAGCTAAATTTAACAGCAGATATGACTGTTATCTATCTTCACTGGGCTGCTCTCTCCTGTCTGGAGCTGCCAGTGGCCAATTTGATAAATATGTCTCTCTGATATCCGTCAACCTCTGTTTCCTGCAGGCAGGCGCCCCCCCCCCCCCCCCCTTGTCTGTCTGTCTGCCTGGTGTGATATGGAGAATTCCCAGAACACTGCATCAGTAAATGAAGGCTGACTGTCGTTGTGTGTGGCACCATCAACAGTGTGTGAAGCAGATCTTTAGTGGGATAGTGAAAGTTAGTCACTATAAACTTGATTTAAAATAACAAGCCAGCAGTATGGCCTTATTCAGCCCTAATTTGCTAGTGTTAACTTATAAGCACACTAAACTAAGAAATGTACAACATGGTGAACATGCCTGCTTATCATCAGCACGTTAATATTGTCAGTGTCAGCAATGTTAACTCGTGGGTGTTAGCATTTAGCATAA
The DNA here is from genome assembly GCA_026259375.1 of Verasper variegatus. Taxonomy (NCBI): domain Eukaryota; kingdom Metazoa; phylum Chordata; class Actinopteri; order Pleuronectiformes; family Pleuronectidae; genus Verasper; species Verasper variegatus. The sequence continues at coordinate 8,734,536 of CM048049.1, forward strand.
ATAGCCGCAGCTTCACAGAGCTGCCGGCGTGTTGATTCTTAATCTCGTTTAGACCCATAGACTGTATATTAAGATGGACGACGCATCTCCACTCCCTCACTCTGTCCTGAAATGAAGCCAAAATATCCTGGACACATCTTGTACATTTGGTTCCATCATCTGCAAAGTTGTGATCGGGGGATGGAGCCGAGTTGGCGAGGTCACATCTGTCAATTATGAAGTTTTCTAATAATTGATAATACAAAATTCCTGCTTAATTCGTACTTGAACATACATCAGTGTGATAAGAACTACCTAAAATGACAGACTATCTCTGAGAAACATTTATTTGTGTACTTTGACTTTTTTGTTTGGTCCCATCAAGTACCATGGAGGAGACAGAGTTTATGACTTATACTGCTGAGACACGTTGGCTCCACTTTTGGGAGCAGTCATGTTTATACACAGTCACTGTTTTGATGATGAATGGAGCATAATGTTTTTTGTCATGACAGCCAGTGTGTGGTCACAGATACGTCTTGCGCTGCGTTCTGAATGTTGGTTCCCTCCACCAGTGTAAATTAAGACATTTGTCCCCACTCTTAATCACCAGCCCAGAGATCCAGACAGGAGTGCTGCTGTGGGTGGTGGATCACTTGAAAGAGGCTTAGCCCTGACGTGCACAGAAGACACAGGAGTGCCCCCCCCCCTCTCTGTGTGTTCCTCTCTTTTCTGTCTTTCAGTCCATCACTCTCTCACACACTCTATATACTGTTGCAGTGCGGGCCGGTCTCTGGAGTGGCCGTGCTATAATGAGCTAGCTGATGAGTCGCTGGCTTATTAATGGAAGCCCAGATTGTCTGTGGGCTCTCTGGGAGTGGATTGGATGGGAGAGGTTGTGGGTGGGTGGTATAGCTCACACCAGTATTGGAGCTGAGTGACTCAAACAAGCTTTCGAACACATCTGTGTGTGTGTGTGTGTGTGTGTGTGTGTGTGGGGCTGTGTGGGTGGGTGGGGGTGTGTGTGCGTGTGCGTGCGTGCGTGCGTCGACGCCTGCAGTGTGAGAATGAAGGGTTTATCGATCCATGTTTGTTACTGTGCACTTGTTCAGTCGTGCTTGCTCATGCAGTATTTTCAGTAGCAGAATGCCCCCCCACACACAACATACACACACGTACATTCTTGTACTTCTATCGAGTGAGGACACTCATTGGGATGATGCATTCCCTTCACCCTTACCATAACCATCCCTTACCATAACTCTAACCCTAAACTAAACCTAACCCTAAAACAACCCATTCAAAGTGGGTCTGAAAGATAGTACCAGCGAAAATGTGCTCACTCCACATGGTTTAGGATCAAAATGGTACATAAACACACTTTCATTCTTGTATTTCTATCTTAGTGAGGACACTGTCCCGAACTCCTAACTCTTAACTAATCCATTACAACTACATGCCTAATCCAATCCTAAAAACCCTAACCCTACAAGCAAGTCTTTACTCTCACTAATACCCCTTTGAAAAAGTGAGAAAAGGTCTATGCTCAAAATGGTCCTCACAAAGATACAAGTACAAGTTAACACACACACACACACAGAGGACTATGGAGAGTGCTGAGCAGCTGTTTTGCCTCCTGGCACATATTGGCTGTCCTACTGCTCAGTGTTGCTGTGCAGCGGATTTAAAACCTGCTATTACTGGCACCCATCAGCCTCTGCTGATTGTAAGGACCGGCCGCACATTATAGCACTACATCATGTTATTTACTTGAATCAAGCAGGGCTGGCCATTATGAGGCTTTTTTTAGCGCAGACATTATAATTGGCGGGAGTTTGATCCCTATAGTTTAGTTGAGTGTTGTGTCAGGTAAAGAAATGGGGTTGTATTTTGATAAGTGTACATATACAGTACATTTGCTATAATACACTCAGCAGAGTTGCAGCTTTCTTCACTACCTTTTTATATGTATATCCAAGAAAGTAGAACAGAGAGGCTGATCATATTTAATTTTCTGCCACAGTTGCTCAGACTACAGTTTCCTACCTGCCACAGGCAGCATCTCTCAGTACGGGCCCACAGCTGATAGTTATTTCTGTACCCCAGGCAATTCAGCCCAATATAAAATAATGCATTATCTATCTCCACTGAACACCTCTGTAAATGGTGCGACGCTGGGTTTCGTCGTGGGGTTCCACCTTTCAAAGAAGTACAAAGCAGGGCTGGAGGAAGTTTCACACAACGAGCAGCTAAATTTAGAAAGTGAGATGCTTTTTACCCCCCCCCCCCCTCCCTCACTTCCTGGAAATGCATACTATTCCTAACATGACCACCTGGGACCTCTCGGCATGTCACATTTTCTAGAACCGATGTGACACAAAGCCGCATAACTATCCATTATGTATTTAGAGGAAGAACGTAAGTTGCTATAATACTATCTGCTGGGATATCCAGTCAGTCTTTCAGATGCACTTTAAAGTCTTTGATGAAAATCCAATTAGCTTGGAGTGCACAACCAAATCTCCATATTGTCATTAGCATGCCCAGGAGAGTGGCTGGCCATGTACAGTGTAGGAAAGTATAGGTCATTATTTCTTACAACTGTGGAGCCGGAATCATTAGTGGTGAATAGTTAAAAGAGGAATATTAATGCATCTTGGAGAATATGTTTGTAGGCACATGCAAGTATGATCCTCTTTTTATCCATCTGGCAATTATAATCCCTGAGCTTCCTAACCTAAATACACCACCCCTCTCTCTGTCGCCCCCTACAGAGCGTGGACACTGTGTGCACTCTCTACCAGTCCTTTCAGGAAGGCTCAGGTGCTGGAGGACTGATGGAGGACGCCAAGGAGCCTCAGGGTTAGGCAGGGTGGCGAGCTGGGGCCGGGTCCCGCGGGGGAGGCCACCCTGCTCAGACCTTGCCCCAAGCACATGAGCGCCACTGAGAGGTTACGAAAGGTCATCCAGGAGCTGGTGGACACAGAGAAGTCCTACGTGAAGGTGAGACCACACATCTTTGACTGCTGTCTTATTAGAATATATGCTCCAATTATTTGTAATGACACGCATAACAGGAGCCAATAGCCAGTTAGCTTAACTTGAAGACTGTAAATAGGGGTAAAACATCGGCCTACTAGCAGCTCAATAATTTAGCATTTAGCATTTTACAGCTCTTATGCTTGTAATCGGATCAAAAACTTAAGTGTTAGAACAACAACTTTAACAGGTTATATTATGTGCCTGACTATTTCTTGGCCGAGAGCAGTTGAGACCAGAATAGCACTCAGTAAAGCACATACCTCCGCCAAGGCCCAACAGTCCCCTTAAGTTAAAACATAACCGAGGCGACATCACATTTCTCAGCTACACATTAGTGGCAGTTACAGGTTTACGGTCCTATTTGTCACCATACAGCTGCTGGAAAAGCCTACACCCTCGAGCATTTTAATCAGCTAGGTCCAGACTTTTATCTAAGTCTGAACAATTTTGCACTTATAGATACCAACCCATATAATTCACTGAGATATCAACGGAAAATTTTGAAAAAATATCCATGTTAAATGTAAAAAAAAATCATGGCTCTGCCCCCTGCTCTGGATCGCCACCAATATGTATTGGGTTCTTCCCTGACCCATACCACATCCTTCCAGCAAGTGTCATGGTGAACTGTCTAGTAGTTTTAGTATAATCCTGCTAAGTAACAAACACACATTCTCATCTACCTCGCAAAGTGAATATTGTCTCATTACTCCTTTTAGATATTGTGCTTAGTAATATGTGTCATCAACAAGAGTAGACCTGAAAGAGATGCTATTTATTGTGTCACATCGACCCTCATTTATCTTCCTCCCGCCCAATCATTTCGCTGCCCTTTTGCTTTTTCCCTTCACGACCTTTTCCTCGCTGACGCACATAATGGAGCCACATTCATGATCTTCTTGTGCCTGAAAAACTTGGGATGGCTGACATTTTTCCCCCTTTCATCTCTATCTCCTAATTTTTCATCAACTCCCTTCCCTCCCCGTGCAGCCCTCTTCTTCTTCAACCTGCCTTTGATTTGTAATTGAGGGAGGTGATCGTCTTCCCGGAGCGCCTGCTCACCTGAATCTGTGCACCGCTAGTGCCTAAAGGTAGCGATGAGAAGGGGATGAGGTAGAGGAGGAGAAGGAAGCTCATAAATCAACCTAATGAGAATATCCCCACCGATACCAAGACACGCTACAGCCCCATTAAAGGGCCTGCGGGGGGGTAGTTGAGGTGGGGCATTGTGGGATGGAGAAAGAAAGAGGTTATAAAGTGAGAATAAGCAGTGATCTGATGATGAAAAGGATGTTAAATGACACGTGGGCCTAAAGAATGGTTCTGACTCGTTTTCACTAACCTACTAATTTAACAATTTTTCTTTTGCTGCAGGACCTGGCCTGTTTGTTTGAGATCTACTTGAAACCCCTGCACAATGAGAGCTTCCTCACACTGGACGAGGTAAGTGACGTGTGTGTGCGTGCGTGCGTGCGTGTGTGCGTGTGTGCGTGTGTGTGTGTGTGTGTTTGTAAAGAATGGAGCATGTAGCACCCAGAGGCGTGTCCTGGGAGAGGCGTTGAGATGATATAGGATGTTGAATTCATTGAGCGTTTATTACCCAGAGGTGATGGCGATGAACTCTCGTAGGTCAGAGCTCCCTCATTACCACTGCGATGGGCTGGAGGAAAAATTAGCATCCCCCTCCGCTGACCTTCTAGCGTCCTTTGAGGGACACGCCAATAAAGGCCAATCTTACTAGGAAACCTCCCCTTTAAGCATTCAGCTTGGTTTCACATCCTACTGTAATTCTTTCCATTGAATTCAGTGCAAAAGTGGGATTTATTTCCCCCCCCATTAAAATAAAACGTGTCTGTGTGTTGCTGTGACAACACATAAGGAAGCTACAGTTTGCTAATGACCACAGAATTCCAGTCCATGTGCCGGACGTGACCTCCAAGACAGGACGTCTGTCTCTCTCGCTCTCTCTCTCTCTCTCACACGCTCTCTCCCAAGATACACTTCTAGTCGATAGGCCACTGAGCACTGGGGCAAATTAAAAGGCCATTATGGGACAGTGGGATGTGTCCAGGCACAAAGCGGACAAGGGCGTGTTAGACCCTGAACACCTTTTAATGAAGGGAAGTGTCGACCCTGGGTTTGTGTGATAGAGAGGTTGTGTTAGACTGTACATGTTTATACGCGTGTGTGTATGTATGTGTTGTGTTTGTAGCAGGGTTATAGTTTGTCCCTGAGTGCATCTATCAGAGATGGATCCATCAGATCGGAGGTGTTAGAACACTCCAGGGTGCCTGGGTGACTGATTGTTATGAATTACAAGCCATTTGGGCTATTAGGGCTCTGTTTTTTTGCTGTGGCTTCATGTTCCCTCTCCTTCCTGCCCCCTTTCTCTGATATTTTCCTCCCTTCCTTATCCATCACCTTCCCACAATTCCAAACTACCCTCTGTACCCCCGTCCCCATCCTCCTCAGATGGACAGTCTGTTCGGCAGCCTGCCTGAGATGTTGGACTTCCAGAGGGTCTTCCTGCAGACGCTGGAGGAGCGGATCGCCTCCTCAGCCCGACTTCAGTACCCTGGAGACCCCCTCACAGTTTAAGGTGAGACACAAACACACACACAGTGACACATCAGAGGCAGTGTACATTCTGCGAATATAGGGGATATAGGGGATGTTAGCCGCTTTTCCAAACGCACATGTGATGTTTGAGATGTTGTGTTATATAAATAATGGAAGTGATGTGTGACAGCATCATCGTTGGCTGATTTATAGCCTCGATATGACAAGGTCTATTGATCCAGGTGGTGGTTGACTTGGTTGGATTGTGTGCTGGTAAAAGCTCATGTTCTCAAGAGGTTAGACCAGAGGGAAAGGACAGAGGGGGGGGGGCGCGTTTGAATCGTCCCCCAGGAGAGAGAGGACAGAGGCTGGGTCACGACTTCACATGTTCTCGCTCTTGTTTTTTTTTCTTACCCTCTCTGCTTCTGTGTGGCAACACTCACCCCCTGTCTTTCTCTGCGTTCACAGAAGCTGCTGTTTTCTCTCGGGGGTTCGTTCCTCTACTACGCCGATCACTTCAAGCTCTACAGCGGCTTCTGTGCCAACCACATCAAGGTCCAGAAGGTCCTGGAGAGAGGTACGACCAGAGACAAATCACACATCCTGAATAGAAAAGTCTGTAATGCTAGAGATGGCAGCTTTATGACACATATTCTGCCCCTTGCCCCCCAATAAGCCTATTGTCTGCTTCATAACAGCTGAACAGGGAACCTATCAATCTTATAGTCATGGCAAATGGACTGTATTTATATAGCACTTTCCTGGTCTTATTGACCACTTAAAGTGCTACAAGACTCATTCACCTATTCTCACACACACATTTATACAGCGCTTCTATATGCAGGGACTTGTCTATCATACCATTCATACACTGTTGGCAAAGCCATCAGGGGCCATTTGGGGTTCAGTATCTTGCCCCATGACTGGAGGAGCTGGGGATCGAACCACCAACCGTCTCGTCAGTGGACGACCCATACGTTGTATGAGATACCTCACATTACGCATTTAAGGGTTGGCTCTCTCTTTTGAGAAATGATATACAAAGCAATGTCCTAGAGTGAGAGAGTGGATAAAAGCGATACTTCTTCAATTTCCCTGCAAGCCCTGTCCCACCGTCATCATGCTCCAACAGACACAAATGATCAGTCTGACAAAAGCAGAGTTCCCTCGCCTTTCTTTTCCTCATCTACGCTTCTAAACATTCACGGCCTTTACCTGTTTTACAAGCAGACAAAGTTTAAACGAATACATGCGTTTATTTACACACAGACTTTGAATAACCTTGTCGGCTGGCGGCAGATATGCGGCCGTGACAACATGAGTGGCCATAATAACTCCTCGCGTCTTCCACGGCGTGTGACAGAGCAGAAGTTTTCAAGTTGATTTCCGCCTGCTAAGATGTGGGCCTTTGTGCCAATTTTTGGGAACGCTGCCCGGTGCAGAGGGAACTGTAAGGGGATTGGCTTCTTTGATGACATTAAGTGGGATGGGGAGGAGAAAATTGCCCCCCACCCCCTGTGCTGCTTAAATCTGCCCCATTACCAGAATTGCATGGGATATTCCTCGAAGTAAGCTGCAGAATGGATTTTTAATAGGATTAGATGAGAGAAAAATGTCTGATGGGTCAGAATTATCTAGATGAGAATAAAATGCGGTAAATAAGGATATCAAAGCAGCACTGTGTGTGAATGGGTTTTCTGCACACTTTTTTAAAGAATCACAAAAGTTATAATTACTGATAAATGTTTTATTTCACAGGAAAACAGCTCTGTTACTTTTAGATGAGCTGTTCTCACCTGCGATCCGAAAGTAAACAGAAGCCTACCATCAAAAAATTATATTTATAATTATTTATTAATGTATTATTATTGTTATTATTTATTTTACCTTCACCAAGGAAGTTGTGCTTTCATCAGCATTTGTCTGTCTGTTATTTAACAGGATTACACAGAAACTACTGGACAGATTAGCATGAAATCTAGTGGAAGGATGTGGTGACCCATAACGTTTTGGTGCAGATCCAGATCAGGGGCCGGATCCAACATTTGTGAAAGTATTTAATTTGTGAGATAGGGTTTTTCAACATTTTCATTGATTTCCCAGAGAATCATTCATGGATCATGATGAAAATGTCAGACTGGTTTAGGAGACGCATTTTTATCCTTGGTGTAGCTTGATTGGTTTCAAGGGGAATGTTGGGCCTTGAAAGAGGTATGCGCTCTACTGAGGGACATTCTATTATTATAGTGAATACTAATAAATAATGATAATTATAAATTCAATTGATTTTCGACTTTTGGTCATTTGAAGATGTCATCTTGGGATTTCAGAGATCATCAAGGATGTTTATTTATATTTTTAATTTCATTAATTTACCTTTTCATTAATCTCCCAGAGAAAATTCATAGATCTTGATATTTATGTAATTTGGCGCAGATCCAAATAAAAACCAGGATCTATTGAATTTAAATGGTTCCATAAGGGGATTATTCTAATTATTTCCTTGGATTCATATGGTGAAGAATGACTGGCTGTCCTTTCTGAATCGCTCTTATGTCTTAGCCTAATGATTATTCTTAAGTACTTGAGCCAAAATGGCTGCACGTATATGAGTGAAGGGACAAGATGCCAGCAGCAGGTTCACAGGGTTTTATACACCCTGTTCTTTGACCACTAATATTAGATCAACATGTTGCATGATAATTGGAGAGCACAGTGTAACAAAGTGGTGGTTGCACAGTGGACACACACACACACACACACACACACACACACACACACAGAGAGGGTCGCTCAGCATGACACAGAACACCCGGCGCAGCTTGGTCACAACCAGCTGATCCAAGGACACAGAGAAAACAAAAATGTGTGGGTGTTTGTCAAACCCTTGGAGTAATTATAACCTGTGTCTGCCTGTCTCTGCCATCCTCATCACTCCCCTCCCTTTCCCATCATGCCAAGGGCACTGGGTTGCCTCAGCTCCCCTGTTTATTTGTCGACTCGTTAATTGCCTGCCAATTACTCAGGGAGGCGTCGATGCGGCTGCCTGTCTGTGGCTGGGAGTGCTACAATTAATACTTTAATGGCCCCCCTTAGTTCGCCTTGTGGAAGAGCGCTGCTCTGGGAAAATGTCAGCACCTTTACAGGCGGCTTGTTCGGTTTTATACCTGCATATTTTACACAGTTGCTGTTGGCTTCAGTGGAAACACAACCACCACAACATGATCATTTTTTACCAGGTTGTAAACAAGAGTATTTAAGTAACTCATCATCATTTAGCTTTTACTGTGTGAAAACACTTTGTCTTCCATTTATTAAAATCCTCCAAGGTGATGCGCTGAGTATAATGGATTCATTAGCAGATGTTTACACTTATAAACAGTGCAGCCGTCATGGTAGGTTGAGAAGAAGCCTACACTACCCTCTGCTGGAGACATGTTATTGCACCATGATTCTGCACCAGCCTGCACTGGACTAATTATATGCAATGCAGAGTCAACAGTTTTTGCCATCACACATCTCTAGCTATTTTGCCTTGAGACCACAAACATGAAAAACAAAGATCGCTGCCTGCTTAAGGATCCATATTTATACAGTGTTTGTGTTTTTATTTCAGCTAAGACAGATCGGGCCTTCAAGGAATTCCTGGATGCGAGGAACCCCACCAAGCAGCACTCATCCACCCTGGAGTCCTACCTGATTAAACCGGTGCAGAGGGTGCTTAAGTACCCCCTGCTGCTCAGGGAGCTGGTCTCTCTCACTGACGCTGACAGCGAGGAGCACTACCACGTCAACGGTACGGAGAGAAAAGCATGTACAATTACATATATGCACGTTTTTTTGAGTAATACATCCACTAGGGGCAGCGCAGAGGCGAAAGTTTCTGCCTACAATCAATATGGTAACGGTCGAGGAGGTTGTTGTGATAACGTTCCTCATTTGTTTGTCACTTTCTTACCAACTCAAAGTCTCTACTGATAAAGTTCAGCCATTGTTGAAATGTCTTCCTTGTGTGGTATGACAGTCCTGCTTATGATCGTCTTGCTTGAACTATTGGCAACACTGCCCCCCCCCCATCATTTCCTGTGGTACTGCTCTATTTCGTCCGTATCCGTAAACGTTCACAAATAGGGACTGAATGAATGCAGAGTATGGACAGAAGGCTCCAACTGTTTCCATGTACACATGCACATCCAAAAATGTTAATACTGAAACTAAAAGTTCAATGTTTTTCATCAGTTATTTAAGAAAGGGAAAATGTAATATATATGAATATGTATCTGCAGAGGCCCTGAAAGCCATGGAGAAGGTGGCCAGCCACATCAACGAGATGCAGAAGATCTACGAGGATTACGGCTCCGTGTTTGATCAGCTCGTTGCTGAGCACACCGGCCACGATAAGGAGGTAGATGCACATTTTTTTGAATCAGGTTTATAAGCTGCCAACATTATATTTAAAGTAGCATCTTTTGTACATTTTGATAAATACCGAACACTTACCACAATAAGTTTCAACTGCTTCTACCCAGCAGAACTGCCGAGACATCAGAGTGGAGCTGTTTGGCTCCTCATGTTGTTTACGCCCGTCTTCTGTGCATTGCCTCTAGGGACTGAATACATTTACAAATTGATGGAATATTTAGTTTGTAGGCGCTGCAGTATAAATATTCAAACCGAATGCTAAATAATGTTGTCCAGGGTGCTGTATGTTGTCAATGCATTTAAACAGGCTCTTAGATAAACCAGATATGTTAGACATGTTATTCTTCTGTCTCTGCCCCCCCCCCCTCCTCTGAACCCCTCCTGTCTCATTCTCAGGTCACCGAGATCTCGATGGGCGAGTTTCTCATGCATTCCTCGGTGGTGTGGCTCAACCCGCATCCGTCACTGGGTCGCATGAGAAAAGACCCCGAAATGACCGTGTTTGGTGAGTCTCGCGCACACACACATTCCCAAGTCCCCAGTTTGCAGTTAAAATGTTTAAACAGCACAAACCGAGAGAATTGGGTTCGTAGCGTAGCCTCACAAGAATTGCCAGCAGTAACGCTTAAACAGATCTCAGTGACTTTCTAATACCCATAGCTGTAGCGTGGATATATACTTTAAAGCTTCAAGCCAGCATCTAAAATGCTTCTGTGGGTTGGTGTCGGCTTTCCCCAAGAGGCGTTCGCAGTCAGATCTAAGACGCCTCTGTTTTCCCTCTCACCAGTGTTCAAGAAAGCGGTGATATTGGTCTACAGGGAAAACAACAAGCTGAAAAAGAAGATGGTACGTATTGTGTCTGCTGCGCTCATTTCCTCTCAACATACCAGTAAATCTTGAAACTTATCATTGCTCTTTCCCCCCCTCATGTGGCATTTTTATGTGATGACCAGGCCAACCCTCGTTCAGCACTTTCTCACGGAGATTCAGACCCTTTTAAGTTCCGCTGGCTCATCCCGCTCTCGGCGCTGCAAGTCAGATTGGGAAATACTGCAGGTAAGAGGGCTGGCGCGCCGCCACATTAGCCCCACTAAATCACTCACAAAGTACATCCACTAAATCTTTTTTGTTCTTTCTCCTCCTCATATTTCCACATACACACACACCCTTTAGCTCATTGTCTTGGCCCCCCCCCCCCCACACACACACACACACTTTTTCTCCTCTGGCATTTTCATTCAGCGCCCTCCCTCCTTATCTCCTCCTGAAACCATAAACCATGTATGGACAGTGTGACTAAAAGTCTCCCTCTTTATTTCCTCGCTCTCGCAGGAACAGGCACAGAGAGCAGCTGCATCTGGGAGCTGGTTCACTCCAGGTCTGAAGTGAAGGGCCGACCAGAGACCGTGTTCCAGCTGTGCAGCAGGTCAGAGATTCCACTTTAGGTGCAATCAGTCATGATTAACTCTGGTTGACATTCCATGGTCCTTCTACCCGTGACACACACAAGAATAATTGTATTTTAAAGGATAATGAAGGTTTATTGCAACTTTGCTCTTATCTTTGTACTTTTGGCGACTATTTCCTCATAGTCATAATAACACTGTACTCAAAGTAATTGCTAAAATCGTGATATTACTAGAATGAAGGCTCACAGGACAAAAAAACATTATTATGAACAATAATAACCCTCTCCCTGTGCAGTGGATAATATTATTTACCATTATTATCAGACTTTTCCAACAAGCATCCAGATGATCAGACAGATTCTGTTGTCATTTTACTCTTCAGAGATCTTAATATTAGTCATTAGTTGTGATAAACTGAAATTATGTTTTCCCTTTTTCATACCTACTTTACTTACATTAAAGTGCAGTCACCCATTCCCTAAGGTACATCTGCATGAAGGTAAACCAGTATTAAAATGAGAAGGTGCTGACTATACCCTACTGTTTCCATTATTACCATCCTATCCGTCTGCCTTTTAATCATGAAGTGTGGCAGTAGTCATTTAGCTTAGCATAAAAAAATGGAAACAGCTAGCCTGTCTCCAGGGGCAGATCTAGGTGCAGAGCCAGGGGGCACTGGCCCCAGCTAGTACACATAAGATGTATTAGATTTGCTGGCAGACATTTTTTTCCCCTTTTGAACGGAGCTGGTTTCCCAGTTTCCAGGCTCAAAGCTAAGCTAATCTACGGTAGTGGTGTCCAGCTCAGTCATATAACTTCTTTCTTTTTAAGTGTATCTCCCAAAAGTTGAATCCATTCTGTTAAACATGACTTAAAATACTCACAAGAAAATGCAATGTATTCACTACAAAAATGTAAATGTTTAAATTTGCCCCTTATTGATTAAGCATTTTGTCATTTGTCGTCCAATAATCATTTGTTTTCATATTATGGTTTCTAAAGAAGACACTGGGTGATTGGCTATTTAATTTCTTCCCATTAATGTAGTGTTTACTCCGAACTAAAACAGTGTTTTAGCATTTACTAGTACAAAGTGTGAACAAATTGTTAATTCTCATTACACAGTGAGAAACTGATCACCGCTAATGAATTTAACCATCCATGACATTGGGGGACACAATGGGACTCTGACCAATTTACTTAATTTATATTTAGCTCCTGAAATCAAGTTTAAAAATACCTTGTGCTCGTGTTACTATGGTACCTCGTCTGTGTCCTCCTCAGCGTGCCGGAGAGCAAGGTCAGCATCATCAAGGTGATCCGCTCCATCCTCAGGGAGAACGTGAGGAGGACCATGAAGAGCGAGGGGACGCTGGAGAGGAGCTGCAAGGAGCGTCTGGTCCCTCTGCGCGGCACCCTGCCCCCCTCCTCCAGGCTAGGTGAGTGTTCAGAAGGATCCTTGTGAAAATTATAATGATCAATCAAACACGAGCACCAGACACAGCTTTCTGTAAAAGAGTGTGGATGCCTGGTGGGACCTGATAGATAAATACAGCCTGAGACGCCATGTAATCTTTGTGATTCTTTCTGGCTGACATTTAGCCTTTAAGGTCATTTGGCTTTAAGAAAACATTATCAACTTGTTTTTTAGGCCATAATGCACTAGAGGGGCCTTTGGTCCAAGTGTTTTGCTCAGATAAGATTTCTAACCTCCGTCTCCACCTACGTTACCAGGTTCCTCCAGAGCTTCCTGGTTGTGTAAGCAGCCACTTGGAGATCTCTCCACCCAGCCAGGACACTTGAAGCTGGGGCCAGACTCAGACGAGGGAAGCCTCAGCAGCGGAACCTGCAGTTTATCCGGAGCTCCTCCACCCTGCACCACCTCTGACTCACATATCCTCCCCGCCCAGCAGAACTGTTCTCAGACACTTGCATCCAAATCCCAGGCCCGCTTCACCTCCGTCAAAGAGTCGGATATTTTGAGTGACGAGGATGACGACGGCTTTAGCGAGGGGGCAACGAGGCTAGACAGCGGAGACAGCAGCTCCCCAATGAGCACCATCGAGGCCCAGTTCCTCCAACTTGACCTCTCGGAGGACGCAATGTCAAACTGTGCGCTGGCGCCCTGTGTTCAACCCGAGGGCATCGGGGACACTCCAGAGACCCAACCCAAACTGACGCGAGGACACTTCAGTGCCGTAAAGAGGAAACCCAACAGTTTCAGGAGGAGTCCGGCCGCACTGCTGAACATGAAGGAGCACAGCAGGTCACTGGACGACCACACGGATGCAGCGTCATCGCCAGGGATGGTGGACCTCAACGCGCTGCTGGAGCGAGAGTTTAGCGTCCAGAGCCTGACGTCTGTCGTCAATGAAGACTGTTTCTATGACCCGGCTGAGAGCTGTGCCACTGACTCTGGAAATGCCATCTCCCCATAGAGAGCGGCACTTACGAGACTCTGCCGTTCCCACGCCACAGGTTCGTGGTCGTTAGGTCCGAGTGGCTGACTCAAGGCCGTACACTGCAGTAGGGGAACCTCCTGTAATTCATCGCTTGCTCTATAAGGCTGGATGTGAAGCTGTGCCTCAGTTCAGAAGTCGGTTTATAACACACTCCCACTGCCTGCTGAAGGAAATGTCTTCTAATGGAAGCTGTCACAGAGAGGTGAAACTAGGTGATTTCTGTCCCAATGATGATGACCGCAAGCACTGATGCGTACCCAAGGCCTCCTCGGCTCTCTGGTCTTCGCTGCCTCACCTCAAGCCGTCTGTGGGATGCGCTCCATCCAAGTTTGCCGCGCAGCTCATGCCGAAGAATCGGGGAAAGCGTCCTTGGTCCCTCAGTCCCAAAAGCTGAAAGACGGGTCCACAAAAGTGCAGATATCGCTTCAGGATCGCGTCGGCGCTCTGGGACAGTTCTGGCACATTCAGGATTGATGAAGTATTTAGTTTTCACAGAACCAAAGACTGTAGGTCCACACTAACTCCAAATAATATCTGTAAAAAATCAAAACGAATGGAGACACTGAGCCACAGAGCTCAAATCCCAGATAAGGAGGGACATTGAGTTAAATGAAGAGGAAGACAAAGCCTTTTTTTGCGGTATTTTGTGCACTAAAGTACACTGTTTGCCTATATAATTGAACTATTTTTTATTTGTACAGGTTTTTAATGTTATGACTGCTGTTATTTTTATTTATTAATAGGTTTGATTATGTATATCTTAGCAGGTTTTGGGTGAAGGCTTGAACAGTAAAGATTTGGTCGACTCTTATAAATAAAAACAGTTTGGCGTTTATACACTTCATTTTAAATGTAGCCTACTGGAGAGTGTAAGTTCCAGTGAATGCATTTGAATGTACGGACGCTTTGAGACATGGCTGCTTCATTGATGAATGATTTGAACTGAAAATAATGTGTAAAACCCAACGTTTCTTTTTCATGTTCATGTCCTGTATATATATATATATATATCATCTTTTCTATCCTCGACACATTGACGTATTCTCTCATCCAAACTTGACACTGTACAGACGGGAAGTAAAGGCAGGAATTTGCAATGAAAGCGGCTGATATTGTTGGTAAGTCATTGTTTGCCGTGGCAGAGTTCAGGTTGAGGCGCTACACAAAAGGCAAACCACTAAAACAACAACGCTCCTTACTTTCTCAGCTGCCATGCCTTTTAATGCTAGGATACCAATGAATGTGAATGCCCCCCCCCCCCCCCCCTCAATTCCGTTTTTTATGGAATTGTTTTTTAAATAAAAGTTTTATCTGTGAATGACGTCTGCAGGAACGTTGCTTTCAAGTCGCCCTTCGAAAGTCTTGTCGCTTTGTTTTTTTTTGCGTATCCTCTGTGTTGTAATGACAGGTAGAAGCAGTGAGTCTTTTATCAGACTCGGTCCCAGGACACGACTCACCGCACTCGTCCCTGATTAGCTGTGACAAGAAACACACCAATATATCCTGGTACTGGAAGAAAAGGTATATCCTCTATAGAATATATGATTATTTGACAGAAGTGGGCCAGATACAGAAAGACTTTTAAAAACAAAGCTATACCCGCTGCTCGGATCTCAGTACATGTGCAGTTAGCCATGCAGCATGCTGGGAAACGTTCTGATTACATTAAGCAAATCCACAAGGTCAATTTGATTTATAACCTCGACTATAACCTCACAAAGCACATTTTTAGGCTATATAGGCTGTGGCTCAGGAGATGGAGCGGGTCGTCCACTAACCAGAAGGTCGGTGGTCTGATCCCAGAAATTGTGTGACACATAGCTGCACTGTATGAATATGGGTGAATGGCAAAAGTGTACAGTAAAGTGCAGTTGAGTGGTCATCAAGACTAGAAATGTGCTCTAAAAATACAGACTGACTGATTTTGGTGGTTTGGGTCACAGTATGAGTCAGGTGAAAAATATCATATAGACTGGAGCAGCACTGGTTACAGCCACAGGGCGGTAATTCTAGTCTTTTAAATTGAAACTTTAATATATAAGATAGTGGATGTGATCTCTCTTCTTTCAAAGTCACTTTACAGCTTTGAAAACCTCCAAAACAATTCATCTTAGCAGAAATAAGACTCATCAGGACATTTGTGTGTTTTGGAGGACATGGGTCTTTGAGACACTTTTTACAACCTGCTGCCAACCCACCACCTGTTTACTGGGATACGCTCCACTAATCTACACAGGGACAGCTATGTGTAAGGGCCGTGATTAGTATTCTGCCCCACGCGCAGTTTTCACTCAGAGGGGTTTTTCAGGATATTGTGATGTGCAGACATTTAAATATGTGTGGACAGAAAATATTAGAGGGAGCATCTCGAGCTATTTTTCAATATTTTACAATCAGTGTGTTCTGTAGTGCAGCTTCACTTTGAGCTGTCACATGAATAGAGCTATAGAGTTGTGCTTGGTTCGGGTCAGGTGTGATTTATGATGACACCACACACTGAGAGACAGCAGCGACAGATGAATGGTGTGAGCCACATCAATAAAGGGTTTCCAGGTTCATTAGGATCAGTGGTGCAGAGAGGCTCATTCGTTTTGATTGGACTAAAATGATTAAAACTTGTTTTATGTGGGAATGATGGACGCAGTTAAATGTCCCCTTGTCACCTCTAAGCAAACAGTGTTTCCTCTTGAGTCTGGAGCATCACACTTGTCAGACCACACATGCACAAAAAGTGTTTTTTAGTAGTTGGATGTTGGCAAAATTGGTCAGTCTGTTCCCTTGACAGCTACTGTCCAGTTACTTTCTGGATTGAAGACTATTCTAAAGTATAAAACCTATTTAAAATGAGCTCCACCACAACCAGCTACACAAACATCACATTACGTTTCCTTTTAATAGTCTTGACATTTTGAACACAGGGCTTTTACTTGTCATTAACATTATCCATTGACAAAACTAATCTTACGGTTCCATATTTTGTCCCCATGTCATTTAGATCCTCACAACAAATTGTTTCTGTCCCACTGTCCCGTCTAAAACCTAAAACTAAAAGAGACTCTAGAACATTCTCCTCACATCTTGCCCCACTGTCTATAATTTGAAATCTAATTTAAAGTACTCCGTCTTATGATTCTGTTAAAGCCAATCATTATATACTTTGTCTTCCTAACTTATCTTCTATGCTTTTTACTGTATTTATTTTTTGGTGCTTTTACTGCATTTTTCTAACATTGAACATCTTTCAGTATCTTTTCCATCCTTTGCTGTGATTGTCAAAGCACTTAAGCTCAACTCTTCCATATAAATAAATCAGACTTCAATTTAAATCAATTTAATTTGTATAGCACCAAATCACAACATGCATGATCTCGAGACACTTTACATAGAAAGGTCAATACCTTAAAAACTTTAATAGGAAGTATTGTTTACTCTGCTGCTCAGTTTACAGAAACTGGTCGATTTACGGTTGGAGGGGTTACAAACAGAAAACAGTTGACTTATGACCATTTTAGAATAAAAAGATGCATCTCTGATCAAATATCTAAGTCACAGACCTGACGCTGTATTTGACTGTATCCAACTAAACAGACAAATCTCCTCTGTGGCTGATCTACATGTGCTTTCTACATACTTTCCAAAATAAAAGCACATCATGACACAGGGTTGTTCAGGGTCATACTTCTGTACGGTCTAGATAACACAGGCACCTATCCTGCCATTCAGATCAGATGAAACCCTGACTGTGGTTGGAGATTATCATCCACCAATCATCCAAACTGAGTGAATTCTCCATCTGGCACGTGAACCCGAGCACGCCATCTGTCACGCTGGCAGGAAACCGCCTCGCCACGTTCTGCTGGTGATGATCTGTTCTAGTTTTCAAATATCACACATGAAATCACACGTTTAATGATATGAAAGCCTGAATAATAACACCAGGTGTTATTATCCGATTTTTTTTCAAGATCAAGACATTCTGCAGCTAAGACATAACAAATGTTGATGTAACGGCATCAGTACCTCAGGCACAGGATTGATTATTTGTCTTGTCTGTGAGTTAAATGGCCACAATTTTTGAATCCTGAGAGTTTAGCTGAGTGTTCGAGTCGTAGACAAACACACATAATCTCAAACATTAACAAATAAAACAACATGGCCAGGCTTTAAAATAAAAATGATTTTAATAGCAGTCCTCTTCTTTTAATACATCAATTCCCAGCACTTCCCTCCTCCCTTTAAGCCCCTTGTCCCCAGTGACTGGCAATCCAGTACATAGCAGCAATGGGGGGAAAAATGGCCTGGATATGGTTTTGCCATGTTGTTCCTGTCTGAATCACCCTGAAAACATTTTGATGTTCCTTTCAGCTCCCAGGGGACAAAGTGTTATGCGAGTTGGAACTAAAGTAAGAATTGGGACGTCGGGATATTCGCTGTTAAAGAGCTATTGTGGGTAACTCGCATGCTTTCTTTACTCTGCCAGAAACACACAACTCTGCTTGGACTCGCCCCCGTCCCAGAACAAGGCTCCCTCCAGGATCTTTAAGTGCCTTGTGGCCCCTGTCTCTGTCCCAGGATTTCATGTATACCGATAGGTGACTATCGCTCCCTAGGCGCAGGGAAAAAACATTTTAAAAATGCATGCTGATGCCAGGTGGAAATGTCGAGGCTAAGAGCAGTCTGTTGTCTCCCTGTGCTAACAGAAGCTATTAGCGGGCTCCTCTTTTTTCTGTTTTCAGCAGGGTTGCAGAGGGCTTGGCGGTGCGCTGGATGGTCTATCCATCAATGTGTCCGTTGGTGCGTTTTTTTTCCTGGTGAGGTGCTTCATCCTGAGCTCCTCTCTGTGCTTGTATTCAGTTGAGAGAGGGTTCACGGCTGCAGAGATGAGCGTAGGCATCTGCTAAAGCCTTGATGTGAGGTATGGTGAGTTCTGTGGGGCGCAGAATGGGGTCCACATCTGCCTTCTGCATCATCTCCTGCGTCAGCTCAATGCGACACGCCTCCGGGAACAACTTTCTGCAGGGAGGGAAAAGAACAAGAGACGAAATGATCGTACAGATTCCTACACTCAGGTCACTTTGATATCTTAATGATCATGCAAGTTTAATGGCAGTATACAGTTCAAACAGAAATAAATTATCCCACAGCAATTATTTCAAATCTGTGAAGTTAATTGAAATCACACAAAGGGCTGGAGCTGCTCATGAATTGTTAATCTGTTCTACTACTATGCAACATCAAGGGACGTAAGGCAAAACTCACACAGACACAAACGTCCCCGACATAAACGAGGGCAGCTATAATCTAAATTTCTAATTTTCAATTTTTCTTGCTGACTCTCAAGCCTAAAAAGCTCTCCAGTACCGAGAAGCAGCCATGTCACATTTCCCTGCCTGAGATGGTCCTCTGTATTCTTCCTATACAGGTGCGGGAGCAGCAGCCAGTTCCACACACTTTGCTGTACAGATGCTTTTTAGGCGCTTCACCGCCAGTGCCTCCTCTCCAATTTGGTGCTGCTGCCGCCAACCCACTGCATTACATAAAATATGCTCCCTCGTCTTCCTATGCACCTCAATGACTCATAATTGCTGCTCTCTTTCACACAGCCAGGGTTCTTTTGTCATCCAGGGCCCACGTGCACTTTCCCAACAGGCAAGGGGGCGATGGGCAGCACATGTGTGTGGGTTTGTTTCAACAGAGATCTGCGGGTGCAACGATGTTCAGAGTGTGGTTACGGCAAGTACTCAAAGAGTTTGTTGGAGTGGAGTGGTGTGTGTGTGTGTGCGTGTGTGTGTGTGTGTGTGCGTGTGTGTGTGTGTGTGTGTGCATGTGTGCGTGTGCGTGTGTGTGTGTGCTGTCTGAATAGAAAGGAGAATCAAAAACCTTTCTAATTAATGATTAGATGAAGATGCTGCAGTCAGAAAACAGTGAATGAAAAATGTAGAGGAGTGAATGATAGATGAGGATGAGACAGGAATAAAAAAGTAAAAGACTGAAGGAGAGAGATAGAGAGAGGGAGAGAGAGCGAGAGAGAGGAAGGATAGATGTTTTACAGGCTTCATCAAGTTGTATAATCATGCTTACTCTACTCCTTTATGGCAGTGCTTCCTGCGGAACTGGAATATGTTCCTGACCACTCTCTCCACCAGCTTGAAGGGCTGCTGGATCTTGGGCTGAACCAGAGGGGTGAAGTGCACGACTCCCACGTCTATCTGCACACACAGGAACACACAGCGAGAGGAAAACAAACAGCAAGGGTTAAAACCAGATTGCTACGAGTGTACGCATGGGAATGTAGAAAAATACAGTGTCAAGGAGGAGGAGGCGGTTGTGAGGAGGAAGGAGAATACAAAGTGTGGTGAAAAATGCTGGAGAGAAAGGTTGCCTGACAAATGGTGGGAGAGATACAAAGAAGAGAGAGAGACAGAGAGAGAGAGAGGGATCAACAGACTGGGACAAAAGAAAAAGGAGAGGCTGAAAAATAAGATGACGCAGCATGGCTGGCTGGTGAGCTGGTTCCAGTTGCCACAGTAACACCTGTGCGATGGACCATAGAAACTGAGGCTCAGTCTTCCTCTTCCCGTCACTGCATCACCATAGAGTTACTTAATACCTACGAGCCTGACTCACTGTAGCACTCGTCTCTTCATCCCACTGTCTTCCGTCTATCAGACTTTATATGTTCGTGAGGGGAACGGCAGCCACAGAGCTCCTGCTCTAAGAGACTCAGTGAGCACAGGTAGTGATCAACCGATGGAGAAACTGTTCCCATCAACACACTGGTATTTTTTAAAGAGTGTGTAAGGAATGAAGCTTTTTGAAGGTCACCTTAGCAAAAATAGTCTTATTTTGCTACATAGTCCTTTTTATTTCAATTCAATTTAAATCATTATAAATTATATAAAGACATCATATTTTAGTCAGTTTGTTCAAGTTTGCATTTCTACTGCCAGAAGCTAGAGATCTTAACTTATAATATTTCAACAATATTATGCTATTATCTAATTACGTATCCGGTAAATCTAGCTATTTATTCTTTACTTAGCTGTTTATCATTTTTACCATTCATTTATTCCTTTTAATTAACTATTATGAGACTTATTTCCACAGAGTGCATGTCCTTAAATGTTAATTGTGAGGTATTTCATTAGCTAACAAAAATTGAGGAACATATTTTATATACCTTGGACTTGTTCAACATAGTCTTAAAAGATTAAGCTCACCGAACTCATGAGTCACTCTGGTGAGGTTTCATCTGGCAGACTCAATCTTTTATTTTCCACAGCATATTTTTGTATTTCTCAAACGGTTGCTTAAAACTTCCCACATTCCAATAGATATATACACACAATAGAAATAATTGGTGGAAAACATAGTACACATCATGCATATTGTATATTGGCTTGTCTCCACCCTGTGCTTTCTTTGTGTGAGGTAGACCAATGAAGTACTATTCTGACAATGCTAACGGGCTAATCTAAAGTCAGCAAGGAATTTAGCTCAGTGGGAAGGTAGGACGGCAATTTGACAAGAAAGCTCATCTCAATTCAACTTTTAAATTTCAAAGTGAATGATGAAAACTTTGAAAAAAACAGTATTTGTCAAATCTATTGATTTTATCTGATTACCACCTATTTAAATTGGAAATGTAACTTAGCCGTTGCTACTCATGAATTCTAAATGTATTCTGTTACTTCCCAACACAACTATTTAATACTCTAATTAACCATTTATCTGATACATTTAACTATTTCAGCCATTTATTTGTTATTTCACTAAATATTAAAATGATTTACATTTAGTTAAAATGTAAATTTTGTGCATGTTTTCCCCCCCACAAAGAATATAGTTATTCTATAAGGTGTGCATGTTGCCCCGGGTTGGGAATCACTGAACTCTCGGGGTGGAGGGTGGTGGGAACCTTGGCTCCACCTCCTCACTAGCTGCCGCCTCCTGATCCTCCTCAGTAAGTTGACATGACACTGTTGGAAGTAATCGTGCCAGACTCAGCAGAGCCCAGCTCTCGCGCTCTCAGATCCCCACCTCTTAAACTTAAAGCACATATACAGTAGATCCACATGTTCTCCCCTCTATTGCTTCTTGTAAGGGATCATCCACAGCAGGATCAAAAGGAAGCAAAATACATTGACTCCATTAAATCCATTTCTGAATCTCTAGATCTGTGTGTGTCCCCCCCCAAAACGAGCCATCATCTTCAGAGGGTGTTTCACATGATGCTGTTTACGCCTGCAAGTGATAGCTTAAGGTGCGCTGCAGCACATTCAGAGTGAGGGAGGACTGGGGGGGGGGTGTACTCAGACTAACTGAGCAGACTTACAATGAGGACAAAATTCAGCAGTGCTAGTCATAAAAATAATACATTTTATTGCACACAAGTGCTTTTGGCTCTGAGTGCCTTTCAACATACTCATATAGAGAGGGAAATGTCAATGGAAAGGTATTGGTGTTTCCAAAAAAATAAATAAATAAATTAACAAGGCAAACATGCTAAGACAGAAACACAAACAGAGGTAAAAAAAAAAACACCCAGCCCTCCTGTTGAGTGACAAGCCCTGCAGAGCGCTCTGTGCATCCTTGAAGCTCGTATTTCTGGACCAAGTGACTCACTCTCATTCACAGCTGCCTCTCGCTTTTTTTCTGGGCTAGGGGGGGGCTAGCGATAATAATTAGGGGAGGGAAAAAAGAAAGTTGTCCGAAGGTGTGCAAAGGATTTCTAATGAGCTGTTTAGATCCCCTCCTCCTTGGTGAAACACTACAGGCAGCGCTCAGGGGCACTTGTAAACCGTCGCACTATCTCTTATCACATCTATAGATCCCTGTGTAGTCCAGGGATGCGTGGCTGCTGCTGAGTTTCCTGCCGCAGTGGCGTTTAATGGGACGGCAGTGGAGTGGTGGAGAGTGTCGACAGCCCTGAAGGCTATATGTGCAAATAATAAATAGGAGAAAGCTTGTAACTCCTGTGAGTGTGCATGTGGTATACAGCTGTAAAGATGATCTGATGCTTCGTTTTAATATAGATTTTTGTCTCGTTAAACACAGTCTAATATTGGGTGATGTCTCCGTGGCTTATTTGTAGAAGCTGCATCATTTGATTTGGAACCGAGTTTCGTGTGTTATGACAATTCAATTGCTCCACCTGTCACGCCGACATGCAAAGCATTTTGGTCGGGATTTTCTATCTGGAGTTGCTTCTCTCTGTGCTTTGGTGATGCAAGATCAGACCACCATCTGTTAGAAAGGAGCAATAAAAAAGGAATGCCTTTAATTTCACTCTCTGCTGGAATAATTAGGCCATTTATATTCCGCACTTCATGATTTAGGAGGAGCACGGGGGAAAAGTCGATATTGGGACTATACGGGCAACAGCATTTCAGCCATCAGCTTGTCCAAGTCACTTTGCTGTTATGATTTATGGATGGCCTTGCTACACAGCTTCACTAGGCAGCACCACTGTAATATATCCCGCTCGCTGCCATTAATCCTCCCCCTGATAACCTCAACATGCAAGGAAACTCCATCTTAAATCACACGGTGTCACCTGGGCCCTCCACCGAGCTGCTAGGAAACATGCCTTCACTCATCCACCCCTCCCCCCACAAAACCCCTAAAATACTCTGAACTGGGGTAGCAGACTGACTTATTAACCCTATTTGACAAGCTTAATATCTCCCCCCCCCCCCTCAGTGCAGACTCCTTTTCTCTCACCCCCTACCCTCCCCTTCTCTTTAAAGGGTGGCAGTAGGATCATAAAGCTGACAGAGGCTAGAAAGGCTCAGATGGTAATCAGCTCTTGTGGGCTTGAGCAAGCAATCGTGTTTAGCGAGTGAATCATTACCACTAATTTGGCCAGAAAATTACACTGTTACGTAAGGACCTATACACAAGCTCATTCCTCTTTCTCCGACTCTCGCAATCCAGCTAATTTCATCAGAGCTTTGTAAAATGAGGACCTCCAACATTCACATGGACTGAGAACCTGCTTCTCCTCCCATGTATGTAAAAGTCAAATAATTTGACAAACCGACAGTTTACATGGACGCCAATAATCCGAGCCTGTTTAAGCCAATAGTCTGAATAAGACACTGCCATGTTAACAGCATTTTCTAAATACCTTAAACTGAGCAATAAGAAGGAGCTGTACCGTAAGCAAAATTAGAAAGAAAACAACTAAGTTGTACACGGTAGCATTGTACATTCAGAAATTTCAGGTTGGAGTTTTACAACTGTGGCGGTTATAATCAGGCTATGCTCTATAACATGTAAACAGGGATATGATTGTAAAATTCTATTAGGAAGTCAAGTAATAGTCAGAATAATGTCTTATTGTGAATATAGTCAGAATACTTGTGTCTATGTAAACGTAGTCACTGACAACCTTGCCAGTCTTCTGTAAAAATGTATTATTCTGCTGAATAGCCTAGTGGAGCTTGAAAAGGGCAAAATGTGACAGATCTCAATCTAAAAGTCATGTAACCACTTTTGTCCGCAACTCAAGACCTTTGCTGACCCAGTTGAGCACAATACTTACACATCCATCTTGGGCATTACCATATTTCTTGTGTTTGACCTTCCCAAAGCTCTATGGGGAACTCTATTACCCCAGCTTTGCCCTGTGGTTCTCCCAGCTCCCCATACCCACCTCCGATGGCTCCTTCTTGGCTCCTTCTTGCCCAATGGCATGTGAGCAGTAATTTGTCATGTCCCTTTAAGCGTAACCAAGATGGGATGGCAGGGGCCCTGGGGCACCAGCCACTGCGCTACCTGAACCACCGACCCTTGCGCTTACATAATGGGAGGTTCTGAGAAAGAGCAAGAGGGGGGGGGGGGATGGAAGAAAGCTATATACGGCCTGGGAATGCAAGACAGCTCACAACCAAGGGGGGAAGAGTTGCATTAATTATGACAATACCTTGAGAAGACATCCTCCATTACATCAGAGGAGGGAGACAGCCTCTCAGAATGGAGAAGGCAACAGTCAATGCCACTGAACACACCAGGCTGTTACTTGAGGGGTCTGGGGAGGAAAGGCTTTGGCATACTTCCCATGAAATCGGCCCCAGCATGCACACAGAACACTCAAGCCTGTCGACCTGGTCTTTGACAAGAGCAGTTCCTGGGAGAGATGCTTTCGTCATAGGAAGCCTGAATTATGCCCCAAAAATGCAAAGTTTACTGGACCAGTGGAAAAGACAACAAGGGAAAAAATTGTTTTGATGGGATATTTAAAAACTCATAAATGCCAATTCAAAATGTTCACTGGGGAGTTGATCTTATAAGGGAGTAAGCTGAGACTGTCTCATCAAGCTAATGCCAGTAATTCCACGACATGTCACAAGTGTTTTGCCTGAGACAGGTTCACACCCATTATGCGTGGTGAAACTGAACCCGGGCCCTGCTCCACAACAAGATTGCATTGACAGCCACATCACAGCGATGACACGACACCTTGCATCACCGCTGTGAACAAACCGCCTTTGCGTGATGATGGGCGCAAAAAACAATTATGCAAAGGGAGGACATAAAAGAGAAAAATGCAAATGGCACGATAAAAAAGCCTCCTAATGTGGGCAAAAAGAAAAGCGTGGCTGGTCCGGCTGTGCCTCAAGAGCCGTGCTGCAGAAAGGGTGCTCTGCTGCGAGGTGATAAAATAAAAGGGGACCTCGCTTATAATAGTCCGCAATATCTTCACACATCACAGCGCCACACGTCTGCACTCACCGGGTGTATGTTAACTGCATTTTGCTTTTCTCTCCTTCCGTCTTTTCTATCCCCCTCTTCCTTTCATTCCTTTCATCCCTTCCCTCTATAGTCTATTTATTTATTTATCTTGCTCCCCACAGAACAACACCAGCATCAGCACTTAGGATCTCATCGGTTACAAGGAGATAGGTCACACACGCCATACTGTAGTGTGTCTACAAAAAAAAACAGGAAAAAACATTCTCCTCTTCCTGCTGCAGAGGTGTCCCAGGAGGAGGTCTGAGGATGTAGTATTGAAGGTCGACAATAACATCCCACTGGAAGGTGTGCACCATTTCTGCATGCTGGCCAGATCTCATTTTAAGAAAGGGGTCTCTGAGGGGTTGTTTATGGGAATAAATGGAGCGACCACTGGGCCATAGTAAACAAACAGATCAATAGCTGAACAAATCAATTGCTACCAACCTATCTACATGTAATGTCTCCACATCAACGTGGTCAATGCCTGGTCGTTAGATTGCGGGTGGATGGGTAGGCAAAATTATTTCCCCCAGCTGGCTGTTTTTGCCGATTTGTCCATGCAGCAAAATAATAGCAACACACATCTGCTTTTCCAAGGTTATCAGGTCTATTAGTTCCATCAGATTTTTTTCCCCCTCTCTCCCGTTTTGTCCTCTTTGTCATTCATGAATCAGGGCCATGCTAGCCACTCCCTCCCTTGCTTTGTATGTCCTCTACAGAGAGAAGAGGGAAGACGGGGCAAGACAGGGTAGCAGCTGGGAGTTTTAGCCTCCTGCTGACTGATGCCTGATGGAGATGACACTCCAGGGAGGGTCAATTTTTGGCATGGTGGGGTACTCACGCTCTTCTCGACCAACACATTAAGAAACAAAGCTTTGTAGAACACAATCTGGTCGAAACGATAGCAGCTTTCCTTCTTCTTGTCTTAATGAGATTACTCTTCCCAGTTGTGTAGTGGGGCTATGTTTGGAAATCTTATCCAACTTTGCATCTTGGCAATTTCTTATCTTCATACAGCTTCAGTACTGTGTTATGATTACCGAGCAACTCGATGCAAGGATGGGGTGGGGTTCCTATGTGGGTTAGTTATTTTACATTACAGTGCAAAGGAGTTTTCTCCATCCAAACTCTGAGGAGGCAAAGTGTCAGTATTATTCGTGCAAACCATCATTCTACATAATTTATAATAATAATCTTTATTTATAGAGCACTATTCAAAACATATGTTACAAAGTACTTGACAAAGGCAGCAAGTTAAAAACAGATGAAGAAAGTAGGTAAAATTAATTGAAAATTGTGTAATGTCTGTAAATTTTAGCTTTATTTGATGTAAAGAAATTACAAAAAGATCTTTTTCTTTGTTTATTCTTTATAAAAAATACATAATATATTTTCATTTTATTACTTTCTTCAACAAAACTCAATGGTCTAGACAAATTCCAGTTGAAATTTGTACAAATCATCTATTTACTTTAAATGTTTATGACAAGGTGATGACACTTAATTTTTAATTAACTGGCTCTTTAACAGCTTTCTAAAAAAAAAAGGTGATTCTTGAAATTAACTGTTCTTTTAGCTATATCCGCTATAACTGTTGTTTCTGAAGTTGTAGTGTTGAGACAGAAGCCCCACACACACACACACACACACACACACACACACACACACACACACACACACACACACACACACACACACACACACACACACACACACACACACACACACACACACACACACACACACACACAGGCGCGAGAGAGTGAGGGGGAGGGAGGGAGAGAGAGAGAGAGAAAGAGAGCGGCTCTTGCGCTCGGCTTCATTTCTCTCTGGCTCGTGCTGAGTGTGTGTGGTCTGTCTATGTGTGTGTGAGTGTTGGTGAAGATGGGATGTCCTCCTCTCAAACACTGTTGCTAAGGAAATGGACTTGAATGGATCCGTGGCTCGGGCTCAATCCTCCCGCTCGCCCCCCTCGTCAGCCCGCTGCTGCTGCTGCGTGTCGGTGTGTGACTGTGTGTGTTTACAGGAATCACTGCGAACAGCGTGACGCGTCAGAGCCAGCTCTGCACCAGCCAGGGTAAGAGATCATTCCAACATCGCTTTCTTTCTTTCTTTCTCCCCTCTCCCTCTCCCTCCCAACGCATCATAAAGCAACAGCAAACACTCAGACGAAGCAGCCAGGTTATTCATTCTAAGCTGTAACCACCTATTTAGCCAAGATTAGACCCATCACAATGCAAAATGATAATAAAAAAAGAGCTCTACATCCACAAGTTTAATTCTAGCGGCTCACTAAATCGCAACCAGTGATCAACCAGAGGATAAGCAGGTATGATTGTTAAAAAGCATTCTCAGTTTGTTGGATAAACAGTAGTGGAATCAAAGTGCTACAACATACAGTACGTGAGAGAACTGAGGGCGCTGCAGCTTTAAGTCCACATGAGCATTGCAAATACCACAAACTCATTTCTCCCTCTCCAATAACACCTCTATGGGGCGCCGGTAAGGAGTAAGGAGAAGGCAGTAAGCACATAGAAAATGCACACATGCACAGCCAGCCCCGGTGTTTTTGCTTACCTGTAGTCAGCCATAGAGCCAGATCTGATCGCCCCTGCCTCATGCTCCCCCTTTGTCTCCAGTCAGAAAAAAGTCTGCGCTTGTATGAGGGTGAATGAGGGGGAGAGAGAGGAGGGAGTGCAAGGAGACCCGCTCACTTCAGTTTCTCATTTCCATCACTCTCCTCCAGTCCAGTGGAGCTGCGGCTGAAGAACTGAGGAGCTGGGGGATTTGACTGGCAGCTGGTACACACCACCACCAAGGGAGGGAGAGAGAGGCGGCTGGGGCAGTGGGGTCGACGAGCCTGGCTGGCGCTGGGTGAATGCTGCCAAGCGAGGACAACGGCTGAGGAGGCGGCATCAGCAGCAGCAGCATCCACTTTTTTAAAAGGAGTATGGCATCCACGGGCATGCAGATATTTGGATTTGTCCTGGCTCTGTTGGGCATCATGGGT
The DNA here is from genome assembly GCA_026259375.1 of Verasper variegatus. Taxonomy (NCBI): domain Eukaryota; kingdom Metazoa; phylum Chordata; class Actinopteri; order Pleuronectiformes; family Pleuronectidae; genus Verasper; species Verasper variegatus. Next base: position 8,763,158 of record CM048049.1, read on the forward strand.
GCCATGGTGGCCACCGTGCTGCCCAACTGGAAGGTCAGTGCAGACGTGGGCTCCAACATCATCACAGCGATCTCCCAAATGCAGGGACTGTGGATGGACTGCACATGGTACAGCACAGGCATGTTCAGTTGCACACTCAAGTATTCCGTGCTTTCACTACCTGCGTACTTGCAGACTGCCCGCACCACCATGGTGCTGTGCTGCGTACTGGCTGCCATGGGCCTCTGCCTCGCATCCCTGGGACTAAAATGCACACGTTGGGGAGGTGGACGACGCTCCAAGCGACACGCTGCAATCGCAAGCGGTGGCTGCTTTGTTGCCGCAGGGTTTCTGTGTCTGGTTCCTGCTTCCTGGTTTACCAACGAGGTCATCACCAACTTTCTGGACTCCAGTGTGCCAGAGAGCAATAAGTTTGAGCCTGGGGGCGCTGTGTATGTTGCCTTTGTTTCAGCAGGATTCCTCTTTGTTGGGGGGTCCATCTTCTGTATGTCCTGTTCAGGGAAGCGGCATGGCCCCCAGGACCTGGTCCTGCTGCCTCCCCCTGACAAACTGCTGCTCCAGCAGCAGCAGCAACAGCTGCTTCAGCAGCAGCAGGAGCTCCAGCACCAGTACTGCTCTCTCTCCCCATTAGACAATAAGACGGGCTACAGCCTGCAGGACTATGTGTAATAAAGCAGCGCTGTGTACGCCACGGCAAAAGGGAGATGAGCCTGAGGGGAAACCATCACGGCTTATGTTGCACACTAGGCTCTACTTTACATGGAGGTGGGAGAAAAGACGAGGGAGGAGGGCAACAACTTTGAATTCATTTTTCTCCTCTATCTGGCTCTTCTCCTTTTCTTTCTGTTTTGCAAGCACAAGCAGTGGAGGTATTCCCTAAGCAGCGGCTTGGAACAAACAGCATGAATGTGTAAGGAGCCAGGATAAGGTGCTGCAGAATCGGAGGACGCCGCTAACTAAATGCAGACATCCTTCATCACAGAGTTCCCTGGGGAATGGATTAAGCAAATAAGGAAAACTCCAGAGTAGATTTTTTTTCCTCGCCAAAGGTTTGAATTGAAAGAGAGAGAAAAAAAGCAATCATTTAGCTGCTATTTACAATCGTTTGGTACACTCCCATTTGACGAACATAGGCAATATAATGCCTGAGAGCAGGAGGTGGAAGCCCTCTCATTTGCAAGCCATTGTAGTTTTTTCGTATACTTACCCACTAGAATGCTACACGGAAAAGACTGAAATAAATGGTCATACTTATGTTAGCCACTGATGTTGATATGTTGCCTCTAAAGCATGCTGTGTGGAGCCTGTCTGTGTATTAATACAGAGGAATGCCTGGTTAGAAGACTGAGACATAGCCACACAATGCCTGTGCCTGAAAAGCTGTAGAAACATTACCCTGCTGTAACTGTTCATAGAGGATTGTCAGGAGGAATTGATGTGGGCTGCCGGGCTGGGACTGAGACTGAGACCCACAACGCAGACAAACAGATGCCTGCCTCTCTTTTTCTCTGCAGGTGGAAATATGAGAGAGATGGAGAGAAGAAAGATTGATAGAAAGATTCAATCCTCCAGCAGAGGGGGACCATCTGATATGCTGTTTTCATATTTCCCTCCGCACCGAAAAGAAAAAAACGGAAAAAAAAACATCCTGCCTTTAAGTGACAGCCACCCATCTCAATCCATTCCTGCACCCCCTCCGTCATGCACGCCCACCCCGCGCACACTTACACATGCTCTTGTGCGTCTCCGTTTACACAGTAAACACTCAAGACACGGCCGGCTTTTTGCATGTGCTTTTCACTCTTGTCATCCTCCTCCACACTGCCATGGAAACAGAATTCTGCCTTCAAATATCTTTATTGTCTGAGGGTATGTGCTTGTCAGTCAGTGATTCGAAGTTGTTGTTTTTTTGTGAACGGGGGGGGGGGGTCTCTCTTTGTCTAGACATGGCTCCATAAGCTTTAATCAGAGCCTCTGCTTATGCTACATTTACTAATCCCCCTCTACAAGTCAGGGACAAGAGGCAGCATCCCTGATACATGGGTTTGAAAAATGCTTTACTTTGCTACCCACTGCTGCGGTGTCTATACCATAGTCTCACACACAGGGGTGAGCAGATGTTTAATGGTGCAGTGGCAGAGAGGCAAAAAATAAAAAGAAGCAGAGAGGGGAGAAGCTTCTTGAGTCATGGTCGACTGGGTGGCTGTGTGGCAGGCGGCTAAAAAAGGTTTGAGTCATTCTCCATATGTGACTTGTTTTCCAAGTGCGTCAGCAGTGCGCAGACGCCACCAGCCTGCACCTGCAAGAAGGTCTTCGGGACTTAAACTGTGGCCACTTGGCTGTGCCGCCGTTCCCTCCATTTCCTACCTGTCAGTCTCATCATTTCATTTTCAACCCACACCCCGTCCCTGCTTATGTCAAATGTCAAATGGATGTGATCGCTAACAAGAGAACGCTGATGCATGCTGAAAAGCGTGGCTGCCCAACGCACACATACACACCAAGCACGCATAAACAAAACTCACACCTACTCATATGTCATCAGCACTGTCACGCTTGTAAACACTCGTGCTCCAGAGTGTGTCTGCTTTTTTTCGGGAGGGAAGGATATTGGAGGAATATTGTCTTTTTGTGTGTAGTCAAGTGATGTATAGAGGTGCACGTTCCCTCCTTCTCTCTCATAAACATGCTGCTTCCTTGGGGAGAGCAGATGGCTAAGCCCAGCTCGCCACCTGCAGGCTGCTTCCTGCACACCACGGGCATCTCTGTGGGTAACACTGCCAGCTCTGGCAGCCCTATAAGGTTCAGGGTTCCACCCCACCCTGAGTTACACATCTTTGCCCGGCACAGACTTTAGAACTGGCCTCCTGACAATAACTCACTGCCCAGGCACCATAACCAATGCAATAAACAAAGTAAAGAATGTGCCATGTCATCAGCTAATACTGACACGATATGTGTTTGCAGAATGTGCCAAATCGTCTCATGATGACACGTTTTAATACTATCTGGAGTTATTTCTGTTTATTTTTTTATTGCGTTGTTTGTACATGAATAATACATTAGCAAATGTTTTATGGATTTGTGATTTGTTCTGCCAGACTAAGTCTCAAGTCATCTAGATGCTTGTGTATAGTCCAGCGCAGCTTTTGAGGGTTATTTTAAATCCTCTTTATTCCTTTTTTTCCCAGAGCAGAACGAAGACCACTCTGAACGAGTTTCATCTGGGTAACACGAGTGTGGTATTTTATAAATGAACACATGAAGAAAGTATTTTGTTTTAGGAAATCTGTAACATCTGTACACAAGTATCTAAGCGTTTCGATGTGTTTTTGTTTTCACCAAGCCTACCCTCTAGATTATTTCAATATAAGATACAATACCATGTTCATACCATATCTTCTTTATAAGAAGACCTTTACTTGTGTTCCTTTATTTGACAGCAGTTTGTTTCAAAAGGCTGAGCTCCCTGGACCAGTACAAATTCATAACACAACTGGCACTCTGGAGAAAAAAAAAAAAAGGAACCATCTCTGTCTGCTAGGATTCAGCAGGGAAACAGGAGCTAGAGGTTTCTCTTTTTTTGAGGCTGTGCAGCTTGATCATCAGCACGCAATATCATTAGCTTATAAATGGCCAGAGTGCAAAAGTGACTAGGTCCTAAAAAGTCTAAAGAGTAACATCTCTCCTGCGTCTACTTGTACCAAGACACTGATTTATCATTTTGATAACTGCAGCTTATTTTTGTGGATGCTTTAGCACTTCTTACTTTGCCAGAGCATATTTGTGATGATGAACAGTTCACAAGTTCTGATACAGTTGTCTCAATGTGCTTGTGCAAGTAGTTCTATTTTTTACCAGTAAAACTATTTTGTGAAAGCAACGTGTCTGATGTATGTTGTGTGTTTATGTGTGCCTTGTGTGTGTGGCTGAAGAGGATGGAGATGGCCTTCATCTCCCAGCCAAGACACTGTTGGATGGTACAGGCTGTGCTGTGTGGAGGCTGCAGACAGGCTGCTGGTACGCGTGCAGCACCCAGCAAGAGAGCAGCATCGGTCCAACTAAAATATGTATCTATAAAACATTACTATGTGCAAATGGGTTTTGAAAGAGAGAGAGAGGGATTATTTTCATACCACAGCCAACCTGTCCCTGTCATCCCTGACTGAGAGGACAGCATTAGACAATAAATGAATTAAATTATAATGGCACCCACGGGAGCTTCACGGAACGCAAACTATCCCAGTCGCCCAGTTCATCTCGTGAAGCCGCGAGTTAAATGACTACATGTAAAGTAGCTGATGATAATATGCAATTAAATTGGCAGAGAAGGGAACAGCTGAAGGATCCACTTTGCCTAGTATAAATGACAAATTAAAATATAAATACAAAAAGAAAGGGTCTCCGAGAGTGAACATTCTCACAGAGCCAAATAACGACAACTGTAATTAACAATGATATTAGGGAGAAGCATAAATGAAATCAAAAGCCTGGACGTAAAGACAGGAATTATCTAGAAGAAATGTTTGAGTCAATATTGAAATTGAGCTGAAACAATAAGTCTGTCAACAGAAAACGTATCTGCAACACTTTTGACAACTGATTCATTGTTTCATAGGGTTTATTAAACAAAAAAAGCAAATATGCTCCGATTTCAGCTTCTCAAATACGAATATTTCTCTGTTTACTACTAGACGGATTAACATGAAACCTGGTGGAAGGATGCAGTATAGGTCAGAGAAGAACCCATTTAATTTTGGTATGATTCTGGATTTATTTTATCTCTTTCTTTTTTACAACAGTTTGGCTGAATTTATGAGAATAATTCATGGATCTTAATGAAAGAAAATCATGTTTAGAGCTATTCATATTCATGAGTGTGTGAAATGGGGTGCAGAGTCAAATAAAAATCTCTATATATCATGTACTGAATATAAATGTGGTTTCATAAGGGGACAGTTGGGCCGTGGCGGAGGTGCGCACTCTACTGAGTTCTATTCTATTTTATCATCACATACAATGGAACAGGCAAATTTGTAACTAGGGAACATTTGGTATTTTTGCTTTATAAAAAAAAAATCAATTGTCAGATTAGTTGATTGTTTCTTTTTTGATCACATATCTTAAATGTTGGTGTGGCTCAAACAACTACTCCAGCTTGTAAATTAACATAGCATCACTTTTATAACATTTATTTGCAAAGGAGGAAAACTTGAATGTCAGAAAAAAAAAATGGTATAAATGCTAAAAGCACAACTTCTGCTCTGAAAAATCTGAACAACCTGCTGTATGAAAATGTTGAAAGCTTTAATGCTTCAACCAGAGCTAGTTTCAAATCAGAATACTCCACAGAATGTGCTTCAAATTTTATATCCGTCACATATAACCTGATATACGGTTCAGATGGAGCGCTTGTTAAATAGTTACTTTCCAAGAGAAGATTTGTGGGCTCTCATTAAAGCTGATTGGACCCTCACTGACACCGGCAGAGTGAGAATGTGCTTTCTTGAAACAAACATGGATTATTCAAGGCTCTCTCTCTCTCTCTCTCTCTCTCTCTCTCTCTCTCTCTCTCTCTCTCTCTCTCTCTCTCTCTCTCTCTCTCTCTCTCTCTCTCTCTCTCTCTCTCTCTCTCTCTCTCTCTCTCTCTCTCTCTCTCTCTCTCTCTCTCTCTCTCTCTCTCTCTCTCTCTCTCTCTCTCTCTCTCTCTCTGCAACAAGAGTGCAGATCAAATAACTACTCCTCTCGTGGGGAAACACTAATAAGATCTGCTCCTCTGTGTATTTAACCTATATTTTCCATCAAAGGCTTTCACCCCGAGTCGCTGCTACGACAGATCTGGAATGTGAGCTTAGATGAGAGGAGGTGAGCGCCTGTCAATTTGAGGCAGGGGTTAAGCATGTGTAAGAGTTTTTCCTTTGAACCACACTGCCTCAACAGATTTACAGATTATTTACCCTGCTCTTTTTTAGATTAGCAAGCTTCTTGACCAGCAGATAGCCTTTCAGAATGTCAAGGAAAAAGAAATGGGAGACAAAAAAGAGAAAGACTGCTCACAAATGCGTAGATGCCCTCCACCACTCACGCTCATATGCCGACACAGAGCGGTAGACATACTGCACCCTTGTATGTATGTTAAGGAACTCTCAACCTAAATCACTTGGCGATCAGCTCATTGCTCAAAATGCAAGCACCCAAATCACTCCAGCATGTCACCATACTTAACGGGCGTCTCTTTGTTTTGGACGGCTGTTACTGTGAAGAAGGTTAATGCAGAAGATATAATGTGGCCGTCAACACTGACGGAGAATGACCTTCCTTTGTTGGAGCCCCCTCCTCTGGACCCAGCGCACATGTGAGGCTGTAGAAATAACAGCAACGACCTTGGCTGTGCAGTAAACTGCTGAGAAAGGCAGTAAAAGCTATGGAGATGACAAAAGGGGAGAGCTGGTAGGAAAACAATACACTCTGACAGTTCAAAGAAGGCGCTTTAATATTTCAGCTTGGCGCACGGGGCAGGAGCGCGTGGCTTGGAGGATTCTGTAGGCTGAAGGTGAGTGAGGCTAAACTGTCGGAATGTGCAGACGCAACGGTGGAGATTATTGTCTTAGATTAGAGTTGAGGAAAATGTATTCATGAAAGCACAGAATCACAATAACAAATAGCTGACGCACAGGCAGATTTTCACACAGAAACAATCAATTCGATTTTTTCCTCTTTAGTCCTCTGTACAAAACCTTCATCAGCAAACCCACAAAAATCAAACATTCTAGGGCTGGGCACTCTGGCCAAGATTAAAATCCTCTTATTAGTCCATAACTATCATGATAAATGTCACATTATTATTTCTTTTATCGTTTAAAGACAGATTTTTGCAAGGTTGTGGTCTTAAACTCTTCTTTAGAGTACAGTGGCCGAGACGTGTCACACAAGCGCATTAACGGAAAACACAAATACAAAAGCCACAACTCCGCTGAAAAAGCCACACAATGGAAACACAATCACAAGGCAAGTGAGCGACAACAGATGATGACAATGAAACGGCTTATTCAAATTTGATGTTTGTCTATTTGCGGTGTTACGGTAGACATGCTTGGAGCAGCCAAAAATTATGAATGCACCTGCACTGCAACACCTCAAATAGAGAAACATGAAATGTTAAGCGGCGGCTGGCTTGTCACAAACGACAGCTCACTGGACCATTGTCAACCTCTGTTGTCGCTCACTTTTGTTGTGTTTCCATTGTGTGGGTTTTGTAGTTGTGTTGTCACTTTTGCATTTGTGTTTTTCAATAATGTGTGAGGCGTCTCGGCCACAGTAGCAGAAAATGACAAACACTTAAAGAACAGCAAAACATTTGAAAAGTCTAAAGTAGATAAATGATGTGCATTTTTTAATATTGCTATTAATGAAAATCATAGTGATAATTAGATCGTTTCAATACCCAGCCAGACTTCAGCCTCTAGCTCTAAAAAGCCTGAAATTAAGTCATGTGACGAGTTTTCTCTTTCACTTTTCATCAGTGTGTCATTGCACCACTTGCAATTTAGTTCATTAGATTTGTTTTATTTGAAGCAGACCGTGTTTCTTTGGGACATTGGTTTTAGCATCGCTCCTCAAAAACATCTGCGTATTCTCCTGACATGCTCACTGAGTCAACAGAGCTGGATCTGCTAAACTCTGAGCACTGACTCTGAGTGCACCCGGCACACTTTCTTGTTAGGAGGAGAAACAGATCTCTGGAGAGGTTAGTACGCCAACTCTGCCAACCTTGCCGTTTTGTTTCGGAAAAAAAAGGAGGAGGAGAGTATTTTTAGCTTTTTCTTTACCTTGGGTCTAGAATACAGTGAGATTGAGCCTTCAGGCGCTTACCGCACTGGCTCGAGTCATTGAAATAACTTTCCCTCAATACTCTTGATACCGTGTTTGACCCCGTTTACGAGATAGGCCTAGATGAATTGTGCGACGGCAGGTGAAAGAAAAAGAAAGCAGTAGGGCAGGGCAGATTCTCGCTCTTCACAGTTCAGGCGAAAGCTGGGCCACTTCGGGTCACAGTGAAGATATCCATCACTGCCACAGCAGCACACTGGACTGAGGCAGGTCACATTCAACACTGAAACACCCTGTGACTTCAATGAATGGACTTATTATGATGCTTGAAAACACCAGCTGACCCCATACAAAAATAAGAAGCAAGACAGAAAGAAAAATCCCCAGCTAAACTGTGTTTATATCTGCTAAATCTTTACAGCACAATCCAAACACTCCCTGACAACTGCCGGCCGTAATGGATGCTCAATGCAGCATTAACAAATTTAATTTAGGCTCCACTCATCTGGCCTGTGTTCTTGGTGGATGATTGTGTAACAAGGCGAACATCTGTAGGGCTCTCCTCCTGCGAGGCTCAGTTAGTTGGTGGATGATGGCTGATGACTGGCCCAGACAACCATATGCTGGAGGTACGCCTCACTCTCCTCTCAGATCCATCTCTGTCATGAATCTGCTGCTCTGCACTGGTGTGGAGGAGGCTTTGCTGTGTATACATCCCATGTATCTACTCCTTCTCTTCTCTTTTTTCATTCAATACATCACATCCAGGCCAAAATACTTCTTAATTTCATTTCCGTTCTCTTACATTCAGTCTCTATCTTATGTTGCCCTTTTTCTTTTACTTCGCTGTGGTTTTAGTCAGTTCCCAGTGTGTCCTCTCCATCCATCTTTTACTTTTATTTTCATCCCCCACCTGGTTATCACTTCATTTTTCCTCCTTCGCATTTTCTTTCTCCAACTCATTTTCTGGTATCGGTTCTTTCAGCCATATCATTTGGCATATCTGTCTCCCACTACCCTTTTTTCTCATTATCTGCAACAATGAACACCAAAATTATACAATATGGAGCATCCCTACAGAAGAAACAACAGGTTGCTCATGATGGAGCATCCATTGTCTGATTTGACGGACAGAAGATAATTTACGTAAATCACATTCTGCCTAGATACAGAGAGGCGCAGGGGAAGACACACTCTACTCTTTGCAAATTAGCTACTTTCTATGTTAAGAGCCAGTGACGATGTATCTGGATTGGATGATGCTGATGATCGTGCTGAAGATGCAGATGCCTGGATGGCAGCGTGCACTCTAAAACTCCTTGGCCCCTGCTCAGGCTAGAATATAAATTGGAAATTTGTATAATGACTCAAGCAGACGAAGAGCTTGTTTCTACATTCAGTTTACTTCCTCACAGAGATCTTTCGGATATATGTACAGCTGTGAATGACAGAAGGGACTAAAAGGGACTCAATTTGTCCATTTATGTGAGAACTAGAATGTCTATCAGAGGAACGCAAACCTGAAGGCTGAACAATCCTACACATGACTGTCTAGTTCTTGAAATGGGCTGATAACCTAAACGATTTGTCATCAAACACAATCCTAAGCAGTAGAAAGTCAAGATCTGTGCATTATTCCCTGCTGGAGCATTGTAAGGGACTTTGTCAGCCCCAGGTTGGTAGATTTTGCATAATCCTGCTAACAAATAAATAAATAAATAAACAAAAAAACAGACCCGGGTGAAAACATAACCTCCTTGGCGTGGGTAATTAACAGGAGATAAGTGACTAATAAGAAAAGGGAGGCAGGTGTGATCTACAGCAGCACAGATTGAGGGCAATCTGAGCCTGGGGGGGAGACGCCATCGATGTAGCCAATTGCCACTCACTGAAACCTTCAAGGACAATCTCAGTCACTCAGTGTGACACGGGCGAGAGGAACAAGGCAAACGGATTAAACATCAAGGATAACAGCCTATCTGCCCACCTTATACGTCAATATGGGCCCCAGCAGCTGCTAATGTAAAATGGATTCAACATTTCCCTTCTCATTCTCCTATTAGCCTGCATCGCTCCCGTCCTATAGGTTAGAGTCAACCAGCCAATCAGCCGCTAGTCTCCCCCCCCCCCGCCTTTAAATAATGCTATTTTCACATTTTAGAAAGGTTCAGTAATTCCATAGCTTTGTCCATGGCTCTCTGTGATCTATGTTTATCTGATTACAAAGTATTAAATGAACTCAGATGGTTTTTCACACTCCACTAATTGCCATATGCATAGTATAGCACCTGCTGCTGCATATTTTACCCTTTGCAGTGTTGGAGAGGTGCCATTGGCGATGTAGAGGGACGACACGTGAAACGACTGACCGATCAGAGAGGTTATTTTCTGACAGAGATGTTCAGAATTGTGACAAAATCACACAAAAGGAAACAGAGCCTTAATTGACATGGCAAATACATGTCGAGAGCAGACGGAAAGAAAAACCAACTGTGCCTCAAACAAATCCCTCTTCATTAAGACAATCACTGATGCCAAAGAGGGAACAAGATAATACGAATAATCAGACCACTGAGCTGATTTATTGGCTATAGGTATGAGGGGTAGTTACATACGCTCCGCTCCCTGAGAAGACGTTGGAGGAATATAGAGGGAAAGACCTTTGTTATTGGCAGTTACTCCAACATTATAATTAGCTTCTGCCATCAAAAGGAGCCATTCATCCATTGTGATTTTTATAAGAAGCTCTATAAGCAGCATACAGTATAAACACTCAGACAGAATACATTAAAACGTGCCATGTCCTTTATGTATTCTGACAATATATAGGTCTGTTTGATCATGAACCCATTGCTTAAGCTAGAAGTCTAAATTCATGTGTGTCACAACCTCAATCCCCCCTCCAACCAGCCCTTTGATGTCGTCCCATAAATCAGGCAGGATGTTTTTATTGTTTATGCGATTGTGCATAATTACTCTGGTGTGCACCAATAAACAATACAGAGCCATAGGGCTGTTTATGAATTATACTCTGGCACATATGAGTAAAAAGGGGCCTGGACAACGTAGTAAGAGTGTGATAGTCTCAGCACACGATGTGCTCTCTGCTCTTTATAGGACGCCAGTAGCAGGAGGCCTGCTCATCAAAGAGCCATCATCTCTCTTAATGATATCAATTCGACCAAGTGCCCATTAAAACATTTAGAGGGAATAGATGGCCTGTGTGGGGACGTGGGAGGCGCTGATTCATAGCGTGTGCAGTGCAAGTCCGCTCTGTTCATGTTTATACTTCCATCATGCATGTGTGTCAGTGCACGATCACGACACAAACAAAGCCTGCTGAAATCCATTAAGCTGCAGTTTGACAGATTCAAGAGTAAAATAAAAAACGAAAGGAATGGCGGCTTAGTGTGATTAAATAAACACTGCAAGCCATCTCTTCTAAGAGAATGAACCATCAGCTCTGGTCCTATTCACTCTGCTGGATTTCAGTCCACACAGGAGATTAAATATTTACCAACTGTGGGTCACCTAAAGAGCCACCACTTCTTCAAGGGACTGGGAGTCCGTCTCTGACATCCACCTAACACCTATCCTCTAATTCGGCAAAAGAAAAACATGGTCTCAGTTGTACAAAGATGTGTGAGCCTTTCGAAAGTCTGGCGTGTCTATCCTATCAAAGGAAATCTCTGCGGAGCTGTCTATTAGCCAACACTGATGTTTGACATTTTGCAGCAGTACTTTTATATTTTTTTAATGTGGCCCCTTTGTCCGACTACAAATGCTAACCCCCGAAAAATAAAAAACATGGCATTCTCATGTTGCATAAGAGTGAATGCCTTTCTGTCACCGCTGATACAAGCACACAGGGCTGAACGACACACAGAGAGATATTGGTCCTAAAAAAAGAACCAGGCCCTCATTACAAGGCGCAGCGTGATCGTGACACATCTGAAATATCCACCAGGCATCATTACAACCTAGAAAGGGTCCAAAGACAGAACAGACACAACACTGATTCAACACAGTCTTAATGAAGCCTTGAAGCAAGAAGAGCGAGGGAGGGATGAGTGATTGTGACGTGACGATGGACTCTGACAGAACCAGGGGACCAGATGAGGAGCAGAGATGAGGAGATGCGAGAGGGTCCCGCGTGTTATCATGGGGCTGAGAGCTGTGAAATAGTAATGTGTCCATTTGGCACGTCTCCAATGCTAGTACTGACGGCTGGATTCAACATTAAAACTTTTAAAGCATTCATAACTTTCTTACATTCATCACTATTTTTATGTGTAGGCAAAAAAGAAGAGAAGGGAAGACAGAGAAAGACCTGGAATAGACAGTAATAGAACAGCTCATGCCAGTACACTGCAAGGGTCAGCACAAAACTAAATTCAAACAGACCATCACACGTCGGCCAGAAGCACAATCTGATTGTCAGGTTTATGAGAGTGGTCCGAAGTGGAAAAAATGTTATTTTTCCAAATACAACCTAACAAATTAGAATCCTTGAATTAAAACTGCTTAAATATACTTAAAACACTGCTTGGTTGCTTTATTTTGATTCCTACCTCTGGTTTTGGGACGAAGGCCCGTCCCGGGATGGTAAAGCAGTTGCGGACAGTGCAGAGATACTGAGCCATGACGGACAGACGGCTCCTCTGTTTGCTACCTGTACTCGCCGTCAACCTCTGGATGGAGAGAACAACTACTATCAATTGTTGCTATATATATTTAGTAAGAGCAGGCAATTTGTTGAAGTCACGTGATCTTGCTTTAAGAAAAAACAGGGCCCAAGGTACATAAAGACAAAATAAATGGAAGAAACTGAATATTTAAGTTGATTGAATCCACCATGGAGGTTATGTTTCACGCCTGTTCATTTGTTTGTAAGCAAGATTACACAAAAACAACTGAATAGATTTCTATAACACTTGGAGGATGGATGCAGGAAAGAAAGTCATTCAATTTTGGTGATGACCAAGACCAGGAAGTGGATCCAGGCATTTATTTGATCACTTTCTTTAACATTGTGTTTTTTGACATTTTCACAGTTTGACCAAAGAATAATTAACAGATCTTGGTGAAAAAGATCAGGCATGTTATGGGAAGTGACATCTGTGAGTGTGTGCAGCACAAGACAAAAACAAGTCTTCATAATTAAATCCTGCTGTAAATGGTTTTGACTGACCTAAAGAGCAACATAATGCCCTGTGTAGGCTTCATATTTAGTATTAAATGGGTATCTCAGCTTCATCGGTATCTAGTTTTCACGCACCTCTGCCACCTCTTTCTGGAACGTGAGTGTGAGTCGTGTCCGTCCATGCATGAAGGGCCCTGTCCTGTTGGCTATGTCCTCCAGCCACTTGATGATGAGGGGGGTGGAGACGCTGAATGGGAGATTCCCTATGATGTGAATGTTGGGTGGATCTGTGGAGCCACGTTTTTCACACTTGTTAGTCACGTGACTGTTTTCTTTCACACCCCCCAGCAACAGCTTATACAATTTCCAATTCTCACCTCCCTCCCATGGCTTGGAGATGTTTGATGGGAATCCTCGGTCCATCCTGTAGGTGAGTATGTCCCCATGGACGATCCTCAGCCTCCCTGGCGCTGCCTCTGACAACAGCTGTGGAGATGAACGTGATATGACTGAATGAAAAGGTACTACGAGGTCATCAGTCACTCTGCGGGATGCTAATGATGCCACAGTTGAGAATAGATTAACTGGGTTTATGCCACTGACAGATGAAGGTGTTAGAGGCTTTTCAGTGGAATGACCTTATGACCTTGTGCGCAAGCGAGTATCGTTGTAGCGGCTCGTTTACCTTAAGCCCAGGGATGAAGCGTGTATCTTTCTCCACCACAAGCAAGTCTGTTGCACCAGCGTTGAGGATGGAGCGGGTCAGGCCCCCAGGACCGGGACCCACCTCACACACATGGGCATCCCTCAAACTGCCTGCCTGACGCACTATTTTGTCTGAAAAGATGGAGACACATGATCATGCTCGGTGATAAGAATATATTTGCCATCTTTGCGTTCAATCTGTTAATTATATACTCACCTAATTTAACTCATGCATCATATAAACTAGATCATACAAGTGGTTTCATCAGAGTCTCAGGTATCTAAATTGTGATTAATGGCACGTGAGGCTGCAATATCTCTCTGCCTGTGTGTGATGAAGATGAGATGTAATAATCTAACAGTCACCTTGCCCAAGGCCAAGAGAGCAGATAAGACCTGCACTGCATCACTGGAAATTATATTAAGGTCTGAGCTAAGCAGGGGGCTGCAAATAATTGGCTCAGTCCATTCACTTAAGAATGAGATCAACTCAACCTCCCTGCTACCTGGAGCTGTGCAATCAAGTGCGCTGACACAAAAGTGTGTGGTGGAGGGAAAGTGGCAAAGAACACAAGCTCCCAGCGATTGGTGCATTGCAGACCGAGCGAAGGAAAAAGAGTGTGAGGCGAGAAGAATACTAACCTGTGAGCCTCAAGTCCAGGAGAAAGTTCTGGGAGAGCTGCTTCTCAGCTCGCAGGTTGTAAAGCTTTATCAGCTCACCCACAGTTGGCAAGGGAGGCAGACGGAAAGATGCCAGTTTCCTGGAGGCGGACATCGTTCAGGTAAACTGATGAGAAAAGATACAGACACACGTTGAGAGGAAGAAACTGTGACTGATCAGCTTCATTCAGAGGTTGAGAGACAAAAATATAATAAATCTGAGGCATTGATAGTGATAACAACCTGTCAGTAATAGCATTTTAAAGCTGTTATGTATAGCACACAGCATTTTAAGTCAAGAGCGACCTTTTGAAATGCATTCACTGAAAGTCTTGCAGTTGAGTAATTTTGTCCTTTTACAACAGTGATTGTCCATAATGACAGAGTCAGCTTTGTTTTAACCTTTAAACTCACAAACACATTCATGTGTTCCCACAAACATGACACAGGATGTGGAATAGCCTGGTTTCAATCGATAGGTTCCTGTCAATTCTGGCAAACTGTAATCAATTCCAATTACTTCTTCATCAGGTCATGACATTGATTTCCATTGTGAGGGCTTATGCTGAGTTTCTGCTGAGGGCGATTACAACGAGTCTTATAATAGGATCTCTGGCATCATCTAGTGGACAAGTAGCAGAAAACGAAATAACCAGGATTAAGACATAACATACAGGAGGCCTAGTTTTACAGCACATGGTGACAACACTGAAACATCAATATGTGATGTTTACATTTTAGCTGCTGCTATTGTTCTGTCAGCAAATAACTTAGCACAACACCTGTTTGTTTTTATTAGGAATGAGTCACATTATCCGTAAAAGACAACAACAACAACAACAACAACAACAACAACAACAAGGGATCAACGTCACACTGACGCAACAAACAATCCTTCAACCCTTCAATGTCCAGCTGAACACTTCCCTTCAAACTCTTGTTGGTGTTTCACACCACACAGTTGTTAGCATTTACAGATAACGTTAGCTTAAAGTGCAAACACCCTCAGCACAGCGCTTTATAAACGGCTCAGAAATTAACCGGGAGACTTCGCATTGTTTGTGAAAACCGACAAAAGACAGAGGACGAACTAATAAACACAACAAGGACACAAAGCAGAACAACACACATCAGTTACACACGTTTCTCACCGGCACCGCTCTCCTCACTCCTACATTTCCTGTTCCGTCACTCAGTTGACGTCCGGGTGTCCAATGAGGCTGCGAGAATGTCTACATGGACCAATCAATTTGGAGTAGGCGGGGCCGAGCTTTGCCCTTGAAAAGCCGTTCAGAGTTGATGTAATGAGACTTGTTAGCCAGGAGGGGTCGACATTTCAACCTTGATACTGGACTGTTGTTTTATTCTGAAGCTGGTTTGCTGGATGGTGTATAATAATACTACTACTACTAATACTAATAATGATGATGACAGTTACAATAATAATAATAACTAAAACAATAATGATAACGAAAATGATGATATAATAATGATGATGATAGTAATAATAATAATAATAATATAATAGTAATTATTATTATTATTATTATTATAAGTTTTCTCTCTTTCTTAATGAAACCTTATTGCATTCTTGTGAAACAATTCTATTTTGCATGGCTTTGAAAGCTGACAGAACTGGACAGAGGTACTACAAATACATACAATTCCCTGTTCAATTATGAAAACCAATAAATATTATTTAAAAAAAAGAAATAAATTAAATGCATGATACATATATGCACAAAATGAACTAAAAATGCAGCTGATATTTCATATAACATTTATCTCCATCTTTAAAAGCAGGAGGTATGATGGCCATTATAAAGCATTAGGCCCACTTCACGCTTGTAAACGCACATTATCCATCAGCTTCCACTGTTATTGTCAGGCCATAAATTCAGCTTTAGATGTCATCATCGTGTTAAACTAATCAAAACCTCTCAGCTCAATGTGATGGCCATCCTGCATGCCCATAATCCACTGCGTGCCACAGATTCATTGTTCAAGTATTTGTTATGCTGGGTGATGCACAGCTGCTGAGTGGAATGAACCTTGTGGCCCTGAGGTCATCTGGCTCAGCTCAGGCTCAAAGCTCACTGGGTGTCAGGACTGGAAATACCCTCCTCCTACTCTGGGGTTTGGCAGATGAGTGGCAGCTCTGTCTCCTG
This sequence comes from Verasper variegatus, assembly GCA_026259375.1. NCBI lineage: Eukaryota > Metazoa > Chordata > Actinopteri > Pleuronectiformes > Pleuronectidae > Verasper > Verasper variegatus. Next base: position 8,779,664 of record CM048049.1, read on the forward strand.
ATGGCGGCTGCTCTAGACAGAACACTCTCAGAAATAAAAATACTGGAAGGTCAAGGGCAAGGATCATCCTGGGTCTCCTCCTTTTGGAGTAGTTTCTGCAAAGTCACCTTCTCGACAGTTTACTTACCCAGTAATGAGACCAAGCTATCTTTGTGGTTAACAGAGTCATGAATAGATCGTCAGAATATCAAGATTCATCACCTGGAATTCTGTTCAACAACTGTTGAAATATGTCGGCTGTCATGGTTGTCATCATTCAGTGGTAATATGGAACACGTACATTTCAAATACACTGATAAAGGAACAATTTCATGTACTCACAAAGTCCCACATCTTTCTCTAACAGGCTTTCCATATACTGCAGTATATGAGGGTTTCATGTGACTGTTTCACCATCTTACCAGAGGAAGGCGTCAGAGAGTCGCTTCCTCAATGCAGCGCCGAAGTGTGTGATCAGCAAAAACAGGAAATGAACCGTAAGTAATCAACATTTCTGAGATGGTAAGTCATCACTATAACTGAAACACCAGAAGGAAAACAAAGACTGAAATACTTAAGTGTATATAATTTCCCAACCATATTATACTTACATCAACAAATATAACAAAACCACACAGGATGTGATGTCTACAGTGAGGTCAGCAACAACTCATGTTGTGATGATCATACCGAGTTGAGTGGGTTTAATGTTTCCCTGCATGGATGTGTTACTGATGCTGAAATTCAACAAGGTTAACTGCACAAATAGCGTCACTAGTTGGATACTTTTATGAATCCAGTCATTTGGATGAGTCATTTCCAGTAATATTTACTATGCTGCATATTCTACGGAAAGCAAAACTATTCTGATAAATTGGTGGAATAAACCACAATAGTTATTCTAATCTAATACAAGTCAGTGATTGTGATGTATATTATTATGTTAGGTTTCAATGTCTCAGTAGTAGTAGTAGTAGTAGATTTTTGCAGAGCAGAAGTTTGAAACCAGTTAGTTTAAATAGTTTTCTTTCAATAATACGTCATTATCATACAAAAAAACCGAACAAACTATATTTTAAACAAAACAAACAGCCACACTAAACAATCAAATAACCAATAAAAAAGAAAGAAAATAATAAAAAACTAATTTACTCTGCACATCCAACAACCAAACAGAACTTCTGTATCTTAACATCTGATCAACTCAAATAAAATATGTTAAATCTAAATAAACATACACATCAGATCTTGGTGAAAAAGATCATCATATACAATCATAATATGTCCTGTAACTTCATATTTTATCCCTCAACAGCAGAACTTTAATCACAACTCCAACATTTGTTCCTAAATAACATTATAACATAAAGTTATATGAAATCTGATTCTCTAGTTTTAATGTGTATAATCTTTGGTTCAAATAGCCTAAGGTAGAGTCTGAGCTGAGCTTGGTTAAAATGTTGTATGAATGTAATTTTCCTTTTTCTAAAAACAAAAACGAAATTATGTTCATTTTTCATTTTGGACAGGACACTATTACTGTGTACGGAAGTGGAAAATCCAAACCCTAATTAGACATACTTGTCTGTCAACCTAGGGCACAGCACCACATAAAAGACGCTGTGGTACTTCAGCATTGGCATTCCTGTGGTTGTCATTGTGTTCCTGTGATACATGCGCTGTGGTGTTTCTGTGGAACTGTGACATTGGCTGGCACGTTGAGGAGAATTTACTATAAGATGTTTAGTGTTCTGTGGAACTGCAATGTTATATGAGTGCTGACATGGTACTTACTGTGAACTGGGGGATAAAAAAAAACAAATAAAAGCAAATAAAACTAGTGTTTCCTGTGCGCTGTGTTTCATGACATACAACAGAATCATGTCTCAGGGAAAATCGTCCAAAAGTCTGGAAGTTCTGGTGACAAATAACTCAGGTCATTCTGCTGATGCCACCTGCTGGTGGTTATGTCAAAGAGATCATTCAATATGTTGGGGAAAAGGGTTTATTTGCTCTCATGCTGAAAGTTACATGGCCAGGCTCCATCCAAAGGTAACAAAATCTGTCATTACATTGTATCTCACATTAATCACATTAAATGAAGGTTTAAAAAGAAACTAAAAATCACTGTATATACAGATGGATGATGCGTCTCCATTCACTTACACTATCCACAGTTGAAGCCAAAATATCCCGGGCATGAGTGCCACCATCTTGTTCATTTAGAGCTAGAGTCTGCACAGTTGCGATCAAGAGGTGGAGCTGCTGTAGCGAGGTCACGCCAACACACATGCTCAACCAATCACGAGTCAATCATGACTGTTAGCGTTAAATAACTAATTAAAACCAAACTTACCAGAAAAATAAGAACTTGAACATACATCAGTGTGATAAGAACTAACTAAAATGACAGAAACAATCTTAAAGAAAATTTGATTTGTACACAGTTTGGTCCCATCCACAAACATGGGGGAGGCAGGATTTATCTATACTGCAGCCAACCACCAGGTGGCAATCGCGATGCTTTGGCTTCACTTTTGGGGAGCATCATGTGGTCCATCTTTAAATAAAGATTTCAATCTTAATGCTAAGCTAAGCTAGCTGGCTGCTGGTTCTAGCTACATATTTACATCATCTCATCCAACTCTTTGCAGAAAAAAACCAATAAGCTTTACTTTAAAACAACACGCTTTACAGAAGTGATCACAAGAATAAACATGGGTATAAAGATCTGCTCATGTCCTCTGACTCCCTGACTTTTCTTCATCATTTTTCTTTGGCCTTCATCTCCTCTGCTTAAATCCTCTGTAGTCCCTTTGTGGCTCTGGCCCAGGAACAGCATGTTCCCTGTTGTCTGGTCTAATCTCACAGTGCTTGGACAGCTCTGGCCACTAATGTTGCAGGCTGGAGCATTTTTTAATGGGACCTCTGTCGTTAACTTGCTTTGCTTCCACGCAACTGGATGACAAAGCTCAAGTCCCACGGCAACACTCTATCATCCATCTTGTGTTCATTAAATCTGAGTGCTCCTCATTCTGATCGCATCGCATAAGTGTGGGAATGGCAGCGACTTCAACCGACCCACATTTCTACCATGATTCCCAACAACCGCAGCCCCAATGGGCCCGGACAGCACCAGAACTGTCCTGTGGGCATTATATATACAGAGTGAAATCATAACAAACATCGTTCTAAACTGGATCCCCACCACATGACTTCATTCTGGGTGTGGGAATCGTGGTGTTCAATCAAAATACACTCATGACCTCAGTTTGGACAGATCTTCCTCTTCGATACCACATGACTTCATATGTGGGGAGGAAGGGGTCTGTCAAACAAATGCGCTTTGTATTTTAGAGTTTATCTTGAGTGTCACACACAGGACAAAGAAAAAGGTAAAAAGAAAAGTTTTTAAGGTTGTTCCAAAGCTGGAGAACTCTTGGATGACCCGATATCAGGTGCTTGGGAAAGTTAATTGACAAATGAACAAATGAGGTCAAGGAATGGAAAGAGCCATAAACTGTCCTTCCATTTTCTTCATGCTCATCTCTGGATACATTTGTGTCTGCTGAAGTGTGTTTTCATTTTACTGAAACATTACGTCAGACCCACACCCTCATAATTCAGCAGCGGCTGAACGTGTGAACAAAAGCTGCTCTTAGGTCAGAGGCACGTTCACTGCAACACAAAAGAGCTGACAGAGGAGGGAGTGAATGTGTCCGTCTGACATAATTCCTCTGTGAGTTTATCTCCGTCTTTTTGTTTGCTTTGGTTTCCACCTGGTGATAAGAGTGTCATAATGTTCGCCAGGCGTCTCCCTCCGGTGACCAGACAATACTTTGTCTATAAGGATAAAAATATACTGGCTGAGTTGAAATCCCATGACTTCTCCTGCATCATAGTATAAATTATATAAATATATAAGTCAGCAGACTGAAACTGTCATAATCACGAGCTAAAAACACGTTAAACATGAAGCAGAAGCACAGAATGAGGTCCAGCTGGAAACACTGAGATTTGACACGCACATATTTTGTTTTTGCTTCAGTATTTTTTAAAGCCATGTCCACATGCCAAATAATAAAACTAAAAGGAAAATCAACGACCAATTAAATTAGAGGCAGAAAGGCAAAACTGTTGTATTGTCTTTTCTGTCTATGATGATGAGGATGTAGAAAATTATTTTACCTTGAATATAAAACTCATGTATATTTTCGATATACTGTAAATCTCATTAGTTATTTGACTTCACAACGTAAAATAACTTTCATTATGATAATTTTGACACAGAATTCAGGGAACTGCAAATTTATATCCTGACACATCAGTGTTAATGTCTGAAAACGGATTAACAAAGGATAGCATGCTAACAGGGTAAAGTAAGGTGATGTAGTACATGGTAACCATTATGCCTGCATCAGCTTATATTGTCACTGTGAGCATGTTAGCATGCTTACTTTAGCCTGTGCCTGTGACATTTTAAAGCTGAAATGTTGTGTTTGTCAGTATGTCTTGGATCTCTTCTGGACCCTGGAGGCCCCAACATTCAACCTAGTAAAACAATACACTTCATTATCCTCACTAAATATTAACCTGTGTTTTACAGCTTCCTCCATTTTGGACTCTCCAGCTCTCAATTCCCACACATGTCAACACTTTCCACCAGGCTTGACTATAATTCCCTTTTCACCTTTGGTCCTACTCTGACCTGGAACGTCCATCTTGAGGGATCTGGTCGCCAGCGGACAGCTCCAGGTTATTGGTGTGAACAAGCTCAACACGCATTGGCGACACATTTGAGATCCGATCACTCAGACCATATTCGGAAGGAGTAGCATGATACATCCCTGAACCGCTTACAACACAGAAGCACTTCTACTCCTCTGCTATGTCTACTCTTAAAGGTGCTATACATTTTCTGCAGAGGGGAACCTGAGCCTGATTTTTTCACCACCACAAACAAACCCACTGCAATTTATACTGCACATTTCTGGGATTTTAAGGACGGGGTCACCAGTCATGGTCTTAATTCTCTTTTATTTTAAGGGCCATTTAAGTAAATGTACCTTGTACTGTACACAACTACAAGATTTTTGTTGGCCTTAAAAAGTGGCTTAACATGATCCCAAAAGTAAAAATGTAAACCAAGATTAGGCGTGTTTACTTCCCTTGAAATCCTGCACATATCTTGCCCAACAGTACCCTGGCAGCAACTGTTACACTTTATGCGGAGCACAATTACTGTACCTCAGCTTTAGCTCCCTGGCCTAATTTAGATTTCTACACGCAGGGCCAAAAAGCCAGTCTAGCTCCCAAGGTCCACGGGAATTTGGCCACAATCACTCCTCCTAAGTCAGCAACTGGTGGTTCCTTGTACCACTGTTATAGGACTTGAGTGGCTGCTGTCACCGGACTTTCCCGGCATGAGAAAGTGGTACGGTAGGGTTCAGCTGTCACCAAGGGGTCAGCAGCAGCAAGAGAGAATTAACTGTGCAGCCAGCCAGCCAAGACATCTAGCATTCAGCTAGCCTCAGCTGCTAACAGCACCCGCGTTGGCAAGAGTGGACAAGTTAAATATAGGGCCATACTTTTAGTCTCTGTGTGACTCTGGTCAAAAAGAGTTGGGAGGGAGTATGGAAGATGCAGCTGAGTGAAAAGATCTGGCCCTGTGACAAGATCAGACATCACACCGCACCTCTGCTCTTGCACCGGGTAACGGCCCCCTTTCAACCCTGAGAGGCCGTGGAACAGTGCCTGCCTTTACCTCCTTCAACCCCCCACCCTGTTCTGCCTTTTTTATTCTCACACACTGGCTTCTGGGAAGGATAGAAAGGGCGAAAGAAAACGAGAGGTGTGTTTAGTGCTGGGCAGAGCAGAACTGGATAGGCTGTGGGAGTTAAAGCAGAGAGGGAGGGTGAGAGAGAGGGAAGTTACAGTGTAATTCTCTCTACCATTCCCTCCCTGACCTGAAGAACTGATAGAGGACAGACAGAGAGAGAGAGAGAGAGAGAGAGAGAGAGAGAGAGATGGCTCTTGGCACCACTCAGTAGCAGACGCCACAAGTGGACCACACAAGCGAGAGGATATTAGTGGATACTCGACTCTTCCGACTGCCTTTTTTTCTTGGATTACTTGGTGTGGTTGCTAATTGCTTAAACCTGGGAACAACACAACGGCAGGTAAGTCAGCTTCTCCTGAGTTTCTTAGATGATGCTCCTGTTCCCCTTGGCCTTGTGGGATACTGCCGGACATGACAATGTGCTTCTGTCCATCTGGTCTTCATTACAGTAAAGGGCTCAGGTACAGGTGCTGCTGTGGCCGGACTGTCATCAGTTTTACGAACCCAACAAAATCCAACCTCCTGGCTCCACTTGAGCTGAATTTGAGCCATGTGAATGAAACAAGTCTTCCCCTGAAGCGTGTAATCAATTCAGCCCATTTTAATATATTCAAATAGTATGGATTTCTACATTTTGAATTAATTACTCAGCCACAAGAAGACAAGGGACTACTCTTAGTGCTGTCAATGGGAATACAGATTTGGCATTGTGGACTATGAATGCATAAAAGAGAGCTGTATGAATCACATGTTATATCACTGTATGAATAAGACAGTTTAGTACGAGGGAGTTTGTGCATTGTATGTGGGAAGAGAAACCCACAACGTCTCCAGTCAACATGGGTTATGGTGCACTGAGATGATATGATACTGAGCTTATAGGTTGGTTCATGTTTTGAAATCATATGCACACACACACATGCAACCTTTGTCCTCCCACATCCGCCAACTCCGACACCTCCGCAGCACCATCCACCTCTCACTGTTGCACTTACTGCACACACGCATACGCCAAAGTGCGAAGACACACACCACTGCTCAACATTAAGAGGCATTCATGGGCTGCAGCGGGATGACATCTTTCATCCTGAATATTTATGGGTTGTAATGACGCCCAAAATGAATTCCATTTCATCAACGTGAGGTCATCGGCCTTTCGGAGGAGACACATGACTCCCGCTGTAGCCGCTGTCCATTTATCAAGGCGCACATCACCTTATACCTCAGTGAGAAGAAAAGAAGGAAATGTGAAATGTGCCTCACTCACAAAAGGGGAATGTAGTGCAGGTGTGGTTCAGGCTGCTGTCAGTGTCCAGGGCCTCACCCTTCCTCTCCCCCGCTGCCTCCCACCCTGTCCAGCTGATGTGGCCTCTTAGCACCCGGGGATATCACCGCCGAAACAAGACGAAGAGAGCTGGTGCAGAGATATCACTCATTAACATTTTTGCGCTGTGCTCCAGCTTTATCTGAGCACATCCTCTCTCGCTCGGCCCATGGACCCTGCGAGGTCTGCGGTGGAGCTCCGTCAGCGAAATAGCCACTTGAAAAAGACAGATATGTGAGGGTTGACTGGGCAGTTTGTCAGTCTCAGCATGTAAATCAATCAGTCGTACTGTAAATCAATATTACAGCCCCTGTTTAAACTGAACCCAAGCTGGCTGCGCATGGGTGTTTGCCAAAGCGGCATTGATCTGAGATGCATTAAATGTCTCACTGGTTACCTCATCACATGACTATAGCTCTGTGTCACCTGACTTGTTGCTCATGCAGATGGTGACATTGTTTATCTATGAGGTGTAGCATTATCTCATCAAGCACAAAATTTGGTGTCTGTGGGATTTCTGTGGATCTCTTTATTTGGGGGGGTTTCAATATAGTTACATATATAATATGTGTATAGTCTCTAAAATTAAAGTTTATACAGAAATAAACAAAAACACAAAAAATGATGTCATAGATATTTCTTTGCACACCATAGACTGTTTATACAGTTGGATGACATGACAGCTCCCCAAAAGTGAAGCCAAAGTGTCTCAGTTTCCCCCTAGTGGCTGGCTGCGGTATAGGTCTTAAATCCCTCCTCTTGCATGTTAGTGCTTCTTCACATCTTTTGGGAATATTGTGTGGGGCGGTGCTTTTTTCTGTTTCCAGTTCGACAAAATCAGTGTTCATCAATCCATGTGTGCAGCACAAAGAAGAGGAATGAACGTGTTTTGGACAATATACAAAAGAATATAAGCAGTTATAAGAATATTAAAATCAGTATCAGTATTTTAGTAATAGCTGCAAAAATGGGCTAATGCAATGGCGAAGATAATTTTTTCCTTTAAATATTATTCTTTAACATACACATCAACCCCATTCCTTTCTTAATACTGTATGCATTTGTGTTGTATGCAGGTGTCTGTGTGTGCCCATAGGCCACTTCATTCAAGGATATTTCTATGTGCATGCACAGAAACACACTATAATGGGAGGTGGAGCTGCATTGCTGCCAGCATAGTCAGTGTCTTTCCCATACGTCTGGTGGGCCTCAACAACAGCTGTCACTGACATATGCACAGCTCCAGTCGTATACAGGCCTCTGGACTTGAATTCCAAAAATGCAGTTTAGACACATTTGGAGGTTTCGCAGAACTGCCGCGCGTATAACTCATGGGTTTAAAAATAAGTCCTCCAACTCCACAGCAACCCAAGATCTTCTGAATACCATTTGATATGTGGTGTGAGATACTGGCTATAAACAGTAGATTGGTCGTTAATTGGTTCTTGACATGGAGTAAAAGTAGAAGTAGTGAGGTCATTCACCAAGTTCACGTGCAGGTTTATTACGTTGTGTTGCAAATGTTTCAGGGTCATTGAAGTTTGTACGTTAACAAGTATTTTCCATATACAGTTTGTGTCTGGCTTTCTCTTTCTCTTTATATCAAGAAAGGCTTGATATGAATTCAACAAGAGGAAATATGATTCGAATTCATTCCCACCCTTTCTATCCAACACATGCTTTCCTTCTATCAGCCATGTTTTTTTCTCAGGGGAAATGACATAATCATGACTCTTCCAGTGGAGCAGTGTGTGATGATGACAGCTACCCAGAGACCTCATCTGTCCAGTGATGACTCTGAGTATGGGATAATAAACCAGTGCATATTTACTGACAGCACAGTAACAGTTAGTCTCTGTGGTTGATTGTTAGTTTGTGTTGCAGATTCAACACCACACTGTTATTTCACACAACTGTCAGTCAGACAGAGGTCCTCCTTTCTATTCTACTTTATTGTTGTTCTGCCTTAAACTATGCACTTCATTGTTTTTATGATTACTTGTTTTTGTCCAATATGAAAAACGTAAACAACCAGAGACAAAAGACAAGAGGAACAATACCAACACCAAACAATACAGTGGTTAAGATTTGAAAAAGTGCAGTAAGCAAGAAGTCCTTAAAAGCTCTCATGACGTCATTGGTATAACATTATGATTCCATCCAAAAAATGTTTACTGGTTTAACCAACTTTTAGTTTTAAGGCTGAATGTTCATGCCCTCAGGTTGCTAAAGACGTACAAAAACAAGCTGTCAAAGATGCATTTTTCAACCTTAAAATCCCACACTAATGCAGCATATTGTACTTTTAAATAGGCCAAGAACGGTCTGCGCATTCACATGCTCCCTGCAAGGTCTCATTTCCCAAGTTGTGAAGCCGTTGCTCAGACTTCGGTGTGTGCATACGCACTTTCAAGTGGGAATGTGGGAAAAACACGGAGGCTTAGAATTAAATGTGTTGTAGTTATGTGTTTAAAACATTTAAAAAAACACCCTTTCAACTCTTTCCAGTAGCGGCAGCGGTAGAACAGCATCAAAATGGGCAAGTTTATGAAGCCTGGGAAGGTGGCGATGGTCCTTGCTGGAAGCTATGCTAGGCGCAACGCTGTCGGACATGCCATCGTCAATGTTCTTGACGACGGCATGGCTGACCGCCCTCACAGCCAGGTCGCAGGTATCGACCGCTATCCCCGTAAGGTTACCACAATCATGGGCAAGAAGAAGATTGTCAAGAGGTCAAAGATCAAGGCCTTTGTCAAGGTGTTCAACTACAAGCACCTCATGCCCATATTTCTCTGGACAAAACTGTCGTCAACAAGGACGTCTTCAGGGATCCTGGTCTCAAGCGCAAAGCCAGGCGGGAGGCCAAGATCAAGATTGAGGAGAGGTATAAGACGGGCAAGAACAAGTGGTTCTTCCAGGAGCTCAGATTGTAAATTCACTCAGTTTCACAAATACAACCCCCTGGCTCCATGTTGAGCTGAATTGTGGCTATGAAGTTTTCACTGAATAATTATTAACATTGACATACTTCATTTAATTGTTGTTTTGGGCTCAGTGGTTTGGTTTTACTGAGACAGCAGTGCAGCCAGTTGTTAATACTGTATGTGCTTTTCCTCCTGTGACATCTCAAACTGTCTGCTGTGAAAATGGACTTTTATCTATTGGTTCATCGCCAGCTCCTATAAAACATCTGATAATTAAATTCAGTGTCTATAAAAACAATACAGTATCACGAGGGAAGAGAGTTCCATCGAATTTAGATGCAGCAGACTTGTTTTATTTCCCCCTAATATGGCCTGTATGGCCATAAGCAGAAAATGATCTCCACACATATCAGAAATTGAGGAAGTGAAACCACAAAGTGACACGATCCAGAGGAACAAAAGTCCAGTTAACCCTCGGATTGAAACAGTGACAGAGATGTTGTCTCAATCTATGACCTCAAATGGCTGTAATATAGCTGTGGCATCGGCATAATATTAAATAATATTAAACAACATGTCGTGAAGTCAACAGGCCTTTCCAGTCAAAAAAACTGCTCTAAATCGAAAAGGGTCATCAATCATAAGCGTTCCAAAAAAGTCACAAAAACTTCTATCTGCGAGGAAAGGATTTCTTTAGCTCACAAAGGAATTACACTCAGTGGAATTCCGATCATGTAGACGTTGAGAGTTCAGACAAGTGGCTCGCCCCATGACATCGGACCATATCTCAGTCTGTTTCATCCATATGTTGTCTTGCTGCCTCTATTCATAGAAACAACCAGAACTTGATCTCCTACTTCATCTGCATGCTGCGAAGACGATATCCACTCAAGCCGTTTAGTCCAGAAAGGATCTTCATACGTCAGTTTGGTTTTTGGACCCTCCTGATAGAGCAGATAAAACACTGTTGCTATGGGGACCACTCCCTATTCTGAGGCCACAACTGGTTCAAGTCTTACAAATAACGGATGCGTTCATGTTTCCCATTATGTAGGGCCCGCTGTATATGAAACTAATTTTGACAGATGGGGGTGACTCATGTATTCCAGCAGCTGCGGCGATCCATATGGTCGGTGACGGAGTGGCGCCTTAAGAACAATGGCGGTTGCATGTTTGTGCGACTGAAGTCACACACGCACTCCAATGTTCATAATTCACTATTGCTCTCATGACAAAATCCTAACCCCTAACTCTATACCTAACACTCAAAGTGAATATTTAACAAACTGCAACCAGAACTGTCATAAATGTGTCATAATTTTTATGTTACTGATTCAGGAACTGCTCAAGAGGAGTTATTTATGATGCAAAGAGAGTTTTGTGCTTAGGGCCTTATGTAAGTAATTGCACATGGAGAATTACTGACCTTCCTCCAAGTTCACTCATTAGTGAAACCTTAACTGCTGAAGCTCCAGTGAGAGGATCAGGTTCATTTGACATCAGGAGAATACTACAAGATGAAACCCACCACGTCTGCTGACATTTTGCTCCAGTATGCTACGTCATGTTTGAGGTATTGTCGCTATGAGGTATTTATAGAAGCATTCAACAAGCTGTAAATTCTTAGGTTCTGTCCACAAATGCTCTTGACACTTCAATTAGGTATAACTGGAGCAAAAAAGGTCCTGAGTAGTTCAATCCTGAGGGAATGTGTGCAGTCTGAGTTGGGGTCAGGACAGAAAACCCTGTCCTGTTATCCTGTCATCCTTCGCTGTCTGTATTTTCCTCAAACATGGCTGACCTCAGAAGTCATCAGCCGGTTGAGTTTGGAATGTGCTGTCTGTCACAGTCCTGGAACAGTCTGCAGCATTGTACCCGTGCATGGGAAATAGGTGTCTCACAAAACTTTCAATATCCAGACGGATTGTCTTGTAGCTTCGGAATCTCATCTGCAGCTACAGCTTTGATTGAAATTCCCATATCTTGGCGGCCCCGCATGTTTTTCTTGTAAGGACGGAAGAGCCTCTCGAGCGTAACCGCACTTTATCAGTGTCCTCTGGCAGAGCGGGCTGCCAAACGCTCGCATGCAAAGAACATTTCTAACACCTTGTTTGGTCACATTAGGTCTGTGGTGTGAATACGTGGTAGCTTGCTGAATCAAACTAATAATTTTTTTTCCTGTGGCACGTTGTTGCTTTATTTGCAGCTGCTGTTCTCATCTTTCATCTCTGGCAAATTAATATGGCTGCACGCCAAAATATTAAGTCCGGACCTCCCCTGTTACTCGCGTCCTCTCTCTACATGAACTTCACAGACGTGGACTCGAGATTCCAGACCTCATCCTGATAACAGTATGCATTTCTGCTAAGATAGTATTTCACATTATCTTCAGTTTTTTTTAAAGCTCTGAACAATAAACACACACAGGATTTAAATTCAGACGATCTGCGCGCTTAAACATTCGTCCTTCACGCGTACAATTTAAGTCTGAAACACATAAACCTATTTATCATGTAGTTAATGATATATCAAAAAGATAGGGGTAATCTCCAAAGTCCCAAGGGGACATATTCAGATGAGCAACAATCCAAAACCCATGGATACAAAACTTATGAATGTAGTATTATAGAATCTAACATAATACTAGACCAGCACTCAGTAAAGCACGTACCTCTGCTCAAGCCCAACATTCCCGTTAATATCAATCAAGATGCACTAAATTTCACACACTTATAGGTATCAGTTCCCTAAATATGTCAACTTTTTTTCATCAAGAACCATGATTTACTGATAACATGATAAAAAAGGTTACTATCTCCCAATTTTAAAGATAAATGGATCCGCCCCCTGATCAAGACCACACCAAAATTGAATGGGTCCTTTCCTGACACATACCACATCCTTCCACTATGTTAACACTTCAATGAATCATCTAATCATACCTAATTAATCTTCTGTTAATCGACGAATCAATTAATCTGCCAATTGCTTCCATTCTAAAGCTGTGGGACTGTCACCGAAAATATGAGAGCTATCTGCCACATGCTCTTGTTGACTTGCTGACCAATGACAACATTTTATAGCCCCTTTATTCCTGCTGTGGAATGGAGGCATATGTTTTTGGTGAGGCCTATAAATACTCATATATGTGATGTGACAGCTGGACTAGCCCAAACCTTGGGATAGATTTAGGGTCCTGCTTTAAATTTAGACTTAGGCCTTGACTGGGGTCTCGCCGGGTATTAGGCCACCCTTTCATATTAGAAGACATCAAGGTGTTAGACGGTGGGCGGTCGCATTGTGCAGATGGCTCAGATGCCATGAATATGTGTAGGCATTGTGGCGGGCATAGGATCAGAGCTCGGTGTAATGGCTCATTGTCTCCCGGCTCTCTTTTATTTTCCATAAAGACAACTGGGAATGTCAGACTGGAATTCTGGACGCGTGGCTCACGAATCCCCAAATGTTCCTCTGGAGAATTCACTACAATCAGGTCAGCAGCGACCAGTCAATGTGGATCAGACAGTGACGGCATCATATTGAAGCCAAGTGCTGTTATCAATAGGCTGCGATGACAGATACACTTTGATGTCTGTCAAACTAAATCTCATCATCAATAGAGCCCATGAAACTGAAGTGATTGTTACCATCTCCCACAGCTGTCCAGGAAATGTCCTGTGTGACATGTTGTCAATATGTGCAACCTCAGGAAGGTCGGAGATGTATGAAGTCCTTTCAATGAAAAAAATCTTAAGGCTGATATTATGAGGATTTTTATTTTAATAATGCATCAACTGACAATGTGTGATGTGTCTGCACATTCAGTGTCAACTTATTGTTTAGGTCTCTCTTAGAGTCCGACAGATAGTAATACTTTGGGGCTGTTGCCGTAGAAAACGTCTGATACAGATATAGTGGCCAATATACAGATTGAAAATTCTTTGGCAATGATTCCTAAGATGTCGTTATAGAACCGTTGTAGGAATGTAATTAAGGCTTGATATTTACTTTTAACTCTAACTCTGCAATTATTGACTTTGTCATAATACATTCCTTTATCATATATCATCAGTGTTTGAAGAGATTTCTATTTTATAATAATTTTTATATTCATATAGCTCTCAACTGTATCGTTTGCCCTGGTGAACGGGAGTGACCCTGAAAACGAGGTGAGCTGTTACAGTAGCTTCTCTGGATTTTCATGGCATCAGCCAAGAATTTAAAAATAAACCATGGAGTGCCTAACTAAGTGTCAACCATTTTGTCAGCTGTATTCCGTCATCTACAGTATGTTTCTAAGTTTCGTCACTGCCGTGCCCTCAGCGGTGCCCGTTTAAATACCCCTCCACCCCCGGTCGTCATTCAGACTCGTTGGCACTGTTTGAATGGTGGCATGTAAATTGTAGCCGTTTTGGACCACAACATTAGACTGTGTGACAGTGAGCAGCACAGCTGAAACTAACAGTTATGGGCAGGACAGAAGGCACCAGTTGAAAACCAGATATGCTTGGAACCAGTGTGCACTCACTGAACTCCCAGTGCTAAGATAGGGAATGTACCTGATCTGTCGGTTTGTTTTTTGGTTTGAACCATGAGATGCAGTGTTATCTTCCACTCTTCTCTCTCATGTTTTCCTGGAAACAGGTGCAATTCAAAGAGCTGGTTTCAAGCATCATTAGAATCTGCTTCAGTCTTAACTTTGTTGACTGCTATTACAGAAGAGGATAAACATTTTTTCTAAGTGATACCTTTGAAATGACTCACATTCAAGCCTCTCCACATTGCACAGAGAGTCTCATTCCTCTTCTGTAACAGCCATTTCACTTTTATCACGTAGCTGATCCCAGATTGCACTCTGAATATATTTGGCAGACTTGCTCAGGATGTCTCAAAGCATGAATCAGAGGTGATGGTGCTATGACATCAGCAGGGTGCTATGAAGGGGATTTCAGGGGCGTGGGGGTGTTTCTCTGTTTGCAATTAACAAGTGCGTTGATGTCATATCTGAAACTGATCAAGTGCAGTTTGTCTCAAGGCTCTCGTCAAAAATGTTGAAACACACATGCGCGCACGCACGCACACACACACACACACACACACAGAGATGAAGACATACAGCAACTACAACTTTGACCAGGGCGACATGGAAAGACTATAAATTAGCTCAGCTACAAATGTGTACCACAAGAATTTGCATAAGTCTGGAAAACTGAATACCAAGTTGATGTGATGCTGAACATTAGTATTTGTCATTTGTGAATTTATAAGCTGATAAAGTCATCTGTTACTAACATGCATCAGCTGTAACATTTGACACTGAGAGTCTCTAGTTATCAAGCTAGCGGTGACATTCTAACATTTAGATAAAGATAGTGGATAAATAGTTTGCTAAAAGTACTTAAAAATGAAAAAATGAAACAGCAAAAATGTAATAATATACAGTTGAAAGAGTGGCATAAATGTAGGGCTTGGGAACAAAACAATATCAATACATACTGCAATATAATTTGCATCAATAGCAAGATAAAATAGTTATATAACACATAACTTATTGACCTCAGCTTTAAAAGATGTTTAACTGTTTATGGAGTGTTTGTCATCTCTGCTCATAAAGAAGAGATTAAAAATGAAAACCTCCCCATAGGACCAAAAATATCTCTTTAGACTTTTAAAAGAAATAATAATGTGACATTTATCACGATAATTATTTATATAAACTGACATTTTTATCTCGATATCATTTTTCGTCTTATTGTCCAGCCCTATGTTAAAGTATGGATTGTTTTATTTTGGTAACAAGTAATGGGCGGTCTCTCCTTCTATCTGCATCCTTGAGCTGGGTTGTGACACGATAAATTATTTAACCGAGTTTGTCAAATGCATGGACAATAATATATATTTACAACTATCCACATCTGCAATACTGAATAACATATAATTTCAAATGCAGCACTTGGAACATAATACATGTAAGAGGTACAGAGCCAAACTGATAAGGCTGTGTGAGGTCCTTCAGGTTACTTAAAATTGGAACCACTGATGTATTACTTAGAAGTGAAGAGTACATGTATGCACCGCTCTGTGTTATTCTCCCAGCTCACTGTGTGTTTACGTAATCAGGTTTATAGCATAAGCTGCAGGCAACCTCGACAGGACCTGTGATGTTATAAGTGATTCATGTGGTGTAATTGAATTCAGAGTCTGTCATCAACAGATTTATGATCAGGTTCTGGAAAAAATGTTTGACATTTTTAATGTGAGCAGAAAAGGTTAGAGCACCCAGGGGTGCCACAAATGTGCCTCCAGACCATCAACCCTCAGCATCAGATACACAACGCCTGTGAGGGGAAGTGTCAGGAATGCACACACACACTCCCACACACCCACACAGACACACAGTGCTATGGATATTCATTCCACTATAGGAATGTTACACAGGTCAATATCATGGGTGCAGTATGTTTGTGTCTGGGTGAATGTATTGGATAAAAGTAGGTCAGTAAAGCGGCTGGGGAGTCACTAGATAAGGAAGGTGATAAATCTCTCTGTAACAATCACAATCTGAAGTGTTACAGTTGACTGATATTCAGATGCCAAACTTTCAACTGAAACTGAAAAGGTTTGTTTAAAACAAGAGCTGAACTAATGCTCTAAAAAAAAAAAACCTTCCTCCCGTCTCCTCTGTCCTTGGTGCAGGTAGAGGATGCGGTCCAAAAACAGCGGGGTGGAGAGAGAGGCCAACGGCGTCCTTGGGGTTCCGCAGGACGACCACGACAACAGCCAGGAACAGGAAGTGGGTTTGCCCGTGAAAAGCCTGAAGACCAAAGTTCAGCAGAATGAGAGTGAGGATAAGGTGGAGGTGGAGGTGATCACAGATAAAGAGAAGCTGCTGTTTGATTCCTCTGAGGCCAGAGAGAAAAGAAGGGACATCATGGATCTGTCCAGAGAGGATCTGCTAAAACTGCTGGGGATCATGGAGGGAGAGGTTCAGGTGGGTTTCAATGTTATTCTTACTTTGCATGTGACCTTTGACCTTTACCCGCTGTAATTTGTATAGGGTAAGAAAACATACCTGTGAAAGGCATCGTGGAGGAATACAAATATCAATTTGTTTAGTAAGTGCATCCGTGTGCATTTGGATTGAGTTTAACTAGAATTTCTTGCACAATAGCTCTATCTTGTGGTTGAAAATGGCAACAATCAAGCATTTGCAGGCAGATTTGCTTTGTGTTTAGAATGTGACAATATTGGGGGAATTGAGAGGCCAGTCTCTTCAAACAGGTGCCCAGTTGGTGTGAGTACAAACTCCTCCTCCTCAATCCAACAGCTAAAAAATCGGGCATTTAAAAATGCTTTCCTATGAAAATACGTTTTAAACAATGACTTGAAATATATATAGGATTTTGTGAAAGCCAGTTCAGAGATTCAGTGGTTTATAAAACAGACGGTGGGGTGAGGGAGTTTTTTTCCTCTGAGAGGAGGCCCACAGCCCACAGCCTCGAGCCCCTAACCCTAACCCCTGTTCTACACCATATATAAGTCTTTTTATGTCTATGTTATTTCAGGCCAGAGAGGATGTCATCGGCATGTTAAAGTCCAAACAGACTGAGCCAGAGGCCCTCGAGTCCCGTTACGGCTCTGCAGTCCCCAACTCGGCCCTCCAGGCCCTGCAGAGAGACGGCTTCAACAGTGGCACTGAGCCACACAACCACAGTGTCTATCCAAAAGCCTATGGCTGAGGTCAGTGTGCAGCTCTGAGTAACTGCAAGGCTTCTGCTCTCAGCAAACACATTCAAATGACAAAATCAAGTAGTCTAAAGAGAAACAGTAAAGAAGAGTTATCAGCTCTAAAAATATATTACATAGTATATATAGAATCAGTGTCACTTTTATAATTGAAAAATTAAAAATAAAGTCTTAAATAATTTCTCTTTTAAATGTGTTACATTGCAAAAATAAATCAAATATATTGCAGAGGGTAAAAGCTTGAATGTGAAAATCCTTCACTCTTTGTTGGAAGAAAAGTGTCATATTACATCACAGCAAAGTCTTTTTTCTGTGTCTGTGGTTGTGTCAGCTGGAGCGTCTGCAGGAGAAGCACAAGGACACGTACCGGAGGATGCTGGGTCAGCTGCTGCTCGCTGAGAAGTGCCACCGCCGCACCGTTCACGAGCTGGACACAGAGAAACGCAAACATGTGGACTACATGAACAAGAGCGACGACTTCACCAACCTGCTGGAGCAGGAGAGAGAGAGGTGAGGAGGGAGGATGAGGAGTGTGGGAACTGGGGCTTAGAACTGCTCAGTGATATGGTCTTATTATTTAAATGATAGTATTTAATATCTGAGAAGGTCACTGTCATTTCAGAGATTTACCAAATCAAGGAAAAATAAGAAAACACTAGAATATCTATTTTTGTCATAACAAGTTTTGTAACATTCCTCGATATGTGTTAAAATACAGAATAATAGCAGGTTTTGTAGTACTGACATACATTTTCATCATGGATTGGATATGTATCAAGTGGAAAAACTAAAACTAAAAAATTACTTTTTATGTACAGTACACTTATAGATCTTACCATTTGAATTTAAAGTGTAAATATAACTTTATTTGCTATACTGACACAAACGTGTTTTTCATATGGAAAGTCTATTTGCACCACGGACTGGTAAATTAAGTTTTAGGAGGAAAGAGGAAATGGAAGCAGGAGAAAGCAGTAGAGGAGGAGAGGAGTGGTGAGGGAGAGGAGTGAGGAAGTGAAAACATGATTTAGAGCCACCATGGTTTATAAAACCAGTGTGTGGAGTGGGGGTGATGGAATGCATCAACTTTGGAGAATGTGTGAAAGACAGCCTCATCAACCTGGTGAGATAGGAGGAGAGGACGAGGGTGAGGATGGAGGGAGCTGGTTAGTGAAGTGATAACCTCACATACCATGACAGGGAGAGGTGCATATAGATCGGGGATGGGAGGAGGGAGGGCGCAGTGGGAAACTGTAACTGGGGAAGGGGTCAGGGTGTGTATAGAGGATGTGAGGAGGAGTGTTGGGATGAAGGCCATTTCACTGGAGCTAATCTCCAATGACATCATCTGTAGAGTGAAGTCATCGCTGTGGGTGCGTCAGGGCTTGTTGGTCAACAGGGGATGGGGGGGGGGGGGGGTGAGAGGTTGGGTGAGGTTAAAAGTGGGGAGGCGGATGGTTGCATCTCGTGTGTGTGTGTGTGTGTGTGTGTGTGTGTGTGTGTGTGTGTGTGTGTGTGTGTGTGTGTGTGTGTGTGCAGAGGGCCTCACAGGGATGAAACAAACTCGTGGAGTGGATGTGCGCTGAATGTCTATGAGAGAGGAGGAGGCCCTACTAATTAAAGTCCTCACACATGAAAGGGTTTAATTGGCTGCTGCTTGTTGAGGAATGTATTTCGTTGCAATTCCCAGTGATTAACCCATCACTGCCCATTCTCACTCAATAACCCTGACAGGGGGGGATACTGTGCATTGGATGTACGTGAATACGTGGTTCTCTGGTGACGTTGCACTTGTGAGCGAGGAAGAGAGCGACCTGCAGTAATGTACAGTACAGTGTATACAGCGCCAGTCAAAGGTGAGGCAGACTGGAAACCACTTACATGCCACATTTCATGAACTGTCTCAACTTCAAACAGCTCATTTCGCAGCACTGACCGAGCCAACACACACACACACACACACACAGACACAGCTTCTATACCTTGGGCTTTTACTGCAGGATGCAGGAAACAGACCGTGGAAGTTAAATCATAGACATGACAGTTGAGCTGCCATCAGACACCGAGGGAGACAGTGGGGAAATGAGCAGCAGACTTTCGGCTTCAGTGTTCCGGCTTCTCCTCAGGCTGGTTTCATGGGACGAGGGAACGAGGGCAGTTGTGATTTAGAACGTTTCAATGAATAATTTGTTCTTGAGTGTAAATCAGTGAGCGCTCAGGCCTAACTTAACTTGTTTTTAGAGTGAAGGTGGGTGTTTTATGATTTCAACAAACTTGTGTGTGGAACTGACGCCATTTTGGTTTCGTACGAGAGAACACATATTATGTTCTAGTGAGGATTTGGTTTGACTGACGTCCTAATGAACTTTTACTTCCAAACACATCTATCCCGGAGCAAAATGTGTGCATGAGTGAGTGCAGGGAAGTTGAGCCAAGATAAAGTCACAGGATGAAAGTCAAGCAGTGTGTTTTCCCTTTGATGTGCAAGTAAATTAGTGCAGTCTAGCATCGTTTCAAACGTCGTAGTGACAGTACAGAAGGGCTTTTGGAAGCTGTGAGGAGAAACATGACAGCACCTCGTGAGGGTGTATTCAGGCACAGTGCTGCTTTCTGTTTAAATTATTACGATCTATATTGAGGGGGGAAACCATAGATAAAGAAATGAAACCAAAATATCCTAAAACACTGCCATGTTGCACATTTGGAGCCAGATTCTGTGAGGTAGAGATCCGGGGATAAAGCTGCCGTACACACCCTCGACCAATTGTGAATTAGTCTTAAGGCTCATTTCTGCTCAACTTTAGATATGAAAATGGATGTAATCTTCTGTCCATAAATTTTGTCCGAATTTGTACATGTCTTCTTGAATGAGAACATTATAAAAACCTATAGTCATGGGTGACAGTCAGCCTTGACTTCAGTTTGAATCATATGACACAAATCACGCACTTCATGAACCCCCACTTCCCTTTCACTTGACTCTTGAGTTTGCATTCTAGAAAGAGTTGACCTCCTTCTAATGCCAGGTAGTTTCCAGGAGGTTCCTTGGTTCACTCAGGTCAGCCTCTGTCACCACAGAGAGAGGAAAGGGGGCGATCTCTTCTCAGGCTTGATCTGACAGTGCCTGCAGAGCCCAGGTTCTTCTATTTGTTGCCGTAAAAGGACACAAAACTGTCCTGGAGTGTCACGAGAATGAGGGTCAGTGGAAGGAGAACAAACAGAAAACAGAAGGAGAATAAATGTCTAATGCCACGTTTAGGAACTTTAGCCCCGGACTAGAAACCTTTGCTGGAACTCCTTGCGTTTCTACTGCAGGGACCAGGGTCTAAATTAGGTTCCTGGTAAAACTTTTTACCCCTAAAAACGTCCATGGTCAGAGTGTGGTAGCCTACTAAAATTCCCAAGCATTAGGGGTGGGCTTGCAGTGCTAAACATACCTGAGAGCGCATACCTCCAACAAGGCTAACGCCCTCTCTTATCGGGATTCTGCTTTAAATTAATAGATTCTCCCTTGGGTCATGCTGCAATCCTCCAGAAAGTTTCATGGAAATCAGTTTCCATTGTTTTTGTGTAATCCTGCTAATAAACAAAAAAAAACCCTGATGAAATCTCATTACAGCACCTGCTCTGCATGAAACTATCAGCGGCTAACACCTCTACTGGGGTATGCACAAATCCGCCATGTCGGGCACCGCTCTGTTTTGACATTCAGTCTCTCAGGTGAAATGGAGGCATGTCATCGTCTCGTCCTTATCGATGAGTATCTCCTCCAGCCATCTGGGCGAGAGCGAAGAGAGAGAAGTCAGGGGTCTTGTGCCAAACAGCTGCAGGAATGCAGAGGATGGGCACTGAAGAAGCCGTTTCTGACGGACAGCCACCAGCCATTAACACCCTCTGAGACAACAGAGCACTTCAAGTCAGGAAGTTTAAATATTTGAGTGGCATTGTGGTATGTGTCACGATTAAGAGAAGAAATGGCTGCCATTCATGAGGTGTGTTTCAAAGAGTGTATACAGTCACGCACACAAAATGAAAAGGTCTGAATGGTTGTTTTCTTTGTCCCAAACTACACATTATTCAAGAATCCGTTGGCAGATTCTGAGCTCAGAGCAGTGTGTAGACTTACTGTGAATGCCTGCCTCTGATTTCTCTCTTTTCGCACCATATCAGTCTTGCATACTGTACATTATCACTGACTCTCTTGCTCAACACTTAATGCTTTTTCTCTGTCAAGAAAGGTCATTACTGCTTTGACAGCTTTTTGGCAGCTCGTGTCTCCTTCAGTCCTCAGCCTCCTGATGTGGGGGGTTGGCTGCAGTGCCTCTGAGCACATTCCCAAGGAAACATGGGATGAAATGTTGTTCCATGATGAAGAAAAAGCCCACTTGTGGATTTTGGGCCTGGCTTGTACATCACACCTGTGTACCTGCATAATAAATGTGTTTATGTTTCTCAAGCACAGTTTGTAGTTGTTGAGTATGCTGACACCCTCGTTCCAACAATTTCTTAAACCTGAAATGTTCTTCAAATTTGAACAAACTGCACCATATTTCACACATTCATCGATATCAGCTCCCTAAATGTACCTGTTTCCCATCAAGACCCATGAATTATTCTTTGGGAGATCAGAATCTCCTTGGCGGAGGCAATTAAGGTGATATATTAACTTCCATTTAATGTATAAAATAGTAGGAACAAGGAGCAAGTACTATTATCATAGTAATTAGTATATATATCTATCTATACATAGATAGATATATAGCATATCGCATATAGCCAAGCATTTGTATCTGCCACTGGATGCAGCCACTTAATCCATAGTTATTTCTAAATGAAACTATAGTTCTAACATTACCTGACCATTGGTGCCAAAACGTCCCTGACATCATGACTTTGACCTTTGCAGGAAAGTAATTTTGGATTGCCAATTACTAGGGTGTCAGTGACATCTGACTGTGTAAGTATGCATTTTAAGAGCTGGATGGCTCCTTTGTACAGCAGCCAGGCATGCCAGCTAATGCTACTCGGCAATGAATCCTGCAATGAATCAGTGTTTGATGTTTACTGTCACATGTAAACTGAGAAACAACAGGATTTCAATTTGAATTCATCTGCAGAGATTTGTGAAACTTTGTCGTTTTTTGATTTACTTGATCTGCATAGTTTCATGGCAAGAGTCTAGGCATATAGCACTTCATAAACCTATCGTCATGGATACGCTCAATCCTCCTAGATCTCCTCCGCCTCACGGGAGACATTAGACTCATCCATATCTGGTTTTCTCATCACACGTAGACTTCGCAGGGATCCCCGTTCAGGTACAGATTGCCCCTGGAATAGAACTACAGCAGACATTCTCCCCTGTCATACCAGTGAAATCGTGCAGACGCAATATTCAGCATGTGCACTTTGGAAAATGGAGATATAATTTAATTCTGTCAGAAAGAAATGTTAATATTTATCATTCTTTCTCATACATTTGTAAACCTTCAGGATTAAAATAACTGTCCATAGTTGTTTTCCATTAAACAAGACATGTTTTATGAAAGCATGAAATTTGGAGAGGGGGAGCTTGCCAAAACCCTCCTCCTGTGGCAAAGGTCCCACCCCCTTCACAGTGTCCAAACCCGAACAGCACGAACGCTCCCATACACACATTTCTGCCTTATATGGATGAGGTGACAACACACACAAGAGGTCTGCTTGTGCTCCACTGTATTTATTCACCTCTCATTGTCCTGAGAACATGCTTGGAATGTGACAGTGGAAGGACTGTGGAAAAGGAGGCTCCTGGTGCATCTTATGCATTCTGTGGATTTTATCTAACAGCAGAAATGTCCATGTGGTTGTTTGTAGAGCATCAATAGAGGGTAAGTTTTAGGTTCATTTGTTTCTGTGCTGTCAAACAAACCCCATTTGAGGTGACAGGACATGTGTGTAGAATAGGCACCTGCATCCTTGTTGTCCTGCCGGTTGCAAACTCATTTGGTTTCTTTTACAATGCAAAATGTTCTATTAGAATATTGCATTAGTCTGAGTGTACAAGGAGAACACGCAGCTTTGCATTCAATCTGCTTTGCATGCATTTGGTTGGAGCCGGAGATGAGAATGTGCATGAGCAGCATAGAAAGAAGCTGAGAGAAAAGAGGAGCACTTGGTGAGGGGGTGTTAAACTTTCACGAGCAGTTTGTGTCCTTAGTTTCTATCCCATCAATGAAAACAATGTTTGAGTTGTGCTGTGGTGTAGATCCTTGCTAGTTTACCCACACGATCGTTGTGTTTGTTCTGCATAGTAACACAGCATATAAGATTTTTTGTGCATAACATGCAGTATATCTATAACGAAATTGACTTTTTTTTTAAAATCTTGGATGGATTAAAAATGACTTCAGTTACTGGATGTAATCTCAGCATCCTGAATTTCAGTTTTTACTTTCAATATGTATCAAATTGGTTTTATCTTGGATTTGTGTCTTACAGTGGTGTGATTTGAGATCATGACTTCCATAAAGAGAGAACACCTTCAAACTAGTAGGATCATTCACATCATTGAAACAATAACTGGAAGAAAACATTACATTCTGGGGTACAAATAATTCATATTTCCATGACACAGATGGCTAACACATATACAAAGTTTCTGACACCAAACTAAAGCATTGCCTTTTTTCTCCTCCTACTTTTAGACTGAAGAGGTTGCTTGAAAACGAAAAAGCCTATCAGGCCAAAAAGGAGAAGGAGCACTCTAAACGTCTGGCCAAGGTGCAAGAGGAGCTGGTCAAGCTGAAGTCCTTTGCCCTGATGTTAGTCAATGAGCGCCAGCAGCACCTGGAGCAAATGGACCAACAGAGCCAGCGGGTCCAGGAACTCAGCCAGCAGCTGCAGCAGCGGGAGCAGGCACTGAGTGAGGCCAGGGAGCATGCCCAGGAGGATGGCCACAGGGTTCTGAGCCTGGAGGCTGAGCTGAAAGAGAAATCAAATAAGCTCACCCAACAACACGAAGAAATGAGTGCCAAGCTGGCCAGTCAGGAGAGCCACAGCCGTCAACTCAATGTCAAGCTTTTGGGGCTTACGCATAAAGTGGAGGAGCTGGAGGAGAGCAACAGGGCCCTGAAGAAATCTGAGGAGGAACTGCAGGAGCTCAGGGAGAAGATTGGCAAAGGGGAGTGTGGCAACTCCAACTTGATTGCTGAGTTGGAAAACTTGCGGAAGCAGGTGCTAGAAATGGAAGGAAAGGACGAGGAGATCACCAAGACTGAAAATCAATGTAGGGAGCTGAGAAAGAGGCTTCAAGAGGAGGACAATAAAAGTAAAGACCTTAGGCTAGAAGTGGAGAAGCTCCAGAAAAGGATGATGGAGTTAGAGAAGCTTGAGGATGCATTCAATATCAGCAAGTCGGAGTGTGTGCAGTTACACACTGCTTTAGAGAGAGAAAAGGGCCTGAGCAAAGAGCTCTCAGATGAGGTCGTAGCTCTCAGGATCCGTATGAAAGAGCTTGAGTCTTCAGAACTCAAGTTGGAAAAGTCAGAACTGAGTCTTAAGGATGACTTGAGTAAGCTGAAGTCACTGACGGTTGCTTTGATGGAAGAACGAAAGACCCTAATGGAAAGAATGAAGTCAGATGAGAAGAAACAGGAGGATTTGAGTACAATGGTCAAGGTTGAGCAGAGTAAGGTCATGGAGGTGACTGAGAAACTGATAGAAGAAAGCAAAAAGCTCCTGAAGTTAAAATCAGAGATGGAAAACAAAGTAGAAACTCTTACCATAGAAAGGGGGGAGCTAAGCAATAAGCTAGCATGTGAAATAGATACATCTAAGGATCTTAATTCTAAAGTCAGCCAAATGAAAAAGAGGTTAGATGGGTTTGAGCAAGCAGAGAAGCTATCAGTGAAGAATTTGATGAAAAGTGACCCGGGACGAACGCCTGACCCCATAAGAAGAGAAGACAACAAAGTTAACGAACTGACTTTTGAAATTGAGCGCCTGAAAAACCGTCTCAAACAACTTGAAGTGGTAGAAGGAGATTTGATCAAGACGGAGGATCAGTACGACATGTTGGAAAAAAGGTTCATGACTGAGCAGGACAAAGCCAACATTCTCTCCCGGCAGGTGGAGGAAATGAGGAATCAGATAGCTCGGAACAAGGCGATTGAGAAAGGAGAGGAGGACAGCCAGGAAGAAGACCTCCGACAACGATGCAAGAGAGAGGAGGTCAAAACGAGGGAACTGCAGGCTGATGTAGTTGCCCTCAAAGAGAAGATCCATGAACTGATGCACAAAGAAGACCAACTTTCTCAGCTGCAAGTAGACTACTCTGTCCTGCAGCAGAGGTTCCTGGAAGAGGAAGAGAAAGCAAAGAACATGGGAACTGAAGTTTTCCATCTCTCCAAAGAGCTGGAGATAGCAAAGCGCCACAGTCGAGCACTAAGGCCCAGCTTGAATGGGAGGAGAATGGTGGACGCTGCTGTGACTTCCACTGGAGTACAGACAGAGGCATCGTCATCTGGGCCAGCAGAGGAGGATACCCCAGCTGTGTTTATCAGGAAGTCAGTTCAAGAAGAAAATCATATCATGAACAACCTCAGACAGAAGTGCCTCAAGAAGTCAGAAAAGTCTATTGAGCGTTGTCCTTCAACTAGCAGCGACATGGGCTTGAAGAAATCTTGGATTCCCTGGATGAGGAAAAAGGACAACCCCCCTCAAGAGACCAGCTTGGAAAAGTCTCTGCACATTAATGGAGATCATCTGCCCTCTGAACTGACCATGTCCCCAAAGCAAGGGCAGCCCTTACACATCCGAGTAACACCAGACCATCAAAACAACATAACCACTCTTGAGATCAGAAGCCCTACTACTGAGGACGTTTTCTCTAGCTCAGCTCCCCTCAGCCCCAATCCATCTCAACCTAAATCAAGAATCACAATCATTCCCAGCTACTCTGCCCAAACCCCCAAACGAAAGCCCACCACTGGACATCAGGGTCTTGAAAGAGCAAAGTCTCCAGTCACCATCACAACTATATCCAGAGCCAAGTCTCCTGAGAGCAACCGACCTTGCTCCACTGCTTCAGGCAGGCCATTGTCCCCTGTCTCTATTATGACAGTCAGCACTTCTGTAGTATCTGAAGCCTCCGCCTCCCCAGAGCCACAGGAGATGACTATGGGCCGAGCTGTGTTCAAGGTTACCCCAGAGAAGCAGATGGTCCCAGTGCCTATACGGAAGGGTCACAACAGCACCAGCATCATCACCACTACTGAAGATAATAAGATCCATATTCACCTAGGCAACAACATGACCCCAAAGATGGTCATCAGACCAGTGGCTGCTGTGACAGAGAGCAAGGAGATGACCTTATCAACTGGGACAGTTTTGCGCTCGCCCCGCCAAATCACCACCACTGCTACCAGGAGCTCACAGAGCAAAGTGATGAGCAGTATCACGATTTCCCCTGTTACATCCTGCACATCCAAACCAACACAAACCATGGTACGTTTTACTTTAGAGGTTCATGTAATCCTAATTATGAAATAATGTTTTCCTCGATCTCAGTAAGAAAAAACAAAAATGTCACTGGCATTCTCCGGACATTTTGCTTGGGGGTTTCCAGGATAGTTCTTTTCAGAGCAATTGATTTAGACATTTGCATTCAGAAATTTCAGGAAAATGTCCGGACTTCAGTGTATGTCTGAAAGTATCTTAAGCTAATTTCAACGCTTCCATGAAAAAGTCGATATTTCCCATAATGGCTAACTATTTAAAATTCCATCAAAATACAAAAGTAATTTAAATTCACACGGTCCCCAGCAAAGACATTTTTGCTTTTAATATGTCCAGGTTCAGAGAAAACTCAATACAGCAGAGGTAGTCCAAGTTATTTTTTTGACTGATTTGTTTTTGTTTTTACTCTACGAGATGTTTCATAAGGTGAATTAAGTTCACTCACAGCTTCATCTCACACAGACAGAAATGGGTCAGAAAGCAGCTCTGTCTTGGTGTTTCAGTAGACCTTATAACTTGCTCTTTGTGGATCAGATGGCTAGCGTGACAGAAACGTCCCTATGGGGAGGCCTCAGAACAGCAGAGGTAATGATGTGGCATTTTGCCACCCTGCTTCAGTCATGCTGTAATTTATCGTTGTTACACGGTGTTTACATACACAAACAGCCATGGAGGGCTCAGTGCCCTCTAGGCCGACACAAAACAGCACTACACCAGGATCGGCAAGCCTTGACGAGAGCTCACCCACTAGGATTTTATCCATGAAAGAATGGATAAATATTTACATTTTTCCTTCACACACTTCCTATAGTGCCGATGATCAGTTAAATTGTTTGGAAATTCTTGCTTTTTTTCCTCTTCCTGTAATGGGGTTTTCCTTTACTTATTCGTTATGTTCGCCTCAAGTGCTCCCTGTCTTCATTCCCCTGCCTGAGAAACTGTACTCTTTCACTCTCTCTCTCTCTTTTGTCAGACCGGGCACGATGCCCAACAGCCTCGCACAGGGCTGACCCGCATCCCAATGTCAAAGAGCCTGAAGACGGGGAAAGCTGTGCTGGGATCCATGGGCATCTCGGGGGGAGTGAAGCTTGAGTCGCGAGCCGAGACACAGTCTATGAGGATAGAAGTGAGGAAATCCACTGTGAACAGCAATGCTCTACAAAATGGAGGAAAAGCCTGATTGACACAATAACAGTCTACACATACAATTTTCAGATATACATTATCTAAATATGGGGCTTAAGGGATAAGACAACACTCACAATGATAAAAAAGCTCTGATGTCTCCATACAACTATTTCATAACCAAGCCATTTATTTTTGTAAAGTCTTTTATACTTGTCAGTCTCATATCTATTTCTGTGATATGGATGAATTCATATTCTTTGTATTTACAGTGTGTATGGTGATGGGCATTTGGGTTAAATATCATATCAGACGGTGCTGCTACTAACTGCCTCTTGCTTTGAGTGTTTGAGTGACTTTGTGGATATATTTTATATGGAACCATTATAGACCAGAATACTTTACTAATGTAACTTATGTTTATTTGTTTCTGTGAAAGATTTGTACTTAATATGTATTATAAAATAAATATGTGTTCAAAGGGTCATGTGACTTGCTTATTTGCACAGAAAAATAAAAAAACATAAATGCAGCAAATACAAAGGCACAACTGTGTACATCCGGTAAGATAAATTGCATGCGACTTTTTCCTTTGTGTAGTTATAGTAAGTAATGTGTTCACAGTTAGTACTTCTATTATTTTTAGAAATGCACTCAAATGATGTACTGGACTATCATGGGCTGAGGGAACATCAGTGTGAACCTCAGAAAAAATGTTCATTCTGTTATTTCAAATAATTTGAAGCAGAAAAAGGCCTTAATGATTTGAAGTGAAACTGAAGGCATGTTCATTTTTTCAGATTTAAAAACCACAGATGCTAAACACAGAGTTAAACACAGAATGTAAAATGAAATTGAATCATTAAATTCAAAACATTTATTGATAAGAATTGAAGATGAATACAAATAAAATTAAGTAACTATATTTAAATGTCATTGACTTCAGAGAATTGAAACGTTATTGCTTTGAAAACCATCTATCTGAATGTAAGAGTCAATTTACAGACACATTTGAATGTCTCTCTCTTGAATTACAAGACAAATGTATGGCAGTATATCATTACCACCACAGCAAAATTGCTTTTGTTTAGGTTCTCATGAAGATAATTTTACAGAGAAAATGTTAATGCTGTAACAAGACATTTTGCATGTTATTCTTTCATTCCCATTAGCAGACTATTCTGCATTTATACTAAACCTTTGCTGTTATGACACAAAACTCATCAAACAGAAGGGGCGTCTGTATTTCCTATGATGACGTCACTGCTACGTGTCAACATGCTATAGGCTCAGACGCTTCCGGCTTCTTCCTCTGGGCATGAGATTAACCGGACAGATCAACGCTACAACAAGTGGAGATTTGAACCAGACTCGGTGGGGGGGTTTCACTCCTTAGACAGTTCCACCATCTACCTCATCGTGTCGTCTCTGGTTTCACCGAGGAGCCGTCGTCCGTCGGGTAGAGAGGATCACTGTGCTCGGAGTGGATCGCAGCCATGATGGCGTCCAGCTACAACGCCAAGGAGGAGGACGGGCAGCACCCTGGCGCCGCGGGTCACGGCGGAGCGGCGGAGGCGAAGAGCAAGAAGCCGGACAACACGGCTTTCAAGCAGCAGAGGCTACCGGCCTGGCAGCCCATCCTGACGGCGGGCACCGTGCTTCCGGCCTTCTTCGTTATCGGCCTCATCTTCATCCCCATCGGCATCGGCCTGTTCGTCACATCCAACAACATCAAGGAGTTCGAGGTAGAGTAACTGTCATGTCTGCCGGACATTTAACCGGCTGTCACCTGTGGGAACTGGCTAAAGGTTTGTTCCCCCTCAGCCCATTGAAAGTCACTGTTAGCAAACGGCAGCTCCTCCACAAACCACGTAAACCTGTTGAAATTACACGAGGACACAAAGAACCAGAGACATCTTGTCTTGTTTCTGATCCTCTAACTCTGCCCAGCTGACCGTTTATCAACGGACTCAAGCTAGCAACTAGCTAGCTCCAACTAATAACAAGAATTCAAAAGTACTGCATGGACAAATACAAGCGCTCAGCTCGTGCTCAGGACACTTCATGGACATTTGAGACTCTGATTTTAATATTCAGATGATTATCAGGATGTTGTTCACCCGCTTAACGCATATGTTAAACAGATATTGGTATAGTCAAATTGAACTTTATTGTCATTCAGACCACACAACAGGATGTTGTGTTGTTGAAATTGCTTTTCTTCCGGCTCCATGTGCAAACATAAAAAGGCATATATACTAAATACAACAAAGAAAATACATAATAGACGGACACAAAACAAAAGTATAGACCTGGAGACAAACTGAGCCACAAAGAATGAAAAATGGCACGTCCTTTTCACATTGGCTGGATTATTAGATATACTTCTTAGTATGTAGCACCAAGTTCTTTGTTAGAAACAACAAAGCAATGCAAAAGACTATTTCTTTTAAGGAAAGTAAATAAGTCCCAAAGATGGTTTGCACTTAGTTAAAAGTATTATAATTTACACCATCACACGCTGGTAAGGAAGTCTGAGGCTGAGAAGTAAAAGTAAACTCTGACACGGTTAACATAGGATTCTTAGAAATAAGAAACTCCTTGACACAACTGGTGAAGCTGTACACGACACAGACCGGGAGGAAAACGTCCTTCTGGAAGAAGTTACAGGGCAGATACATATTTTCAAGCAAATATTTTTGGTTCCATTTTCAGTCATTTTACTCAAAGAATAATTTCGTATGAGCTGTTGTCTTTAGCACCTTTATCTAAAATGTTTACCACCACAGACTCATGTTATTCCAATTACTGCACTTATTTGTATTTCTTTTGGGGGGTTTGTGCCTAAATGAATGAACTGTGTTTGCTATGTTAACCAATGTTATCACAGCTTGTGGTTAACTTTGTAGATTAAAAACAAATGTCCACACAAGTGGCCTAAAAAAAGATTTCTATTAAAGTGTAAGTAACACCCAGCTTGTATCCATGTGGTCGACAAGAAATCTGGAAAATATTGGATAAACATAAGTACAATACAGTTCAACAGCATCAAATTACAGATTCCAGTGTCAAGTTAAAGTTGAATCCCTACTTCAGTTATATTCTTTATATTAAAATACAATATGCTGCATAGAAGTTCATAACACAGAATCATAATTTCACCTACTTGTACTGGATTAACTGTCAGTGTGTCTCAATATGGCCCAGTATGAAACTACATGCATTTATTTGAGCTAAGTGTAGTTAATAAATCCACCCCTCTTTTTTCAGATTGATTACACCGGTGTGAACATTGAAAGTCCCTGCTACAGCTGTGCCAATAACATCAGCTGGAACAACACAACACCATGTCTCTGCTCTGTGAACTTCACCCTGGATCAGCCATTCGAGGTGAGCGTGGACACCAGCTTTCAGTATGCAGACACCATGAATAATACACGACTTCCACTCTGATATTGACAATGTGGCTTGCATAATGAAAGGGAAAAAAACTGCCCTCCTGACACTTAACATCCATTAAGATCTATTTTGGGTCCAGAGAAAGGCAAAGTCAGGGTTTGTTTGGAGACTTCATTGTCATGGATTGTTCTCGTCTGAAAGTGTGCAGTCCAGTAACTCTTTAAAAGGCTTTTATTGATTAGTTATTAAAATCTCAAACCCTATTGTATTTCAGTCTCAACAGACAATTACTCTCAAAAGATGTAAGGTTCCTTTTATAAATTATTACGTTTGCATTTATGGTTGCATCAAAGATGAAACTGCACCAATATTTGTTATCTATCCAGTCTGTAACACTATCTCTCTTCTCCCCTGCAGAGCAATGTCTACATGTACTATGGCTTATCCAACTTCTATCAGAACCACAGACGCTACGTGAAGTCCAGGGATGACAGCCAGTTGTATGGCGACCAGTCTGCTCTGAAGGTATGACCCATTGTGTGTTTACATCATGCAACGATTTTAGATAGAAAACCTTTTGCTTCAGTGTAGCCTTCTCTGCTGTGTATAGAGCCCCAGCAAAGAATGTGAGCCGTACCGTACGAGTGGTGGAGAGCCCATCGCTCCGTGTGGGGCCATAGCCAACAGCCTTTTCAACGGTAAGTGAGATATGGTGAACAAACACTTTTGCTGCTCATTTGTTCAACGTCAAGTCTTATCTCACCATTTCATCTCCAACTAAAAGCTCTGTAAACTTTGACATTAGTTTGCACAAGTGAAACTCATTGTCTGCTCTTGCTGTGCGCTGGTATTGAATGTAATGCTTCTTTGTTTCAGACACTCTGGAGCTGTATCATATTGAGGTCAATGGCACCAGAAATCTAATTCCTCTGGTGAAGAAAGGAATTGCTTGGTGGACAGACAAGCATGTGAAGTTCAGGAATCCTAGTGTAAACAACAACAACAACCTCACTGTAGCATTCCAAGGTGGTTTCAGCAAACTGTGCACAAACTTTCAAAACACTTAAAGCAACAGTATGCAACTTTTGTTTTTGTACCAGAAAATTGCAGCTTCTAAATGAGTTTGATGGTACACATAGGGACAATGATGCCGTTTTAATTCCCACTCCTCACCCTGAACACTTGTTGCTGCTCTCTGTAACTGTGGTGAGTGGGTACGATCTCCTGTGAGTGTGTAGCTGACTCATAGTCGCAGTTTAAATTGCCACAATATCAAGAATTATAAACACGGTTTGGTTTATTTCTTACAGCAGCACCTCTTTAGGTTCAGGAAGCCAGGGATCATGGGTAATATCCATCGCTTAGTTGAGTTTCACTTCAGTGAGTGGGAGTAACCTGTCAATAGATTGATTGGCTTTGTTTTCTTCTCTACATTAAAACCACTTTGCAAAATTAGTCCCAACAAGTGGCTGCAGAGGGCGCTGTTGCTCAGTAAAAGTTACAAAGCGTTGTTTAAAAACCCTTGTCTTGCAGTGTCTAACTTGGTTTTGTCTTATTCTTTCTCAGGTACAAGTAAGCCGGTGAACTGGAGGAAGCCAGTGTACGAGTTGGACCCATCAGATCCTGACAACAACAGCTTCATCAACGAGGACTTCATTGTGTGGATGCGCACGGCTGCGTTGCCCACCTTCCGCAAGCTGTACCGCATCATCCAGAAGAAGTCCAGCACCACCCCCACTCTACCCAGTGGCAAATACGTCTTGGACATTACTTACAGTATCCTTTTGAATTATGGCCTGAAACACTGCTGCACAATCAAAACTAAAGATGGCTTTAAGCTCGAGGGTTGGCTTGTACGAATTTAATTTCCTCATGGAAAGCCACACATGACACGATGTCACAAATCCTGTCTGCACCGGGAAACTCCGTGAGCATGAGAACACATTAACAACATCGAGTAAATATTAGTTTTTGTCGTCAAATCCTGTTCAATGAGCAAACACCAATACACTTCCTCTGCGACTCCGGAACTGTTTGTTTAATGTCCACAGCAGTGAGTTATCTTAAAAAGTCTGCTGAGTAAAAGAAAGTTACATTTACTTTTATATCAACATATGTTCCAGAGCAGAGAGGAGTCTGGGTTTGCTCTGCAGAGTTATTCACATACCTCAGATTGAGGAGCATGTGATTGATGAGGTGTGCTGATACATACATCTTTTGAAACAGGCTAAAGCCAAAACAAGTCCAGCTCTATAGAACTGAACTGAAATTGTGCTGCCCACACAAAGAGTTATTTAGGTTCATGTTTTACATACATGGGCAGTTTGATCGTATGTAATGGCTTACAGTGGAAAACCGTTTGTTACTTTGAATCTGGGAATTAGCAATTAGCACATAAGCAAATGTTCAGGCGTCATGCATAGTTTGTAATGTTTGTTTGTGTTGTAGTTCTAACGACAGCAAATATTAGCTCCCTGCCTTAAAACAACAAACGAGACCAACATGGACTGGTCAGAAGTGATCTCAGTACACTCGGCGCGTCTGTGGTAAATCAGATACATTCCTCTTTATATACAGTCTATTACAGAAACCTACCGTCTCTGCCTGTAGTTTGAGAGATAACGTAGCATTTCAAGGGTTATTCTCAAAGAGGCTACTTCACCTTATCTTCAATTATAGGCAAGTATAAGTAATTCCGTGACTTTGATATTCCTTCATATCTTTCAGACTGGACATAGGCCTTAAGTAAGTAAGTAATGTTATGTTGTTTTGCTACGAAAATGGAGGATGCTACCAAGCAAAGCTGACACCAGTGTCTGAGAAGCGGCTTGTGGAAGTGTTTTGTGCTCTACATCGTGACAGATAAAAGTCAGACTGTTTATCGACTTTGTACCATAGTGCTTACTCTTCAACCACAACAAATCTTCGTGCTCAACTCAGATTTCCAATCAGCTGGAGTTTCCTGTTTACTGATAGGACAAGTGCAATTTTTGGATAATTAGGTTCTGACTCTACTGCTGTAAAACAGCCCAGTTCAGTGTTACTGCTTTTGCTGTAGATTACTTCTAAATCTTATATCGTCATTTTCTCTCTTTCCAAAGGCTGCAGTTGTTTTTCTTTAACCATTTGTAATCAGATTACCCTGTGACCAGCTTTGACGGTCGCAAGCGAATGATCCTGAGCACCATCTCCTGGATGGGGGGAAAGAACCCCTTCCTGGGTATCGCCTACATCACAGTGGGCTCCATCTGCTTCTTCCTGGGTGTGGTTCTGCTCATCATCCACCATAAATATGACACCCGCAACAGCAGTGGAGATATCCCAAACTAAACGGTTCTTCTGTTCTCTCTGCATGCATGTGGGACCCTGTGGGGTTCGTTCAGGACTGCTTGTTGAATTTTTTTTTAGCGTGAATACACTGATATCTGCGGTTGTCTGTCGCGTGTTTGTGGAAGGCCAGAAGTGTCTTCGGTCTCATCAAAAGCCGTGTTTCTATGTAGGACGTTTATTTTAAAATGAAGATGCTAGAGTCTGTGTCTCTGTGCATTAAGCTTTAAGTTGGCCCCTGCGATCGTCATTGCCCGTCCTCAACTTTTTTTTTATTCTCTAATTTATCTATAAATCTATAAAGTGTCTATTTTAGCATCGCTTTGCAAATGGCTTAATTATTGAAGGATGTCTGTTTTTAAAGTAATTGTCTGTACTGTTATATGTCCTGCTGATGAATGTACCGTTAAATATCATTGACATACCTCTGACGTGACCTTGAATTGAGGAGGGGATGAACATTGCTTGCATGCTGGTAACTATGATGAAGCATTGATGTTTAACAAGACCTTCTTTACTCTTGCAGAGTCAGAGAATATTTATAATTAATACCTACCAATCTACCCCCTGCTGGGACTGGACGTATAAGAGAATGTGCCAGTCATATTCTGTATTTAATTCTTATTAATGATGGAAACATGATTCTTTACAACTACATATCCAGTGTTCTCCTTTTAGAAGCACCTCTGGCTGATCAGAGCACAAAATTATATTTTGGTTTTTATACTTAAGTGAGTAAAAATATCCTGCATTCTCCGATGTTGACCAAATTATACTGAATGCACTTTAAAAGTGTCACATCTGTTAGTTTTCCTTTTGTTTTCACTCCATCTTCTGTCGCACTGTTGCGTTGTTGATTAGTAAATGATTCGTTAACTGTTTCAACTCACAAGTTATCAGTTTTTATAAGGTTTATAGGGTCCAATTAAACAACTTGGTCAATATTCTGGTGTCATTTGTGATTGTTTTGTTGCACCTCACAGCCACCACCTCACTTCTGCTGCTTTCATCATTAAACATTTTATTACTAAATAAGACATAAACAATGAATTAAAATCCCTCAAGAGGCCAAGATTCCTCATATTTTTCTGGTTGTGATGCATTCCCAATTTTTGCAAGATAAATCACACTGAATACTATCAAACATGACAGGAGGGAGTTGAGCTCCGCTTTGACAATGTCCTTTGTTCTATTATTTGGTGCAAGTGCAGTAAAGATAATTAGCCAGCAGATGTCACTATTTTGTTAGAATCAATTTAGCTTGATCATTTATCAAGCTAAACTGGTTTATTTCCCTTTTTATATACAGTCTGTTTATTTGTCTTGTCACTCGTGGAAGACAGTTTGAGCTGAACAGTCAGAAACCTTTCCAACTTCATGTCACTTAATACACGTGTGTATTTTGTGGGACTTCACTTCAGATTCAGTGTAAATTATCACCATCATCGTGAGGTCTCTATTTGCTTTCTTTAACAGGAAGATAGTAGTTTACATTCATCTGGAGGTCGGGTTAAAGGACACGCGGCTCCACAGGGTCACAGTGACTCTGTGTGTTTGGTATGTCAGCATTCATCTGAGATTTTATGAGTCAGGCTCACTTCAGATGTCTGTGTCTTTTTTTTTCTTTTTGGATGAAACACATTCGGCTCCCTAATGTTATTACTGAAAATAAATAAAATTCCGGTGACTTGGTGAATCATAAAGAAATTGTTTGAAGTTCTTGGTCATTTGCCTGCAGCTCTATCTAGGACCCATCTGTTATAGTTGACATCTCCACAGGGAGTGGAAATGAGCTGTTTACTGCTGCAGTGACTAGGAAGTCACAGTGAAACAGGACTGTGCAAAAATACTTTAATCTTATTATTATTGTTATTATTATTATTATTATATTTGTGCAAGATGCTATTTCATCAACTCTCTGCTTGTACTTTGGGAAATTATTTGTCCTGTCAGTGATAATATCATTATTTCATGATGGAAATTGTTACTTATTATTACTTACATATCAAGACATGTTCTTTGATGTGATTTTATCCAGGTTAGATTAGATCTCTGTCACCAACCTCAACATGTATATAGTGTAGGTCTTAACTGTGACCATCAGGGAGCAGTAGAAACCAGTCAGCCAGGAGCTGTGGTTGTGAGGAGCAGGATAAATCTGTTGCCGAAATCCTTTTTCATTTCCCAACAAAAGTCCATTATAAAAGAAATAAATGGTCTCATGTGACTACTCTGTCTTTAAGTATTTAAACTCTTCAAGATAAATAAACCTGCTCTAGGATTTCACTGATTAATTTCTGTTTACAAAGCCAAATATTGAACTTTTATTCCAGTTGAAATGAAAGGTAATACATTTAAATTTAAAGCTGCCTGTTGCACATACGAAAACACTTCCCCCTGTCAGTGTTGTCTGTGCCCACTGCTGTGAAGTCACTGCTGCTACTGGAAACTCATTAAAGCCACCAGAGGAATGCAAGAGAAAAGTAAAGTTTCCAAACAGTGGATCAGCATTAGAGGGGAGGGGGGACACTTGGTGACAGGCAGGTTTCCGAAGAAGCCCATCTGATGGTAAATTGAGAGCTGGGAACTGCCCACCTTGTTAAGTAGCTGCTGGTGGAAAGATTCTTCCCACTTGGAGGCTTTTCCTTGTCGGACATCTGCTGGCGGAGAGGAGACCTTGGTTCTGCCACAGTCTGTTACTCACTCTCACAGGAGGAGGCTTCAAACAGGCTGCTCTCAACATTTGGTCTGTTCATGGTATTTTAGGGGGGGTTGAATTGGTGAGTAGACTGACTTTTCATTCACTGAAAATTATTAGTTACTGTGGCATTGTAAAGAAAAGATATTTTATATTTTATATTTTTTAAGAATTTTTGAGAAAACTTTTGTGCCAGTTCGGTGCCACAGTGCACTTTGCAATAATTTGATATGTGTGGGCTTTAAATGCGTCATTTTAATCAATTAAATTACTTTTTCATTTTCATTTCACAGAAGTGAATTTAATGAAAATCATCGAGAAGCCATTGGTTTAAAATACACTTCAGAAATAATTTAGAATCATTGTAAGTTATGTTGTGTATTAGCATTTATTATTATTTATTATTAATTCTGTGTACTTGAGTCATTTAAAAAAAAGTTTTAAAGGTCCCTTACAGATTTCTTTAGGCTCCTGCAGCTGCAGTTTTCTTGCCTGTGCACCAGGCGGGGTGCAAAGCCTGTGGTTAAAGGTTAGAGAAGCTGGGATCAGAGTCTACTGTGTGGTTGAACGGGTTAAATTTTACATTTCTAATTATTTTTTACAAATATTATTAATCAACTAAGTCTGCTAATGCCGTTAGATGAGTACATGTGAAAAAAGTCAAAAAGAAATACATGTAGAAAATAGAAATATATGTAGAGTTTTTATGCTATAATGGTCCTTTTTACTTAAGAGGCTGCGGTGAGGGCAATACATTTTATACATTGAGACTCATGAAACAAACCATTAAGTGGCCTCTGATATCACAGTATTTCATGCAGACCCCATCCCTGCAGGGGCGAAAGTGAGTGTGAACCATAGATGAGACGACAGTGAGCTTCAGCGTGATAATAAACCTTGTGAAAATAAACTTGTGCTGAACAGGAAGAAAAATGGATGTTAAAAGTGTACAGGTAACAAAACAATAACCAGTTGTAAAAACAGATGGGATCACACAGGTTAAATGCAGTATGTGTCAAACATTCAGAAATGCTTTGCGGTTAAAAACAGCTAGAAAGCACTGGGGCTCCAGTTAAGTCAAAGCAGATGAAAGAGATTTCTTCTCCCTATTTAAGTCCTACAGCTGTTACTACAAGCGTCTACCTTTGGGTGTGTGCGTCAGCTGGAGGCAACAAGGTGTGGCACTTGTTGTGTAAGCGAGTCTAGATGGTTCTTGCACTTTTTGTTATCATGATGGAACAAAGATGAAATAATGAGAGCCATCAATCTGGATTCGTCATAAAAAAGACATTTCAGGAGAGCGTTTATCTCCACCGTGCATGTTGCATGTGAATACAATGGAATCTAAGTCCAAGGCATACTGTCCGTTCCGTGTGGATCTGACCGACTGGACGCTGCGGTGCGTACATGTGGTTGAGTGTCGGCCATGGCCCCACGCTGAGGTGCGGACCTGCAGCTCGAACTCATTGTATCTCTTTGTCCTCAGAGTGATTGATGAGCTGCTGACCCTCAGAGGCCAAACATGAAGATAGGGCTGTCACTGGCCACTGCGGCCTTCCTCGCAGCCTTGTTATCCTCCATAGATGCCCAAGGTAATTGAAACCACCTGGCCTCCGCCTACATACATATATACTCCATCACCCTGTCTCTACATCTCTTCCCTCTCTTCTTTCACCTATTACCTCCACTGGTTGATTGCATTATGATGAGTTTGTTACTTTACGTTTGAAACGTTTGTATTAATAAGCTGAATAAAGTTACTGTTATGTCATGTGTATGGTATTTGACAATGTGACTTTTGAACTGTTTGATTGTTTGATGACTGTCATGACTTTATCCCTCATTTGTAGCGTCAGATTGATCGCATCACAGGCTTTGACGTAAACTCC
Source organism: Verasper variegatus (assembly GCA_026259375.1). Lineage (NCBI taxonomy): Eukaryota > Metazoa > Chordata > Actinopteri > Pleuronectiformes > Pleuronectidae > Verasper > Verasper variegatus. Next base: position 8,819,412 of record CM048049.1, read on the forward strand.
AAATCCACTTTACACGTATTCAAGCTGCAATTCAAATGGTTTAAACCAATTCTCCAGCTGCAATTATCTCATTCACATTTGCCGCATATAGAAGAGACCAAGCTCACTACCAGTTGTTTAGTTTCAATTATCTGATTAAATGTATCAAACACACTAAGAGTAGAACAAAACCCATTTCATGCTGTAATGTTTCCCTCAGAGATGTTTTAACAGGCCAGTTGAGCTTGTAGTAGATTCTTGGTTTCAGCACCAAGTAAAAACTGTGTTTCAAGTCATTAAATCACTTATGCAACAACAGAAATAGAACAATAGTGGAAGTGGAGCGCAGTGATTTAAATAATTTACTCAATAGGCTGTTAAAAAAAGATTTATTTTGATGTCAGTAACAAAAGTGAAAGTTGAAGCTTCAAGTTCACAATTGTCCTTTAGAGTGTCTCATTATGGGTCCAGTGTTTTATCTATAATTCAATACTGGATTCATAATGCAACTTTATTGGTAGAACACATGGAATCGTCTGAGGAAAATCCATTAACTTAAAAAAGATATTTACTAGCATAACTCTTGTTACTTTCCAGCTCTGATCTGCGCTCATACGTTTCTGTTTTAGTGGTAATCAAATACATTTTCTGTGCATGTCACAGCTGCCAGCAGCACACTGTTAACAATCTGTCACTAGATTTGACAGAAAGTGACTCAAAGTAATTTCATATGCAAACATTTCAGTCCGGATAATGACAATTATGGAAATATTGTATGGAAAACTTCTGATTCCCCCCACCTCCCCTTTGAAAGCTCCCTGGCCGGGGCGAGAGGAGTCGAACGTCAATTCTCACATATCTCCGCTAACGGAATGGAAAGATGAAATACGAGAAGAGCAAATTAATCCTCAGACAGCCCGAAGACAAAGAGCCTTTCTCGGGCTTCTTTGCGGGCACCCACCAAAACGCTGAGTTGCAATACATATGGAAAGTTAATATGTAGTAATGTTTAATGTCAGCACATGTTGTGGAATTACTTTGGCGTCTGTCCTGCCTCTTTTGGGAGAGTGGGAGCTCTTTCCTCCTCCGTTCTGGTCTCTCTTCCTGGCAGCAGCTGCAGGCCAGGAGAGCTGGCTGGATGAAGACAGAGGTTACTAACAGAACAGTAGCCAGAGTCTGGCCCCTCGGAGCCAGGAGGGACATTTATAAGGTCCTGATGGGACAGACATTCGTATAACAGTAGCAACCACAAGATCCAAATAACAAACCAGAGATTTCTATATTTCTATATATATTTTTTTTTGACAAAAACCTCCTTTGTTCCTCGAGAATATTTTAAAACCAGAAACACATGTGGTCAAAGAAATGATAACAAATTGAAACAGAAGTGGAAGGTGCAGACATAACGTTCAAGTGGGCACCGGTCGAAACTTTTCCACTACCCAATTTGCTGCCAGCCTATGCTGCGACCCCCCCCCCCCCCCCGCCACACACACACACACACACCCTACCATTTGGTGTTGGAGATGAGTACTCATGGAGAGTTCAGTGGGAACACGGTCCATCAAGTTGATATGCCAGGTTGGTGATCCTCCAAATCCCAGTGTTTTCAATAATTCAGTGGGCTCCTGTTCGTCATCTGCCTGTGCATTCAGTGTGTCCCAAGCTGTGGCTTCATCCTCCGAAGTGTATTTTACAATGATATTCTTGCCCTCCCACTGCCCTTCTTCTTCTAATTTACAGCCACTTGGCAAAGCTCTGTGCTCACACCTCACCTATCTCCTGCATGGACTGGTACTCCTGGTGCCGCTGTGGATTAACCTCCTAGTGCTTAAGTTAGTGCAGATAACATCAAGCTAATTTCATTCACGGCTATAACATTCTTACGAAACATTCTTTTGTTTTTCAGAACAAATTTGATCTTCAAACACCAATTTAGAAAATTGGTGTTTCTCAGGGGCGGATCTAGGCCCAGGGCCAGGGGGGGCACTAGCCCCAGCTGAGATCTGATTGGCCCCTGAGGTGCCCTAGAGTAGTCTTTTGAGGAGAATTGCATGTAACATATCAATAATTTTGTTGAATCATTAAACTACATATATGACTGCAGATTATTTAAGGAAAACTGTAATTTTGCGCTTTTAGAGTCAGCTCTGATGTGACTTTCATGCATGTAAATGTAGTGTAAATATAGTGCTAAATGCTAACACACTTTCTGCTACCTAACATGAGCTCCCAGCTGCTGAAGCTGCGAGACAGAAAGAATATCATTTTAAAATATGTTTGTCATCTCTGTCTGTGTGGTCCCAACTGTACATGGAAACTACTGTCCAGTCAATCAAAGTTGTTGAACCAAACAACTTTCTCATGTACATGATGCATGACGCTGCGATCACGTCAGCTCGGCGTGAAGCCGTGTGGTCTTGTCACACCGTTTATGTTCTTCCTGTGTTTATCGTAAGGTACACACTTCCTCTATTATAGCACATCTGGAGAAATACTGATCTCTCATGCCTTCTCATGCAGTATGCTGCCAATGAAAAAGTACACAAGAGTCTCCAGTGACAAATTGTGTATTCTTTTTAAAAGGTTTGCAATGGATGTGTGCCACTCAGTGTCTCAGCCAAATAAGCTTCAAAACCACTTATTTTGTCTCCGAAATATGTTTATATACAATGTATATATAACATATGGTGTTCAATTATGTCAAGTGTTACTTCAACAACTTCATGGCAACCTTGATTCCATTGTATAATCAGTAACTGAAGAATGAAGTCAGTGTTGTGTTTTTTTTCTCCTTAATTCTGAGATCAGCTCCATCATAAAAGCGGTTTATGTGGTCGGGGCATGCGTTGTAATGACTGCACTCAGCATGTGTTGGATGGTTCACTCAGTGTTTGCACTTTGGTTAGTTTGTATGGAGTTGTGCACATGTCGGCATACACACACACAACGTGTATGCCGGTGCTTGAGTTGCCGGCCAATCTTGGTCGGGCAACTCAAACAAATGTCATTTTGCTCCAAAATGACTTCTCACCCAGTTTTAATTTCATTTTTTATGTTGTTACGTGTTTTCTACTTTGTCACAACGGTGCTGTGTGTCTGTCCCCAACAACGAACAAAGTCCACTTCAGTCCTGAAGTGTTTGTCGTTGGGATCAATGTGAATGCTTGATTAAAAACTGTTTGATCTGATCACGACATATAGAACCATCATTATACACAACCATCACGTTTGTTGTGATATAACGCTGTGTCGTCTCTTCCTTGCAGTGGAACCTCCCTCAGACTTGAAATTTAAAATTCTAAATGAAAACACAGTGGAAATGTCATGGGTGAGACCCTCGTCAAACATACAGGGCTTCAGAATACAAGTTGTGTCAGATGCAGGTCAGTATGGAGTCAGTGTACACTGTATAAATAAACACATACAGTATATGCACACAGAAAATACACACGCTGCAACCTGAGAGCTGATGTACCACTTGCTTTCTTCTCCCAGATGAACCATCAAGAGACTTAACCCTCGATGCCTATGCCACTAAAACCTCAATCACTGACCTGACCCCTGATCTGGACTACTCTGTGTCCATTAACTCATTCTATGGGTCAGAGGAGAGTATTCCCATCTTTGGGCAACTGACCAGTAAGTACAGACTTCGCATTAGGTCGATGTAAGTAATTTGTGAAAAATATACCAATATGCAATTTTAAGTTATTTTCTTTGAGAGGAAAGAGTCTGTTTACCGACTTTTCAATTGCTCACTGTTAAAAGCTAATGCAGCATAAAGATGTGTGTTGTTGTGTGCATGTGGTTTTGATCCCTTTTGCGAAGTGTTAATTTTCTTCCCCCCTTTTCCGCTGTGAAAAAGCACACAGTAAGCGTCAATTTGCTGCAATGTGCAAACTCACCAAGTGTTTCCTGTGTTTCAGTCCAGTCCAGTAACACCAGCTCACGAGTCAGGAAGCCACAGTCAGATGCCCTCAGTGAGTATGTTTACTGTGGTGTCAACCCTAATCTGAACAGAGATGGCTTTCCTATTTTTTTTAAATATAGATTTCTTTCCCCTCATCCATCATCATAGTATTTTTCTTCCCTGTGGAACATTTGTTTCAGGCGGATATTTTACCTTCTGTCAGGGTTGTCACAGGGTGAGCAGGCAGGGTTGTGACAGTGACTGGGAGGTCACACATCAGGCTTTTTTAATTGAAACCACCCGGCATTTGAACCCCTGTCTCCATTAAAACAAAATGGAGACAGAGGTTCTGTTATGTGTCACAGAGAGGAGGGAAGAGGAGGAGGGGGTTGTCAGGCAATGACGTCTTCATTGTGCCACCTTTAGACGCAAGTTCTGTCCCTTAAACCAGAGGTTCTCAATTTTTATCTGAGCCAAGAACTCCCGACAAGATAGAAAACATTCCTGGGACCCCTTCATGTATGTCCTTTGGGATACTTTGGCATAGCCTACTGCCTTTACATGTCTACTTAGCTACAACATGAGACTTAGAAAGACATGAGACTGAAGACATAGATTCCTTTTATCCTGATAGTTTTAATGGATCAATTTTCTCTAGGACCCCCTGGCAGTGTGCCACAGACCCCTGGGGGTCAACGGACCTTAATCTGTCAAAGGATGTGGCAAAGTTCATAATCAGACGTCTCCTTTTCATACTGTCTTCAGCTCATGTCATGAGGCTTATCTGTGGTCATTGACAGGAGGTATTGGTCACTCATCTGATGATAGGACCCTGGAACCTCCCTTCCTCTGCTTTGAGGCCATTATTTTTAACATTAGACCAGGGAACTTTAAGAAAGAAAGTCTTTCAAGGCTAAAATGTGAATAATTGAGACCTACTGCAATGAGGATTAAAGTACATCCGCATAGACCCAGACAATTTATTTCAGCAAAGTTAGAATCTTGAATGTTTCAATGAATTCCATCTGTGATTTAAAGCTCTATAGGATTTGAACTTTACGGGTCTATAAAATCTCATTTTTGACTGCTGGAATGGGTTTACAGCCCGATTTCTTTGGCACTGGTTGATGTTATCTTTGATGTCAGAATGGAATGCATATCCAACTATCTGTCAAGGATCTGATTTCATTCAAACAGACAGGAGAAGATATCGACCAGTTTGAAAATATTGTTCCAAGATCAAGCTATTGCTGCTATACCTTAACTGGCACATTTTTGGCTTGAAAGTCCATCTAACTTGATGTGCACGTTAGGAAAACCCAAACTGTTCCTAATCTAAATCAGTCAAAATGTGTTGCATAACTTCTAAATGCTTCTGTTGGCTTCTTCTGACTGACTATCTAATTTCTCCAATATCAATATCTGTTTTGCAGAGTGTTCGGTCAGTGCAATAGCAGATTTGGTTTTTCTGGTGGACGGCTCATGGAGCGTTGGCAGGGAAAACTTTAAGCACATCCGCAGCTTCATCGGCGCCCTGGCTGGGGCCTTCGACATTGGCGAGGACAAGACACGGGTGGCTGTGGTTCAGTACAGCACAGACACCCGCACAGAGTTCCCCCTCACCCGTTACACCAGGAGAGGTGACCTGCTGCAAGCCATCAGCTCCCTGCCCTACAAGGGAGGAAATACAATGACAGGTAAGGTGCTTGCACATCCTGATATTACCTTAAAGTTGTTTAAATATAAACATGTATAAATGTCATGATGTCCTAAATGGTTGAATCTAAATGGTTGACCGTTTTGGACCTTGGTTCGAAATACCAGGTGGCGGTGTCAGCCATGTTAAACCCATAAATGTAGTTTTGTTTTTATAAATCAATTTGGTAATAAATGATATAATAAAACCAACATTGATGTATTTTATCAGAAAACAGCCATATAATTTAGTTTACAGCTCCAAAAAATACATTTAAGTGTGCAGTATCTCTGTAAATACACATTTCTGTCTTTAGGGGATGCCATAGATTTCCTGCTGAGGAACATCTTCACGGAGGCAGCTGGATCCAGAAAAGCTTTTCCGAAGGTAGCCATGATTATCACCGATGGAAAATCCCAGGACCCAGTGGAGGAGCATGCTAAAAGACTTAGGAACATCGGAGTGGAAATATTTGTCCTAGGTATGGTTTATTATTCAGGGTTTTCTTGAACTGTGCTCCACCATGTGAAAGTCAGACTGTCCTTGGCAACCATTTGATTTTCCACTGATTGTTCTTTGTTAGATATTTAAAAGTGAGGAACTTTTGTTTTATCTATCATACACAATGCTCTAAAACTGTCCGTCAATGGTCCTCCACATCTGTAATGCAGACGGTGAGATGAAAGTTTAATAAAAAGTAAGTTGACATTGTTGTACTTCACATTTTCCCACTCAGGTATCAAAGGAGCAGATGAGGATGAGCTCAGGGAAATGGCCTCTACACCTCACAACAAACATGTGTACAATGTTCCGAACTTTGACCTGATCCAAGAGGTGCAGAAAAAGATCATCACAGAGGTGTGCTCCGGCGTCGATGAACAGCTCAGTACAGCTGTCAGTGGAGAAGAAAGTGAGTCAAATGATCTTCATTGAACGTGTGTTGTAATACATGCAGTTTTTCCATTTAATGCTCCTGCTGTAGTTTTTACCTTATCCAACCCAACATTTTGTCATCTTCCTCTCAGTGGTGGAGCCAGCCGCGAACCTTCAAGTCACAGAAATCGCGTCTAAGTCAATGAGAGTGACGTGGGATCCCTCCCTGGGTGAAATCACAGGCTACAAGCTCACCCTTAGCCCCATGTTACCTGGATTGAAACGCCAGGAACTGTACATAGGATCGACTCAGACATCCATCAACGTCCGTGACCTTTCCGCAGACACCGAGTATGAAATAACCTTGTACGCCCTAAAAGGTCTGACTCCCAGTGAACCCATCATGGCGATGGAAAAGACCCAACCTGTCAAGGTGTCAACAGGTAAGATGAAAGTGGTTAGGCATGACACATCAGAATTTCTTGACGATTCTTAGGTTAGACTTACTTGAACAACCTCACTCGTCACCTTGTTTCATTATGTAAGCCATACAAAGTCTTTAATTAACCCATGATTTCTTGTATTTTTCAAGAGTGCTCCCTGGGAGTAGATGTGCAGGCCGATGTGGTCCTTCTTGTTGATGGTTCATACAGTATTGGATTACAAAACTTTGCCAAAGTTCGTGCCTTCTTGGAGGTTCTGGTCAACTCCTTTGACATTGGCCCCAACAAGGTCCAGCTTAGCTTGGTCCAGTACAGTCGTGATCCACACACTGAGTTTGCCCTCAACACCCACCATCACATCAGCTCAGTTGTGAAAGCTGTGCGCAGCTTCCCCTACCGCGGAGGCTCCACTAACACTGGCAGGGCAATGACCTACGTCAGAGAGAAGATCTTTACCCCTGCGCGCGGTGCGAGGCAAAATGTTCCCCGTGTCATGGTTCTGATCACAGACGGAAAGTCATCAGACTCTTTTAAGGATGCGGCCACCAATCTGAGGAATATCGATGTGGAGATCTTTGCCGTCGGTGTGAAGGATGCAGTGAGGTCTGAGTTGGAAGCCATTGCTAATCCCCCATCACAATCTCACGTCTTTGAGGTGGAGGACTTCGATGCCTTCCAGAGGATTTCCAAGGAGCTGACTCAGTCCATCTGTCTGAGGATTGAACAGGAGCTACTCAACATCAAAAAGAGAAGTAAGAATGAGGATGGAAAGTCTTAACATGCTAAGTGTTTCCAGCCACATGATATGCCAATAAGTTTTTGACATCTATTATGGACGACTGCCATTTGCTAAGTTTGTTTGTAGCTCCATGTTGGTCCATACTGTCTTTATTAGGCACTACACCATTTGACTGTCTGTTGGTGGCGAAAAGCCAATGCAATCAAGAAAAAAGTAAAACACAGCATTATACAGTGTAAATTGCCTTCAGGCAAGGCACCAGCAAAATTGAATCAACTCCCACCACAAGTAAACATACCACAAAACCACATGCATGCTTTTGGAATGATGCTATCATGCCATTTGTTGTCACTTACAGTTCCAAAAAACAGCAGCGACTATTACTTGACCATGCTTATGATTCAGAAGCCCCCCTCAGCTCTGAGATAGAATGGAGCTGTGGTCACACAGTGGTAAAATTTCCTTACACTGCACAATTTGCTTATTGATGCTTGTAGTCTCAAAACACAGACCAATTACTGAGTGTACCATTCCATGCCTGATTAAAAATCTTTTTTTAAACTTTGCCATCTGCAACAATACTTTGCTATTTTCCCCCATTACTTAAAGCTAATGCCCATGCCCAAGGCAATGGAAAGAGAGGGGAAAAAAATAATAGTCAGCTACAGTAGCTGAAATATGATCATGGTAGAGTGACTTGCACACGATTAGGGTCCATACGCTGCATATTTCTCAAATAAGTTTTATTTTTCAGGTTTGCTTCCACCCAGAGATTTGAGTTTCTCTGAAATCACCTCCAGAAGCTTCCGTACTACTTGGGTTGCCCCTACTACCAATATCTTGTCTTACCTGGTGCGTTTCCGTAAGGCTGAGGATGTTACTGGAGACTACATTTCCATGGCAGTGCCTGGTGACACCACCACAGCCGTTCTTCCCCACCTTTACCCTGTCACTGCCTACGAAGTCAACGTCTTCGCCCAGTATGACAGAGGAGACAGTTTTCCTTTGACTGGCGAAGAGACCACTCTTGAAGGTAAGAAAGATTTACTCTGTTTTACGTGATACAGCTTAAAATAATCCAAACAAGAAAATGTTGCAACCGTAATATGATTTTCTTTTTAGAGCAAGGGACGGTACGAAATCTACGAGTTTCAGAAGAGACAACAAACACTTTTAGGGTGTCTTGGATAAGTGCTCCGGGTTCAGTGATCAGGTATCGTCTCACCTACGTTCCACTGAGTGGTGGTGGGGAGTCTCTGCAGGCACAGACCAATGGACCAGAGACAGCCATAGTCCTCCAGGAGCTTTTTCCCATCACCACCTACCGTGTGTCCGTGGCTGCTGAGTATGCTAAAGGTGTAGGGGACGAGATGCAGGTCGATGGGACCACTAAGGAAGGTGAGTCAGATAAGCTTCTGGATTTTGAAATAATTTGTTTACAGCATGTGCTAAACAGTCCTGTGAAACTTGTGTCTGATCCGTTTTTTTGTTTCCCCTCAGTCCGCGGCTCTCCTCGTGACCTCCGTGTTTTCAATGAGACCATATCTACAATGAGGCTGGCTTGGCAGGCTGCTCCAGGAAATGTCCTCCAGTACCGCATCGCCTTTAAACCTGCTGAGGGGGGCGAGAAGAAAGAGATATCTGTCAAAGGAGATATTACCCAGGCTATGCTGAAGAACCTCAAACCAGCCACTGAATATGAGCTGTTCGTCAGCGCTCGCTATTCCTCTGGTTTGGGCGATCCTCTCCTGGGCACAGGAACCACCTTAGAAGGTAAGGGAGGAAGTCACAGTACTAATGTCTAACTTGGAACCTTTGAAGCATGATGTGTGACAAAAGTGTGAAGCATGCTTTATGGATGTGGACTCAGTAAGTTGAACTTCTGAATAGACAAATGTATTATTGTGTTCATCGTCTTTTCCAGCAGCCAAGAAACGTCAGAGATTCAGGCATGCATGTTTAGGGAAACTTTGTCCTTGATTAGTATTTATGAGTTTAAGTGCTGCATAGTGTAAAACTGCTGAAATTAGGTAATTTGTCTGCCACTAAGTCCTTTGAAGAATGTAGTATCTGGTATTTCTCACAGAATTACTTTGCGAGCTTGGTCAAGTATATGGGATGTTGTTATAAGGGAAAAGACAGGAATGAGGCACTTAATGTAATGTTTTTTGGCAGAGACTCTAGGTTAGGGTGGTTCTACTGCCATGAAGGCAGTGAGGTGGAAATGGGTGGGGGATGCTTGTAAACCTAGAAAACTTATGGAATAGCTTGGAACAGATGTCCATATGCCTGCCTAGTAATAGCTTCACATCTTGGCCTGCTTGGGACATATGATTTGTAGTTTTACACTGGTTTTTAAGAAATGTGGGTTAATAATTATTAATGTAATTAATTGTCAACTCCACTTGTGGCTGCAAAACCAGTAAATTTTGTGTGAAATAAAGAGTTCACTTATGTGGGCAATTAATTATAAGGGGGGAGTTTGACCCAATATGATCCGCCCGCCTCTGCCTCTGAATCCGACTTCCCATTAAAATGGGGTCATTTGCTTGGTTTAAAGATAATGATTGTTGTCGGATAAGTCTAAGGTAAAAACTCCAACAACAATTCCAGTACATAAAACAACTTTATTGTTTAACCAGGTTAGTCCCATTGAGATTTATGTCCTGGCAAAGAATAGCAGGAACACAGTTTCAACAGTGAAATAAAATAACAGACAAAGATATAGATTAATAACATTAACATTAGTTCCACTCTTCTAGGTTTTGAAGCTGAAAATCAGTCTGCATTAGGTGCCTAAAAGCAAAAAGCTTTCTTTCTCAATTCAGTCCCGACGCTGGGAACAGCAAATCGCAAAAGGTTTATGACAATCGTAATTTCATTTTAAAAGAGAAGATAAACTGGAATTAAGGAATTTATATTCTTGGTTCTGTGGACATTTTGTGATTTGTTGTTCCCAAAACCTGTCCAGTCCACTTGCCAGTGAATCCAAAGGCAACAAGGACAGCTTAAGCTTGGAGGTTATTAGTTATGACCGCTCTATTGTCTTGTCTTAAAAATCAGTCAGTTCCTGTGTTTTATTCATCTTTTTGTGCGCCAAGATAAAAACAGCACAGTTGCAGTCTTAGCTCGCCTTGAAAGCAGTTTGAAGCCACAGACCTATCCAAAGATTTTCTAATCATCATAATGTGTGTTGAGTATAATGAGTAGAGACAGTGTGCTCCTATTCAACAGCGATTTATTGCAGACCACATGGACCTGTGCTCTCGGTTGCATAATACCACATATTGGCTCATACTGTGCACACTAGAATTGACTAAATTTCAACTCACAACCAGTACAATGGATTTTTGTTTACATTTTGATGAGTGTAAGAGTCTGAAAGAAAGGGATTTTCTTTCCCCACATTGACCAAATGGTTTGGGTTTGATTATACAGTTAATTTCCGCTGGTCATCTCTGTGCTGTCATCGGCAACACACCCCCGCAGGAAAAAACAAGCTCCATGACAAAGCACTTTGTTTAGCCAGCTCTGTCAATCTGTCATGACATCAGCAGGCTTCAACACTGATCTCATTGTTTTGAGTGCCACTCATGTTGGGTGCAACCCCCCCCCCCCCCCCCCCCCTGTGAAGTTCATGTAGGCGAGAACCAGTTACAGTGGCTCACATAAAGCCATCCGTTGTGGCTATGACGGTGGATGGTCGCAGTCCAGAAGCGCTGAGTGGGACAGAATTAAAACATCCTGAAATGACTCAGAAGGAGGACAGAGAAGGTGTTATGGGGAATGCTTGGATGAACGTCCCAATATTATACACAAACATGGCCAAAGTTATTTACTTAGGAAGAAGCCGTTTTATCTGACATGTGGAAGATGTTACCTACGACGACCTTGAAAAGGCATGTGAGTTGTCTGTCTGGTCTCGGGGGAGAGCCGTCTGGTTGATTTCCTCCAGGGTGGGGCAGAGGACAGGCAGAGGCAGAGAGAGGGTGAGGACGAATAGGAAAAAAAAGGCTTTTTAGAAATGTGAACCGGGTTGCCTCAGGGTGGCTTTGCGAGTGAAGCTCAGCCCATAAAGCGAGAGGTCACATGTTCAAACCCCTGAAGGAGCCATTGTACCCATCTCTCTAATAACTAATTACTTAAATTGCACTGCAAATGTTTTCCCATGTGCCTCTGGCAGAGCAGCACAACACAACACCAGGTGAAAACGTAGCATCTTGCTTTGATTTCCTCTCAAAGTGATGCCTTCGCAAACTTTTAAGCTGTGCCAGGCTCTTTTTTTCTCCTTCACTCTGAAGGTCTTTTGAGGTAAAAAGCCAGAGATGGGCAACCTTGGCACAGAGACACTGAAGGCTTCATTTTTGTGGCTCAGACGTACAGTATTAGAACCAAGAGCAATACAGTAAGGGAAAACTGAAGTGGGATGCCAGTGCTGAGATGGCAGTTTGAGGGAACAGTGCATTTCCTGCAGTGATTTTGGGGTTCAGTTTTTAAATTCAGCTTTTTCATACTGAGATCAAAATAACTCCTCAGTCTATTTAAAAAAAATTGGATATTGCTGGGAGGCTAGTACCTTAACTGTGCAGTTTCTTCTGTCTGCTCACACTGATGTTACTTAACATGTGCAGTCATTTCTACTTTGAAGCTTTAGGCGTCTTCGGCTGCCGATCCGTATGTTATGTCAGCACATGCTCACAGCACTAAATCTCCTTGATGATTTTCAATTGTGTCATATGTGGTTTTCTAGAGCAATGGGCGAGGCTTTTGTGTGAATTTGTGATCAGGCCTCGTCCAAGGTCTTAATTTGAGAGTGGCCCTCTCCTTGAAGGGCGGGATGCAGTTAGAGGGGCCTTGAGAAATAAACTTAGACAAGGAGATTCAGCATTTTTATTTTTGTATCTTCATTATGGACATACTACATGGGGGCAGCACAGTGGTTAACACTGTTGCCTCAAAGCAAGAAGGCGCCAGGTGCAGCTGGGGTCTCTCTGTGTGGAGTTTGTTTGTTCTCCCTGTGGAGTTTCCGGCTTCCTCCCACAATCCAAAGCAATGCAGTTGGGGGTTGGGTTAATTTTAGACTCTATATTGCATGAGGGTGTGAATGTGAGTGTGAAAAGTTGTTTGCACTGTGATACACTGGCGGCCTGTCCAGGGTGTACACCGCCACTTCAAGGTCTGCTGGGATTGGGTCCAGCCCCCCCTCTACGACCCTCAAAGGATAAGAGGCATAGGTAATGGTAGGATATACTACATGCAAGCATTTGTCTGCAGATGAAAAGGGAGCCACTGCCTGCAGAAGTCATTTTCTTCTGATTCTTTTGTCCTTGGTTCACACACAGTTGTAAAAGTCAGTCAAGTTCATCCTGTGCAGTTGGCAGTTAGAACCTTTTAGACAGAATGATCTGGGTATTTATTAGTGGTCTTCACTGTTTTCATGGTGCTCCAATATCTGGAACTCTTCATCAGTCTGATTTCGTGGCCATCACTCTTCCTATCTGGCCTTTGCTCTGAGGGATCAGTATGCTCTGCTTGGCCGGCTGCTGCTCTGTTTTCTGTTCAGATCCGTTTCCAGTTCCTCTGTGATGGACTGATGCTGATGCGGACTCACAGGGTGACAGATGGACACAGTGGTTGCGTTTTGTGCTCAGAGTTCTCCATATGACCATCTGTGGTGCATCTCATTCTCTGCATTTGGCTTAAAAAAAAAAAAGAAATCTTACTTATATCAGTCAAACCTCAGTCTGATGAATGGGGCTTGAGAGAGACCACCCAGCGGCGCAGCCTCGCTCAGCCTGTGATTATTTTGTCATTAGGTGCTGGCATGTAGGGCCTGAGGGGCTCGAGCAAGGATCACGATCTCAGTGGTTGTGTAGAAGGACACGTGCGGCAAAGCCCATCTTCCTGTGGTGGATGCAGCTCCTCTTATATGGCAGCCAGACTGTTGGGTGTCCATCTCAACATGCCATCCCTCTCAGCCAAGCATGTGCTGGCTGCTCAATACGAAACACCACCGCAAAATCCCCCTCCACCCTATTTTTATGCCTGTCTCCTTTCATGACAATCTCTCAGGAAAAGCGAGCGAAGGAGGGAAAGGAGAGAGGGAGCGCACCATCTGCATTTGTAGCAAGCACACTTTCGTGGCTCTGGTTTCCTCTGTTTCAATGGAAAAATAAAGTGCTACTGGGAGAGGCGCTGGGGTGGATATGGGATTTGTGATTGGTTTTGCAGATATTTTTCCAGTGGTCTCTGATTAAGAAGGGAGAAGATCAGGTTGTTCAAACTGATCCTGAGAGGTTACGGATGAGTAACTGTTGGTGGCTTATCGCTGGGGTTCGTTCCATTGCCCACCTTTGTGTCACACACGCCCTCAATGAGCTGGAGGAGGGTTGGGGTATTTTTGTAGTTCGGCGCTAACACCACCATCTTAGTTCAATTATTATTCATTCGCAGTAAATCAAAACAAAGAAAATCCTGAGAAATTTGTTTAGGGAAACTAGATAAAACCTGCAGCACTACCAACTTTCCGTATCCAGTTTGCAAAGGCGTATTTAATACCTCTACCTCTGCTAATGTTTTTCCGTTTCATTTATCCACAGAGCTCGGTTCACCCAGAGACTTGGTGACCAAAGACGTCACAGACACCAGTTTTGCCGCGTCTTGGGTGGCGGCTCCCGGCAACGTTCGTCACTACCGGATCAGGTGGAAGTCTCTGTTCACCGAGGAGGCCGGGGAGAAGACAATAGCAGGAGACACCACCGCCACAGTTCTGGACGGCCTCACCCCGGAGACACGCTATCAGGTGTCTGTGTTTGCTGGCTATGGCCACGGAGAGGGCCAGCCCCTGGCCGGAGAGGAAACCACGGATGGTAAGTCACTTAAGCTGCTGGAGCTGCTGCACCATAAACTGACTCCTTCACTTAATCTTTCCATTTTCCTCTTTTCTCACTGCCTACATCTGCCTCGTTCTGAATTTATATCTGACTTTTTATCTGTCTCTTCCTGAAGCGCCTCCTTTCTTGTGTCACCTTTCTCAGTTTCTGAAAGTCTCATTATGAGTGTGAAGTTGTGTTCATTGGATTTCACTCTGTGACCATAAAAGCCAATGAAAACCTCAATGACCACAAAGGGACAGCTAAACAGTTTTTCATGTGTAACTGTCACAGTAATCGTTTTACAAGCCAAGAGTCCAGGTCTAGACTTTCTTGTCATTAACACGTCTTGTACCTTAAAGTTTTATTTGTCCGTTCCAGTCACAAATGGACGTTAGAGGATCATCACCGAGGAATCTGGGGGAGTGACGCAGATTAAAGAGTTCTTCATGAAATTCAATTTAGCTGTAGGAGACGTTTCTGGCTTTTATGTAGATCCTGTCAGAGACACATATTCTGTTAACGCCTTGGCTGAGTCATCAAGACATTAGAGACTTTGCGTGCACATCTTTAAATCTGTGCATGTGTATGTACAGAGGTGATGTAATGGCCAGCGCACCTGCACCCTGGTTTCCTGGGATATGCAGGACAGATAGAAGTCGGCTTCTCCCCCTTGTTAGACTGAACTTGTGCTTGGATGAGAAAACCACATTGAGCGGAAACTCTCAACATTTGGGGAGGGATATTGTCCACCACTTAGTGAGATGGAATGTCGTCAAGGGAAAAAAAAATGATTTCCAACCATCGTTAGTGTTTATTGACTCTGGCAAACGAGAAAGGTGGCAAGCACACCACACACAACCCCTAGGCGGCTTTGTAGGCTTAAATGTTCACTCTGCTCATTCCTTCCGTCACTCTGCACCCGCTATCTGTGGCTCTCTCTTTTCATGTGCTCTTCACAAATCACAGGTCTCTGGGGACCCAGCCACACACGGCAAACTTGGATGCGCTGCTTTTTTCCGTTAATAAAAATGAGCGCTTCGAATATTTTCCTTCGCTTGTTTTGAATCCTTTGACGATTCACACTTGCCCTCCCTGCTCCAAAAATAAAATTGAAAAAAGCACTGTAGACACACAATGGAAAAAAGGAAAACTGGGGTTTGCTTAAATTCACAGGCCATCTACGTCTGGCTCCCAAAAGCCACCAACTAAACACAATCAATCACGTAAATTTGGGCCTGTTTAATGTATGACTCTGAAAATCTGAAATATTTGGGTGTGTTTGTGTTCACACGCATGTGGAAATTGAGCAGATATCCAGATGAAAGACTGTGAAGTAGCCAAGCGTGTTACTGTTTAGTTTACTTACCAGCAGGAAAGCCATGCTGCTTATATTTCCAAAGGTATATTGGAAATACATTCAGCACAGATTCCCATCTGAACGAGGTCCAAAGTACACATTTTCCCTTTCCGCTTTAACCTTCGTCCCCCCCCCCCCCCTCTTCTATGCAGTCTCCGCTGCCGGCAGAGCAATTGTAGTCTCGGAGGAGACGGAGAAGAGCATGAAGGTGACGTGGCAGGCGGCACCTGGAAATGTGCTCAACTACCGTGTTACCTACAAACCCCAGGTTGGAGGGCGCCAGCTTGCAGCTAAGGTGCCCGGTGGCACTACCACCACCGTGCTGCGACGCCTTACTCCCCTCACCACATACGACATCACTGTTCTGCCCGTCTACCGTTTCGGAGAGGGCCGAGCGAGGCAAGGGGAGGGAACGACACGTACGTCAGTCTATCAATCATCAACACAAATGTTGCTCTGTCTATTGCCTCAATCCTGTTCTCATCCCAATCATAACCATCTCATACTAAAAGACAATATTAAAGTGCATATTAGTATTACGTTTATTTTTGAATATTCTTTGCTGCTCATTTAGTCATTCAACTAAGCTATCCTCTTCTCTCTAGTGTCACCATACAAAGGTCCTAGGAACCTCCAAACGTCTGAGCCTTCCAAGACCAGCTTCCGTGTCACCTGGGATCACGCTCCCGGCGACGTTAAGGGCTACAAGGTCATTTTCCACCCTGCAGGGGAGGACATCGACCTGGGAGAACTCCAGGTCGGCCCCTACGACAATACTGTGGTGCTGGAAGAGCTCAGGTGTGTCCTCATTTTCATTCTCTTCGTAGTATAAGCTTCAAATAATGTTTTCTGGTATATCAAGTAAAAGTATTGTTTTTTTTTTGGTCTGCAGAGCTGGTACCAAATACACAGTGAATGTGTTTGGTATGTTTGATGGAGGAGAGAGTATGCCGTTGGCTGGAGAGGAGAAAACCACTCTTAGTGACGCACCCGACCCTCCACCTTATGTGCCAACAGGTGAAGTTATCCAATGTTCATCAAAACCTACATTCATATGATAAACAGAAAACAATGTTTTATCCTCAAACCAACAAGAACATGAACAACTGTAATTTCTTCAGTCTTTGTTATTCAACTGCCATGCCTGTCCTTACCATTAAGATAGTGTCTCCGGTCTGAATCACGTTGTAAATTATTGCTTTGGAAAAAATGCTCTCTATAGACATGCCCCATAAAAGCTGAGGAGTTTCTCTGAATACCTTTCCTCCAAGCTTTTTGTCTCACGAAATAACAGATGTAATGGCAATTCCATCTGTCTGCCCCTCTGGCCCGTCTTAACTGTGTCACTTTGGGCTTCCGCTTTTTATTTCCAGTCCGAGAGCAGTCAGTGTAGAATCGAGCCATACGCATATAATCTGTTTGCAGTAATAAAATGTTTTACTACCTAGTGAGTCGGTGCAGTCAGTGCAAGAGGAGGAAAATGGTTTTGACTGCATGGGAGGAACTGGAAAAGGTCAGCTCGACCGCTGCAGCTGCAGGCCTGGTCTTAATAGGGAGGCAGATGCATATTCAGTAACATGTGCAAAAAATAAAAAGGGTGAGAAAATCCTTCCTGTTCTCTCTATTGGCTACAGGTCAGTTCTCAGACAGTTTAGTTAAGTTTAGTTCTTTGTCCTAATTTATAGATTCTAAATTGCACTAATCCAGTTTCCGTTCTAAACCTTCTGTTTGACCTGTAGTAACAGTGGTTGCAGCTCTTTTTCTTAAAGTGTAAAAGTGACCTGCAGCAATTGAGCCGCGGCAAGTAAGGACTCAGTCTACTGACCCCGAAGCTACGTCACTGCAGCTGCACAAATAGCTGTTCACCTCTTTGTACAAAGTTCGGTGAAGCTCGACTCAGTAGAGATCACATAACTCGAGAATGCAGCTGGTGCTGGTGTTGTCGAGAACGAGCTGTTGTCATGATTGACAAAGTCTCTTACGTTGCTACAGAGCGCTGGTGGCGTGTTTATTCAAAGTAAATTAATATTGAACATGTCACGTGTCCAAATCGCAAAAAAATTGACACTGCTCTTCCTTGGGTTTCTTAACACTACACATACAAAGTGTGAAGCTGATAAGATGAACACTTCTAGGGATATGAGAGCCACATTCAGACTGACAGAGATTTCTGGAATTAATAGATTGATAAGAAAATCCTCTTTTTACGACATTGTAACTTTGTGTAATTTGTCCCTTTTTTAATATTTGAATCCAATCCAACGTACCTGTGCATGCTCTCTCTGTCTCTGTAAGCTTGACAGCTGGTTCTCATTCATGGAGAATTGTCTTTGGATTTTCTGTGTGAGCAAACCAATGTGTAAATCATATATATAACCTGTTTTCAGTTGCAGACAGTGGCAGTTAGTGCAACATCTGCCTATCCCTGTTGCACATCTGCAGCTGTCTTTTAGGTGCCGAGGATCAGATGACTTCCATGTCGCCACCCAGCTGTGTGTTGGAATATTACCCTGCAGCTCTGGAGAACACACTCATCCACTCTCCAGTGGAGGCCCTTTGATATGTCATGGGCGTATTATTCCTAATCTGCCCTAAGGGATGAATTCATGGATCCAAGAGAAATAAATACTGTCTCCACACGCCACAAGACAAGAAGATAATAATCACGACACCTGGAAAATCTGATAAGAAACTGTGAAGGAGAATATTAGTTCATAATGATTTACTGCTTATTCCTGGAGATGTGTGTTTAGGATTGTAGACATTTTTCTTGATGTCCTTGTCCTTTTTGATGTTATGAACTTTTCTTTTGCTCTTTCCTGTTACTCTCACATTTCTTTGAGCACCTTCCACACCATTGTAATTCAGACCTCACACCTTTATTGTGCACATGAGAGTTGAACTACTGTACATCTTTCCCCTCCGTCACATGATGACACATTCACTTCTGCCCGCTCAGGTGTGAGGTGTAAGACCAATGCACAGGCCGACATTGTGCTGCTGGTGGATGGTTCATGGAGTATTGGACGTCTCAACTTCAAGACCATTCGTGCCTTCATCTCCCGTATGGTGGGAGTCTTTGACATCAGCCCCGAGAGGGTCCAAATTGGTGGGTGTATCGGTCAACTGCTTACCACCAATAATATGAAAATGGTCTTTTTGAGTTGGTCTAACAGGTGTTGTGTCGACAGGTCTCGCTCAGTACAGTGGAGACCCCAAGACTGAATGGCACTTGGATGCTCACAGAACTCGGGACTCCCTCCTGGAAGCTGTGGCTAACCTGCCCTACAAAGGCGGAAACACCTTGACTGGTACTTCAATCTATTCAGTCTAAAAGAGGCAGCACCACAGCTTCTCTGTCTCACTTTGAAATCAGCGTGATGAGTGCATGTTGTCTCCATTGCAGGTATGGCTTTGAACTACATCCTCCAGAATAATTTCAAAGAGAACGTCGGGATGCGACCCAACGCTCGAAAGATCGGCGTGTTGATCACTGATGGCAAATCCCAGGACGACGTCATCGTCAACTCTCAGAACTTGCGTGATGAAGCCATTGAGCTGTATGCAATCGGTAATGAAAATTCACACCCCTTTATTTGCAGATTCATTATATGACCTAAGATTTCCATGTGTGTCAAGCTACTAATCGCTATCGACTTAATCACTGCGGTTTAGGTGTGAAGAATGCTGATGAGAACGAGTTGAGGTCCATTGCCACTGATCCGGATGACATTCACATGTACAACGTGGCTGACTTCTCCTTCCTGTTGGACATTGTGGACAATCTTACAGACAACCTCTGTAACAGTGTCAAGGGACCAGGTATGGATGGGTTTAAATAGTTCATAATATCAATAATTTCACACTGGAATCGTCAACGCCAACTGCTCTGCTCCCAGACAGTATGATATGCAGTGTAAACGTAGAGTAGATCATCCCAAACCCACAGACAGTTTAATGTCTAGCCCACAATGGAAGGCAACTCTAAAAGCTAAGAACCAGCGAAGTTCTTTGCTCTTTAATCAAATCAAATAGCTGCTATTGGGAAACCTCTTGGAGGATGCGGCTTTAGTCTCATTCCATAATGTGGTGTGGACATGGTTCCTTTAGAACTTTTTTCTGAATCAAAGTTGTATCTGTTGCCACATTTTATTTGTTTTTGGTCTTTCAGCTTTTTTAATTTGGGTTAATAGTTGAAATGGTTTACATGCTCTAATGTGCAGAAAACAAATCACTTTCCTCGGACAGCTGCAGTTCATCCTGTCAGCCTCTGTGATGTCACATGATATCACAATGATGTGTAACTATTGGCTGGACTATTGAAGAGGTGTTTCTGATGCTTCAGGGCAGTGTTTTCTGTGGGGGAGAAGAACTCCTGTCCTTTAACATTTGTATAAAAGCTATGAAACTGTAGTTCATGGGAATGCAGATGACTTTTGCATTAAAAGGAAGAAAGATCCAACATAACAAATGTATAATGATCACTGTGATGGCCCATATTTATTTCAGTTTCTTTCTTTCTGTACCAACACCTGAATAGGAGGAGCACCGGGTTCTCCTACTGATCTTGTGACGTCCGAGGTGACACACCAGTCCTTCCGAGCCTCCTGGACCGCTCCCGATGGCCCAGTGGAGGGTTACAGAGTGGAGTACATGACTGTGTCAGGACAGCCACTGCAGGTAAATCTTATTCCATAACGTGCTACAACTCCCAAACAAAGTCTTCCATTCCAATCACAGAAAAATGAGCAGTATGCGTAGCTCATCTTCCTGTGTGGGTATTAATGGGAATCTCCATTCGGACGTCTATCCAGCCTCCTGTTTGTGTTGGCGTCTTGCTGCGTGGGTGTCTAATTACATTACGATCGGACTTGGGGCAAGGAAACAAAAACACACACAGCTCTCAGTTTAGAAGATTAGAAAGCAAATAATGACATCATGAGTGATAGCCTTGTTGGCCAGCAGGGTCTTGGCTCCACAACGTGTGGCGAGATACGTTTTTGCTGTCTGAATCTCATTACAGTTGTTTGTTTTTGTCCAGCTCCCATGGTTTTAATAGTGAACACAGTTGATGAGGTTTTATTATTGTTTATGCATCTGGGATTGAAGCACATGTTGAGATTTAGGTCAGTAGAAATTGGTCAAAGGGCTTTCTGGTTTTAATTTAACAGATAGAGCTTTTGATTATTTTGCTCCTAAATTAATTATCGCTCCCCCAACAAAAACACCCTCTTTTATTTTGAGAAAGTATCTGCAGACATTTTAACTTCATCAAAAAGGTTTTGACTGTTGAAACTTCTGTGCAAAAACGCATCGCAGAGGACAACTACAGGTCGCTACTGCAGCTATATTCATCTAACTCCTCCCTTTGTCAATAGGTGCTCGTGGACGGCACTGAGACCACGGTGGTCCTCCGACAACTCAACCCTCTGACCCAGTACCTGGTCAATGTCTACGCCCTGGTCGGAGAGGATAGCAGCGAGCCTCTTAAAGGAACTGAGACCACACGTAAGTCTTCTCTTTTTGACTTACTTCTCAGCCTGTATCATTTATTTATAACAGCTATAAAAGCACCAATAAAACAGCAATGATTTTAGAGTTTGAATGACAAAAATAAGCCTGAGAAACAGTCTGAAGTAAAAGAAAACAAGGAAAAAGAAATGTGAACATCTACAGTTTGTATTCCTGTGAGCACATATGTGTATGTTTAACATAATTGCCTGGTTCTCCAGTGCCCCTGAGTGCCGTGAGGAGGATGGACATTTACGATGAACAGATCACCACCATGCGGGTGAAGTGGGAGCGGGCAGCCGGCGCCACGGGCTACATGCTGCTCTACAGCGCCATCAACGCCACAGAGCCCACCCTCGAGCAGGAGGTAAGAGAGCGGCATGCAGCCAATCAGCTGTGAATATGATGTGTTTACACGTGGAGAAAAAAGCTCACGCATTCGTAAACACGCTGCTAAATGCTACATGGGACCAAACGCAAACTGCTGTCAGCATTTTTTGGACAAAACGCAGATGTCACACACTGAAATACCACATTACAAAGCGGCCAGTGTATGCCTCACCATTCAGCAGACAAGGCAGAAGGGACAATACAGAGGAACACTGTTAGTCACAAAGGGGTGGGCGAACCATGAGCTCACTCTGCCAAGGGAACATCATCATTTGTTCATGAGGTGTCAAACCCAGTGGGTCCCGACCGGATTCAGCAGCAGATCGTTTGTCTCAATGTTCTTGTCCAAATGTTTCTCTCCATGACAGTGAGTGGTCCCTGTTGTCCACCTCCCCTCTGACCTCATGTTGTCTGTTTGGTCTGCTTCCCCCTTGCAGATCAGAGTGGGAGGAGATACAACTGACGTCCAGCTGGTGAAGTTGCTCCCCAACACAGGCCTACACGCTGTCCCTCTTCGCCCTGCACGGAGAATCGGCCAGCGAACCACTGACCAAGCAGGGAGTCACACGTATGTGGTCACTCAATCACGAGTTGATTTCATTGATGCAGCGCATGTTTTAATGACGCTGATTTGATATAAGCTGCTTTCAGAAATGCTCTGAAGTCCGGGCATTTTCCTGCCATTTTTCAGAGGGGCTGTACGTGAGAATATGAAAGTCTTTTTTACTGACTCCTGCCAGTGAGTCTGGTCAGAAAAGGTCCAGGTGAGGCCATGTGAGGGTGCAGAAGGAAAATTCATAGCGAGCGAGTGGGCATGTCGTGACTTTTCTAGCATGCAATGGACGATACAAATATCTCAGGACAAAAAAGAGGAGCTATACACCTAGAACTTTTGACGCCTGTGTTCATATGCTTTAGACAAAAACATGTGCTTTCCATGACAGAACTTATACATCATGTCCTGTATGTTCCACCCGGGCACCTCCCCTTGCCTGAAGTGGAAATCTCCTGCTGCTCTCTTCATATGTGAAAAGCAAAGTTTTCGGAAAATGTCCGAAGGCAATTTTCCTGACATTTTCTTGAGTGTCTGAAAGCAGCTTAAATGTTTATGATGCCTGATGTGTTGGGGCCACTGTGACCTCGGGACTGTCTTCATTCATTCGTTCATTTATTTAAATATCAACCTGTCAAGAGACTAACACTGACCTTCTGCTCCTCCTTCAGTGCCCCAACCACCTGCAGGCGAGCTCAGGGTTCGTGATGTCACCCACAGCACCATGTGGCTTTACTGGGATGCTGCTCCTGGTCTTGTTCGCAAGTACATCATCACCTACAAGCCTGAGGAAGGAGATGCTAAAGAGGTTAGTTTAGTTCCACTATTGTTGCTTTCCTTTCCTCACGTCCCTAAACCTATTAAAACAGATGTAAACAGGCTATTAGCAGCCAATGATTTACCAATCCATTTCCTACATAATTACTACACTGAGACTGTTCTAATGTGTGTTTGAGCCATTTGGTTTGATAGCGATGAGCTTCTATAGATATTCTTTTGATTATTCCTTCAAAGTTTTGGCCTGGACCACATAATGGAGACTGCAGCTGTCAGGGGGGCGGGGGCATCAGGGGATATTCTCGAGTCCAGAATAGATCATGAAACTATACGAAACTTGGTCCCTCATGGTGAGGGATTAAAGAGTGGTTTTGGTGGTTGTAGAGATTGAGGATTGGGCTACGGCAGCAAACTCTTAACATCTGTCATTTGCCATTTCCTTGGCCATAAATCAGATTGAGGCGATCCTCAAAACTCCTTTGGTGGATACACACATGTGAAAGTGACTCATGGGCTGAGGATGTGATTGTCAGAAGTTGCCCAAAGAGTTGTAGAACATCTCGTCTGACCTTTATATTAAGTGATAGAGCGCAATAAGTGACAGTATGCCCCCCACAGCACAGGCTGCAGGACATATTTCCACCAGCTGAAGCCCTGTGCATGCTTTTATGGTGCTGAGAGACAAATTAAGGGTCTGTTTATAATGAAAATGAGAGTGCAAACAATCACACAAGCATACAGCAGCTGGTATTGGTATCGAAAAAGATTCCCTCAAGTTTTATTTCTCGAGGCTCAGCTAATAAAACCTAATGGAATCTAGAGCAAGTAAAAGCAGTGTGGTATTTCCTGTAAGTATTCCTGGTGTTCAGTCAAATTCTGCAGCTTGTTATTGTTTGTTGAGTGTTTTATTTGTTTCCCATTTTCCTCTGGATCAAGCACAGTTTTATACCTTCTGGTCAAGTTTCCAACCAAGTCTTATTGGTGAATATTACCACCGTCCCCAAAGCTCCTGGAAACGCACACTGAGAGCGGAATTAAAGTTTCACAAGACCTGGCAAACATCTGTCTGAAGAGGAAAACATATGGAGTCTTTTCTACTTTCAAATAGCATGAAGAAGCTCTATGTATTTTTATATTGATTTGATAAAAAATGTATATAACAAACGTGTTTAATTGTTCACAGCTGGAAGTCGGGGGAGATGTGACCACCAGACAACTGGATAACCTGATGTCACAGACCGAGTATGGTTTGACTGTTACTCCGATCTATGACGAGAGCGCTGGACAGCCAATGCTGGGAGACGCAGTCACAGGTAAGAGTGAAAACTATTACAACTAGTGCAGTGTCCGTTCTGAACCTGCCTGTTTGGAATGGGCTGTTTGCTTAAATGCCCCCCCGCCCCCTTTCTCTGACAGATGTGGTTCCTGCCCCGAAGAACCTACGATTGTCAGAGGTTACACAGACAAGCTTCAGGGCCACCTGGGACCACGGAGCCCCCGATGTCGCTCTGTATCGCATTGGCTGGACAAAGAAGGGAGAAAACAACTTCCAATATGTAAGAGAAAAGCAGCTGTGCCCCAGATGTTTACATTTCCAATAAATCACACAGAGTTTCATGATGAGTCCCACAGAAAAAAAACAGACTGCTGCACCAATCGAATTATGTTTTGTTTGCTTTGGATAAAGTTGTAGCCAAGCACCTTCCCACGTACTTTATGTTTTCTTCATCAGTCCATTCTCAACAACGACGAGACGACCCACGTCCTGGAGAACCTGGAGCCAGACACGCCCTATGACGTGACGGTCACCGCCATCTACCCAGACGAATCAGAGAGCGAGGATCTGATGGGCACTGAGAGAACATGTAAGATCTAGCAGCTCTGTGACGACTATTATCCAGTTTTTCTCAGCTCTTTGACAGAATCAGTGTTGACTCCTGACCCAAGGCAATAAAACTATTTAACTTTTGATTTTACCTTCTGTAAAAATGCTGTGTGACATGTTCAGTGAAGGGTACGACCATTATACCTTTCTATTTCAGCCTCTTTAGTGGGCAGACCAGGTGGTAGCAGAAGTAAGTATGTTTATGGTAAAGCAAGAGGATGCTTTTCCTTTCAAGCAAACAAAGCATGTTTTAGGTATCATCCATGTGATGTCATAAGCTATGCTGTTCTTTGGACAAGCATCATTTCATCATCAACCCATCCACTGCGCCAATGATCCTACAGCTGAAACATCTGTTTCATCGTGTGTTTGTCTGTCCTCATCCGTTTGTCCCAATGTCCACGCCATTCAACCCACGGCTGTTCATGACTGTGTTCTTACTCAGAACACTGGATTTCAATTGTGCATGCCTTGCAAAACAGAGATTTGAATCCCTGTTTTTGCAGCCCATTCCATCATCCATCATCTGTTCCACCATCCATCCATCAATCCATTCATTGCCTTCATTCATGCATTAATCAGTCCATCCATCCTTCCATGGCTGTTCAACAGAATCCATCCCTGCTTCAGAAAAGACAAAACCCCAGAGGTGGTTTGTCTTTTCTTCTCTTAAAGCCACAGTCCTTGATACAAATGAGACAGACCTGCTTTGTTATAGTATGAGAAGTAAATTAACTTATATTTCAATGAAGTGAATCATTCAAGACTAAGAATACACAGCTGAACACAGACTGACCAAAATATCAAGGACAGTGTCTTTAAGAGAATATTTTATGGAAATCCATGGAGTGAGTGCCCTTATGACAGATTAGCATGGTTGTAATTGCGATATGTGTGTGTGTGCGTGCATTTCCCAGCCCCCAATGCACCTCCCACCGACCTTGTTGTGTTCAACGAAACCACCACCAGTATGAACGCCAGGTGGAATCCAGCTCCAGGTCGCGTCCAGAACTACAGGATCACATATGTCCCCACATCTGGAGGCAGGACCCAGACGGTAAGTCTCACAACAGACCAACAGAGAGACACCAGTACACAGCACATTCATACTGCTTTGTGTCGAATTTTGAATAAATATCTATCCCGCGTATGTATGTCATTGGACTGTGGGAGGAAGCCGGAGTACCACCCGGAGATCATGCAAACTCCACATAGGCCGACCCTTCTTGCTGTTCCACTGTGCCACCCTGAATGAGCACACTGCAGTTAAAATATGACTTTCATGCCGTTTTTTGTTCAAGAGTGCAAATTGGCCACCTTGTGTTACTTTTCAAGTGGTGATCTTGAAAGCACAAGCAACAAAAGCTCAATTGTATTATCTATCAAGAGAACTCCAGTTGGTTGGAAAGACAGAAAACCAGCTGAAGGAAGAGGATTAGTGTCAATAAATGTCAAATTATAGTATTGTAAACCTACTGTAATTTGAAAGGTCAGTAAATCTGATCTGGTAAATGCTGAAACGTGTGCACATCTCGATTAAATCTTTCCTTCATTAGCAGCACCAGTAAGCTTTAATGCTACTTACTCCTCCGTCTTACTCCTTGTCCTCTTCACTGGACTTCAGTCTCGCATTACTTGGCCAGACAAACGATGCTAACTCAGTCACGGATTTGTTTCTTCCTCCAGAGCAACTTTGCCTCCAAGAAATATACACTTAACTAAACATCTGCTACTGGTATTGAATTATTTGAGTTTATTCTAAGTCAAATCTCTTAATCTGTTGTTTGGAAATAGGGGCATAAATGTGGACAAAACCCCTTCCTAGTTTTTCTCAGTATTTCCTGATGCTGCAGAAAGTCTCATTTTTGGCTGCCTCTCTGAATATGCAAAAGTCTTTTTTGGAAAAGACAGCTGAATGTTTGGTTTCAATTTGCTGTCAGACATTTCTCATCGCTTCCACGCGCAAGACTTAAAAGCGGGACTCTAGAGAGTGCTGGAAGGCGTTTTTGCACAAGCTCTTAAACAAGGTTGCAGCCTGATAGTCACACTGATAAGCTGTGAAACAACCCCTTAAATCAATGTTGAATGTTCTAACCAACTTTAGCGGCTATATTTCACCCTCAATGTGAGGAGATGAGATACAATTTTACCGTCTGATAAGTTAACAGCTTTGTTGGGAGACAGTGAACAGATACCTATGAGATCAAACATTTCTCTGCACTGGGCTGTAGTGGTCCACATGCAGTGTGTGCTATTTGATCAGCTGTGGAAAGCTGTGACATGGAATGCATGTGCCAAGTCAGGTCAGTGTATTTTAATGAGGATTGTGTTTAAAGTGCTGCACAAAGCCACTGTGCTCACAAACCTCTTTCTTCAATGCTTCTTTTTTAATAAAGCCCAGATGGCAGGTAACATATGTAATAGTGAAGAAGGCAGGTACAATTTAAAGCACAGTAGGATTCTTAGGGATCTATTCAAAATGAACAGAGCCATGTAGTAACCACCAAATACATGGATTCTAGTTTGACCAATGAATCACCAACCTTGCAGGTAGAGAGAAAAAGAGGTGATACACATTGTGCGAAGTGTATCTGCTCTCCATCCATATGCAGATAGCTGAAAATAGAGATTAGCCAAACTGTTGTCTGGACCTAAAACACCTACAAAAAGTATCACTGCTTGTATTTTGTGTGACGAAACCTTTGACTCCTATGATAAAGAAACTAGTCGGACTGGGTATGGCAAAGGGAGGAAGCTGTCATGGCCCAGATATCCACCATCTACACAGGAAACCCCAAAATATTGGCTGTTGCCCCCAGAGGCTAATTTGTCATCAGACATTAGCCGATGGGCTCAGAGATTGAGAACAGACAAACCAAACACTGGCTCCAGCAAGGGCCACAACCGGATGGCCACCATAGGTTAGGGGAGGGCTACTCAGTTGGTTAGATTTATGCCAGAAAATCGTACACACTGGCCCTTTGAGCTAATTTTATGTACTTATTATTCACTCAGTCGTTTTGTGCAATATTCAGCTTTAGTTCAGTTTGTGTTACGTGGCTCATTTGTTGGCCATTAGTTTCCCTTTTAACACAAGATGACATTTTTTCATGTGTTGATTGTATGGCTGATATCAAAGTGAAAGGTTGATGGAAAACTGGAGGATAACTAGCTAATATTAGCCAAGTCTTCTTGGTTCAGTGTCAGGATTCCAACAAGGGCAGCTAGCCCAGGCTGTTTTGCATTACTTTGTCTGTTTTGGGGAATTTCTGACGCACATGTTGCACATGTTTTGAACAAGAAAACTATCGGGCCAAAGGATCAAACGTCCGTCTTTGCGTTTTCTATTTCATTGCTGATAAAAACAATCAATTGGTTGATTGAGAAAGCTTAAGAGAGCTGTATCATGCAAACGCACTCCCAAATCTCTTTTTTAATTATATCTGCAGTCCTTATGGCTCAAGCCAAAAGCAATATTGTAAATTCATCACCAGTCATGGCTCCTAATGACAAGACATCCTGCTGTTTTAGCCATCAGCGTACACATTTACCTTGGCCAGTGTGCTGGCGACTCACCCTGTCCAAAAACACTCAAAGCATTCCTCCTCTGATATGTTGACAGTCCGGTAGTTTTTCCGGTAGACTTCTTTCCATCAAGTTAGTGTCATCAATTCAAGGAACACATGGAGAGTTGTTTAACTTTTTATCCCAGTCAAAACAAATCAAATATCTTTTCCGTGATAGCTGCAGATGGTTGATGGAGATATTTTAGGAAATGTAAAAAAGCTTGAGAAAGAACAGTTAACTGACTAACGAAACTAGTAAACTATTGATTAAGTATCTAAATCCATTATGTATCCAAATTATCCCCAAGTGTAAACATACACTTTACAGCATTGTTAACATTACCTGGAACATAACTCAACAGTCCCCTTATGAAACCACATTTAAATTCTCTATAGATCAAGATTCATATTTGGATCCTGCACACATTAATAAATATCATTTCCCTAAACATGTCTGATAATCTTCAGACCATATAGATCCATATATTACTCTGTGGGAAATCAGTGAAAATGTAAAAAAAAAAAAGAAGAAAGATTGAGTTGAGGAAAGTGATCAAACTTTCCTGGATCCGCCCCTTTGTCCAGATCCAATCCAAAATGTAATGGTTTCTTCCTTGGCTCATACCCCACCCTTCCATAAAGTTTCAAGAAAAATCTGTTCAATATTTTTTTGCCTTTATCCAGATAAAAGTCAAATAAACAGCAATGAAAACAAAACCTCCTTGGCATAAGTAATAACTAGAGTTATGCAGCCAGTGAGGCTAACATGTGATCTCTTCACTAACTAGACCCAGGTTGGAGGGAAGAAGACCACTGTCCTGCTTCCCAAGCTGACCCCAGACACCGAATACAACATCAATGTGGTGGCTGTCTACGCCCGAGGAGTCAGCGAAGAGCTTAATGGCGTCGGAAAGACCAGTAAGTTGTCTTTCACCAAATATTCTCCCCAAATGAGAAGTCATAAAGCCTTTGGTATCTTATGTCCCCAATATTAAGTGTATCATACCTTTATCTTACCTTAGAACCTCTGGGTGGCGTTAGGAACCTGCAGGTTACTGACCCCACCACCAGCACCCTGAATGTCCAAGTGGGAGGCTGCTGAGGGCAACGTTCGTCAGTATCGGATCTTCCATATTCCTGCAGCTGGGGGAGAGGAGGAGATGGTGAGCCGGAGAGGGTCTCTCCACCATGCATAGAGCTTTCCCTCTGCTCTAACACAAACTGATGCTCGCCTTGTTGTTACCCTATCCAGGTGCAGGTATCAGGCAGCACTTACAGCAATGTGCTGAAGAACCTGCAGTCTGATACTGTCTACACTGTAACTGTGGTTCCTGTCTACCCCGCTGGCGAGGGAAGACGCATGTCGGAGAACGGCAAAACATGTAAGCACTGCATGCATTTGGTCGACTGATGTAGATAAGAAGTTAGTCAACCGATCCATCCTGGGACATTTAGATGCAATGGAGACTGACCTTAGAAGACAGATTTGAGGGGTTTAGAAGAGCCCACGCAGACTTGGAAGAGATTGACAGCAGCGATTTTTTCCATCATCAGGAATCAATTCATGTCTGTCCAGAATGAACTCACTGGCCTCAGCGGCTGGTTTTGCCGTTCCTCAGACACCTAAAAACAAAAAGCAGCCAGTCATTTCTAATTTATTTCATAAAATCATTCAAGGCCTTTTTGATTCTGTGATCAAACGCCGTTCATGCACCCTCAATCAACACCTTACATGTAAAACATAACTTACAACATAATAGCAACAGCGCTGAGCTCCGTCAGCTGCAGTGAGTTTAAAGAGCAGCAATTTTTTTTCCATTTTTCTCCCACCGTTTCAAACCGCCAACCTCTGCCGGGAATGAGTCAGCATTTTGTGTGGGTGATTGCGTAGGAAGGAATTCCTCCGGGTTGGCCGCGCTATAATGGTGTCTCCTCTCTCTTTACCGTAATGTTGTCCATTTATAGGTTGGAGCGGAGGGTCGTGGTTGGGATAATGGGGGGAGTGGGGGAGGGGGACCCATTGAGTAATTGGCTCCCCTTTGGGAAAAAGAAACAAGGGGTGGGGGGGGGTTAGAAATGAATGAAGAGCATTATATGTTTTATGGCTCTCAACTTGCTTGGCTGGGGTCATGCTCCATGGCTGCTACTGTTACCCCCACTTTCCCTTCCGTGGTAATGATGCCTCATGTTTATTGGCCTTTTCCTGGACGCATTACCCAACAACTCTTGTACAGTATGTACAGTACATCAGAGCATACTGACCTCGTAGCAGCGTTTCCTCTGTTGAAACTTACATTTATCCTCATTATATCCTCTTTAACGAAGGATCACACTCCCGCCACTTGAGCTCTACCGTCGCAAAGTCACCGATGGTTAATTGTTCCTCCAAGTTCAAAGCAGCTCCCTGGGCAACAGTGAAACTTTAACAGTACGGATGCTCCCTGACTGCGTTTTGCCCACTGCGTTTTTCTCCCCCTTTGCATTTATAGGTTTATAATAGGGAGCAGCACAAAGCCTCTAAACATCTGCTTTGGCTTTTTTAGAAGGCGAGCTTCACACGGGGCCACACATATGCCTTGTGTATCCGTTTCATTAACCTTTAGGGCGTTGACAGGAAGTTTCCTGTTAATAGCTGTTGTGTTAAATAAAGCCTTTAACGTCTGTTGGTTGCTGCGAGTATTGTTCTCGTTTTTTATTGAAACATTCTCATGTATTCATTGGGCTGCTGGCTGTCTGCACAACTAGACCATGTTTTTTCAGTTGAGACAAAGAACGGCAGCACTACTATTCAGGAGATTCACAAAGGTTACATGCAGAGTCTTGTAAGTGCTGAGAAGCTCTGCAGGATAAAAAAGCCTCTATAATAGAGCAAAACTAAGAATAAGTGTATTTGTATAGTGGTATTATGAGTGTTTTAGAGAACCTAACTGAAAAATCTCACTCTGTTTGTCTCCTGTCTCTGATCTCATCCTTTATCTCCATCTATCCATCCAATCTGCACAAACCACTCATGTCCTCGACCTTTCACCTCACCTTGTCGTCACTCTTACCTCTCTGTCCACACTCCCTGTCATCACGCTTCACACCACTTTGCACCCTTTTTTTACCTTTTACCCTACCCTAACCCTCACCCCGACCTTTCATTTCCTCACCATTACGTCTGCCTCCAACCGTCCGACATTCCTGGCTCGGCAGTGGAGCGAAGCCCCGTCAGAAACATCCAGGTCTTCAACCCCACCACCAACACTCTGAACGTTCGCTGGGAGGCTGCCACGGGCCCAGTCCAGCAGTACCGGGTGGTCTACGCACCTCTGACTGGCGCCAAACCCTCTGAGTCGGTGAGTGGGCAGAAGTGTAGTTTAGCATATGTTGTATGCATGTAAAGAAAACACATTAAAATCATACAATATGCACACACAAACACTGAGGGATCCACGAGGAAAGAGGGTGGAGGTGTGAGCACATGTGGCACAAAGAGGAACCCACTTGGGCAACTTTTACAGTTCACCATGTGTCATTAAGAATTAAAGAGCCTCATCCTGAACTATTAAAAGCAAATCATCAGTCTGTTCGCCAAATGTTGCATGGGTGCAGCTGAATTCTTTTCATTAACAGACGGATAAAGTTCTCAACGAAAACATTAAACCATTAATTAAAGCAGATTCCTTAATTACAACTTCTGTTCTCGACATGGTATGTGGCATCTGGCACCAGTGTGCCCACATCTTCACGTGTGAAGGACTTCTGGCTCGACAACTTTTGAAGTTTTGCCAGTGAGACTGCACCGTTAGGAACAGTTTCTACATTGGGACCCTAATAACATGCTCTTTGAAGAGTGAGGCATACTCCAGTTTATTGATAGAGACCTGCTCTCTGCCGCTTTCCCTATTAGTTCACACATTTATGGCAGACTCAAACCTTTTCCGTGCCTGGAACCACCGATATGCATTATTGGCAATGTGGCATTTGTCAGTCAGCACTATCAAATTTAACACCATATGGAGATCAGCAGCATGAATTACCCACTTAGTTTTATACCGAGACTCTCATGCACATCAGTATGTTTTTAATCAGGAAAGATGGCAGCAGATTTAAAGTTGTGCTATCAAAAAAGACCCGAAATAGACGACCAGACATTGATCCATTTACATGAAAACATGGTGAACAGATTCATCGTCTGCAGGTCTGACACACATATGACGCTATTCCTCACACGCAAACCCCAATGCACTGGTTCTCCCTTTTCCGTCGAAACCTCCAGCACAGCTCTTCATCCCTCCAACGAACTAACCCCCCACCACACACACACTCACACGCACACACACACATGGAGGGAGTGAGGAGGAGGTGTAACCAGTTGTCCTGACCGACAGACTGGGTTAAACAGCTGCACCAGACTGTTAAACCCCCCCCCCCAGCCCCAATACCACCACAACAAACCCAAACATCAAAAGAATATCTGTCTCTTCCTTTCACTTTCTGCTGACAGCAAGAGGCTGCTGGGAAACAGGCAGGTGTTGGAGGGAGTGTGCAACACAAGCAGCTTTCAGAGGAAAGGGAGGGGGGGATTTATCCACATTATCTTTGTCTAATTTTACTGATCTGAACGTGGTTTACATATACATACAGCTGTGTTAGTTCCTGACATGTTTGGTGCCTCTGTGCAGGTTTTGGTACCAGGAACCACCACCACTGCCTTGCTGCAGCAGCTGATCCCAGACACAGACTACAATGTCGGGGTGGTCGCCCTGTACAGCGATGGCGAAGGACCCACCATCAGTGACAGTGGAAAGACAAGTAAGAACCTGGGATATTACCATCTAAATACCCTATGTATCATACTTCCTATGCAGAATATATGTTTGGAATTTATCGTACAAACCTTTTTTCTTGTTCCCACGCTCAGGGCCCCGCAGTGCCCCAAGGAACATGCTTGTGTTCGACCCCACCACCACAACTCTCTCTGTGAGCTGGGAACATGCCGATGGCCCAGTCACACAATACCGCATCACCTACGCCCAGACCACAGGAGACCCCATCGATGAATTTGTAAGCATGTGTATAATAAATGGTTTTCTGACCAGAGTCCAAAGTGATGACCCTAACAATAGCCCAGATATGCTCTGGATTCTTAACGTGGCCCGTCTTTTCTCTTTTAGACCACGGTGCCAGGAAACAGAAACAACGTGGTCCTGCAGAACCTGGACCCAGACACGCCTTACAACATCAAAGTGACCGCCATCTATTCTGATGGACCAGGAGGGGAGCTGGAAGGAGATGGACACACAGGTACAAAATGCTCCATCCACACTACCACAAGAGTGTTGCCTTTGTGTATCTTTTAAACTGATGCAGATTC
The DNA here is from genome assembly GCA_026259375.1 of Verasper variegatus. NCBI lineage: Eukaryota > Metazoa > Chordata > Actinopteri > Pleuronectiformes > Pleuronectidae > Verasper > Verasper variegatus. The sequence continues at coordinate 8,853,328 of CM048049.1, forward strand.
TATTTAAATACATGAAATCAAGCATAAAGGACTAATGCTTATTAAACACACACACACACGCGCGCGCACTTACGCTAGTGCTGAAAAATCTGAATAGACTGATCCACTGATTAGGATCTTAAGTCATTGCAGCTGAAATGGAATAAGTGAAATTCTTGATGTTTGCCAGAGAATCATGAAATGTCTGCATTCCAGTCAAGAACAACTCATACTTGCAGTGCCGGCCAGTGTCTTACTCAATTTTGCCTTTTTGAACAAACAAAATCCTATCAAATATCGTAATGCTGCTCCCCTCCTTGAGGCGGCTCTTTTTTTCCCGCCACAATATCTCTGATGTATGTGAAGTGTTATCACCCTCTTGATCACACACTGAGATATTATACCCATAATTAAAAATCCATAAACAAGCTCAGATACAGTAATTACCCTGCTGGCAGCTCAATAGCAGCAAATAAAGTGAAATTCAAAAGGACCTGCAGCCATTCCAGTGAACTGAAGCTTTGTTTCTCACAGTCGGCATGCTCGGCCCCAGAAACCTCCACGTTTCTGATGAGTGGTACACACGCTTCAGGGTGGCCTGGGACGCCGCCCCATCCAGGGTCACCGGATACAAGCTGATCTACCAGCCTGAGGGTACGCATGTGTTTTTACGTTGATGAAATAATCATAATTCTTTTGGTGGGGGAGATGGTTTATAAGCCGTTACATGTAATGATGACATTTTTACGCCTCTTCCCAGGCTCTGATGAGTCCACGGAGACGTTTGTTGGAGACGTGACCTCCCATCAACTGAACAGCCTGAAACCTGGAACCACCTATGACCTGAAGGTGCTGGCACAGTACAGCACAGGCCTCAGTGCACCTTTGATTGGTCAAGGCACCACATGTAAGTTGATGATGTTAGGCGCTATTCTCGTGTAAATAAAGGTGTTTAATTGGCCAAAGGAGAAATACATGTATGTGCTAATGGCCACCCTGCGTGCATCCCTTCAGTGTACCTGAACGTGACAGACCTGACCACTTACAACGTTGGCTACGACAATTTCTGCATCCGCTGGGCCCCTCACAGAGCCGCGACCTCCTACAGACTCAAAGTCAATCCTTTTGACGGTAAGCGTTGAACTCAGTGACATCTTGAAGAGGCCGTGTTGAATCAGACAATAGATATGTTTGATAACTGCAAGCTGGATCTGTCTGACGTGGATTTTTCCTCTCCTCCAGCCTCCAAGAGAGGAGCTCAGGAAATCACTGTAAGAGGCGCTGAAAGCAGCTACTGCTTCGACGGCTTGTCCCCCGACACTCTCTACAATGCCACCGTGTACACCCAAACCCCCAACCTGGAGGGGCCCGGAGTGAGCGTCAAGGAGAGGACATGTAAGATCACATTTCCCAGTAACACTAATGTATGAGAGGATTGTAAAAAGTCCTGGAAATTTGATTTTTTTTGGGGGCACTATATGAATATCTCCTCACCTGTTACAGTATAGTACATCCTAGTCAGTCTTGTGCATTTGTCTGTATCTTATTTTGCAGTGGTCAAACCCACAGAGGTGCCGACTGAGCCTCCCTCTCCCCCTGCTCCAGTAACGGTCCCCCCTGCGCTCGACGGTTAGTAGAACTTTGACATTTGCATCCTGTAGACTAACAAATAATAACTCTTACTTCTAAGTTGAAATCATTCTTCATATTAACACCCTTGTATGTGCCACAGTGTGCAAAGGTGCCAAGGCAGACCTGGTCTTCCTCATCGACGGCTCCTGGAGTATTGGAGACGAGAGCTTCAACAAGGTCATCCAGTTTGTCATGAGCATGACCGGAGCGTTTGACGTCATCAGCTCTACTGGCATGCAGGTCAGCACGAATCTCGACTTTTTCTTTCCAGTGATATTTGTCTCTCCATAGATGTTTTTCAAAAATAATTTAATCACCTTTTGTATGTTTTTTTGAACAGGTCTCATTCGTGCAGTACAGCGATGACGCCAAGACAGAGTTCAAACTGAATACCTACCACGACAAGGGCATCGCGCTGTCAGCTCTGCAGTCTGTCCGCTACCGAGGAGGAAACACCAAGACAGGTACGCCCTGAAGTGTTGGCACCTCTAACTCCACATTTCCATCTCGATTGGTCTGTTCCCTGATTTCTCGCTCTCTCTGGTCCCTTTTCTTCACACAGGCGTTGCTCTGAAGCATGTCTATGAGAAGGTGTTCACCTCGGACAGCGGCATGAGGAGGAACGTCCCCAAGGTGCTGGTGGTGGTCACAGATGGACGCTCCCAGGATGAAGTCAAGAAGAGCGCAGAGAAACTGCAGCATGCAGGTCAGTGTGGAGTTGTTTATCATTATCTTTAAATGTGTTTTGTTTTGAGTTTGTACATTACATATGTACAATATCACACGTCATGTTTCTTAGTAGAACTGTTTGCTCACACACTTCAATTTCCTTTACGTTGTGGCGGATTTATTAAACTCTTGTCAAAAACAGCCAGCGGTTATTGGAAGTAGTACAATGGTATTCATTTTGTTTGTTTGTGTGTGTGTTTCCTGCAGGCTACAGTGTGTTTGTGGTGGGAGTTGCCGATGTCGACATCTCAGAGTTGAGACTTATCGGCAGCAAGCCCAGCGAGAGACATGTGTTTGTGGTGGACGACTACGACGCCTTTGCCAAGATCCAGGACAACCTGATCACCTTCATCTGTGAAACGGCCACTTCCAGTAAGACAGAGATCCATCTACCATTAAAACACCTCTATGGTTTTCGTATGTTTCTGCATGAGTGCGTCTGCAGAAGTAATAATTTAGCTCCATAATTTATCTATTGCCAGAGGAAATGCAAAAAGTGAAATGAATCAAATTCCTTAAACCGTAATCGGTTCCAACTCCAAATAACCTCTCTACATCTACCTGTTTCAGCTTGCCCTCTTATCTACATCAGTGGATTCACCACACCCGGTAAGCATAAAACATCTCATGAAACATACACATTAACTTGTCCTGCACAGAGTCTGCTGGCATTAATAAACTAAAATTATAATATTCTAAACATGAGTAATGTTTCTTTATTTCAATCCCCTCCAGGCTTCAGGATGCTTGAGGCTTTCAACATCACTGACCGGTCGTTCGCCGGCATGAACGGCGTGTCCATGGAGCCGGGCTCCTTCAACAGCTACATCGCCTACAGGCTGCACAAGGATTCCTTCTTGAACCAGCCCACCAAGTAAGAGCTGAGGCTGAATAATATGTGTGTGTGTGTGTGTGTGTGTGTGTGTGTGTGTGTGTGTGTGTGTGTGTGTGTGTGTGTGTGTGTGTTGAAGTCTCACTTTACACATATCCCCAGCCTATTGGCCTCATCTCCTGTGCACAATAATGGTGCTTGACCCACAGTAATTATTCATAATCACGTTCATTCGCCTCAGTAGTCAGAGGGGTTTCCCTTCTCCCCTTTGGCACTAAGCCGAGAGCTATTTGTTGTTGAAGCATGTGGAATATGGGGTGCTAGCATTTAAAAGTCTCCTGGACCAGGCGCTCGTCCCTCCTATGGGAGCCGACATAGCAGCCCTGAGTGAGGAGCTCTGTCTCTTTGTTAGACCACCATTTATGTGGTGTTTGGTTGAGTATCCCAAGCTCTTCAGCATACTTTGTTAATATGTTTATAATGATGCGTATTTTGCGTGCGTGGGCACAGCTGTTGACTTAATGTGCACAAATGGAAACACTTGGAACTGAAGCAAAAAAAGGAGAGGGGACAGAAAATACTTTCAATATGTGGTCAATTTCTGCAAGGCCACAGGGAAAACTGGCAATCAGTTCCAGCTTCTGCAGCCAGCGTGACACACTGGCTGCAGAATCACTGCACGGAGATTTAATACTTCTGGTATTAATTTCTAACAGGTGATGTTCCGACTGCAGGTGTAATGAGGGCACAGCTCTGTCTCATGACACCTCATGATGTATGTTTTTTTTTCTTCTAACACTAACAGGGAGATCCATCCGGAGGGTCTTCCCCCATCGTACACCATCATCCTGCTCTTCCGCCTGCTGCCCGACACAGGCTCCGAGCCTTTTGATATCTGGCAGATTGCAGACAAAAACAACAACCCTGAGGTCGGGGTCACCGTCAACCGTAAGCCACCCATCATCGCGTTTCAGTGCTCAGCTTGAGGGGGGGGGAGCTGCTTTAGCCGACCCAACGTAAACACAGCAACGTGCACAGTTCATTTACCAACTTGTGCTCCAGTCTTTTTCTATTTAACTTATTAGCAGAACATTGAAGTATATTGACCTGTGCCAGATTTGATAGGCAGGACATAGAAAGCCTGCATTTTCTACTTTTTCTTTTCATACATTTCTAACACACATGGTAAATGCATGCACATAATCACGGCCATAGACCTAATCCCTCCAGGCCTCCTCTTCCTCCCTCTCCTCCCTTCACAACCATGTGTTCTCTGCTGTTCCGTCCCTGCTTTGCGTGCCACCGCGTTGCACTGTCAGGAATTCATCAAGGACTCCTTTCTCTTTTCAGCTTCCAGCAAAACAATCACGTTCTACAACAAGGACACCCGAGGAGAGATCCAGAAAGCCACGTTTAATGAGGAGAAAGTGAAGCAGGTTTTCCATGGGAGCTTCCACAAGGTAAACACAGAGCATGATTTCCTAAAGAGAAGGGGTGCTGTGTGCACCGCATAGTGATATCATTAAAGTTTGGCTTAGACAGGACAGACTGATCTGATTGTCCTTTATACGTAGATCCTTTTGTACACAGTGTGTTGATTCAACTTATTACTTCCTTCACATATATTGCTTTTAAATCTCTTCCTATGTCTGTGAATGACTTCTATACCTTATATGATTCTGCTGAATTACCTTTTATAAGGGTTATTTTCTTATCTTTATTCAAGAGCGAAGTCTTTCAGTTTGAACCCCCAACCCTGACCCTAACCCTAACAGGTCCTGCTGATTTCACATTCAGATTTTGTAATGCCTTCACTCAAAATTCTGCGCTTGCACTCAAATAGCCCCTGCTTGTGCTTAGATTTGCCCTTCTTACGCTCAGATATTTTTGTTGCTTGCTCTCAGATTTCCTGCGCTTGGATTGTTTTATGCAATAAGTCTGTCAAAGTTTCCCACCCTCGTTGTGGCTGTGTTTGCTTTACTTCTTTGAGAGTCCCGTACAGATGCTTACTTTACTCGTCCTCCGGGAGCACAGGAAATCCGTCCAAGCAACAAAATATCTGAGTGCACAAGCAGGGGCTATTTAAGTGCAAGCAAAGGATTTTGAGTGACATTACAAAATCTGAGTCCTGCTCTAAAAATGAAAGACCACGCTCTTGAATTAAGAAAATACCCCCATACTTTTAATGCCAATGCCATGTTGCCGCACATGTTACCTGTCAGAGGTTTCCTGCTGCTCCGATCTCAGACTGCAGTCAAACTGGTCCTTGCACCTTTTTTTACGATATGACATTAAGCTTTGTTTTTTTTTTTAAGACCACAGGCAGTTACTCTGATAAATGGGCTGTGGAGCCTATAAATTATTTTAAGGTGAAGTTGGGGGAAATGCTGATACCTCAGCCACCCAGCGTAATGTGAAAACTGTTACAGTTACCTACGGAGGTCTGACTACATCAGGACTAGTCTGCTCCTAACTGGATTGTATTTTCATTTGGCTTCGGCTTGAGTTGGGTTCAAGAATGTCCTGTAGCATTTTCAAGAAACAGGTCACCTTATTTTTCATGAAATAAGCAGATTTTCTTTACTCTCATGGTATCTCTGCCTCTCTTGCAAGAAAGTGAGATTGAACTATCTCAGGGGAGAGCCGACTAAAAGATTAATTATCAGCTGCTCTCAAAACCTCTGATCTAATTTAAAAGAACCACCCACAATGGTGTTATTGTTTTGCAAGCTCTTTGTTTCTCCCCAGTGGCTTAACCACCAAATCAGGCCCACATTGCCAAGCTTTAAACTGTGATAAACAGCATTTGTATGGTATGGATTCTCCTGGGGCCGCAGTGAGAGGTAAGAAGAGACATCCAATGCCTTCAAGTCCAACTCAAAGCAGCTGAGAATATAAAACATCCTCTGTTGTGTTCCACCACAGCAGGGTGTAGCGAGCAGAACAATGAGGGACAGTATATTTTCATACAGAGCTGGATCAACTTAAGATGCTGGATTCATCATTGGAGGAGAAATTGCTGGTTCCAATGTACTCTTAAGTCACGTCGCATTGAATTGCAGTTTGTTCCCAAGGACAGTGTGCTCCTTGTAGTACACAGGTTCATTTTCCCCCTAATTCTAAAGTAATCCGAATGAATGACCCTTTTCAATGCAGCAGGGTCTTATCCGACATCAAAGTGCCCCCACATTACAAATTGCAGATTTCTTTGGGACTGATGAAAGCAATAGATTGGCTCGTAGATCAGAGCATTCTGTAAATGGATTTTTAGTTTGAGCATTTAGCATCCACACAAATAATTGCAGGGTAACTTCACAGATGAATGAGACCGTGGAAAATGTTGGGTCAGGTCTGGATGTACTGTAAATGACATCACTGCTGGTGTAGTTGGATAGCAGCTTGATCTGTGTGTGTGTGTGTTCGGTCAGACTGTGGCCATAGTGGAGACTGCAGTCTGAATGTACACTGGGTGGCTAGTTTGTGGTGCAGTAGTTGGTGTTTCATGAGCTGGCAGAGCCACAGCGGTCTACCTAGCTGCTCATTTGCTGGTCGGCTGAGTGAGTGCCACTGCTGTGGTGGTGTGTGTTTACATGTTGTCAAAGGTTTCCCAATACTTTGTCCATGGCTATTACAGAGTGACCGCAGTGTGTGTGTGTGTGTGTGTGTGTGTGTGTAGTATGTGTTTGTGCGGCTAGTCACCAACGACAGTTGGGCACACTGTCCATGTGTGCAGATAAAAACACATGTTGACCTTTAACCTTTAGGTGAGCCAAGTGGAGCCTCAACTTAGGATCTTTTATCACTAAAAAAATCTATTGACATCTTCAGATGTATTATTTTGAGTGAACAAAAGTCCCAAACCTAATAATATGCAGTATATTACCACATAAATAATAATAGTATAATAGTAAAAATACAAGTTTTATTTTAAAATAAAATAAAGTAGTCACTTCTGAGAAGTTGGAACAAATTAATTGCATGAATAAATTACTTAAAAAAAAACAATCAGATTTTTGTCACTCCTCAGTTTCAGATTTAGTTTTTCACATAAACATCGATTTTGAAATTTGTCTGACACTTGATAGAAGTTAATTTGTAATTTTAAGATTCATTAATTATTTGTAATACACAGTTACACACTAAAGAGTCAGCTTGCAGATTTAGCTTCTCTACATAGTAACTGCAGAGGTCGAGGTCTGCTCCTGACGAACATGTGGGAAAGCTCTCAGCGATGACTTGAGCAGATGCTGTAGCCGCTCACTACCCCACTGGGGAATCCCATCACGCACTGGCCGGGTGGGAGTCTGTGGCAGGAACCTTACTGTTAACCCAAGTGAAGAAGACATTTTCCATAAGCCACAGTGACTAGTCATGTGTTTGAGTTGTTGTACAGTCACTTCTTCAATATCCGTGCTGAAAAATGGACAACCCTGACTGTTCCTCGAGAAGTCTTGAACTCGGTCGTTCAAACTTTCCTTTCAGAGGCTCAGCAGGGAGGCCTGTGCCAGTATATGCACACACTAATTAAGACTGAGGCAGCGGGGGTGGGTGAATGAGGTTCTCCACAAAGCCAAAGCTCTCCTTGATGCTGGCCTAAAGCATGGTTTGCCAAAATGTCCAGTGACTGCTCTCTTTGTTCATCTGACATGCTGAAGTCTTTTCTCTGAGTCCTGGACAATTGGACTTATTGACCCGAAATACAAGCCCACTGGAAATACAGGAAATTCTGAATTAACTTAATAAACAGACAGTGTCTGCTCACTCAATCTGTTTTAAAGAGAGGATTGACACCTGCTTATTAGTTTGTGCATGAAATTAAGGCTGTGGGGCCGTCAAGGTTGAGGATTATGAAAAACGGAGGACAGGGCCAAGAAAAATAAAATCGAATCTGATAGAAATCATTGAAATGTGACAAGTGCGTTAGAGCTGAGAGCCTGAAATCATATGTAGTGTTGACACAGGGAAGAACTGCTCTGTGTTAAGAATTGATGAATGGAAATTGTTGATCTGTCAGCACCTCGCTGCAGAGGGACCAGATCACTCAATAGCACATATCATCATCTGAAGAAACAGTAGACACTCGGGAGATCCTGATGTCTTATTTTCCAGTGACTGAAGTGTTTTTTTTATTGTGTTTACTTATTGGTCAGTGAGGTAAAATACATACATACATACACTCCCAGAAGATCCTCCAGTGTTTTTCCGGTAAGACCTCAAGAGCATCATGGTGTAATATATCCACGTCAAGCCCCTGGGACAAACAACACCCCTCTCCTCTTTGCGGTTCACCAGATAGTTTGTTGTGTTGCCAAGGAAGTCAAATGTAATTTTGTGATTGGTTGCCAAGAACTATGGCCGAGTCTGCGGTTGGTACGGGCTTTGTAGAGAGGAATGGTAGCTTCCTGACTTAAAGAAAGCTTGTCTGACTGATGAGCAGGGGGGAAAATTTGCCACTCTGAATGGGGAAAGTATGGAAAGTGTAGGACTTGTGTGATGGCACGCCGCAAAATGATATTGTTTCAAGATGTGGAGCCGGGTCCTCTGGACAGGAAACCTCACAATCTGGCACTTTGTCATCCCCTGTTGTTATACAATCACTGAGTGCAGCTTTAATGTTACACTGAAATGCCAACTCTTGTATATTTACTCTTTTTTTTTAATGGTCCATTCATCTGCAGAGGGTTCAAACGGCAACTGTTTGCCAAATCAGTAACCGCTCTGGGGTAATATCAGAACCTATAATTAACATGGGTCTGCAAAGACTAAGCAAAACCAAAATCTTGCCATTATGTGGAATAAATGATCAGCACCTTTTCTCAGACAACATGGTTTCAAAAGGTTCGACAAACCTTTACCAAAGCTCCTGTGCTCTCCTGTCTTTGCCAAGTCATTGTGTTGTGTTTCATTAACGGGCTCTCTCTCTCCATCCTCTCCTCTCTTTCTCCCGCAGCTCCACATCACCATCTCTCCGGAGAAAGTCAAGCTCAACGTGGACTGCCAGGAGGTGGCAGAGAAGCCGATCAAGGAGGCCAACAACATCACACTCGACGGCTATGAAGTGCTTGGCAAGTTGGTCAAGTCTGGAGGCGGGAAGAGGCAGTCTGCACCAGTAAGTAAAAAAAATTAAAAAAAAACACTTGGAAAACCACGTTTGGAAAAGCATTTCGCAACTTTCCAAATAGCGAATGTCCAAAAATCTCTTGTGCGTAGATGCAAATTTTGGTTTTAACTGCTCCCAGTGACTGCTGGAAGGACGAGTCCCTCCATCATCCTGTCTCTCTGAGGGCGGTGTTGTTGTCTGCTCTCAACATTGACTTTCATTTGTGAATGGGAGCCATTTGTAACACCTCTCCATGTTTTCTTCTGTTGTTTAGTTCCAGCTCCAGATGTTCGATATTATCTGCAGCTTGAGCTGGGTCAGCCGAGACAAATGCTGCGACCTGCCCGCCACAGTAAGAACAAGTGTCACTGTGAAGTTATTTAATACTGAAGTCAAGAGGTCATTTACAGGTGCAAGACTGGAGAATTAATTTAGATCTTAACTAAGAGAATTAGTAAGAAGAGAGCCGTTCTGATTATATATACTGTATACATGCGTAACATCTCAGAGCTTCACCATCTATGTTGTCTTTAAAATGGAATGTGGCCATTGAGTGAAACGAATGGCTGATAAGACGATTACTTCTTGCGTCAGCCGAACTGAATAGAGCCTTGTATCCTGTGTATTTGTGCTGATCGCACTGTTGCCGGCACGACCTCCCTAAAACACATGAAAACAAGCGCTCCTTTAGCTCACAGAGCAGAGCGTGTGTTATATTTATTTGGATACACCATGTTAAATAGCGGATGCAGGCACATTTATCCAATTAGAGGTAATTCGTCTGTGATTTGCATCAGATATTAATACACCACATCAATGATCACCGTGTTATATAATTTGCACAATGCCAAAGTTTTTTGCAGCTGTCTCTGAGTCTCAAAGCCTGAGCACTGACTTTGTTGATTCCAGTCACATGTGAGCCACTGTTCCACCGTGACCTTTTGCTGGGTTTCTGATCTGTCTCCTCTTCTTAAACGACCAAGGCACAGCCGCAGTTCGCCATGATACTGTCACGAAATTACATCAGGGATTTTTGGGGGGTTTTGTTTTACTCTGCAGAGTAAGATGTGCTCTCTGTTATTAATGGGTATGAAAAATGACTCTTTTCTAATTTCTGTCTCCTCTGTCTTCCTCTCCAGAGAGATGAGGCCAAGTGCCCATCACTACCCCACTCGTGCACATGCACACAGGACAGCATCGGCCCTCAGGGGCCCCCTGGACCTTTGGTAAAGACACTTTCCAAACACATCCAATCTCTGCACCTTCATGTCTTTCTCTACCTCCTCTTCCTCTGTTTTCACCTGATAATGTTTTCTTCTCAGTCCACTATGTTTCCATGATAATGATAAAGCCTCTTCCCTGTGCTGATCCACACAGAAAGTCTTAACGTTATAATGACCATCTCAGCTATAAGTACCTTCTTGACATTGGCCTGCTCTACAGTCTGAACTTCAGTAGACCGAGGTGGTCCCTCGAATCAGGAGTGGTATTTTCTTTTCCTCTGGAAAGAGCAGTAGAGGATGAGACCAGTGGCATGCACAGAAATATGGGTTTAGGGAGAAGTGTCAAAAGATAAATGCCTGTTGGAAAAACAACAGTGAAAACGTCTCGGGGAGAAGTCTGGAATATGTGTGCTTGGTAACCTCACTAAGCCCCAGCGAGGATTTCATAGGGCTTGTTTTGTTTTTTTTAGGGCTTTTGGAATCTGGTCCTGTTGTTACACTCACTCAGCCTTTTTTGGATCTTTGCTTTTTCAGGGCAGCCCAGGTTCTAAAGGACCACGAGGAGACAGAGGAGAGCGCGGCAATGTTGTGAGTTTAACTTTACGTCACTTTTAGCATGCAAATTATCTGTGTTTTTTTTTTTATTTTACAGGCTGTGATTTATTTTACTCTAAGTTAAGTGCTAAACAAATAATCAGACGCTGTTAATAGCCAATGAAGCTCGCTGACATTATCAATAATAGTAAATCTACACATAATAAACCTCAACTTCTCATTGCCATGGAATTTCAGAAGCTATTATTACTCTGTGAGGAAATTGCAAACATCTGAATTCAGTTATCAAACGCTGCTGTATATTTTTGCTCAACTTGATTTAAAGGGAGCCCCCTGAATGGATCATTTGCCAACACTGCTAACTTTTCATTTTCTGTATCGGTGGAATTAAAATGCTCAGTTAGGTTTGTCTTGGGGTTGTTTTCCAAGTGAGTGGCTTTGTAACGGCCTTTATGTTGTGACTGGGTAATTCTGCAGGGTGCAATGGGTCCACGCGGTGAGCAAGGACTCCCAGGATCAATGGGACCACCGGGTCCACAAGGCCCTAACGGACTGTCTCTACCTGGACAACCTGTGAGTTTACCTCCACTACAAAGCATTCATATATGATATTAGGAATACAAAACAAAGATGACATCTGAATGTATATGACAGACATTGTCATGTATGATTAGTGTTCGTATGTGCTGATATGAAGGAGCAGTTTGTGTGAAAGTAGTTGAAATATACTGCAGATCCACCAGTGAGATGGATTTACAGCAACAGCCAAAACACATTAGATTCCTTGTCTACAGGCAGCTAGACTGCTTCTTTATTTTCTTACCAGCAGATGTTCTTGTCAAAACATGAAATCAATCACAACTGAAGCCTGAAAAAAGGTATAAAACAAAGATTGAAGCATCTCGCAAACCTCTCTTTTCGTCTGTCCTCCTGACTTCAGGGTCGCCAGGGACCAAAGGGAGATGCTGGAGACCCGGGCATGACTGGTCTGCAAGTGAGTACTCCCTTCGCCTCTTGTGGTTTATGAACAGGAAACTATCCATACAGAGGGGCGCTGCTGCTACTGGAGCCTGGATTCAGTCCATACAGCGAGATTGAAACCACACTCTGAGTGGGAGGTTTACAATGCCATCCTCCAGGGGGAGACCCACACGCTCAAATCAGCCTGTTGATTGACAGACAGCAGAGGCTCCAGTGATGCAGTTAAACTATTATGAAGTGTGGACTCGTGTTACCAGAGGGAAATTAGGGAATGGAACATGTTCTTCTGCGTTGTAACTGAAGACTGAAGTGAAGTTTGAGCGTCTTTGACTTACAGTAGTTTTCATCTGGGGGAAACTCCTTGGATGAAAGTTCAAAGTAGAGGCGATTTAACCCTGAGCTGCTTCAGATTATCGATCCCACTGCTCACGTCAGAGAGCAGAATTCAATTTTACATCACATGAGAACTTGTGAAAGTGCATTTTTGAGTGGGCTGGCATTACGTGGCCATCTCTTGGCTGAGCAAGCTTTCATTCAGCCTACTGAGGTCATCCGAGCCAACTCCCACCATTCAACTGGAGTGAACATCAGCACTGGGTATTCTGGCCTCTGAATAAACAATGTCAGACATGGGAGAAAGTCCCATTCTGAGATATTTAGAGCCTATTGGCAGCATTGTGTTGGCTACTTCACACAATAAAGCTTATTATAACAGCTCAGTTCAAGTCGATGTAAGAGAGAGATTGTTTCAGTTTAGAGTACTAGGGTGATAAATTATCTTTGGCCTAACTTTTTTTTTTCTGGTTTAACAGAGGCATAAGGGAGCTGTGTAAATATGTTGTTCCTGATCACTAGTATTTGATTAAGTGTGTCTGTTTCTTTCCCAGGGTCCTCCTGGGCAACGTGGTCCTCTGGGCCCTGTCGGACCAGGCGGAGTGCGGGTAAGTTCGAACTCTAGGCCGGCTCAGTGTACACTAAGCATACAAATGGATCCAACACTCACTTTACACACACTTTGCATGTGATCACCTGCCCAGCTCAGGGTATATACAGAAGTCCTGCCATTATGCTGCATGTTCTCATTTTCGTCAGCCAAAATAACACCTGAGAAAGTAATTTCAAATGACAGACTCGAGGCGGAAGCCAATGTAAAGTCATGACACTGATGTACTACATGAACAGGGTCCCTGGAGTGTTGTAACACACGTGTGATTGTGTGTTGTTTCCACATAGGGGCCACCAGGAAAGGAGGGACCATCTGGACCCAGAGGCCCACCGGGGCCAATGGTGAGTGTGTTTGTGTTTGTGCCTTTGTCTTGTGCAGAAAAGAGCGAAACGTTTATTCCTCAAGTGTGTTTTACCTCCTGGTACATCTACAACTATTACTGCTCTGGATCCATTGCACTCTGCTGGAAGAGCATGTTAACTGTAGTGTCTCGGCCCTGTTGCTGTTACGAGGATGGCGCACGCATCTCATTTTCTTCCTCTGTGGTTTTGGTGGACGTCTGACTCTACTTAATACAGCCACCGTTCCAACAGGCAACACTCCAGCATAGAATTCACATGCACTATACCATCCAAAGTGCTCTCTGTTTCCATCTCCTCTTTAGTGCTCTTGGCAGCCTGTGCCACAGCCACCAACCCCACCTCCCACCCCCCCGGCAGCATAGATCCCCACTTAAAGCATGTCATGTCACACAACCATTAATACGGAGCAGAAGTGAAATGATGCAATCACTTACTGTGCAGTTATTTGAAAATAAACGCTATTTGCTCTTTTCCTTTTTTTCTCTCAGGGAACCCCTGGAAATCCAGGTGTACCGGGAATCACTGGGAAAACAGGGAAACAAGGAGATACAGGAAATGCAGTATGTATTTAAATAACAAGGCTCAAAGTGATGGTTGAATGAAAACGTTTAGGGAAGGAGTTTAAGTTTAAGTTTAAGGACATTGTCACTGCTTTGTCTAACTTTGCTCCCGTCTTTGTCAGGGACCTGCTGGCATTAAAGGAGAGAAAGGAGAGAGGGTATGTATAGTTTTTCATTGACTGAATCATACAAATGGTTTATCCAGCAACAATAGAGACGCAGCGCCATCTCTTAATGAAAATGTATTTTTTTCTCCAGGGTGACTTTGCATCCCAGAGCATGATGCGTTCCATTGCCAGACAAGTTTGTGAACAGCTTGTGAACAGTGAGCAAAAGTTTTCTTGTTCCTGAGGGTTTATTCTAATGATGCCAAGGGGATAACTTTGATAGTCCTCAAAATATGTATCCAGATCCAACTTACTTATTTCCTCTTTTCACAGGTCAAATGAGCAGAATCGACATGATGCTCAACCAGATTCCTTCTGGATATCGTAGCAACACTCCGGGGCCAACCGGTCCTCCTGGACCCCCTGGCAACCAGGGATCCCGTGGAGAGCCTGGGCAGCCAGGTCGAACTGGTTTCCCTGGAAGCCCAGGTACACCTGGAAATCAAGGAGAGAGAGGTACTTTATTTTTCCACTTTTTCCAAAAACTAACCTAATTACCGAAATATTTAATTTCCCCCCTGTGTTTCATACATGCTTTTTAGATATACGCTAATTAAAAATAACTGGCTTTATTGATGTAAAATATGATTTGTGGTCTTCTCCATGATTTTGTAGGTTTGTCGGGAGAGAAGGGAGAGAGAGGATCTCCAGGAACTGGTATCAGAGGACAAAGAGGCCCAAGTGGTCCACCAGGTAACACAGGTTACCTTTTCTTTAGCCTGTTTTAGTTGAATCTGTGTTCACAGTGAGGCAGGAACCATCGAATGATCCCCTCCAGAAACAGTTTGCTGGTGTCCCACTGTTCTCTTACTCCAGATTCACTGTGACAGCAGAGTATTCCCGTATTCCAATTAAAATGACACATTGCTACCAGAGGCCAAAGTTTAGCTCCAATATATATGATTCAGGCACTGACAGTTTGAGCAGCTGCACCAAATGACACCTTTGGAAACAAAACAAACACAATCCCAGTTCTTTCCTCTCTTGAGGATTTACAGTATGTCTTGTGTATACTGAGCTTCTCCAAACACTCTGCACATGTGAAATATTAAATAGTAAATGGAAGGCATTTACATCCAACATTAAGGAGATGAATCTGTGTGTCTAGAGTTAAGACAGTGAAGGTCATGATGTGGTCTTCGAAACATTTACTAGAAAATGTTATTATAGACTTATTTATCAGATTAAAAAAATATCATGGCCTTCTCTCGGTTGTAGTTGATCTGTAAACAGCTTCAGAAGATTTCTGTTCCCCACTGAAGGTATTGCAATACAACAGGAACCTTCTATTGATGTCTACCCCACAACACCAAACACTGTTTGTGAATGAAGTGAGATACAACTGGGGACCAGAAGGAGGAAGTCCACGCTGATGACTCATTTGTGTGTGTGTAGTTGGATTGTTGTACAATGAGCTTTCTTTGGTGGCTTCATCGACAACACATGGGCTCACTTAAGGCAGAGAAAAAGAGAAGGGGGGAAATTTCCATCCTGAGTTTTTACCGTCTAGACACATGGGGCCAGGGGGTAACTCCACACAGCTCCAGACTTTTCTCTTTTTTTTTTCTTTTGAGTCCAGCTTTTTAATTGAGCCATTGAAAAATTTAAATTACAGTGCTGCAGCTCCATGTTACCCCCACCTTTCCAACTGAAAATTTACGGGGGGGATGCCTGTGGGTTTCTTCATTGAGCTCCAGAGACTCCCTTTTTCAAACCGCCCTCACTCACCTTCTCCTTCCTATTTGCAGGGCCACCAGGCGAGTCTAGAACTGGACCCCCAGGTACTACTGGCTCAATGGGGCCTCGTGGGCCTACAGGTCGCCAGGGTACTTCTGGGGTGAGGGGACCACCAGGACCCCCTGGATACTGCGACTCTTCTCAGTGTGTTGGCATTCCTTACAACGGACAAGGATACACAGGTACACACAGTACTCTCTAGGTCCTGCATGGTACTGCATAAGATTAAGGACTAAGTGTATGCAGACTAATGACATTTGCAACTCAGTGCACTACTTCTTTCTTTGATAATGTATGGAGGTATGGATGTTCCACAGTGATGATATTAAACAGAAAACAGTTTTAATGCAATTCAATAAGATTTTCGTGAACTAAGCTCCGCCCCCTTAATTACAGTTAAACAGTGGGTTAAGCAGAGTAGATTTCTTATTTTTAGCTGACGACAGTTGATTTTGGATAAAATGACAACTGTTACTGGCAGATTTTTTTTTTGCCGTAAATAGCTAGTGAATTAAGCAGATGTTAGCTTCATGGGTTGTTCGAAAACTGCTTGAAAGCTGTTCCAAAATAAGAATGCTTTAGAATGGTCTTCAATATGCATTTGATGCGTTTGTGCAAAACTAGTTAAATATATATATTATATCGTATGATAAGAAAAAAAAATTTGAAAAAGAATTTGTTATTTAATCATCGCTGATTAGCTTAGATAATTGGGCAAGCAAGGCATTGAGAAATCCAAAACTCGACAGACCTGCCATGGCAAGTTATGATCACTGTTACCAACAATTTTAAAGGCAGCCACAAATTCTGTTGGGCTCCATGTCCACGCGATTAAGTTGTTTTCACGTAGAAAATACCAAGCTCATCATTGTAGAGCTCGGACTGTGTAGTCCCAGTCACTAAACTGTAAGACAACTGATTGGTGGATATTACCCAGGGTCCTCCGCTTCCTGAACCAGAAGAGCTGCCACTGTAACAAATACACCAAACTCTTTTCAGATTTATTCACATTTTAAAAGTTTACTCACTCAAATATCAAAGATAACTGACTTCTGAGTCCTTTTACCTGATCTACAGTTCAGTATTGCTCTTAACTTGCTGGACGTGATTCTGACAATTCAAACTGCGACTGTCAGTCAGTTCCACACTTCACTTCTCACAGGAGATTGTACCCACCACCAAAGTTACACAGAGTAAGAACAGACATCCAGGGTACAATCAATATCAATTTTAAGCTGCTAGGTAAAAATGCATGGTGCTGCTTTGAGTGGAAAGTAGAGAAATGGAAAAAACTAAGTCACGTTAAATCAACTTTTACAAAAACAAAAACGTTTTATAATTGAACAAGCAATGGAGCTCTGATTGGTCACGTGAACATGTTGCTGCTTTCCTTGACATAATGAACTAAGTCAGTTTGAATACACCCAGCCACTGGCATAACATTCACTGACAAATCAGCATTTATCCTCCAGGGAAAGACTTGTCCAACTGTGACATGTCAAAACGTGTGAAAGACGCTGTTTGGAGGCAGGGGCTTAGTGAACGATCAGCATCCAATACCTCCATACATTTGATGTACGATTTTAAAACTGGCATGTTCATTGCATTCTAGCTAGTGGTGTATGATGACTTGCATTAAATCGAGTAATATGCTAATAACTTTGTTCCACAGAGAAAACTCACACCCTCTTTTAAACTATTTTCAGGTATGGCATAGTAAACGCTCTGTCAGCTGTGCCGCTTACACTTTGAAGCCAAGTTTCTGAGAGGTTTGCCCACTTGCTATGGGGCATGTAAGGATAATCACCATGGACATAATTATTGAACATTGAAACAAACATTACAAAAGCCAAAAAAATACGCAAAACGGAGCGGCACTAACATCAACTCACAGCTACAAGCTACAGCGATGGCAACCTGCTGGCCTGTTTGCATCTTGAACCACAAACCGTTGGGAAGTTTAAAAAACAAAACAGAGACTGAGCATTTCTACGAAGGAAGGAGCATGTACAAAACACCATCCAAAACAACTACTAACAAAAAGGATTTCATAGCTGAAAGCAATGTTGATGTAGCGTTGACATGTGTAAATAAATCTAATGTTTTATTTTTTTTTTGTCTTGTAAATGATTGTTTGAACCAGGACATTTCACTAAAAATCAAGTTAACATCTGTTTGGAGCTTGTGCCTCATAACCCTCTGCTTACTTACCACCAGCATAACCTTTGTTTAAGTGACTTAAACAGCTCTGGTAGAGAATTAAGCATGTTCCATTTGTACTTTTAATCATCATGCTCATTGTGTACATTCAGTGCCATTTCCATGCGTCATTTGTAGTTTCAACTGCTTATTTTACTGCTCAGTTTTTTTCATATTTAGCTTTTTTCGGTACTTTAAGAAGCAATAGTTTGACACGCAAGGCATTTCTGAAAGTCCATTGTGCAATATAACTTAAATTTTGCATGTGAAAAGTTGTAAGAGGGAAAAAAAACTTTTATTTGATTGGCCGTCCCGAAAATTTCTTCTAGTCGACAGCTACCCGCCCGAAGCTGAGGTAGAGTCTATACCTGTGGAGCCAGCTGAAGAGTTTGACACAATACAATCGCCCGGTTACACACGGAACCAACGAGGAAAGAGATCACTAACAAGAGACAATACAGACACGTCATAGCTTCAAGAAAGAGTTCTCAGAAAGTATAAGATTGAAATGACTTCCACGATCACTTAATGTGAGGATCATGTGATATTCAGAACAAAACTAGTACTTATATGGGTTTGATACCCCTGGTTATATTGAACATATATATTTTACATGAGAAAGTTTAGCAAGATGACTACAAACCTTCATTCATTACAAACCTGTGTGCTTGCTAAGTGCTACCCTTTTAAGTGTCTGCTTGTAAAGTAACTAAGTGTTTATCAGAGTCCATTGTGTAAAGCACTAATCATGTGAAAACCAGCGGAAAGTGTGGCGAAGAAAGACAACCCGTGCTTTTTTTGGTCTATTTTCAATGTGTAAAAGCTGTTTCAGATACGCCAACAATTAATTTGGAAGATTAACTTGATTCCCCAACATTGTGATGTTTTATATGACTTGTAAGCCAAATGATAATCTGACTTATTGTAACAAACCAAACTTTTTTTCTGTTACCAAAGGTGGAATTGCATGTTTGTGTTGTATATTTACTGAGGATTTCTAAGTCAGAATATAGTTGTTGTTTTCTATCAATGCAGTTTGGATTTGCTTGCAAGACTATGGACATAGAATTGCCTTTCTCATGTTTTAACTGCACATTTTGTGAATTCCACACAGCCTTATTTTCTTATTTATTTCTGAAACAGAAGAGGCATTTTTCAATAAAACTACTGAAAATGTAGCATTTGTCTTGGCCTCCCATCTGTACAGAACATTTTGTATACAGCCAAATATATCGAGGGTCAGCTCATTAGCTGTTAATCAAACCTTACTATCTTCCCTTTTCTACTAAAACCCTCCTGAAAGAGAAGTCTTCTGATCCGGAGTGCCAAAACCTGTTCTTCCAAACATTAGGGCCTTGAGGAGTTGAAGGTCTAGCCTTTGTTTATATTGACAACCACATGGGTTTAGGGCCATCCAGAATGTCAGTTTGTGTCAGATCGACAAGAAGAGGAAGGAGGGAGTGTGAGCAAGCAAGCAGTCCAAAATACCTAACCTTTCCCCCTTTTTTAAAATGCACCGAGTTTGGCTTTAGTCCTATCAGGTTGTAATGATTATACTGACACAAGGAAACAATACAAATGTAACTGGGCAGATACCAGACCTGGAAAGACTCACAGATTTCCACCCATTAAACATATCTAACGATGAAACAAGAGATGCATGAAGTAAGGAACAACTTACGCCATTTCCCTTTATCGTGGTGAAATGAGAGCAGGTCTGAGGAGGAGCTCTGAACAAATGCCAGCGATGGGTGGGTGTGGGGAGTTGTGGGTGATCAAGGTCAACATCACCACCACACGAGGCAAGAAATCCTGTTTGGAAACCCTTAAATTTCTTACCCTGATTTCCTGAATAAGCAGCCTTGGGGCACGTTTGGAGTATCTCAAATTGGACATTTATATTTAATGAGAGCTGGAAATTCTCGCAGGGAACGCACTGTATGTGTCTGAACAGCTGGTAAACTTAAGCCATAAAAGAGGCGAAGGCAACTCTGTGAAAGTACATACACAAAAGAGCTGACATCAGAACACATCGTTTATTTCTGACTCCTCTGTAAACCTCCTGTTCAATTACAATTCTTACCTCTGAGCTACAACAGAGGTAAGAATTGTAGATGAAATATGTTCTCACCTCTTTACGCTATGTCTCAACATCAGGCTCTGATTTTTGTTGTGACGTCATCCTTTGACACTGTCCAACGCAACACCGAAGCCTTTAAAGACCCTCCCTCCTTTTCTGTTTCAACCACAACCAATCGAACCATGCTTCCCTCCAAACTCACAAAAAGCTGAGCTAAGCTAACTGACTGGAGGGTCATCTTTGATGGACAGATATGATAGCGGTATAAAGGTTGCTTATACTACAGTCAAAAATATATTTTTAAAATAAAAGAAATTGGAATTCGTCGTCAAGAAGCCGAAACAAGAACAATCCCAAACGTCTACCGTACAGTCAAATTAAATAATTGTACACGTTAAGACAACAATCGTGTTTTGATTAATTTCTTTAAAGATGTCTCACATTGTTGCAGCGTGGAAGCGTGTGTTAGCACGTCACAGTAACGCAGACCGAGGTTTGAAGAAAACATAACTCACCACAACACGCCATCAGGTTTTGATATACTGAAGAGCCGACTACATTAAAGTTTAATGAACTGAATGGCTTCTTTCTTGATGTACAATTCATCTAATGCCATCTAAACCAAACAGGCTGAATTCTTGAGTTGTTTTAAACATTGAACGCTATGAGAGTGAATTTGTGCATGAACGCTGGGCAGCACATGAATGAGCCTGGCACTGAAACATTAAGTAACTGAAAAATCAAATGATTTGGTCTTTGAGGAGTGCCATGAAAGCATGAGAGTTGGGGTAAGAGATGAAATAATGGATATCACATGCACTGGGACGTTGGAACATGTGGAGATTTTGACTATTTTAATTAAAACACGTTATAGCTCTGCTCATAATGTAACATGACTGCACAGTACATCCATCATTACAATGCAATCCTTACATAGAGATAGAGAACAGACATGAAACATCCTCCTGGCAACGGACAGCAAATATAAATACATGCTTCTGTAATGTATCTACATTGAAACATTAATCATTTACAGTGTGGACAGTCGCATTCAACACGCCTCATTAAGGGAATAGTTGAAGATTGCTGGAAAATCTTAGTTAGAGACTTTAGTGTGATATCAACCTTAACATCGTAATCTCCGCAAGAAAACAAACCATATTAGTACAAGGAAACCAAGTATTACTCAAGGTCACTTCATCACAGTGGAAACTTCAACTTCACAGGGTTTGAAGGATGGGATTCCTGAGAGAAACTAGCATATGGCACGAAGGAGCCAAGGTTTCAAGCCCTAGAGACACTGACCAATTTGGGTTTTAGAAGACCAATAACAACTAAGATTTTTATTAGATGGCCTTTGCAACAAGCCAGTGTTCTGTTCCGATTTTATGTTTTTTAAGTTGCAAAAATGTCTCCTCTGAGTTCTACCTTTGGCAGCATGGACGAGCCTCTGAACCAACATCTCGACTATGCAACACTCCAGCAAAATCGGTACAACAATTTATTATCAAAAATACATTTGTGGCATTCCATCAAAAACAAAATAAAATCAATTTACTTGAAGTTACAACCTTCCTGCCAACGGTACTCGCACATTATACTGTATGTAATCTCATCTTGGCTTTAACATCGCAGTCAGGGGAATCACTGCACAAAGACAACCAGACACAAACGTATATTAATTGCTTTACTTGAAGCAGCTTGATTCTTGAATTGCCAATCAAAACCTAGAGAAGGAATGAAGTAGACATTTTGAACATGAAGGAGGATTGACTCCTCCAAGGGCAAATATTCAGTCAGCCTGCAGACAGTAGGTTTTCACAGACGTGAGATGCCAAGAGCAACAGCGGAGCAGCACTCCCACTTTGGATATAGGAAGAGGAGAGTCAGCAGCTAGCCAGCTGTCCCTGTAAAAAAAGGAGCTTTGGTTGTGAATTATTCCTCTTAAAACAACCATGTCCTGGTTTGCCCCATTCCCTGTCACCAAATGCATCCCAAACGGGAAACAAAACAAGGAACTATGCGGTGTGTTTTATACATAAAGTCCCTCTTGATTCTCCTGGACTCAGCCTATAGTATCGTATAACTTAAAATACTAATGAGAGACACATGTAAAATGTTTTGAGGCCAAACATGGATGAGCTTGTTGATATTTCAGTCTTGCTTGATTTGGCAGCACCCAAGGGGAGTGGAGACAACGGCATGCGAGGTTCAACACTTACTAAGCAGCTACTTTGTCAGGAATAGAAAACACCTATGTGTTTACAGCGCAGAAAAACAAACTCAGGTTGTTTCAATAAAGGAGGAAGCCAAGAATAATTCTTCCTGCGAACTGATGTTATTATGCTCACTCACTAGATGTTTTCCAAGCCACAGCAGGCCAAGGTAAGGAGCTTCAAGTCTTCCTTTCAAAACCTAAATGTTATCCACTGAAATTCTGTTGTCTGAGACTCTGATTTTGATTTGGGAGAGTAAACAATAAACAATGTGGCTGATTTCCATTGAATAAAATTGATAACATTAATGCTATTGTGTTCCATGGATGCCTCATCAGTAGTTATCTGAATCCAGCGTAGCACTGGCAGCCTTTGCAAAATACAATAAGTAACACTAAATGCAGACATAATTACAGAATGTAAATATATTGAGTGGTTGTTGCTGAATTCAGAAATAATAGTTGTTTACAGGTTAATAAAGTTTTTAAGTTGAGGATTTATTTGTATAGGTTACATGCTATAATGTTTAAAATATGCATGATTTGTCTCATGTCATACATCGCTGCTCTTCACCCATTGTCTGTTATGCTCATTGTTGCCCCAAAAACT
This sequence comes from Verasper variegatus, assembly GCA_026259375.1. Taxonomy (NCBI): domain Eukaryota; kingdom Metazoa; phylum Chordata; class Actinopteri; order Pleuronectiformes; family Pleuronectidae; genus Verasper; species Verasper variegatus. The sequence goes on from CM048049.1 coordinate 8,876,235, forward strand.
CTCAACAGAAGTAGCCATTGGCTCTCTGAAATGTAGCTAAAAGAAGCTAGATTGCGTGAAGACGTTATATGTTACGTAGATACGTTTAATTTGCATACGCCGTGCTGCCAACCGGCAGAACTTTTGTAAGCACTAAATAGCTAAATGTCACACTAATGGAAAGAAAAAACCCTGAAAAGGATAATACAGGCACTTAGATCCACAAGATCTAAATGAATATTACTTCTAATTTTGGGATCCCTTCTTTATTCCACCCAGCTCAGTGAATGCTAGACGCTGTGCACAGCTGTGGAGATCACTGACGATTAAAGCCAGTAAGTGTTTTGATTGCCTCGACTATCCCACCAACGGTTGCACTGATGTTTATGAACTGTCTGACCTTTTTCCAGAATGAGCTGTGATGGTGTATTTATTTAGAGATGACGGGTGGTCTCAGATGCTTTGTAGTTCTGAAGGTTTACTCATCCAGAGGATCTCTGTGAACAGAAGATAGTTGTCGACTGTTGCTGTTAGGAAGTGTTAACATTCTATGATACTGTATTTTCAATTCATGTATGAATGTAGGAATGGACGGATCTGTCAACAACCTGAGTACGTCAACATCAATCTGCTTCTATTAGCACTCATTTATTTCAGAAGTTGGGATTTCGAACCAACCAGACATCAAAACGCAGCCATAGGCTGAAAAGGAATTGTTTGGAATAGTCGTCTGTTTTGTCTTGTATTGAGTTACAATCATTTGTAAAATAGAAAAACCTGATTTGATGGAAGAACTGAGAAAAAGGTTAAGTAGTTTCATGAAGTTTGTGCCACAGGAAGTGTCTCCTCTGAAGTGGTCTGGAACAGGACACGCCATGAGGTCAGTTGTTGAATGTAAGATAAAAATGAGATGCAAATATAAATATGCTTTGGAGCATGGAGTATGTTCTGGGGACAAGATGCAGCCACACAACTTCAGAGTTTTTGTGGGGACAGAACACTAAACAAGCACTTAATGATGAACAGATCTCAGAGGCCGTTTCACAGGGATTTACCAAATTTGAGTTTGCTGGAGGAGATTTCATTCCAACAGATCCTGGTGAGATCGAATTTTAATGCTCAATAACTGGCACATTTATATGTGTGGAAATCTATGTTTTAAAGATAGAGGCTGTGGTTTTGCATGGGGTTGTTTACACCATGTTTTTAGTCGAAAAGTCTGCTTATATCTACCTACGAGGTGCATTCAAGGACCGTCGTCCGCTAGCTTAGCCACATCCGGTGGACTTTTAGTGTTGGGTCTTGCGGACACTTGGATGACACCGGTATGGAGGCAAGTTGTGTTTTTTCTGCTGTTTTATTACTTCTGAAGTCTTGGTCACCATTGACTTCAATTGTATTGGATTCTGCTCTAACACTGTTTACCCCCCGAGACTCCAGAAGGGTTTTGAGGATTCAAACACTTCCCCCACCCCTCCATCGGCATAATGGTGAGTAGATAATGAGTGAATTTTCATTTTTCAGTGAACTATCCCTTTAGTGCTTTCATATTCCGATGAGCCCTCCGATTTATCATGAGGCTGCTTGGTTGGTCCCCTCCTGAGGTTGGACACCACAAAATGCTAGGTGACCTAGTGGAAACCATAACATAAGTGCTAGCTAGTTACATTTCACAATAGCCACAACAGAGCCCCCCATTGTGACACTGAGTTTGTTCAGATATTTGTGTGGGTGTAGTAGCGTGGGGGGCCTGTCTGTGTAGGCTCGGACAGTCAGCGCCTAACCCCCCCAGGAGACTGTGAGAATAAGAACTCTTGCTGAGGGTCAGCGTAGTGCTGTGTCGTTCTTTCCTCAAAGAGAAACTTTGAGAAAATCCTCTTCAATTTCCCCTCCAGGCTGTAGCAGCAGCTGGCAGAGCAGCCAGTCATTTTGACCCCTGAATCCCCCAACGGAGAAAGAGTCTCTGTGACTCAGCTCCCAGAGGTGTCTGTGAATGTCAATGAGAGGAAGGAAATATCATGCTGTTCTGGGAAAGACTGACAAAAATATGGATAATGCCTTCAAAAATTCCTTTTTTGGCTGAAAGGATATTTGCAAAAAAATACATTAGTGTTTTGAGCTAGACATAATGGTCAAAGTGGCTTGTAAGAGAAGAGGGCTGTTAAAGTGTTCTCATAGCATATATAGCTGTGAAATATTTTTAGGATTCCCACGTTTTAATTTGGCCTGAAAACTATAGCTTTACTAACTTGAATTCATTCATGGATCAAAAAAAGGGTGAAATAATTGTTTTTCGTATCATGACCCACCTAATATTTCAGCACACATTTCCGTGACACATTTTTAATTTGGGTCAGCTGTTGATTTAATTTAGATTATATCACTTCGGTTAATCGTTTTAATGGAGAAGATATCTCATACAGACATCTCGTGAAACAGGTATTTTTGTTTAACTACTAGGAACTGACCAGAACGGGGTCAATGAAAACATTAGGATTCATCCTCTGGGAACATCAGACACCCTCTTTGACCCCAGCATCTCAGGGTATACCCAGAACACACCAGAGAGGTTACTAGTGCTAGGAATGCATTGGGACCTCCCAGCGAGAGCAGGATGTAACAGCAGGGGAGAAGGTGGGTGCCATAAAGACCACCATGCTTAGCTTTCTGTCCATAAATCCATGGATGGGCTGATGGAAAAATGGTCATGTGGACAACAATAGAAGGATTCTCCCTCAGGGATTTACACAACCTACAGTAGATTTCAGGATAATAATTTTGTCACGTGCCAAATTAGTCAAGGGGAAACAGAGGGTCTCTAAATCAGTAGAATTGATATTGTAGGAATTAATCATAGCTATTTTCATGGCTAACTGATTTTGGACTTTGGACGGTGAGTGTTAGACAGAACATGTTACCTACCAAGATTATAGGCTAAACCAAAAGTCTACATGGGTAAATATCAGAGAGGTTCTTTTACTTTCAGACTGTACAAGTCTTTTAGTTTGAATCAGCTGCTTTGAGGCCTGATGGTCTTCATCTGTGTGGGAGGGACATTTCAAGTGAATGAGTTTTTTTAATAATCCCACTCCTATCAGTGATGGATTTCACAGACGTTCACTGTCTGCTTCTCTGCCGTGCGGTTACAGATGAACCGGATGACGACTGGAGGGGTTGTGGTCCTCCTACATCCACCCCCCCCTCACCAAATAATGTGTAATGGCAGCAATAGGTCCTGTTTTAAATTTAAAACACTGTTTTGGCACATTTAGTTTTAATGCAAAACACACATGCTATTATTATATTTTGCCAGCTGATAACTGTTGCTAGCTGTGACTATCTCACCCCTTTACAATTTTTAAGTTTCCAGCTGACTCATTTTAAAAGGAAAACCGTCGAACAGTTGCAGTAATTTAAACCACACTTACTAATCCTCATTATGTTGGGTCATCACTGACAGCTGTATACATGTGTGGGACTGTGGGACTCTGAGCTGTAGGCTGTAGTGTACATGCCTCAGACATTTTCACTCTATTATGGACATTTTAGGGCATTAACTAGTGAACATATTTACACACTCAGACTTTGGATAGTCCGCATAGTGTTTGTTCACACTGTTTGCTCTTGTATTTTCGTTTTTTGAAAATACCATAGACTGCATCTACAGATGGGCGACATGACAGCTCCCCACAAATGGAGCAAAACCTCTTGATCGCCTCCTGGTGGCTGGTTGCACTATAGGTCATAAAACCCACCTCATCCATGTTGGTGGATGGGACATAGGCCA